>CM035842.1:122670504-123270504 GCA_020510985.1 Pholidichthys leucotaenia
ATTGACAACTCAGAGTTGGGACCAGGAAGCAGAGTCACAGTCTTACACACCTCTCTGCAGCTCCTCTTCATCCGTCACCCCTCAACTTAGCCCCTGTCTTCCCCATCAGAGAATCATTGTCTGCTCCCTCCAAAGTAAATAAAAGTATAATATATAAGCATCCCAAAGTGATTAAACAAAAAGTTGGTAAAACTCAAATTAAACATGAAGCCTCTAAACTGAATGATTTGGCCTCTGTTCCTCCTCATAATTTAAAAATTAAATGCGGTTTGTTAAATATTAGGTCTCTAACTCCCAAGTCTCTGCTAGTCCACGATCTGTTACTTGATCATCAGATTGATTTAATATCCCTTACAGAGACTTGGTTAGGGCAAGAGGATTATGTTGGTTTAAATGAATCAACTCCCTCTGGTTATTTAAACTGTCAAAATCCCAGAAGTTCTGGTCATGGAGGAGGAGTAGCAACAATTTACCATTCTAAATTACTAGTTTATGTTAAGCAAAAAACACGTTATAATTCCTTTGAGGGCCTGGTCCTCACTATTGGGCATTTTAGCAATTTTAGGCTAAACCCAATTTTATTTGCCATAGTTTATCATCCTCCAGCAACATACTCAGAGTTTTTATCCAAATTTGAAAAATTCTTAGCTGATTTAGTGCTGAAATCAGAATAATTACACTGGCCAACACCAAATTTATTGTCTTAAGTTTTTTTTAGCTGATTTAGGACAATTTTGATGTGCTGAATCCAAAAATCACATTGGTTTTGCTCAATCAGGTCAACTTTTTGAATTATGGCCACATGTTTTTACGTTTTTGTTTACATGTACAGGTATTTTCGCTTTTTATAATGTAAAATTCTTTTTTATTTCTTGAAATTCTCTGAATTTTGAACAATGATGATGTAACATTCAGTTTACATGTACTTACCTTTATCAGTGTCTACTATTCAATTTACAGTACAACTGTACAACTGTTGTACAACTGCTTACAACTTAGCATAAAAACCTGACCTGATCGAGAGAAATGGGTGTCATTTTCGGATTCAGCAGTGAAAATGGTCTTAAATCAGCTGAAAAAAACAGACAACTTACAAAAAAATTATTTTTTTGTTATGCTGTGTTATAGTAGGGGACTTTAATATACATGTAGATGTAGACAGTGATTGCCTTAATACGGCATTTAATTCAATATTAGACTCAATGGGGTTTTCTCAGAAAGTAGGAAATTCTACCCATTATCTCCACCATACATTGGACCTGGTTCTGACATATTGCATAGAAATAGAAAATTTGGTAGTGTCTCCTCAAAACCCTGTACTGTCAGACCATTTTCTGTTAACCTTTGATTTTACTATTTCTATTTGGCTCCTAAAGAAAAATATAACTACAGTAGATGCCTCTCAGATGATGTAACACAGCAAAAAGTCCAGTGTTAAATCGACTCTGTCAGAGTCAATTTTAGCACTTTTCCAAACGCTATATAGCTCTACACTCACCAGAGTCAAAGTGACCCTTTTAAAAGGGGTTAAAAAATTTAACACTGTGCCAGGGTTACTTTTTTGACTGGCTAAGGAGAGTTAAAGCAACACTTAAGCGAGTTGACAAGTAGCCCTGCTGAGAGTCATTTTTACATCCCAGTAAATGTTAGTTTGACTAAATTGAGTGTTAGATATTCACACTTAGAAAGGGTTAAAGTTAATCCATAACACTGGTGAGAGTCACCCTTTACATCCTGGCTAGTGTTAATTTGACTAAATTAAGTGTAAGATATTCACACCAACAAAGGGTTAAAATTAAGTCTAGATGAAATAATTATTGATTATTGTAAAAATAAATTCCAACAAAAACAATTTGCATGACTCATTTATTTTTTCACAAATTAATACTCTGAATGCTGGTATAATATACAAACCTTCATCAGAAACACTGTTTGAACTTTGAAATGTCAAATGGTTTCTGAAACTTCAATTCAGACATTCTTAAAATACACTTTGTCTGTGTTTACAATTCTGAATGCATGATAATGCTCGTCAAAAATTTTTGTAAATAACTTGTTTGCCAACAAATAAACATTTTTTTCCACCAAAAGAATATCACATATTTGACAATAAACTGGTATATCTTCTATCACTGTACTGCAAACAAGTCCAGCCCTGTATTCTATACCATTAACCTTAATCCAACTAGATGAGAAAACTTCTTTTGACGAGATAATTTCAAACAAGTCCTTGTTGACCACATTCTCATCTCTGAATACAAAGGACCTAATTGGCCCATATTCATGATGATTGAATGAGAGTGTCTTCCAGTGATAAGCAGTAGCCATCTGGTGCTTTTTAGCAAGTGATTTGGTTATGTTTTTGAAATTTTTGAAAGAATCTTTGAACAACTTGTGTTTGGCTTCAAACCTCATTGACCACATAAATAATAAGGGACAAATTTTCCTTACAGAAGATGGATAATGGATCATAAAATGATGCTTAGGTATTAAGTTTTTGTGTGGATACAAGTGCTTAAATAATGTGTGGTGGTCAACAATCAAATGCTTTAAATAAACTGTCATACCTTGAGCTAGAGGTAAGAAAATTATGTTCATTATTTGAAGCAACATGAGTAACAAGTTCCAGTTTTGGCTGCCTGGAGGAATAAT
Source organism: Pholidichthys leucotaenia (assembly GCA_020510985.1). Lineage (NCBI taxonomy): Eukaryota > Metazoa > Chordata > Actinopteri > Cichliformes > Pholidichthyidae > Pholidichthys > Pholidichthys leucotaenia. The sequence goes on from CM035842.1 coordinate 122,673,157, forward strand.
GTCACCAACAATAGTGGGATATTTTTGATAAGACACAGTGTTTGAATAGAATTCAAGTCAATGCCATTCCCAACACCCTCCAAAATAATCTTTGGATGATTTTTTTCTTTCTAAAAACCCATAATCAAAACCATAAATCCTGGAAAGCAAGTCTTGTTCTGAGATAAAGTGTTGTGTAAGACAGCCAGACAACAATTTCATCTCATACTGGGCTACACCCTCAAGAAGGTCATGCATGATATCAAATGAGTAGTTATTACATACTGTAACATGAAAATACTTCAATGAATTTAGTGCTGAATTTTTTTTTAAAACCGTACACTGACTTCAGTTGTGGATTTTCCTTCAATCAAACACAGTCGGCAGAAATAACAACTGCTAAACGACTCATTAAAACTGAGAATTGTGTGCATCCCTAGATTATCTCTGGTTATCTGTGAGATTGTACCATAGACTGGTTGAGTAGAAAATGGAACACTAAGTCCTTGTGTTTCAAGAGCTTTTATATCATTTATTAGTGGTTCCAGTATAGCATCAAAACCATACTTCTGCACATCTTGTGTGTGAAAAAGTGCTACCAAATGTATGTTCATTGACACTGAATTAAATTTTGGGGGCTAGTTTCGTATAATAAAATACAGACATCCAATTCTATGAATTCCATGTTTGGAGCCTAATGGGTTGACTGTTTTGAAATAATCATAATAAATTTGAATTTGTAATGCACATCTTTCTGCTGAAAACAAAGGATGGTTCTTAAAGTAACTTCCATTAACAAAATCATTGTATGTGTCAGAATCTGATCTACATTTTGTCTTTAATAAATCACAAATTTCAGAATTTCTACACATGAATTTCAAAGTCTCTAAAATTGGCACATACACAAAAGTATCCGTCACGGGTACTTGTCCATGCATTCCAGATATTTTTTCTCCTACTGTCATATCTCATTCCCAGTGGTATTTCTACTGGTTCAACAACTCCCCATTTTAAGTTAAAATATTTATTTTGCTTCCATTCTGTGTTCAGATTTGTAAAAGGGTTTTCAAATTTTTCAAAACATTTATTTATGATAAATGTTGGGGTCACTTTGCGGTAAAGCAGAAACAGCAGCACGCTTTGCTTGCGAATGAAGCTCACTAGTTAGTTCCTCCAAGTCTCCTACAATTGAAGATACTAAACTGTTGCTAATCCCACTTCCCTGTAATTTGGCCACAAAGGATGCACACATTTCTTTGGTTGGATCTTTACATTGTACTGAAACACTGCTCTCAGGAGAAACACTGGAAGAACTACATTCATTCAGAGGATTAAACTGGACCTCACATGCATGTGCTTGTGATAGACTTGCAACTGGCTCACTAGTGTACCACTGAGCAGTAGACGTTTGAGCAATTTTGAGCAGTAGACGCACAGAGCAATCCTCTGTGTCGTTTCTGCCCTGGAGTGTTTTTTTTGTTTTGTTTTGTTTTGTTTTTTGTTACTTATTTGTACCCGTAGGTAGATTTGTTTTGCAGTCTGGTGACAAGCCACCAGCTGCCGGTCGCTGCGTGCGCAAGTGCCCCTTAACTCCCTAACCTGCATGTTTTTGGCGTGTGGGAGGAAACCGGAAAAATCCCGGAGTATACCCACGCAAATATGGGGAGAACATGCAAACTCCACACAGATCACTGTTGGTCGGGGGCTGGGATCGAACCCACGATCCCCGCACTCCCCCGGCCGAGGGTAAAACTGTGCTGCCACAGTGCTAACCACTGCGCCACCGTGGCTGCACGGTGGCGCAGTGGACTATATCGCACCCCATATAGTCCACCGTGTTTGTGGACTATATGGCGAAGAGCTCCCTGGTATCTAGAAAGAGAGATCATATCTCTCCGGTTCTGGCCTCTCTTCATTGGCTTCCCATAGAGTTTAGAATTAAGTTTAAAATCCTTCTTCTTACTTACAAAGCTCTAAACAATCAGGCTCCTTTTTATTTAAAAGATCTGATACTACCGTATCATCCTAACAGAGCACTACGCTCCCAAAATGCAGGTTTACTTGTAATACCTAGAATCTCCAAAAGTACAATGGGAGGCAGAGCCTTTAGTTATCAAGCTCCTCTCCTGTGGAATCAGCTGCCAATCTGGATTCGGGAGTCAGACTCGATCTCTGTTTTTAAGAATAGGGCTAAAACCTACCTTTTTGATATAGCCTACAATTAGGGAGGGATCATGTGTTTCTGAACCCTCCCTTAGTTATGCTGCTAATAGGTTTAGTCAGCCGGGGGACCTTCAGTAATGCACTGGGCCTCACTCCTTTCCTCACTCTCTATGAAATATTTTTTTTTTTTTGCTGGTCATTAACATTTGTTTGTTCTCTCCCATAGATTGAGTCCCCATCGTGCTGTTTGCTCTCTACATGTCTGTTCTTTTCTTCTTCTCTGTCCCCTCACCCCCCAGCCAGTCGCAGCAGATGACTGCCCCTCCCTGAGCCTGGTTCTGCTGGAGGTTTCTTCCTGTTAAAAGGGAGTTTTTCCTCTCCACCGTCGCCAAGTGCTTGCTCACAGGGGATCGCCTGATTGCTGGGGTCTTTCTGCAACTGTGGGGGTCCTCCCTACAGTTGATAGTGCTATGAGATGACTGTTGTTGTGAAATGGCGCTATATAAATAAAGTTGAATTGAATTGAATTGAATCTACAACATGGATTTCCTCCCCTTTCTTGCACTGCTGCTATCTGTCCTCTCGCTCTTTGTCTCTGAAGTAAACGCGTTCGGCTCCATGGTGGGCAGAATGGCGGGCAGAATACATTATTCCAGGGACATGTTGCTGCATTTAAACACGGTTGATGCAGCGGCTGTGATTGAGCCTAAGCCGCAACTGCCGGACTTTATTTTGAGAGACGAACATAGCGGTGAAAAGATAGGCGTGAGAGATGGCAGAAGGAAGCGCGGAAGGCGTGGAGGTGTGAAATTGCGCCTTAGGAGAGGGCAGTTTGGTAACATTCCTCTTCTTTCAATAATTTTTGGGAATGTACAGTCTCTGAGAAACAAGGTGGATGAAATTCAAGGGAATGTACGCTACCAGAAGGACTTTAAGAACTGCTGCGTCATGGCCTTCACCAAATCTTGGCTTACTGCGCATGACCGAGATGCAGACCTGTGGATTGACGGCTTTGGAGCCCCGCTGCGCTCGGATCGGCAGGAAGAGGTAACAGGAAAACGTCAGGGGGGCGGAGTATGTTTATATATTAATAAGCAGTACTGCACATCTGTCACGGTCAGAGAGCGCATCTGTACACCCGATGTGGAGCTGCTGTCTGTGTCACTACGCCCCTTTTATTTGCCTCGCGAGTTCCCCCAACTTTTCATCACAACTGTGTACATTCATCCGAGGGCAAACGCTGACTCCGCCTGCAGCACCATCTTTGATGTGATCCAGCAGCTGCAATCAATTTCTCCAGAGGTGCCAAACTTCATTCTTGGGGATTTTAAACATGTTTCTTTAAAGAAGACACTTAAAAACTTTTATCAGTATGTCTCCTGCCCAACCAGGCGAAAAAAGACATTGGACCTGTGCTATGGATCCATAGAGAGGGCCTATAAATCACTCCCCCTTCCTCCTGTAGGATCCTCAGCTCACAACTGTGTACATTTGCTGCCCACATATAAAACTGCTCTCAGAAGAGGCAAGGTGGAGACGAGAGACATTGATGTGTGGACAGAAGATTCAGAGCACAGCCTCCAGGAATGCTTTGACTGTACAGACTGGGAGATGTTCACACTGGCCTGCGGGGATGATTTGGACTCTCTGGTTGACGTCACATGCTCATACATGTCTTTCTGTAAAAATAAGATTGTTCCACGTAAACGTGTCAAAATATATCCCAACAACAAACCATGGGTTACAAAATCAGTTAAATCCTACTTAAAGAGGAACGCACTTGCCTTTAAACAGGGGTCTGTTTCTGAGTTACAGGTTGCCACAAAGGAGCTGAAGGCCGAAATTTTAAGAGCAAAACAGAATTATAAATCAGAGTTGGAAAGAAAGATGGCAACAAAGAAACTTGGTTCAGCCTGGGCCAGTATGAAAACTATTGTAGGCCTTCAGAGCACAGAGCGCAGTAATTGGGTGTTTTTAGATGGTTTTAATTCAGACACAGAGCTGGCTAATGCTCTTAATTGTTTTTATGGTTGTTTTGACTCCTTTGATTTCAGCACAGAAATCCAAGATTTGAAACAGAAACTCAAAGACAATCAGCACTTTAATATTGAGGTGCAGGATGTTAAAAGGGAGTTCTGCGCTGTAAAAGTGAAGAAAAGTCAGGGCCCTCATAATATATGTGGGCGCTTGGTAAGGTCCTGTGCACATGAACTGAGTCCTATATTTCATTACATTTTCAATAAGTCCTTACAGGCACAACATGTGCCTAAGATCTGGAAAGAAGCCGTGGTTGTTCCTGTTCCAAAATCCAGCTGTCCTAAAACGGTAAACGACTTTAGACCAATTGCTTTGACTTCAATTTTAATGAAAATTTTTGAAAAACTGGTCAGATGTGAGGTCCTAAGGCAGATTGAGCAGGCATTGGATCCTCTGCAGTTTTCCTATAGGCCACACAAAGGAGTGGAGGATGCCACTGTCACTCTGTTTAACATGCTTTTTAAACATCTGGATTTTAATGGGACACATGCCAGGCTTTTATTTGTGGACTTTTCTTCCGTCTTTAATACAATCCAACCTCATATCTTAGTTGAAAGGCTCCTGCAACAATTTGATTTGATTAATAATCTGGTGGGTTGGATTCTGGATTTCTTAACCAACAGGACGCAGAGAGTAAGGGTCAATGGTACATTGTCTGACCTAAAGTGCTCTTCTACTGGCTCTCCTCAGGGGTGTGTGTTGTCACCACTACTCTTCATCCTGTACACAAACATGTGTCGGAGGAGACATGACAACAGACACATTATAAAGTATGGTGATGACTCAGTTATTGTCAGTCTCCTCCAGGAGGGTGAGAGTGGCCACGGCCCAGTAGTTGATGATTTTGTTCACTGGTGTGAGGATTCCTACCTGCAGCTGAATACAACAAAAACTAAAGATATGATTATTGACTTTAGGGGGGAAAATCCCAGGCACAAAGTCACCATACTAAAAGGCCAGACCACCGAATGTGTACAATCCAACAAATATCTTGGGACGATTATTGATAGTAATTTAAACTTTGAAGTGAACTGTGAAAGGGTGTGCAAAAAGGGTCAGCAACATTTGCATTGCTTGAGAAAACTTGCACGCTTCCAAACTGACCGAGCCATAATGACAATGTTTTATCAGGCTTTTATTGAATCTGTTTTATCCTTTTCTTTAGTGTCATGGTTTGGTCAGATAAAACTGAAACAGAGGAAATCCTTGGATCAGGTAGTCAGATGGTCCAGTCGTTTGCTTGGTGAGCCACAGCTGAGCCTGACATCCCTGTACACGAGACAAGTACAGAGGATGGCTACCTCTATTTTAAATGATGACTCCCACCCTTTGCACTGCCACTTTCAGCTTCTTCCCTCAAGACGGAGGTTTGCTGTCCCAAAAAGTAGAACCCAGCGCTACAAAAACAGCTTTGTCCCTGCTGCTGTCAAAGAGTTGAACAAGCTGTAAAAAATATATTGCACATAATTTAGGTACCTATTTATTAACTTCATTTTATATTTGCTTATTTTTGTAGGATGTCACTTGGGTTCTAAATATTTTATTGGGTTTTAGACCTTTGAGTTTTTTAACCTCTTTGACTAGTTTTTAACTTTTAATATGACCCTTCTCTCTTACCTCTGGTTTCTCCCTCATCTCTTTGTCTTTTTATACCCTGATTGATGGAGCCTTGAGTATTTTTATCATGTTTATAGTCAGCTTCATGTGTGCCTGTGTTTGTGTCTATGTTGAATGTAATTAGTGGCTTGTAAATATGGATGTCACCAGACTGCAAAACAAATCTACCTACAGGTACAAACAAAGTAACCTGAACCTGAACCTGAACCTGAACCTGAATTTGCTGATCATTGCTGTGCACACTATTAAGGTGCTTCCGGAAGCCTGCATAGGTTAAAAACTGATGCCTACAGCCTTGCTGAGAACAAAACAACTTAAATGTGGGTCCAGGATAATAACTATGTTCAACTCTTAAATGTGAAATCAACTTTAGACTTCTGGCAAACAGTTTTTTACAGATGAAACACGTCAGCATAGTTTTAACCTCTTACTCACAGAATGAGAGTGGCATGGACTGGTTAAGCAGTCTGGCACGCAAGTCTCTCACTCTGGGTGACTCCTTCATTTTCCCTATATCAATGTTATAAACTGTTGTCTGCAAGAATGTGTAGAAATTCACTAATGCAGCCCCATAACACAAATTAAACACAAAATGTGCTTTGAAAAGTTCATCAAATGCCCCAAGGGAGTGGTTTGCCTGGCATGGGATGAGATGCTTATCAATGCTGATGAAGAAGCTGTTGATCTTGCTCTTCTGTCACCCCATAGCAAGAAGGTACGGGTGCCCACCTGGATGGTTGCGAAGATGCTCCTCCAAACTGCAGCATGACTGGAATTAAGATAAGAAAACCAAAGTTTATGCTTGAGAATGAAAGGAAAAATGTAATTTCTCATTGGCTAGTGCAAAATCAGAAAGCTTATCTTCATGCATTGCTGACTGCTGAGAATTCTCATTGCTGAGAATGACTTTCCATGTCATTCTCTTTAAACAACTCATATTTTCACATGTAGTTAAGGTGAAGTGAAAATTATTACAACCACATTAAAAAGGTAATTACCTTATGAAAGACGACAAGTCTTTCCATCCCATCACATGCACTGGTTTTTGAAGACTTGGGTCCGCCTGATGTTGGTGGAAGGAGATGAACCAGCAGCCACAGAGAGGCCATTTCTTCATCATCAACTGAGGACAAGACGTAACAAAAATTAACCCAGGTTTCACAATTTGCATTTTGAATAAACACAGAAAGACCTCATGACATTTTTAACCATTTACACTCTCCTGTTTGCAGTTATTCCAAAAAGCAGATAATCTTTTCAAAACAAATTAAAACAAACAAATGAATGGATGGGAGCAACTGTCACATAAGTGTACCAGATGCATAAAAAAGAAAAATAAAACAAAACTCACTTGTTGCCTGGGGATCATTTTCTTGGGGGCTTTCTGCTGACTGCAACAAGTGACACACCTCTGGTGTTGAAGTAAGACATTTAGCTTCTTTTAAGACATTTGGCTTGAAGAACACATCCCATTTCTGAAGCAGCCTGGAGGACGTCTCATCATCAAATAGGAGTGCGAAGTCTTGGTCCACCTTTAAGAAAGAATATGAGAAACTAACAGGACTTGTTTGAAAATTTTAAACTACTCAAAACAATTCATTTAAAACTCACCAGTCCTTTAATGTCCAGGAATCTTGGGAAGGTGGAGAAGATGTCAACACTTTTGCCGGGATCATTAATGAGCTTCTGTCGATGCTGAAAGGTCTGTCTCATCTTCTGGAAAATCACAGACCTATCTGTGGTATGATTGAGCAAAGACATGGCCTCTTGGCAAGCATCCCCATCAAGCTGATTCTCACCCTGAATAGAGCGTTGGGAATTTGGGCCTCTTGGAGAAACATCTATAGGACTACTTGAATGCAGTGGAGATCCTCGACGAATCTTCCTTTGGACAGCTTTCAGATGCCAAGAAATGTATCCGGTGCTGCTTGCAGCATCATAGAAGTGTTCCTAATATAAGATAATACTTGCGCTGTCATACTCAACATAAACATTACAGAGAATTTAAAGTTGCCATCATGTGCATTTAAAGTAATCTATAAATGTATCTGAAAATAAGAATGAACATTACATACATAGCATTTGTCAGCATATGGATCCTTGAGGGAAGGGAAGAGTGTCACTATCCCCAGATCATACTCCTCTCTGACTGCTTTGGTGGGAAGGTGCCTGATGAGAAAAACAATAAAGAAATATTAATTTATGTAAGCACTAGGGGTGGGTTCAAAAGATCAATTGAATGATCTGGATCGATCCACAAAATCCACAGATCGATCTTTTAATATAATGCTTTTACATCTGTGAATGTCTGCTGAGTCTGATTGGGTCAAAACCGGGTCAGTGCGCCACAAACAGCGGCGAAGAACCAGAAACACTCTGAGCGCTAATGGAGCTAAAGGCTAACGGAGATGCTGGTTCTTCTTCTGTGGTGTTAAAACGGTTCTCATCTGGCAAGAGTTCCCTGTGGTGCATGAGCATGTCTTTACTTCCGTGTTTACATGAGCAGAGTTGCTGACGTGCATGTCTCTTAATTTATCAATAAAAATCATCATAAAGACTGTCCTCAACATTTTCGAATATTTTTCATGAAGCGGGGATAAACGGTTTTGTACTACGTGCAGCGCTGAGTTGAAACATAAAGTTGACGATTGATAAACACTTCAAACGGAGAGCGCACAGAGACTGGTTGAAACTCGTGAACAGAGGGGGAGACTTGGAGCTGCTGAGATTGTAAGTAAAATATCTTTTGTTTTAACATTTTCATCGTAAATTAATAACTTATCCAGCATGATGGTGTTTTCTTTTATGGATACAGTAGTTAACTGTTAGTTAAGCGCTCTGAAAAAATGCAGAATAAAGGCATATTTTATGAGATTATGGACTTCTAGCACTTAAGTGAGAGATGTGAAGATAATAAATCACAATAAAATAAAAATGGCAGAATTAATAAAGGCTGCAGCACAACGAGACAAGCTATTTTTACTCAGTAGAACTAAAATGAAATGACAAATCTTCCCAGGAAATGAATTGAAACCCTTTAATAATTGAAAGTTAATTTGTAGTTAAAATATAAACAACAAAAAATAAAAGAAACTAAATTATTAAACCCAACTGTGGTGTGGGGATTTAAAAATATAATTAATTTTACTTTGAAATATATTCTCCTTTTCATCTCCCCTTCACATCTATGCAGACTGGGTTTCCACTCCAAGATCCATCCTGCACTGAGACCTTCTGAAGGAAAGAGGTTGTCAGTGGAGGAGCCATCCCTGCTTCATGTGGATTTCAGCACAGAAGAGCTCAAATTTTTCAGGGGTCTTAGTTTTCAAATTCAAGATTAGAGAAGGTGCTGCTATAATTTTCCCCATACTCTAACATATATTCAATGCAATTTAGTTGTTGTAATGACTAATTCTTTTATTTATTTATTTATTTAATTTAAGTTCTCAGCAAGAGTACAATGTTGGTCATTTTTTTAAAACTTTACTGAGCATTTTAATTCTACATAAATGACTGTATAACAGGAAATTTTTGGCAATCCTATGCTTTTCTTGTGGTGTTACATACAGTGCATTCAGAAAGTATTCACACTGCTTCACTTTTTACACGTTTTATGTTACAGCCTTATTCTAAAATGGATTAAATTCAATTTTTTCCTCAAAATTTACATATAATACCCCATAATGACAACATTAAAAAAAAGTTTTGAGAGTTTTGCAAATTTATTAAAAATAAATAACTAAGAAATCACATGTACATAAGTATTCACAGCCTTTGCCATGAAGCTCAAAATTGAGCTCAGGTGCATCCTGTTTCCACTGATCATCTTTGAGATGTTTCTACAGCTTAGAAACAGCTGTAGACACAGCCAAGATATCAAAGGAGTGGCTTCAGGACAACTCTGTGAATGTCCTTGAGTGACCCAGTCAGAGCCCAGACTTGAATCCAATTGAACATCTCTGGAGAGATCTGAAAATGGCTGTGCACCGACGCTTCCCATCCAACCTGATGGAGCTTGAGAAGTGCTGCAAAGAGGAATGGGCCAAACTGCCCAAACATACACTATCGTTCAAAAGTTTGGGGTCACTTAGAAATTTCCTTATTTTTGAAAGAAAAGCACTGTTTTTTTTCAATGAAGATAACTTTAAACTAATCAGAAATACACTCTAATATCTAATATACATTGCTAATGTGGTAAATGACTATTCTAGCTGCAAATGTCTGGTTTTTGGTGCAATATCTACATAGGTGTATAGAGGTCCATTTCCAGCAACTATCACTTCAGTGTTCTAATGGTACAATGTGTTTGCTCATTGCGTCAGAAGGCTAATGGATGATTAGAAAACCCTTGTGCAATCATGTTAGCACAGCTGAAAACAGTTTAACTGGTTAGAGAAGCTATAAAACTGACCTTCCTTTGAGCAGGTTGATTATCTGGAAAAAATTATTTCAAATACAAATCATTATTTCTAACCTTGTCAATGTCTTGACTATATTTTCTGTATTTTAGAACTCATGGTGGTATATAAGTGTGACTTTTCATGGAAAACACAAAATAATTGTCTGGGTGACCCCAAACTTTTGAACGGTAGTGTAGGTGGGCCAAGCTTGTGGCATCATATTCAAAAAGACCTGAGGCTGTAATTGCTGCCAAAGGTGCATCAACAAAGTATTGAGCAAAGGCTGTGAATACTTATGTACATGTGATTTCTTAGTTTTTTTTATTTTTAATACATTTGCAAAAATCTCAAAACTTCTTTCATGTTGTCATTATGGGGTGTTGTGTGTAAAATTTTGAAGAAAAAAATTAATTTCATCCATTTTGGAATAAGGCTGTAACATAACAAAATGTGGAAAAAGTGAAGCGCTGTGAAGACTTTCCGGATGCACTGTAGAACAGCATCACTGTAAACGATGGAAAAGCAGCTACTTTAAAATCTGTACTTCCTCACACAACTTTCAGTGCAAAAAACCTCTAAAAATGTCACAACTTTTTGGAAAAGCTGACACAAATTCAGGCTTTTTGGGCCGCAACAATCACAAAAACACTCAAAATCCTGGAGAGACTGAAATACAGTGAGATTATGTATACATGCTTCATGCATTGGATTTGTTTACTTACTCTGGGTTGTTAATTTGACACGACACACCCTTTGCACTGAAGAAGGCACTTGTTACCACTTTGTGAAATCCTAAATTAAATAATAAAAAGTGCATTATTGTAACTGATTTTGGGTCAGTTCTTTATGTGTTGATTTATGTATTAACAAAGTTAGAGTATTCTTGGAACAATTTGCAGCATTAGGTCTTGAAGATTTTTTTTTTTCCTGGCAAGTAAAATGGCTATTAAAATGGTAATTTCCCAGATCAAATTGGGATCAGAACTGAATTGATCAGTTCTGGGAATTAGGGATCGTTCCCAGCCCTAGTAAGCACCACTTTGTTGTTTTATTGTTAGTGTTATTATTTTTGTTGTAGCACCTTGGGGGAGTCAGATTAGCATCTCAGACAAGAGACAGTGGATAAGCATGGGAGAACAATGCTCAGGAGGTTCCTGGCGAGATAGCAAGAAGGAGTCAAGGACGTAGGGGGTTGAATGCAGTGTAATGCAAATGTCATGTTGTGTGTGGAGAAATGCCATGAAACTTGTGAGGAGTGATTTGGGTAAAAGAAGAGTGCCTGCTAAAATGTTTCATTCTGTTGTGTGCTTGAGAGATGTGAAGTGTGTAATAAACCGTCTGCCATGAATCAGCCTCTTATTTCACACACTCCACACTGGTGACCCAAGACGTATTATGGAACACGAGGCAAGAACCCCGGAGCCGGCCCGGTCAGGAAGCTCCAGCGAGGCGGCAACCATCCCACAGACAGCCCGGACTGGAACCTACAGCCACTCGTGTGCGGTTTCAGTCAAGCTACTGGATTTCTGGCAGCACAACCTGCACTCTTGGTTCCACCACACCGAGGCCCAGTTCGCCCTCCGGGGAGTAACAGCAGACGACACCAGATTCTACCATGTGGTCGCAGCGCTGGATGCCCACACAGCTCAACAGGTAGCGAGCCTGCTCGATCAGCCTCCAGCCAGCAACAAATACGAGGCGCTCAAGGCTGCGCTCACCCAGCGCTACACGCTCTCGGAATATGAGAGAGCGGAGAGGCTCCTGACGCGGGCCGAGTTAGGAGATGGGTCGGCCATAGACCTGATGGAGAAGATGCTGGCATTAATGGGGACGGACGACGGGCACTTTCTGTTTGCCCACCTCTTCCTCCGGAACCTTCCAACAGTGGCGAAAGCGGTTCTGGCCAATTCGCCGTTGCTGGCTGCTCATGACTACCGTGCGCTAGCCCAGGAGGCAGACCGGATCATCCTCACCAGCGGGGCGATTACAGTCAATGCAGCGGTGGCGGAGCCCAGCGAGACGACCAGAGGAGGTGAGGAGCCACCGACGGTAGCGGCAGTGGGGGCCAAGGAGCGCCAGAGAGACACGCTCTGTTTCTACCACCGCCGCTTCGGAGAGAACGCACGCAGATGTGCGCCACCGTGCCAATTCAAGCGCTCGGGAAAACGCCGGCGGTCGGTAGCAGCTGTGACCCTCGGTGAAGAGAACAAGCTGCTCTACCTGATGGACGCGCGCTCGGGGAGGCGTTTCCTCGTGGACACCGGAGCCCAGAAGAGCTTCATCCAGCCGACCTACGCTGACCGGCTGGCTGGACCTAGCGGCCCTGAGATGTTGGCAGCAAACGGCTCGGAAATTAAGACCTTTGGTGAGAGGACACCAATCTTATCTCTATACGGCTGTACATATGAGTGGACTTTTGTCGTAGCAGCACTGAATTACCATATCCTGGGGGCTGATTTTCTGTGTTCACATGGTTTACTGGTTGATGTTGCTAACAGGCACCTGGTTAATGCACTGTCCTTTGACTCTCTCCCCTGTATAGCTCGAGTGACCCAGCCAACAGCACAAGCCAATGTCACAGCTACAGGCGGTAAGTTCCACACACTGCTCACTCAGTTCCCAGCACTCACGGTCCCGACGTTTTTGGCGGCCATCGCTAAACACGGGGTGGAGCACTTTATCACCACCACCGGGCCGCCCGTTTTTGCAAGACCTCGGCGCTTGGATGCAGCTAAACTGGCCATAGCGCCGAGGAGTTCACCAAACTGAAAAGGTTGGGCATCATCAGGCGATCTAACAGCCCATGGGCATCCCCGCTGCACATGGTCCCTAAAGGCTGAGGGATCGTGGCGACCGTGCGGTGATTTCCACAGGTTGAACAACGCCACAGCGCACGACCGCTACCCGATTCTCCACATACAGGATTTTTCCGTTCACCTCGCCGGAGCGTGCATTTTTTCCAAAATAGACCTGGTCCGCGGTTACCACCAAGTCCCAGTGCGCGTGGAGGACATACCCAAAACAGCGGTAATAACTCGGTTTGGTCTATTCGAGTTCCTGCACATGCCATTCGGGTTAAAAGGAGCGGCACAGACATTCCAGCGCATGATGGATGCAGTGTTGCGTGACCTCCCGTTCGTGTTCGTCTACCTGGACGATATCCTGGTAGCCAGTGCGTCCGAAGACGAACACGAAACCCACCTCACGACGGTTTTCCGGAGGTTGGAGGAGCACGGGTTAATAATCAACCCGGCAAAATGCCAGTTCGGCGTGACGGAGATTGATTTTTGGGGCACAGCGTCTCTCCGGAAGGAGCGATCCCGCTGCCCGACAAAGTGCGCGCCGTAGCGGATTTCCCCCGGCCTCAGACGGTCAGGGCGCTGCAGGAATTTTTTGGGATGGTGAACTTTTATAACCGTTTCCTTCCCTGAGTGGCGCAGCTCATGCAACCATTGTACGCCGCGCTCAAGAGACAGAAACCCGCGGATAGGGTCGAATGGACCCCGGAGCGAGAGCGGGCGTTCTCGGAGGTTAAAGCAGCCCTGACAAACGTCGCACTGCTGGCGCATCCGGACCCGGCGGCCCGGATAGCGCTCACCACCGATGCTTCAGCCGTGGCCATAGGGGCTGTCGTGGAGCAGCGCGTCGCCGGGGCTTGGCAGCCGCTTGCCTTTTTCAGCAGAACTTTGCACAACAGCGAACGTAAATACAGCGCGTTTGACAGGGAGTTACTGGCTCTCCACCTGGCCATACGCCACTTCCAGTTCTGGCTGGAAGGGTGCAACTTCACCGCGTTCGTTGACCACAAGCCACTAACATTCGCAATGGCCAAGGTTTCAGAACCGTGGTCGGGCCGGCAGCAGAGACAGCTGGCCGCAATCTCAGAGTTTACTACCGATATTCAGCATGTGTCGGGTGAACTGAATGTGGTGGCGGACTGCCTCTCGCACGCCATGGTGGCCCCAGTCTACGTGGGGATAGATTATGCAGCCATGGCCACGGAGCAGATTAGCGATGCAGACGTGCGCGTGCTCCAGTCTGGACCAACAGGGTTAAGGCTGGAGAGCAGGGTGCTGCAAGATGGTGCCCCCTCCCCCAATCTGTGATGTCTCCATGGGACGCCCGCATCCGGTGGTCCCGGTCGCGGGGCGCCGCCGCGTGTTTGAGTCAGTTCACACTCTGGCGCACCCAGGAGTGCGCGCGTCGGTTAAAATGGTGGGAGAGAAGTTTGTGTGGCCGAGCCTACGCAAACAAGTAAAAGAGTGGGCTGCAGCCTGCGTGCCGTGCCAACGAGCCAAGGTACACAGGCACACGAAGGCTCCCTTGGAGCCATTACGGGTACCGGCTAAGAGGTTCGACCATGTTCACGTGGACCTCATGGGCCCCCTCCCGCCATCACAGGGGTGCACGCACCTCCTGACAGTGGTGGACTGCACCACGCGCTGGCCAGAAGCAGTCCCACTGGCAACAACCACGTCCGCGAACGTAGCATGCGCTTTTTTAACAGCATGGGTGGCTCGTTTTGGAGTCCCGTCGGACATTACGTCAGACAGGGGCCCTCAATTTTTTTCCGAACTCTGGTCCGCGATGGCCCGCAGCCTGGGTGTTACAATTCACCGCACAACCGCATACAACCCACAGGCCAATGGTTTATGCGAGTGTTTTCATAGATCACTGAAAGCAGCACTCAGGGCTTCACTGACGGATGCAAATTGGGTAGACAGGTTGCCGTGGGTTTTATTGGGGTTGCGCTCCGCGCCAAAAGAGGATCTGGAAGCTTCCCCGGCAGTGCTCGTTTTTGCGCAGCCCCTACGGCTGCCCGGGGAATTTCTGCCAGATAATCCAGTGCCGGACAGCTGCCCGTCTCAGCTTTTGCAGCGTAGTGTAAACACAGGCATGCTGCCGGGCCCTGCCCACCACTGTTTTCCGTGTGTTTTTGTGCCTAAAACTTTGAAGAGCACGGAGTTCGTGTTCGTCAGATACGACGCCCACCGCCCTCCATTGCGCCCACCCTATGATGGACCGTTCAGAGTGTTGGAAACAGGGGATAAGCAATTTTTGCTAGACTTGGGGGGTAGGTGGGAGAAAATTGGCATAGACAGACTCAAACCCGCTTTCGTTGTGGCGGACGAGCAAGTGCTGTTGGC
The DNA here is from genome assembly GCA_020510985.1 of Pholidichthys leucotaenia. Taxonomy (NCBI): domain Eukaryota; kingdom Metazoa; phylum Chordata; class Actinopteri; order Cichliformes; family Pholidichthyidae; genus Pholidichthys; species Pholidichthys leucotaenia. The sequence goes on from CM035842.1 coordinate 122,688,500, forward strand.
GAGGGCCCCTCGGCATGGAAGACCCCCACGGAGAGCTCCCCAGGGAAATGATTCACCAGAGCAGCCACACGGACAGACCGAAGTGCCCCCCCCCCCGTCACGCTCCACCCGCAGTCAGACACACTCCCAGCAGCCCCCCACCGGCACAGCAGCGCCACGGAGGCAGTAAACCCCAGTTACAGCAGATACGGGAGGAAACGGAAGCCCAAACGGCATGTGGACTGATGTTCTATTGTTTTATCTAAGATGCTGGGGGCGGGGGAGTGTAGCACCTTGGGGGAGTCAGATTATTTAGCATCTCAGTCAAGAGACAGTGGATAAGCATGGGAGAACAATGCTCAGGAGGTTCCTGGCGAGATAGCAGGAAGGAGTCAAGGACATAGGGGGTTGAATGCAGTGTAATGCACATGTCATGTTGTGTGTGGAGAAATGCCATGAAACTTGTGAGGAGTGATTTGGGTAAAAGAAGAGTGCCTGCTAAAATGTTTCATTCTGTTCTGTGCTTGAGAGATGTGAAGTGTGTAATAAACCATCTGCCATGAATCAGCCTCTTATTTCACACACTCCACAATGTCACTTTTATTTGTATATTACTTTATTCTGTCTGCATTTTGTCACAAGTCTGCTACTGAAGCCAATACAATGACATTTTGTCCAATAATGGCAAGGTATATGAATTACAATCAGTTGCTGTGCAATCACTATTTGACAAAAATAAAGACTGTCAGTCATGTGAGCCACTAATATGTTGACCATCTGTCTTCGTTTGGCATCCGTTAGGGTCCCTGTTGTTTGGTACTCCTGCAGCACGGTTTCACCCCCCGGTTTGCTTCTTAAGACAGTTTCAATTAACTAATAAAGGAAAAAACATGATAAACACAGTTTCTAGAGAGTTAGCATATCTAGAGAAATGTAAAGAAACCCAAGATTTTACAACCTGTTCAGCAGCTGCTGCCTCTATCCTCCATCTGTATTCTTCCTCAAGTCGTTGTCTCTTGTTTGGAACATTGTCGACAACTATAGCTGATGTGCTTGCACTGGAGCTTGTGTCAGATGCTTCAGAAGCAGAAGACCAGTCAGAGAACTCTAAAAGATGAAAAGTGTGTCAGCTTTATTTTGCAGTGTGCCATGCATTTTTCCATACCAGTCTCACCATCATCAGTGAAGGCTGTCAGCACCACATCATGTTGTCTAATAACGTCATTGACGATTTCTGCATCAGCTTCTGTCCCTGTTGCATCCTTGTATATAACTTTTGCATCGGGGGTAAGCAAAATTTCTCAATCACTGGAAAAGATAAGAAAATGTCACAAAACCCATTTAATCTGAAATCCCAATTTGAAAATGAATGGCATTATTAATAGCCTGTTTGGGAGTTTGTTCACTTTTTTTGAGGAGGCACAAATTGCAGTTTACAGTTTACCAATTAACTCTGATTTATAAAAATGTGCATAATATTTAATCAACACAACATTATAGAGCTTACACAATAAGGTTTAATTGGTAAGAGTGTAGTTTTAAACTTAACCCTAATCTAAAAGCAAATTCACTTACACTCCTTGTTCATGAAGTTGCATAAAGTTGAACTGTCCGTCAACCTCATCCAACTTTGTATACTTCTGCTGCTGCTGAAACTTCACAGGAACCAGCATATGTTCTGACATACAAGACAATGAGATAAAATGACATTAAAAAGGAAGAAACAACCAAGCAAAACAAACAAACAACAGTGTTATAAAACCAAAAATCATGATTAAAACAATACCTCCTGTCTGCAAAAATTTGTTTGCAATATTGGCATATCCGATGTATGCGAAAATTCAGTACCACGCATATGTCCAAGTGGCATTGGCGCTAAGCACTCAGGCAAGTCAGAGCACACATGAAGGGTTAAACGCCAGGACCCCACATTCAGATAGTTTTGATAATGCACCCATATACAAATTAACACTAAACACCAGACACGAGTCTCAGCTGACATAACGGTGGGCTCAGGGAACACACACACAGGCTCGGGAAGTTTTAAAGCTTTATTCAACAACAGGTGGTGCTTGAATGCGTGAGTGGAAGTGTGGATGTGATGTGGGTGAACGGGGTGCATCGAGAGAGGAACAGCTCGCCGTGCAGCCAGGTAACCCTGAGGACAGAGCAGAGCATGGTATTAGCTACAGTCAAACGCCCCGTGGGGAAATAACCACACTGTACTGCTTACGTGTAGGAGAGATGGTGGCTGGCATTGGTGACGCTGAAGCTGCCTGGAGGACAGCGCTGCTGCGCGTTCCCGACGTGCTGGAGAGAGTAGACGGGGAGAGGCGAGGAGGAGGAATTCCGCCGCCCTGGAGATCCACCTGTGCACAGGGGAGAAGCTGGAGAGAAGGTAAGAGGAATAGTGCAGATTACATGCTTGAAGATTGGTGCGCTGGCCGGTAACGAAGCGGGCGAGCGCTGGAGGTTTTGGGAGTGAAGATGAGCAGACGACTCCAGGCCGAAGCAGAGGGCAGAGGGAGTTATATAGGCCGAGGCTGATGAAGCGCAGGTGTGCGCGCCGCTGGCGCTGATGACTGGCGAGAGCGAGTTGTAACAGTACTCCCCCCCCGAGCAGCGCCTCCCGGCGCTGGCTTACCTGGGTGCGCCCAGTGGAACTCCGTGATGAGGTTCTTATCCAGCACCCAGGATGGGGGCACCCAGGATCTGCACTCAGGGCCATACCCTTCCCAATCCACCAAGTACTGGAGACCGCGGCCACGGCGGCGGGCATCCAGGATGGCCATGACCCCCCATGCCGGATCGCCATCAATCATCCTGGGGGAGGAGGGGTTCTGGGAGGAGGACTAAGAAGGTCAGACACCACAGGTTTAATATGAGAGACGTGAAACGTCGGGCAGACCCGGATGGAGGGGGGGAGAGCCAAACGCACAGCCACCGGATTGATTATCTTGGTAATAGGATAAGGCCCGATGAAGCACTGTGCCAGCTTCTTCCTCTCAGCCTTCAGTTTAATGTCTTTAGTAGAAAGCCAAACCTGTTGACCCACCTGATACTCGGGAGCGGCCCTCCTGCGGCGATTGGCGACCCGAGAATTGCGCTCCGTCGTGCGTAACAGTGCCTGGCGCGTCTTGGTCCAAATACGCCAGCAGCGCCTCAGATGAGCCTGGACAGATGGGACCGCCACCTCACCCTCCTCCTCAGGGAACAAAGGCGGATCATACCCCAGGGACGCCCGGAAGGGGGACATACCGATGGCTGAGGATAAGGTAGAGTTATGGGCGTACTTAACCCAGGTAGGCAGGTGCTCCATGAAGAGGGGCTAGAGAGGTGACGCAGCGCAGGGCTGCCTCCAACTCCTGGTTAGTACGCTCACACTGGCCGTTTGTTTGAGGATGGTGACCGGAGGACAGACTCACCGTGGCCCCCAGTGCGTTGCAGAAGGACTTCCATACCTTGGACACAAACTGAGGTCCCCGATCCGAGACGACATCTACCGGGATCCCGTGCAACCTGACGACGTGTTGTATCAATAAGTCAGCCGTCTCTCGCACCGAAGGGAGCCCATGGAGAGGCACAAAATGGGCCGCCTTGGAGAACCGGTCGACGATGGTCAGGATGGTGTCATAAGAGTTGGACTTGGGGAGACCGGTGATGAAGTCCAGAGCCACATGGGACCAGGGCCTCCCGGGGATCGGTAGTGGGCGGAGGAGACCCGCTGGAGGGGACGTGGAGGTCTTACCCGTTGCGCACTGGGGACAGGCACGGACGTAGTTAGTGACGTCACTCCTAAGGCCAGGCCACCAAAAGGACCATTGGAGGAGCTCCACCAGCCGGGAGATACCAGGGTGACAGGCGAACTTAGCTGTGTGAGCCCAGTGGATGACGTCGCCCCGGACTGAAGATGGAACGAATAGTCTCCCAACCGGACCACCGCCAGGGTCAGGTTCCGCCTCCTGTGCCTTCCGGACCTTTGCCTTAATCCCCCATGAGACGGCTCCCATGACACATGAGGTGGGCAGGATGGTGTGTTCTCGATCCTCTGGGTCTTCAGGCCCGAACTGTCTGGACAGCACATCCGGTTTCCCATTCTTGGACCCGGGGCGGTAAGTGATGGTGAACTTGAAGCGTCCAAAAAACAATGACCAACGTGCCTGGCGGGCATTCAGGCGCTTGGCCGTCCTCAGGTACTCCAAGTTCTTGTGATCGGTCCAGACCACAAACGGCTGAGCTGCTCCCTCCAGCCAATGGCGCCATTCCTGAAGAACGAACTTCACCGCCAGGAGCTCCCTATCCCCAACGTCGTAATTTCGTTCAGCAGGGGAGAGGCGTCGGGAGAAGAAGGCGCAGAGACGCATCTGTCCATCCGCAGGTGAGCACTGGGACAGCACTGCCCCCACCCCCGTGTCGGATGCATCCACCTCGACCAGGCACTGGAGTGCCGGGTCAACCTGGGTGAGGACCCGGGAGGAAGCGAACTCCGTCTTCAGGATCTCAAAGGCCGATGCTGCATCCTCGGTCCAATGGAACAGCACCTTGGAGGAGGTGAGGCGGGTCAGGGGAGCGGCGATGGCGTTGTACTTCGGCACGAAGCGGCGGTAGAAGTTGGCGAAGCTGAGGAACTGTTGCACCTGCTTCCTGGAGGAGGGGGTGGGCCACTCCACCAACACTTTGACCTTAGCCGGGTCAGGGAGAACTTGATTATGAGCAATGACAAAACCCAGGAAGGAGGTCTGGTTGGTGTAAAACTCACACTTCTCCGCTTTAACGTACAGCCTGTTCTCCAGAAGGCGCTGAAGGACCCACCTCACATGGACCTGATGCTCCTCCCTAGTCCGGGAGAAGATCAGGATGTCGTCCAGATACACAAAAACGAAGACCCCCAGGAAATCCCGAAGAACGTCGTTGATGAGGTGTTAGAAGACGGCCGGAGCGTTGGTAAGCCCAAACGGCATGACCAGATACTCAAAATGGCCGCTGGGCGTCCGGAACCCTGTCTTCCATTCATCACCCTCCCGGATCCGAACGAGGTGGTATGCGCTGCGCAGGTCCAGTTTGGTGAACCAGGTGGCCTCCTGGAGGGAGTTGAAGGCTGAGTCCATCAGGGGCAGCGTGTACTTGTCCCTAATTGTGATGTCGTTGAGCACCCGGAAGTCGATACACGGCCGCAGGGACCCGTCTTTTTTGCCCACGAAGAAGAATCCGGCTCCAACCGGGGATGAGGATGGCCGGATGATGCCTGCGCTGAGCGACTCTTTAATATAAGCGTCCATGGCCTCACGCTCCGGGGCAGACAGGCTGTAGAGGCGGCCAGATGGTAACGGCGCCCCCGGGTGGAGGTTAATGGCGCAGTCATAGGGTAGGGGGGGAGACAGTGCCTTAGACTTACTGAAGACCGGGCCCAGGTCGTGGAACTCCGGGGGTACCAAGGAGAGGTCCAGAGGAGGAGAGTCAGAAGCTGGGAGTGGCAACGACGGAGCACAAGCAGCGGATTGGAGACAGGTGCTCATGCAAAAAGTGCTCCAGGAGAGGACGCTGCCGGACTGCCAGTCGAAGGTGGGATTATGGAGCCGCAGCCAGGGGTAACCCAGGATGACAGGAGACGCCGAGGTGGGTAGTACAGCAAGGCTGAGATCCTCCCTATGGTTGCCAGAGATGATGACTGGGACCGGTTTGGTTCTGTGAGTGACTCTGTCTAGGGGTGTATGGGCAAGAGTGACCAGGTTAATAGGGGCTGGCAGCGCTTGGCAGGGGATGCCCAAGAGGGTTACCAGGCTTTGAGAAATAAAATTCTGTTCCGCCCCTGAGTCCACCAGTGCGTGTGTGACGTGACCCGTGGAGTTGTAACAGAACCTAACCGGAAGGAGGCACTTAGTGAGGGGATTTGAATGGGATGCATCCACGAGGCCCCCTACAGCGACTCGTGGACGTCTCCTTTTTGGCCGAATCAGGCAGTCCTCCACAGAGTACTGGTCACCCCCGCAATACATGCAGAGGCCCAACTCTCTGCGGCGCTGTTTCTCCACGGGTGGAAGTCTAGTCCGTCAGACCAGCATAGCCTTAGTGTCGTCGGCGGACCCCGGAGCGGGTAACGCCAGGGGGTGAGACTGAGGGACCCGGCCCAAAGCTCCGCTCGAGTGACCGGAAGCCCTCCGCTCGGCGGCCCGTTCCCTCAGCCGATTATCTAAATTTATTGCAAGGGAAATTAATTCTGATAACTGGCCCAGTATACCCCGGGAGGCCAGCTCGTCCTGTAAAGATGAATTTAAGCTGCGGGTGAAGATGTTGCAGAGCGCAGCTTCGCCCCACCCGACTTCCATCGCTACCACCCGGAAGTCGACAGCGTAGTCGGCGGCCGACCGGCTACCCTGATGAAGATTGAGTAGCCGGGTGGTTAGGATGTTATCATAGTCCGAATGGTCAAAAACCTCCTTAAAATCATTCACGAATTGTGCGTAGGTCAGGTTCGCGTAGCTGGGCCTCACCATGACAGTGTAGGCCCAAGCTAGCGCTCGCCCTTCCAAGAGATTAGCCACATACCCAATTCGGCTATGATCAGAAGGAAAATCCCCGGGGACACGCTGGAACACCAACTCACATTGCAGGAGAAACCCGCATGCCCGCATGCCAGAGGAGAGGCCAGTGGAGGATCCAGACGACCTAATAATTGGATAATTTGGGTGAGTTCATCGAAAATCACCTGTTGCTGATGAGCGATTAAGTCCACCCGAGCCTCGAGGGTGGAAAGTCGGCGTGAAAGCCGGCGTGAAAGTCGGCGTGAGAGCCCGCTGTCCACTGAGCCACTTTGCTGGAGTCGTACTGACATAACGGTGGGCTCAGGGAACACACACACAGGCTCGGGAAGATTTAAAGCTTTATTCAACAACAGGTGGTGCTTGAATGCGTGAGTGGAAGTGTGGATGTGATGTGGGTGAACGGGGTGCGTCGAGAGCGGAACAGCTTGCCGTGCAGCCAGGTAACCCTGAGGACAGAGCAAAGCAGGGGATTAGCAACAAACACCCCGTGGGGAAATAACCACACTGTACTGCTTACGTGCAGGAGAGATGGTGGCTGGCATTGGCGACGCTGAAGCTGCCTGGAGGACAGCGCTGCTGCGTGCTCCCGACGTGCTGGAGAGAGTAGACGGGGAGAGGCGAGGAGGAGGAATTCCGCCACCCTGGAGATCCACCTGTGCACAGGGGAGAAGCTGGAGAGAAGGTAAGAGGAATAGTGCAGCTTACGTGCTTGAAGATTGGTGCGCTGGCCAGTAACGAAGCGGGCGAGCGCTGGAGGTTTTGGGAGTGAAGATGAGCAGACGACTCCAGGCCGAAGCAGAGGGCAGAGGGAGTTATATAGGCCGAGGCTGATGAGGCGCAGGTGTGCGTGCCGCTGGCGCTGATGACTGGCAAGAGTGAGTTGTAACATCAGCCTTTAAAAATTTACACAGTAAAGGTGCCTTCACAAACACGAGTTTGGTAGTCTCGTTTTCAAACTAGTTACTCTCCAATACTTTTTCTGAGCGATTTCACGTGTGCTCGCCTCTTTCCATTGACTTTGTATACATTCGTGCCACCCGTTCGTGTTTGGTCTGAATGCACCTTTAAAGATATACACAGTATATTCTTACTTCGCTCGAAATATTAGGTGTTTGCCGAAAAAGTTTTTCGACTATTAACGATTTGCGCGCTATCATGCCACTAGCTAACGTTGGTAAGCTAGTGGTGCTGACAACAGGACTCTGACACTGCAGTCCTGCCAACAAGCATGCATGTTGTCCATGCAAGTTTTATTGTAGCTACATGCTATAGTTTAAAGCATTAATTTCTCAAAGACTCAGTAAGTTTTCCTAAAATGTACTTACCTTAAGCACCTTAATGATGACCATGCAGCCAACTTGTCTCACTGTCTGCTCGTCTAACAGTCGCATGTGCCACGCCTGGGCGGAGCTTTGTTTAAAATCAATTCACTCCAACTGAACTCTGTCAAATAACCCCAACATTGGACATCATTTAAATAAGGAGAGAGTGAAAAGTACACTTTGAGAGTCAGTATCAACTCTGAAATGTTTAACCCCCAAATTTTAACTCTCCAATTTTTGCTGTGAACCAAATTTATGCAGATTGCTTCCTCTATGCCATGTGTCAACACAATGGAAATAAGCTATAGACAATCTTGCTCCTTCTGTAATTGATAGCATGGTAGATAGTGTTACAGCTTCTCTGCATTAGACTCTAGACATGGTGGCCCCTTTAAAAAAGAAAAAGTCCAATCAGAGATTTCTAACTCCTTGGTTCAACACAGAAACTCGTAGCTTAAAACAGAAGACTCGTCAATTAGAAAGAAAATGGCACTCCACTAATTTAGATGAAATCTATTTAACTTGGAGAAATCATCTTTTAATTTATAAAAAAAAATATCTTAGAAAAGCAAGAACAAGTTATTATTCTGCATTAATAGAAGAGAACAAGAATAATCCCAGGTTTCTTTTCAGCACTGTAGCCAGGCTGACAAAGAGTCAGGACTCTGCCAATCCTAGCATTTCCTTAGAGCTTACTAGTCAGGACTTTTTCAATAATAAAATTTCATCTATCAGAGATCAAATCAGTCAGATTCTTCCCACCGTTAACTTAAATACAGTAACTACTACAACTCCTTCAATTGATATCTGTTTGAATGAGTTTACTCCAATTGACCTTTTAAAGTTAGACAAAATAATTTCCTCATCAAAGCCTTCAACTTGTCTTTTAGACCCTATTCCTACCAGGTTATTTAAAGAAGACTTCCCATTTATTGGTAGCTTTATTCTTCAAATAATCAATTCTTTATTAACTTAAGGCCATGTACCGCAGGCTTTTAAAACTGCTGTAATTAAACCCTGACTCAAAAAGCCAACGCTAGATCCAGGAATTTTAGCTAACTATAGACCAATCTCTAATCTTCCTTTCATTTCAAAAATCTTAGAAAGAGTTGTTGTTACGCAATTATTTGACCACTTGCAGGGAAATGGTTTACTTGAAGAGTTTCAATCTGGGTTTAGAATCCATCATAGTACTGAAACAGTCTTAGTGAAGGTCACTAATGACCTCCTTATCACATCTGATAATGGACTTGTTTCTGTACTTGTCCTTTTAGACCTTAGTGCAGCTTTTGATACTATTGATCATAATATTCTACTTGATAGATTAGAACACTATGTTGGGCTTAATGGAACTTCGCTGCAGTGGTTTAGATCTTATTTATCTGATAGGTTCCAGTTTGTTCATGTCAATAATGAGTTTTCTTTCAACTCAAAGCTCAGTCATGGAGTTCCACAGGGATCTGTGCTAGGCCCTACTCTTTTTAGTTTATATATTCTTCTGTTAGGCAACATTATTAGAAAACACTGTATACATTTTCATTGTTATGCAGATGACACACAATTATACCTGTCAATGAAGCCAGATGATAGTAATCAATTAGCCAAGTTAGAAGCCTGTCTTAAGGAAATCAAAGCTTGGATGACTTGTAATTTCCTGTTATTAAATTCAGATAAGACTGAAGTCATTCTTGTTGGTCAAAAAAACCTTAGAAATACCTTTCCAAATCAAACTTTTAGTTTGGATGTGGCTACTCTTTCTCTTAATAGCTCTGTGAGGAACCTTGGAGTTATTTTTGATCAAGATCTGTTTTTCAATTCACATATTAAATTTGTTTCTAAGACTGCCTTCTATCATTTGCGTAATATTGCCAAGATTAGGAGCATCTTGTCTCAGAGTGATGCTGAGAAACTGATCCACACTTTTGTTAGCTCTAGATTAAATTACTGTAACTCTTTATTATCAGGTTGTCCTAAAACATCTTTAAAAAGTCTTCAGTTGATCCAAAATGTTGCAGCAAGAGTTTTAACAGGTACTAGAAAGAGAGATCATATCTCTCCGGTTCTGGCCTCCCTTCATTGGCTTCCCATAGAGCTCAGAATTAAGTTTAAAATCCTTCTTCTCACTTTCAAAGCTCTGACCAATCAGCCCCCTTTATATTTGAAAGATCTGATACTACCCTATTATCCTATCAGAGCACGACGCTCCCAAAATGCTGGATTACTTGTAATACCTAGAATCTCCAAAAGTACAATGGGAGGCAAAGCCTTCAGTTATCAAGCTTCTCTCCTGTAGAACCAGCTACCAATCTGGATTCGGGAGTCAGACTCAATCTCTGTTTTTAAGAATAGGGTTAAAACCTTCTTTTTTGATATAGCCTACAATTAGGGAAGGATCATGTGTCTCTGAACCCTCCCTTAGTTATGTTGCTAATAGGTTTAGACAGCTGGGGGACCTCCAATAATGCAGTGGGCTTCACTCCTTTCTTCACTCTCAATGAAATATATATATACGTATATACAATATATATATATATTTTTTTTTTTTTTTTTGCTGGTCATTAACATCTGTTTGTTCTCTCCCATAGATTGAGTCCCCATCGTGCTGTTGTAATTCTTTATTATCAGGCTGTCCTAAAACATCTTTAAAAAGTCTTCAGCTGATCCAAAATGCTGCAGCAAGAGTTTTAACAGGTACTAGAAAGAGAGATCATATCTTCATTGGCTTCCCATAGAGTTTAGAATTAAGTTTAAAATCCTTCTTCTTACTTACAAAGCTCTAAACAATCAGGCTCCTTTTTATTTAAAAGATCTGATACTACCGTATCATCCTAACAGAGCACTACGCTCCCAAAATGCAGGTTTACTTGTAATACCTAGAATCTCCAAAAGTACAATGGGAGGCAGAGCCTTCAGTTATCAAGCTCCTCTCCTGTGGAATCAGCTGCCAATCTGGATTCGGGAGTCAGACTCGATCTCTGTTTTTAAGAATAGGGCTAAAACCTACCTTTTTGATATAGCCTACAATTAGGGAGGGATCATGTGTTTCTGAACCCTCCCTTAGTTATGCTGCTAATAGGTTTAGTCAGCCGGGGGACCTCCAGTAATGCACTGGGCCTCACTCCTTTCCTCACTCTCTATGAAATATTTTTTTTTTGCTGGTCATTAACATTTGTTTGTTCTCTCCCATAGATTGAGTCCCCATCGTGCTGTTTGCTCTCTACATGTCTGTTCTTTTCTTCTTCTCTGTCCCCTCACCCCCCAGCCAGTCGCAGCAGATGACTGCCCCTCCCTGAGCCTGGTTCTGCTGGAGGTTTCTTCCTGTTAAAAGGGAGTTTTTCCTCTCCACCGTCGCCAAGTGCTTGCTCACAGGGGATCGCCTGATTGCTGGGGTCTTTCTGCAACTGTGGGGGTCCTCCCTACAGTGGATAGTGCTATGAGATGACTGTTGTTGTGAAATGGCGCTATATAAATAAAGTTGAATTGAATTGAATTGAATTGTTTGCTCTCTGCATGTCTGTTCTTTTCATCTTCTCTATCCCCTCACCCCCCAGCCAGTCACAGCAGGTGACTGCCCCTCCCTGAGCCTGGTTCTGCTGGAGGTTTCTTCCTGTTAAGAGGGAGCTTTTTCTCTCCACCATCACCAAGCACTTGTTCACAGGGGATTGCCTGATTGCTGGGGTCTTTCTGCAATTGTGGGGGTTTCCCCTACAGTTGAAAGTGCTATGAGATGACTGTTCTTGTGAAATGGCACCATATAAATAAAGCTGAATTGAAATGAATTGAAAAACTCAACTGTTGTTACAGATTTTTATCTGATTGTGTCATTTCTTTAATGCCTGCTTTAACTTTAATATGACAAAAAAACACAGAATCATAAATAAAATTTTGGTCTAAGCATAGTTTGTTTAAATCAAATCGATATCATAGTGAACGTTAATGGCCTTGACACACCAACCAGCAGACTGAATGCCAAGGACTAAATACAGATCGGAAACAAAAACACATATTTCTTAATTAAAAAAATCTTCCTCATTCTAACTTGGACATTACTTGGCATTACTTCACTATAACTGATAATTAGAGCAGCACTGTCTCAAAATTCACCCGTACAGTGCTGTGAGAAAGTATGTGCCCCTTTCCTGATTTCTTAGATTTCTGCATATTTGTCACACTTAAATGTTTTAGATCATCAAAAAAAATAATAATTTTTGATGACGATAACTCAAGTAAGTAAAAAATGCAGTTTTAAATGATGATTTCATTTATTAAGAGGAAAAAAGCTATCCAACCCTACTTGGCCCAATGTGGAAAAAGTAATCCCCCCTTGCTACATCATGAATTAACTGTGATATCCACATTTTTTGGAAAGCTGAGCTCAATTTCACGAGTCACACCCAGGCCTGATTACTGTCAGACCTGTTGAATCAAGAAATCATTTAAATAGACTCTGCCTGACAAAGTGAAGGGGCTAAAAGATTACAAAAAGCAACACATCATGTCGCGCTCTAAAGACATTCAAGAACAGATATGAAACAAAAACCCAGAACAACATCTAAAGAATTGTAGGCCTCACTTGCCTTGATTCAACATGATTCAACAATAAGAAAGAGACTAGACAAAAATGGCATCCATGGGAGAGTTCCAAGGTGAAAACCACTGCTGACCAAAAAGAACACAAAGAATCCTCTCACATTTGCCAAAAACAACAACAACAACAACAACAACAACAACAACAACAACAACAAAACTTCTTGATGATCCCAAAGACTTTTGGGAAAATATTCTGTGGACTGATGAGACAAAAGTTGAACTTTCTGGAAGGTGTGTGTCCCTATACATCTTGTGTAAAACTAACACATCATTTCAGAAAAAGAACATCATACCAACAGTTAAACATGGTGGTGGTAGTGTGATGGTTTGGGGCTGCTTTACTGCTTCAGGAAATGGACTACTTGCTGTAATTGATGGAACCATGAATTCTTCTCTTTAGTAGAAAATCCTGGAGAATGTCCAGCCATACAGTGCATCCGGAAATTATTCACAGCGCTTCACTTTTTCCACATTTTGTTATGTTACAGCCTTATTCCAAAATGGATTTTTTTTTCTCAAAATTCTACACACAATACCCCATAATGCCAATGTGAAAAAAGTTTTTTTGAGATTTTTGCAAATTTATTAAAAATAAAAGACTAAGAAATCACATGTACATACAGTGGGGCAAAAAAGTATTTAGTCAGCCACCAATTTTGCAAGTTCTCCCACTTAAAAGATGAGAGAGGTCTCCAATTTTCATCATAGGTATACCTCAACTATGAGAGACAAAATGAGGGGGAAAAAATCCAGAAAATCACACTGAAGGATTTTTAATGAATTAATTGGTAAATTCTTCGGTAAAATAAGTATTTGGTCACCTACAAACAAGCAAGATTTCTGGCTCTCACAGACCTGTAACTTCTTCTTTAAGAGGCTCCTCTGTCCTCCACTCGTTACCTGTATTAATGGCACCTCTTTGAACTTGTTATCAGTATAAAAGACACTTGTCCACAACCTCAAACAGTCAGACTCCAAACTCCACTATGGCCAAGACCAAACAGCTGTCAAAGGACACCAGAAACAAAATTGTAGACCTGCACCAGGCTGGGAAGACTGAATCTGCAATAGGTAAGCAGCTTGGTGTGAAGAAATCAACTGTGGGAGCAATTATTAGAAAATGGAAGGCATACAAGACCACTGATAATCTCCCTCGATCTGGGGCTCCACGCAAGATCTCACCCCGTGGGGTCAAAATGATCATGAGAACGGTGAGCAAAAATCCCAGAACCACACAGGGGGACCTAGTGAATGACCTGCAGAGAGCTGGGACCAAAGTAACAAAGGCTACCATCAGTAACACACTACGCCGCCAGGGACTCAAATCCTGCAGTGCCAGACGTGTCCTCCTGCTTAAGCCAGTACATGTCCAGGCCCATCTGAAGTTTGCTAGAGAGCAGTTGGATGATCCAGAAGAGGATTGGGAGAATGTCATATGGTCAGATGAAACCAAAATAGAACTTTTAGGTAAAAACTCAACTTGTCGTGTTTGGAGGAGAAAGAACACCATACCTACTGTGAAGCATGGAGTTGGAAACATCATGCTTTGGGGCTGTTTTTCTGCAAAGGGACCAGGACGACTGATCTGTGTAAAGGAAAGAATGAATGGGGCCATGTATCGTGAGATTTTGAGTGAAAACCTCCTTCCATCAGCAAGGGCATTGAAGATGAAACATGACTGGATCTTTCAGCATGACAATGATCCCAAACACACCACCCGGGCAACGAAGGAGTGGCTTGGTAAGAAGTATTTCAAGGTCCTGGAGTGGCCTAGCCAGTCTCCAGATCTCAACCCCATAGAAAATCTTTGGAGGGAGTTGAAAGTCCATGTTGCCCAGCGACAGCCCCAAAACATCACTGCTCTAGAGGAGATCTGCATGGAGGAATAGGCCAAAATACCAGCAACAGTGTGTGAAAACCTTGTGAAGACTTACAGAAAACATTTGACCTCTGTCATTGCCAACGAAGGGTACATAACAAAGTATTGAGATGAACTTTTGTTATTGACCAAATACTTATTTTACCGAGGAATTTACCAATTAATTCATTAAAAATCCTTCAATGTGATTTTCTGTATTTTTTTTTCTCATTTTGTCTCTCATAGTTGAGGTATACCTATGATGAAAATTGGAGACCTCTCTCATCTTTTAAGTGGGAGAACTTGCACAATTGGTGGCTGATTAAATACTTTTTTGCCCCACTGTAAGTATTCACAGCCTTTGCTCAATACTTTGTTGATGCATCCTTGGCAGCAATTACAGCCTCAAGACTTTCTGAATAGAATGCCACAAGTTTGGCACACCTATCTTTGGGCAGTTTCGCCCATTCCTCTTTGCAGCACCTCTCAAGCTCCATCAGGTTGGATGGGAAGCGTCGGTGCACAGCCATTTTCAGATCTCTCCAGAGATGTTCAATTGGATTCAAGTTTGGGCTCTGGCTGGGCCTCTCAAGGACATTCACAGGGTTGTCCTGAAGCCACTCCTTTGATATCTTGGCTGTGTGCTTAGGGTCATTGTCCTGCTGAAAGAGATGAACCATGGCCCCAGTGTGAGATCAAGAGAGCTCTGGAGCAGGTTTTCATTCACGATGTCTTTGTACATTGCTGCATTAATCTTTCCCTCTATCCTGACTAGTTTCCCAGTTCCTGCTGTTGAAAAACATCCCCACAGCATGATGCTGCAACCACCATGCTTCACTGTAAGGATGGTATTGGCCTGGCGATGAGCAGTGCCTGGTTTCCTCCAAACATGACGCCTGGCATTCATACCAAAGAGTTCAATCTTTGTCTCATCAGACCAGAGAATTTTGTTTCTCATGGTCTGAGAGTCCTTCAGGTGCCTTTTGGCAAACTCCAGGCGGGCTGCCATGTGCCTTTTACTAAGGAGTGGCTTCCGTCTGGCCACTCTACCATACAGGCCTGATTGGTGGATTGCTGCAGAGACAGTTGTCCTACTGGAAGGTTCTACTCTCTCCACAGAGGGACACTGGAGCTCTGACAGAGTGACCATCAGGTTCTTGGTCACCTCCCTGACTAAGGCCCTTCTCTCCTGATTGCTCAGTTTAGACGGTCGGCCAGCTCTAGGAAGAGTCCTGGTGATTCCAAACTTCTTCCCTTTATGGATGATGGAGGCCACTGTGCTCATTGAGACCTTCAAAGCAGCAGAAATTTTCTGTACCCTTCCCCAGATTTGTGCCTCTAGACAATCCTGTCTCGGAGGTCTGCAGACAATTCCTTTGACTTCATGCTTGGTTTGTTCTCTGACATGCACTGTCAACTGTGGGACCTTATATAGACAGGTGTGTGCCTTTCCAAATCATGTCCAATCAACTGAATTTACCACAGGTGGACTCCAATTAAGCTGTAGAAACATCTCAGGGATGATCAGTGGAAACAGGATGCACCTGAGTTGAATTTTGAGTTTCATGGCAAAGGCTGTGAATACTTACATACATGTGATTTCTTAGATTTTTTTTATCTTTAATAAATTTGCAAAAAATCGCAAAAAAACTTTGTTCATGTTGTCATTATGGGGTATTGTGTGTAGAATTTTGTGGGGAAAAATTAATTTAATCCATTTTGGAATACGGCTGTAACATAACAAAATGTGGAAAAAGTGAAGCGCTGTGAATACTTTCTGGATGCACTATATGTTCATGACCTCAAGCTCAAGCCCTCTAAAGTGACTGAATTATAATAATTCTGCAAAGAAGAGTGAGCCAGAATTCCTCAACAGCGATGTAAAATACTCATTGCCAGTTATCACAAATGCTTAATAATTAAGCATTTGTGCACAACTGCACAACTGCAGTTGTGCACAAGTGCACAAGTGGCACAACTGCAATTAAGCCTTAATTGCAGTTGTTGCCACTGGGTGGCACACCCAGTTATTAGGTTTAGGGGGCACCAGGTCACATAGGACCAGGTAGGTTTGAAGAGCTTTTTTTTCCCTTGATAAATGAAATCAACATTTAAAAACTGCATTTTGTATTTACTCAGCTTATCTTTGTCTAATATTAAAATTTGTTTGATGATCTGAAACATCATGAGAATCTGATGGATCCGGGTCCCATGGCCTGGCCATGGGACCCGGCCGGGCTCAGCCCGAAGGAGTTACATGGGTCCGTCCTCCAGTGGGTTCACCACCTGCAGGAGGGATCATGGGGGTCCGGTGCTATGTGGATTAGGTGGCGGTCAAAGGCGGAGACCTTGGCGGACTGATCCCAAGCTTTCTAAACTGGCTTTTGGTACGTGGAATGTCACCTCTCTGGTGGGGAAGGAGCCTGAGCTGGTGTACGAGGTTGAGCGATACCGGCTAGATAGTCGGCCTCACCTCAACACACAGCTCCGGTTCCGGAACCAGTCTCCTAGAGAGGGGCTGGAGCTTGGCCTTTTCTGGAGTTGCCCCGGGCGAGAGGCGACGAGCAGGGGTGGGTATTCTTGTATCGCCCCACCTTGCTGCCTCTATATTGGAGTTTTCCCCGGTGGACGAAAGGGTTGCTTCCCTGCGCCTTCGGGTTGGGAAACGGGTCCTGACCATCATTTGTGCCTATGCACCAAATGATGTTTCAGAGTACCCACCCTTTTTGGAGTCTGTGACTGGGGTGCTGGAGGGTGCTCCTCCTGGAGACTCCATTGTCCTACTGGGGGACTTCAATGCGCACGTGGGCAACGACAGTGAAACCTGGAGGGGGGTGATTGGGAGGAACGGCCTGCCCGATCTGAACCCGAGTGGTGTTCAGTTATTGGACTTCTGTGCTAACCACAGTCTGTCCATAACGAACACCATGTTCAAGCATATGGGTGTCCATATGTGCACCTGGCACCAGGACACCCTAGGTCGCAGGTCGATGATCGATTTTGTTATCGTATCATCAGACCTGCGACCGTATGTCTTGGACACCCGAGTAAAGAGAGGTGCAGAGCTGTCAACTGATCACCACCTGGTGGTGAGTTGGATCCGATGGCAGGGGAGGAAGCCATTCAGACCTGGTAGACCCAAACGTATAGTGAGGGTGTGCTGGGAGCGTCTGGCTGAGGCCCCTGTCCGGGAGGTCTTCAACTCCCACCTCCGGAAGAACTTCAACCACATTCCGAGGGAGTCTGGAGACATGGAGTCTGAATGGGCCATGTTCTCCACCTCTGTTGTTGAAGCGGCGGCCCAGAGCTGCGGCCGCAAGGTGGTCGGTGCATCTCGTGGTGGCAACCCCCGAACCAAGTGGTGGACACCAGTGGTGAGGGGGGCCATTAAGCTGAAGAAGGAGTCCTATCAAGCTTGGTTGGCTTGTGGGACTCCCGAAGCAGCTGAGGTGTACCGGCAGGCCAAGCGGAGTGCAGCTCAGGTGGTTGCTGAAGCAAAATCCCAGGTATGGGAGGAGTTCGGTGAGGCCATGGAACAAGACTTTCGGTCGGCTTCAAAGAGATTCTGGCAAACTGTTCGGCGGCTCAGGAGGGGAAAGCAGCTCCCTGTCCACACTGTGTATGGTGCGGATGGGACACTGTTGACTTCAACTGGGGATATCGTTGGGCGGTGGAAGGAATACTTCGAGGATCTCCTCAATCCCACTGATACGCCTTCCACAGAGGAAGCAGGGTTTGGGGACGAGGGGGATGACTCGCCTATCACAGGGGCTGAGGTCGCCAAGGTGGTTAAAAATCTCTTTGGTGGCCGGGCCCCGGGGGTGGACGAGATTCGCCCTGAGTACCTCAAGGCCCTGGATGTTGTTGGGTTGTCATGGTTGACACGCCTCTGCAACATTGCGTGGAGGTCGGGGGCAGTGCCTTTGGCATGGCAAACCGGGGTGGTGGTTCCTCTCTTCAAAAAAGGGGACCGGAGGGTGTGCTCCAACTTTAGAGGGATCACACTCCTCAGCCTCCCTGGGAAGGTCTATGCCAAGGTACTGGAGAGGAGAGTCCGGCCGTTGGTCGAACCTCGGATTCAGGAGGAGCAATGTGGTTTTCGTCCTGGCCGTGGCACATCGAACCAGCTCTTTACCCTCTCGAGAATTCTTGAGGGTTCGTGGGAGTTTGCCCAACCAGTTTACATGTGTTTTGTGGACTTGGAGAAGGCGTTTGACCGCGTCCCTCGTGGATTTTTGTGGGGGGTGCTTCGGGAGTATGGGGTATCGGGCTTGTTGTTACGAGCTATTCGGTCTCTGTACGACCGTTGTGAGAGTTTGGTTCGTATTGCCAACTCTCGGTCGGAGTCATTCCCAGTGAGAGTTGGACTCCGCCAGGGCTGCCCTTTGTCACCGATCCTGTTCATAATTTTTATGGACAGGATTTCTAGGAGCAGCCAGGGAATGGAGGGTGTCATGCTTGGTGACCACAGGATCTCATCTCTGTTGTTTGCAGATGATGTTGTCCTGTTGGCTTCATCCAGCAATGACCTACAGCTCTTGCTGGGACGGTTTGCCGCTGAGTGTGAAGCGGCTGGAATGAGAATCAGCACCTCCAAGTCCGAGTCCATGGTCCTCAGCCGGAAAAAGGTGGATTGTCCTCTCCGGGTTGGGGACAGGCTACTGCCCCAAGTGGAGGAGTTTAAGTATCTTGGGGTCTTGTTCACGAGTGAGGGGAAAATGGAGCAAGAGATCCACAGACGGATTGGAGCAGCATCTGCAGTGATGCGGATGTTGTACCGGTCTGTTGTGGTGAAGAGGGAGCTTAGTTCTAAGGCAAAGCTGTCGATTTACCAGTCAATCTATGTTCCTACTCTCACCTATGGTCACGAGCTTTGGGTAATGACCGAAAGAACGAGATTGCGGATACAAGCGGCTGAAATGAGCTTTCTCCGTAGGATTGCTGGACTCACCCTCAGAGATAGGGTGAGGAGCTCAGTTATCCGGGAGAGGCTCAGAGTAGAACCGCTGCTCCTCCACATTGAAAGGAGTCAGTTGAGGTGGTATGGGCATCTGATTAGGATGCCTCCTGGACGCCTCCCACTTGAGGTGTTTCAGGCACGTCCCACTGGGAGGAGACCCCGGGGCAGACCCAGGACTCGGTGGAGAGACTATGTCTCCCAGCTGGTCTGGGAACGCCTTGGTATCCCCTCTGAAGAGCTGGAGCAGGTGGCTGGGGAGAGGGAAGTCTGGGCTTCTCTGCTTGAACTGCTGCCTCCGCGACCCGGACCTCCGGAAAAGCGGTAGAAGATGGATGGATGGATGGATGGATCTGAAACATTTAAGTTTGACAAATATACAAAAGTATAAGAAATCAGGAAGAGGGAAAATTACTTTCCACAGCACTGTAACTTTAGCCTGTCATAGAAAAATATTACTTTCTGTTTCAGCTAGAGGTCAGCAACTTACAAATATTGAAGTTCTATACATTTTCTCCATCCTACATCTGAGTCAGGAGTAGATAAACTATTAAGCAACAGTCATTTACAGTCTGATACAATTCAGTCTCCATTTTCTTTTGACAGTTGTATAATAATCTATATAATTCTGGATGTTTATAGAGCTCATATGTTGTCCACTATAAACCTGACTGTGTTGAGCCTCTCTTTAATCATCAGCAGATGGCAGTGTGTGTCTACTCTCTATGTCTCCCCTCCCTTATTTGTAACAGACTTGAAATTATGAAATTGTGCTGAATGCTCAAATGAAGACATTGCCTCAGTTTTTGGCAGCCATTGCCCTACTTGATTCATCTGCCTGCGTATGTCCTATTCCTGCCCTTGCTGCAGCATTTAAAGTTGAACAAATCAGAGGTAACTCTGTTTTTCAGCGTAACTGAGTCCAACAAGCAACCTGCCACTGGGATGACTGTGACCCCATTAAAACGTGACTCCGTGCCAAACTGGAGTGGACTGCTGCTGCTGCAAATACAGAATGAGGTGTCCACTCAATTAGCAAGCCCTATGCCAGTGAGTAGAGTCACAATCATAATTAGTCAAGATGTAACTCATCTCATTTGCTTCTCATATACAAATATGTTGTCTGTACATTGTGTGCATTTGTTCAAGGCTTGTTTTATTGGCTCAGAATATTTAATGAAGCATATTTTATTTTATTTGAAGCCTTCTCATGTAACCTTTGTTGAGGCTGATACATGTTCTAAATTTTGTTTTTAACTGTTGCCTTTTGTGCTACAAATCTGAACAGAAATCATTTTTGATTTAGCATATTTGAGTATATAGAGTGATATCAGCATTAGAAGGGTTTTTATGATTTTCAAGGAAATGTGTTCATGTCCTGTAATTACTCAAAACCAGCTGATTTTTTTTAATTATTTCACTGCATAAATTTACCACTGATTGTAGTCTTTAAGTATATGAATTCTGTTTTGTTTTTTGTTGTTGTTGTTGTTTGTTTGTGAACATGATGTTTTTGTGCTCCACTCTCATGTGAAGTGAGAATACCAGTGGGAGAACCATACAAACAAAAGATGCTGTGTGAATGAAACAGAGATGTGCTATAAACAGAAGAAATGAATGGATGTACATTCAGCAACTGCACAGCCTGTGTGCTACCTCAACAACTGGACTGATTGAAGTGCACTGGGGTGTGTCAGCCTTTGAATACGACTGTGTCTGGTTGGTGGGGATTTTTTTCTGCTTAACACTCGCTTCTACCCGGCCTTAATCATTTGACCAGGGAGCTGTCCATTCCTCTCCTCTGGGTACAAATCAGAGTCAAAGTGAGAAGTACAGTAACCACAAAAGCCATTCTGCTGAGCTTATCTCATACAGTGTGAGATGTTGGCGAGCACTGATTTCACACCAGATCACATCTATCTTGTACCCTGACCATCCGTCTTTGCATATTGGTGCTGGAGTTAAAATCCAAAGTAGGGAAAGCGGTTTTCATTTGAATCAGTGTTTTTTTTTTTTTGTTTTGTTTTTTCCATCTGCACTCTGTCCACAAGCTGGTATTTGACTGAAACAGTCATTTCTCCAAAAGCCATGTGGTCTGCATGCTATCGATCAGCTCAGCAGTGTTTGTTTGGACACCGGTGACAGATACTGGGAGCTGAGTCGTCCAGTCTCAGCTAGACAAAACACAGCAGTCCCTCCCTCCATTTTCTTCTTTCTTATGCCCAATAAAAATGACTTGCTGTGATCTGTCCTTTTGTGATGTAGGCATCACAAGTCTGAAAAGTGTCCTAAATGCCAAGTTGGGCATAACCCACTGATATTTTTAGTAATAAACATGTGCACAGTAAAGTTCATATTCTGTATGTTTGAGTTCTCAAATTTGCTGCACACTATTGCACATCTAGTGCTCTCCAAACCACAAGCCAGAATCTTCCAACTTCCAACAACTCTAATGCTTTCCAGTCAGCTAAAGCTACACTTTTTCAGGCAGATCAGTTTGGATTAAAAAGGCAAACACTGCCCGACAGTTGACAAGACAGCTGCTTAATAATGCTGCCCTGTAACACTAGACCCAAAGTAAGTATTAATGTAATTAATCATAGTCAGCATATCACATTTGGTTAAAAAGCTAAAATTAATGTGCACATTATGATTTCAGCATGATGACACACACCCTTTCATACTGAAGAAATCAGATTTTTTAGGGAGAACACTAATACTGTCTTAGAATGAACAATTAATTGTTTTAGCTAATAAAATGATCTAAATACATATAATTTCTTAAAATGGCAATGGAATAAATTGTTAATAAATCTTTTTTTTTATTTAGATCAAAGTTACCTACTTTTCAGGTCAACCCAATCTCACTAAAAACATAACTAATGAACATTTTCCACCCCTCAAAAAATGTGCATTTGTACGTAAAACAAAAATAAACCTGGATAGGTTTTAGTCCATGCTTTCACTCATTGCGCATGCGCAAATGCATAGAAAAAAGAACATGCCATACTCACTGCACATGAGCAGAACACTTGTCTTAGGCAGTCTTCCAACACTCATTCAGTTGGTAGTCAGGGAATGGCAGATGGTTATTTACCTATCTTTTTAACCAATGAGACCAACAAGATGCAAGTTTTTTTCCCTGTCTATGTACTTTTTCTCAGAGTGAAAAAACGTGCAATTTTTCTTTTTTTTTTTGGTGAGACTGGGCTGTTTCAGGTAAAAAAAAAAAAAAAAAACTACAAAGTGTGTTTGCTGAGGAAAATGAACCTCCTCAACTTGTTTTCCAAATTCAATATGAAATGCTTTGAAAGATCCTCTGCTTCTAATGACTTGCTCTGTCTACTGCTAATAAAGCAGCATGGGAATGTATGTCTCTGTGTGAATGGTGGAGCTAGAGCGAACACATATTGCCACTTTCAAACTATAATTGGTGAGCTGAGATCACTAGTTTCATTAGCAAAAATTAACACCTAAGCAACCCTGAATGGTATTTTGCCAAACTACCAGCAGACCAGGGTCTGATCCCCTGCAGATGATCCCCTGCACCTCTGACGTGGTGGTTAGTGATACGGGAGCTCCACAGGGGACTGTGCTTTCTCCCTTTCTCTTCACCTTATACACCACTGACTTTCAGTACAACACCAAGTCATGCCACCTGCAGAAATTCTCTGACGACTCAGCTTTTGTTGGATGTATAAGAGGGAAAGAGGAGGAAGATTGCAGGGCACTGGTAGACAGATTTGTGGCGTGAACCGAGCAGAATCACCTGAGGCTGAACGTCAGCAAGACCAGAGAGACGGTGATTGACTTCAGGAAGAAGAGGATGCCTTCACAGCCATTGCAGATCAGGGGAGAGGATGTGGAGGTAGTGGAGGACTAAAAAAAAAACAAGATGTCATGATCAGCAATGGACTGGACTGGAAATCCAACACTGATGCTGCGTACAAGAAGGGGATGAGCAGACTCTACTTCCTGAGGAAGCTGAGATCCTTCAACGTGTGCAACAGGATGCTAGAGCTTTTCTACCAGGCCTTTGTCGCCAGCGCCATCTTCTTTGTTGCTGTCTGTTGGGATAGCAATATCATAGCCAGCAATGCCAACAGACCTGACAAGATTATCAAGAAGGCTGGCTCTGTAATTGGTCTCAGGCCAGAGACTTTTGAGGCTGTGGTGGAGAGGAGGACACTAAATAAACTGGACAATCCTGATCACCCCCTCCACCACACATTGGACAGACAGCAGAGCACTTTCTCCAGCAGACTGCTACAACTTTGCTGCCAAACAGTTATGTACAGAAAATCTTTCCTGCCACAGGCCATTTCACTGTACAACAACTCACTCTAATGTTGTATTCTGGTCATAACTATGCTACCATACTGCACCTGTCTAATTGGCGCCTCACATTTCACCCTGCACCTGATGACGCCTTCACAGCCATTGACTGCATTGTACAGCGGGTATGATTCATGTACCTATATGGGTCACCATCTATTCATCTATGATGTATATAAGTTTTTTAACAGTTTTACTTTCCATGGGTAATTCCTTGGTCTGTTATGGTGTGTTTGTTTCTATCATTTTGGTCATCTACTGTCATGCTGCTGTTGCACTGTAATTTCCCAGTTTGGGATCAATAATGTACATCTATCTATCTATCTATCTATCTATCTATCTATCTATCTATCTATTTATCTAGATAACAGCGCATTTCGTTGGTGAATCAAGTTTCATATCCTCACATCGCTGGTATCACAGGACACCTATTTCATCGTTTATTCCTATGGTTCATCCACATTGTCCCATTCAAATGTCAGGTGAGCTGAGGTGATCTGAGGTGAGGTGGCAATGATCCTTGTCGGTGCAAGGTCGTTTAGTCTGGGTAACCCTATCCAGACAACAGAAGGAACCCAGATTTAACTGGATTTTCCTGGATTAAAGAGGTAGTTTGAAAGGGGTTTACAGTATGTGTTCCTGTTTCTATGTATGCTGTGTACATAAGCACAGTGACACAAACTGTTTTGTTCTGACACGAGGACAGAGTAATATACTTTATTCCTGTAAATATTGTGTGAACTTTATTTTTGTTTTTTCCACTACTTTTACAGAATATGAACTAAGTTTGTTTTGTTTATTTTGCATTTTAGTTTTCTTGCATGTTTGAAATAAACCTAACAAAAATGGTTTGGCTTTTGTGTCAAATTGTTATTCAGATTAAAGGATATTTGATTTGGTGTCATGAACTGTCAGTCTGGGAAGCTACTGATAAGGGAGCTACAACACGACCTGAGCTAGTTGCAAAGAGTGAAGCTGAAGAGGTGTGCATTAATAAGGAACATCGTACATGTTGGGTTGAGGGCATAAACACCTTTGCTCATACCAAATTAACACTTGCAGAGTAGTCTGGAAACCATGGCGATGCACATTAATCCATAAGAGTCCAGACCCCCATAATTTTCCTTGAAGGAGAAAGGGGTCTGGGTTCTTATAAGAACAGTTTGCTCCTTTAATAGATTAAACTTGGCATAGATTAGCAAAAAAGCTAGAATTTGTTATACACTAACTAAATTTTATTCTGACGAAAAGCTGACAAAAATTACCTTTACTCTTCAAAAAGGGCATCATCATCATCATAGCAGTCTGTCGTGGGTGACAATGACTGTTTCATTTAGGTCTGATCAGATTCCTCCATGTAGCTCTGTCCTTAGCCTTCCACTGCCAGGAACTCCTGTCTATATCCAGCTTCTTCAAGTTTCTTTTTACAGTGTCTTTAAATCTGAGCCTTGGTCTACCCTGATTGCGTTTGCCCTCGCATAACTGTGAGTATAGTAACTGCCGAGGGAGACGCTGGTGGTCCATCCTCTCAACATGTCCGAGCCATCTCAGGTTCATCTGTATTAGCATGTCCTCCACTGATGGTAGACCAGCTCGTTTCAACACTTCTATGTTGGTTATCTTGTCTTTCTATGAGATGTTCATTATGGCTTGAAAGTGTCTCATCATGTACGCGTGAAGTTTCTTTACCTGCACTCTGTAGACAGTCCAAGTTTCAGCACCGTACAATAGAGCTCCCAGTACTGTCACTCTGTACACTTTGCATTTCACACGGGTAGACACGTGTTGATTGTTCCACAGTGTGTTCACAGTCACACAGGGGGCAGCACGGTGGTGCAGTGGTTAGCACTGTTGCCTTACAGCTAGAAGGTTTCTGGTTCGAATCCCCAGGTTGGCAGGGGTTGGAACCTTTCTGTGTGGAGTTTGCACGTTCTCCCTGTGCTGCGTGGGTTTACTCCGGGGGCTCCGGTTTCCTCCCACAATCCAAAGACATGCATGTTAGGTTAATTGGCTGTTCTAAATTGTCCCTAGATATCTGTTTCCTATAGGCCCTTAGAATAGAGGATCAGTATTAGTGAAAGCGCTTTGAGTGGTCTTTGTGACTAGAAAAGCGCTATATAAGTGCAGGTTAGTTAGTTAGTTAGTTAGTTAGGGTTAGGGTTAGTTAATTAGTTAGTCTCTCCCTCAAGTTTCCAAACACAGTGCTTGCTCTTCCCATTCTGAGAGATAGTTCATCCTCCAGCCTAGCATTCTCTGAAACAGTACTCCCTAGATACTTGAAAGTCTTGCACTTGACTAGTGGCTCTGTACCAATGCTGATCTCTTCTGGTAGTGATGTTGATAACTGGAACTTTGGTGGTTGATAAAGGCACTCTGTCTTCTTGATGTTAATTTTGAAGCTGAATTGGCTAGCTGCTCTTGCAAATTTCTCCACTAAAGATTGCATATCTTCCACACTGTGTGCAACTAGAGCACTGTCATCGGCAAAGAGCATTTCTCTTACCACTTTTATCGATGTCTTACTCTTGGTTTTAAACTGTGCCACACTGAACAAGTCTGTTTCTTTCCTTGTTTGAATGTATACTCCTTCTGAAGTGTCTTTGAAGGCCACCTCAAGCATGGCTGCCAGATATAGCGAGAAGAGTGTAGGCGCCAGCACACACCCTTGTTTCACCCCGTTGCATACTGAAAAGTCTTTAGATACTGAACCACTCATTGCCATGTTTGCTTGCATACCTGTATGGAGTGCCTCGATCAGGCTGACAAACTTCTCTGTACAGCCATGTTTCTTGAGTACCTACCAAAGTCCTTGTCGCGAAACAGTATCGAAGGCTTTACTGACGTCTATAAAGACTACATAAAGCTGCATGTTCTGTTCAATACACTTTTCTTGAACCTGTTTCAAGCAGAAAATCATGTCCATTGTGTTTCTTCCACTTCTAAAGCCGCACTGGGTTTCCGGTAGTACATTCTGCGAGATGTGTTCATTGAGTCTGTTCAGTAGTACACAAGAGGATCTTACCAGCAGTGGCTAGCAGTGATATACCTCAGTAATTTTCACAATCTTCCCTGTCACCTTTCTTGAACAAAGGCACAATACTTGCATCCTTCCAGTCTTGAGGTACTTTCTGGGCATCCCATATCTTTTGGATGAGCTTGTGCAGGCAGTTGGTCAGCTAGACACCACCAAATTTCCACACTTCTGCTGGAATTCCATCCCTTCCTGGGGCTTTACCACCCCGTGCTGTCCTGATAGCTGCCATTAGTTCATCAAGATTTGGTGGTTCATCCAGACTTGATACAACTGGTCGCTGCATTAGCGCTTCTTTAGCCACTTCAGCAAGATCTCCAGGGTTGTTTAGTAGTTGGTCAAAGTGGTTTGCAAATCTGTCCAGGATCCTGTCTTTCTCCTGCAAAATCATTTCACCATCCATAGCCTTTAGTTGGATCAATCTTCTTGGTTTCGGGCCAAAGATTTCTCTCAAACCTGTGAAAAATGTTTTCATGTCCTTCATGTCTGCTGCAGTTTGAAGTTCCTTCACTTTTTCATCCCACCAGTTGGACTTATCTCTCTGGTGTACTTTTATAGCTCACTCTGAGCCTTTGAGTAGCTCTTCTTCTTCGACCTTGTGTTACACTGTAGATTTTCCTGCCTAGCTGTATTCCTCGCTTCTAGTAGTTTCTTCAGATGTTCATCGTGATCATCAAATCAATCTTGATGTTTCCTCTCAGGGTGGCCTAAAACATCACTCGCAGTCTGATATTCCGTATCCTTCAGTGTTGCCCATTTCTCTTCTATGTCACTCTCTGAGTTGTTGCTGTCCCAGTCTTTCAAGTTTTCATCCATTTTCTGTGTAAGTTCTTCTTGCTTCTTTTGGCCTTTCAGTGCACTAGTGTTTGGCTTCCATGGTGGCTTCGCACTCGTCCTGCAGTGCTGTTTTCGTCTGCAAATCCTTAATCTAGATCTCAGCATAACATGATCAGTACCACAGTCCACACCTTTCATTGCTCTGGTGTCCAATACATCCCTTATGTCTATCTACCTTACTATGATGTAGTCTAACAAGTGCCAGTGCTTGGATCTTGGGTGCATCCATGTCACAAGGTTGTACTCTGAACATAGTGCAAGTAGAAGTTCTCCATTAGCACTGCACTTGCCTACTCCATGACTGCTTAGCACTCCTTTCCATTTCTCAGCGTCCGAACCAACTCTAGTATTAAAATCTCCAATAGTCTCACGTAAATCACTGTAGAACTCTTCCTTCGCCTCCTCTGTGTTGGTCATTGTTGGGGCATATACACTGATGAGTGTGGCATACATCTTCCACTGTAGTGGGAGTCTCATAGTCATTATCCTGTCGCTGATTGGCACCGGTTCTTCATCAAGCATTGCTGCTATCTCCTTTCTAACTGCAAAGCCCACTCCTGCTTCTCTCCTTTCTTGAGTTGATTTCCCACTCCAAAAAAAGATGTACCCATGGCCTTGCAAGCTGTCATATCCAGGCAATCTTGTTTCACTAAGTGCAGCTATGTCTACATTGTACCTGTTCATTTCCAGGGCCACAAGCACAGTCTGTCTTTCTGGGCGCTGTGATGTTGTTCTGTCCAACAGAGTGCGTACATTCCATTCTGCTACACACATAGATTTCTAAAAATAATTATGTGAAAATATTCTATGCAATCCATTGCAATTGCAGCTAAATTGGAACTGCTGCCTCACCTTGAGTGGGTGCATGCGCACACAGTGACCGGCAGCGGGTGAAAAAAGTTTGACGTCTGTGTCTTTGTTTTTATGCACTTTAATGTGTTTCAACGTAATTCTCTGTGTCGTTTTTATCCTTGAATGTTTGTGGACTATATAACGAAGAGCTCCCTGGTTCCATCAGCATGGATTTCTTTCTTGTTTTTGAACTGTTGTTTCTTTCCTACTGGCTCTTTGTCTTGGAGGTAAGCGCGATCGCGATCATGCCAGGAAGAATACAGCATTCCAGAGACATGTTAATGCATTTAAACATGGATAATTCAGCATCTGTGTTTGAGTCTGTGCCGCAACTGCCGGACTTTATTTTAAGAGATTTTCATGGACACAGCAATGAAAAGAGAGACAAGAGGAAGAAACGCGGAAAGCGTGGAGGTGTAAGATTAAACCTGAGGAAGTGTCAGCTTAACCGCATTCCTCTTCCTTCCATTATTATGGGGAACGTACAATCCCTGAGAAATAAAGTGGACGAAATTCAAGGGAATGTACGATATCAGAAGGATTTCAAGAACTGCTGTGTCATGGCTTACACGGAGACGTGGCTTACGGCACATGACTGGGATGCAGACCTGTGGATTGACGGCTTTGGAGCCCCACTTCGCTCGGATCGGCAGGAAGAGGTAACGAGGAAACGTCAGGGGGGTGGCGTATGTTTATATATTAATAAACAGTACTGTACATCTGTCACAGTCAGAGAGCACATCTGTACACCAGATGTGGAGCTTCTGTCCATATCGCTACGCCCCTTTTATCTGCCCCGCGAGTTCCCCCAACTTTTCATAACGACTGTGTACATTCACCTGAGAGCGGATTCTGCCTCCGCCTCCAGCATCGTCTTTGATGTGGTACAGCAGTTGCAGTCGATTTCCCCAGAGGCTCCAAATTTTATCCTTGGGGATTTTAACCATGTTTCTTTTAAGAAGACACTTAAAAACTTTTATCAGTATGTCTCCTGCCCAACCAGGCAAAAAAAGACATTGGACCTGTGCTATGGATCCATTGAGATGGCCTATAAATCTATTCCCCTTCCTCCTTTAGGATCCTCAGATCACAGCTGTGTACATTTGCTGCCCACATATAAAACTGCTCTCAGAAGAGACAAGGCGAAGACAAGAGAAATAAACGTGTGGTCAGAAGATTCAGTGCACTGCCTCCAGGAATGCTTTAATTGTATGGACTGGGAGGTGTTCACACTGTCCTGTGGAGATGATTTGGACTCTTTAGTGGATGTGACATGCTCATACATGGCTTTCTGTAGAGACATGATCGTTCCACATAAACGCGTCAAAATATATCCCAACAACAAGCCATGGGTTACAAAATCAGTTAAATCCTGCTTACAGAGGAAAGCACTTGCATTTAAACAGGGGATTGTTTCTGAGCTGCAGGTTGCCACAAAAGAGCTGAAGTCCGGAATTTTAAGAGCAAAACAGAATTATAAATCAGAGTTGGAAAGCAAGAAGGCAACAAAGAAACTTGGTTTAGCCTGGGCCAGTATGGAAACTATTGCAGGCCTTCAGAACACAGAGCGCAGTAATCCTGTGTTTTTAGATGGTTTTAGTTCAGACACAGAGCTGGCTAATGCTCTTAATTGTTTTTTATGGTCGTTTTGACTCCTTTGATTTTAGAACAGAAAGCCAAGGTTTGAAACAGAAACTCAAAGACAATCAGCACTTTAATATTGAGGTGCAGGATGTTAAAAGGGTGTTCTGTGCTGTAAAAGTGAACACAAGTCAGGGCCCTGATAATATATGTGGGCACTTGGTGAAGTCCCGTGCACATGAGCTGAGTCCTGTATTTCACTACATTTTCAATAAGTCCTTACTGTCATGGTCTGAGCGCCGATGTCGTCCGCGCTCAGGCCATACATCATCTCAGCCAGGCCTTTGTTTTGACAGCATCTCGGCGGTGCTTCCGGCTGTCAGAAACCAAGCACCACGGGACGGCTGGAGGCCAATTACCACTCATCAGCTGATGAGCTGTCAACCCCTATATAAGGGAGCTGCCCTGTTTGCTCAGGGCTGCGACCTCGCACTATCCACACTTACCTCCCATTGTAGATTAGGCTGGAGTCCCTACGTCCGGCTCCAGCCCTCCGCTCTTCCCTCATCGTGATCCGTAAGTGTACCTCTTGTATTATTTGTGTTTTGCCCCACGAGGCTCTTTTCCTTTGTTCCTTTCCTTTATTAATAAACTATGCAAACTCACTGGTTGGCCCTTGGCTCTTATTAATGGCTCGCAAGAGCCATTCGTGACAGTAGGTCACAGCCAGTGAGTTGCCGGCCACCGTGAGTTTTTGCAGTAATTGGACTGCTCCTTCCTGTCTGGGTACCGTGCTGGAAGCATGCCGTCGCGGAGGGTCCGCGCTCAGAGACGGAGCGACGTGCTGGCGGACGCCCTCGAGTGCGTCAATGAAATCCTCATCACCGCCTCCCTCCTCGACTTCCACAGCAACGTGCGCCGGTACCTGGACCAAGCTGAGGATGTTCTGAATCATCTCCCCCGCTTCGCTAACCACCCTGAAGTCAGCGCGAGGAAATATGACATCGCCGCACAGCGCGAAATACTCCGTGGGCTGGAGGAAAATCCTGGCAGGAAGCCGAAGAGGAGGAATCATCGCCTCTCGCTTTGGGATCCCGCTCTTGCCTCCGTTCTGGCCCGGGAGTTCACATCATCCAGGGGTCTTCCCCCATTGAGCATGACGTCAGTCGGGATTCCCCCAGAGAAGTTGCAGGTGATGGCGATTAACATCTGGGACCGAGTGTCTGCTGCTCACTCCGCTGTTCATCCTACTGAAATAATTAAGCATGTGATGGCGGCAGTCAGACTGGTGGAGAGGAATCCTGGGTTAAGTGACTTTCCTGAGTTCGCCGACCTCCTCGCCTCTGTCTCCGCACAGGAGCTGCGATTCCCGGACCTCACCTTCGCCTCACCCTCTGCCAGAAACCATCGTCACCTCCACAATCAACCTCAGCTTGAATCCCGTCTGGATCCAGTTCCGGGTCGCCGCAGGGGCTCAATCTCCCACACAGCTGTCACTCCTGCGCCTCGTCAGAGGGGAATCCCCGCAGCCTCTCCCTCCAGGCCATCTTCTCCTGCTGTCCCGTCAGTGCTCCGTGCCCGGCTCGTCTCAGCTGTCGCCCCCTCCTCCTCGATGCCTATCCTGGCTGCTGTGTGTACCTGGAGTCCTGTTTCGGCGAGCCCCGTCCCCGAACCTTCACGAGCAGCTTCCCCTCGCCCTCCCAGGGGGACCTCTGTCACCATCCGGCGGGGGAAGGGAGGAGCAACATCCGCTACAGCAGGCACCATCCAGCCTCCAGGAGACAGGCAAGTCCAAGTTAATTTACATTCTCATTATTGTGATTTGCCTTGTCAGACTCCTGGGGTTGGAGTTCGGGGTTTGCAGTTCCCCGGGCTCTCACCACCTGCTGTGGCTTTAATTGTTAATCCTGCATCCTCTGTGTCTCCCTCCGCTGAGCGGTACTCGACGCCAGGCCAACGTCGCCGGATGAGGAGGGGGCCTGCGGTTCTAGAGAGCCTGGTTCCGGTCCCGCAGCCACGTCGTGGGCAGAGGAGGAGAGCGGACTGCAGCGTGAAACCTGCGCCAACGAGGAAGCGTTCCTGGGTCTCCACGGACGAGCAGTCCGGTCCAGCGGGTCGAGGGTCCCCTGCCACCACGCCGTGTGGGCCGTCAGCATGGACATCGGTGCCGGAGGATCCTGAGGCTGCGGACACCATCATGCCAGCTGCAGAGCCCGACATAGCTGAGTGGGAGCCTGATGACGACCTCTGAGATCAGGCAAGTGCTCTGCGTTGTCTTTCTCCTTTCCATTCTAGAGCATTTTTGCCTGTCTCTTGGGGAGGCGAGCCGGGTGCAGCCGCCCACTGCGTCCAAGCTTGTCTCGCTGGGTTCTGGCACTGCCGGTGATCCTGATCCCGGTTCTTTTCTCTCTCCCGAGCCTTCTCCCAGGGTCGCCGGCGAGGAGCTGATTTCGCCCACTGTGCCAGAGGTTCCGGGTTCGGGGTTGGAGGTCGGTACTGGTGCGGCGCCGACCCAGTCGGGGTCCGATGCAGGTGCAGCCGTGAACCAATCGGGGTCCATCGCGGGTGCAACCATGACCCAATCGGGGTCCGATGAGCGTGCAGCACCAGCAGGATCCAAGTTCGGTGAGGGAGCTGCAGATCCCCTGCCACCGGACACTGGACTGGCTCATCTTCTTCCTCATCCTAATCGTCACCTTCATCATCCTCCTGATTGTCACAGCTCGTCTCCACCTGGGGCCGTTGGGGTTCTGAATTCTCCGCCCGGCTCTCCCTCGTCTTTCCCCTCTCCAGGGAGGCAGTCCTCTACTTCCCCCCTATGGTCCTGGTGGCTGTGTGATGCGGATCGACCGCCTGGCGAGCTGTATCACCGCTGCGGCGTTCTGGGGCAGCCACTCAACGGACTTTTCCGCCTTTTCGGTGATCGGGCCCGGCCGCCAGAAACTCTGTATTTCCGAGCCTGGGACCGGGGTAGGCCACCTAAACGCTCCTTGTTCCCCCTATCAGCTATGTGGTCATTGGACGCAGGGAGACCTCCAGAATTGCGTGTGTATTATTGGACTCTGCCTGCTGTCATCCTCGCATGTTTTGTTTTCCCTCTTGATATCAAGGTCTCTTTTGTTGTGTTGTCATGTGCCTTATTTTGATCTTTACTGCTGTCTTTTTTTTCTTCCCCTCTGCTGTCTGAGAGATGATTTGTATCTGCCACATTACACCTTAGGGGCCTCTGTGTTTTAGTTATAGGCCTCCTTTTGTTGTTGCATCTTTTTTTTTTGGGGGGGGGGTCTTGTCTATGTATCATCCATACTTTATAGAGAGTCGCATCTTGTTTTTGGTCCTGTCTTGTATCATCCGCACTTTATGGAGTATTGTGGGGGTTTTTTCTTCCCCACCGTACTCTGTAATTGCTTCGTTTGTTCCCTGTCATTGTCATGGGTTTTTTTCCTTCTCCTTTTCTGACTCGCTCCCTCCTGGGCTGTGCCCCATCCGCCCACCCTAGGGTGGGGGGGTGGGGGGGCTTGGGTGTTATTGGCCGTTCTGAGCCCGGCCTCAAGGGGGAGGTACTGTCATGGTCTGAGCGCAGATGTCGTCCGCGCTCAGGCCATACATCATCTCAGCCAGGCCTTTGTTTGGACAGCGTCTCAGCGGTGCTTCCGGCTGTCAGAAACCAAGCAAGCTCACTGGTTGGCCCTTGGCTCTTATTAATGGCTCGCAAGAGCCATTCGTGACACTTACAGACACATGTGCCTAAGATCTGGAAAGATGCTGTGGTTGTCCCCATTCCAAAATCCAGCTGTCCTAAAACGGTAAATGATTTTAGACCAGTTGCTTTGACTTCAATTTTAATGAAAATTTTTGAAAAACTGGTCAGATTTGAGATCCTAAAGCACACTGAATATGCATTGGATCCTCTGCAGTTTGCCTATAGGCCTCACAGAGGAGTAGAGGATACCACTGTCACTCTGTTTAACATGCTTTTTGAACATCTGGATTTTAATGGGACACACGCCAGGCTTTTATTTGTGGACTTTTCTTCTGCCTTTAATACAATCCAACCTCATATTTTAGTTGAAAGGCTCCTGCAACAATTTGATTTGATTAATAATCTGGTGGGTTGGATTCTGGATGTTTTAACCAACAGGACACAGAGGATAAGGGTCAATGGTACATTGTCTGACCAAAAGTGCTCTTCTACTGGCTCTCCGCATGGGGTGTGTGTTGTCACCACTACTCTTCATCCTGTACACAAACATGTGTCGGAGCAGACATGACAACAGACACATTATAAAGTATGCTGATGATTCAGTTGTTGTCAGTCTCCTCCAGGATGGTGAGAGTGGCCACGGCCCAGTAGTTGATGATTTTGTTCACTGGTGTGAGGATTCCTACCTGCAGCTGAATACGACAAAAACTAAAGATTATAAAAAACTAAAAGATTATTGACTTTAGGAGGAAAACTCCCAGGCACGAAGTCACTGTACTAAAAGGCCAGACCACTGAATGTGTACAATCCTACAAATATCTTGGGATGATTATTGATGGTAATTTAACCTCTTGCACTCCGGTGTACCGCGGGCGGGCACGTCTCTGCGTCCCAGTGCACCCTCGTGCGTCCTAGAACGCACTGTGCGTCTGAGTGCGCATGGAAAAAAAAAGCTGCATTGTTCAGCTTTCTTTTCACACAGCCGTGAACAGAAAGCCAAAGGAGTGTATGATTGGTTTAGATTTGATTGACCTCTAATAAGAGCCTTGAATTGAGTTTCTGAAACCTTGAAGAACCAATGACTGAAAACCTAGCAAGAAGGACCTGCCTACCAACGGCTGCGAATACGAGCCAATTGAAGCAGAGAAGTTTTGACAGTTGACGTGCGTCTCCCTGCATAAAATCTCTTTTGCCTAAGTCGCTGGGTGACTGACATTGAGACCTGTGCGGAACGGTAGCATCAGCCAGTCTTTTCTGGATTATTTGTTTGGAAAAATGGTTCGCCAAAACCGCAAGCGTGGAAGCAGAGATGTTTTGACCGGGTCAGGTGACCAGAAGCACGAGTCCGTTACAACCGGACCAGCTTCATGTTCGTCTGACAATGAGGAACTTACTGCTGCTGTGGACAGGTAAGTGTTATAAGCTAAATTATTCTTTATCGATGAAAATAGTAACAAAAATCACTTTTGACCGATCGGTAATTCCAACGGTGCGTCATGGCCACAAGTTTTTTGGTGTGCAGAGTTCCTCTGTAGCGGGGCGGGGGGGGGGTGGGGGTGTTATCCTCTGCATTGCAGACTGTAGGCTATTTTTTCTTGTAAAAAAGGCCACACAGTTTTTATGTGGCATGTTTTTGTGTGTGTGGGGGGGGGTTGTTTGTTATCCATCCATCCATCCATCCATCCATCTTCTACCACTTTTCCGGAGGTCCGAGTCGCGGAGGCAGCAGTTCAAGCAGAGAAGCCCAGACTTCCCTCTCCCCAGCCACCTGCTCCAGCTCTCCAGAGAGGATACCAAGGCGTTCCCAGACCAGCTGGGAGACATAGTCTCTCCACCGAGTCCTGGGTCTGCCCCTGGACTGCCCTGAGTCTCCTCCCAGTGGGTTGTTTGTTACCCTCTAGAAATGTAATAATGTTTTAGTGTGGAGAATGTGGAAATGACGAGGCTGAGTTTATCTCACAAGTCAGGTTTATTCCATTCTCCAACATCATCAAAAACAGAAAAAGAGGAAGAAACCCCCCAGACATTCGTCCTTTTATACCCCAGGACATCAAAGCACACAGTCACATTGTATTTAATCCCCAAGTCACAATGTGTCTTCTTCCAGGTCTTACCACCTCCACGTAAAGTCCTTGGTGGCCAGGAAATTCCCCAAGGCCATCTCTTTGCATACAAAAGACCACATTTCACATCCTCCTGTTATCTCCTAGGAGGCTCAGTCCTTTTGTTCATCTGAGACGTGAAGCATACAGTAAGCATACAGTGAATACATATGAAGCATATGAAACCCACATATGTGTGCCACATGACCCCCCCCCCCCCCAAACGTCTAAGATGGGACAACGTAATAACAGTCTGCATGACATGATAAAATCACACACATCAGTCCACATGCTGCTTGGGCCTCAGTCTTCTCCGGAATCTGCTGTAAGCGGGCTTTACCGCCTCCGTGGCGCCCTCCTGCTGGGGAGCTGCTGTTTGTGGATGAGAACTGTTAGTCAATCCCTGTGGGAGCTCTGGGGAATGCTCCCTAGGGGGTCTGCCGCGCCGAGGAGCCCTAGCCAACTGCACACCTTTGTCAGCCACCACAAAAGCGGGTTTGAGCCTGTTTATGCCAATCATCTCTTTTCTGCCCCCCAAATCAAGCAAAAAGTGCTTATCCCCTGTTTCCAGCACTCTAAATGGTCCATCATAAGGTGGTCGTAATGTTGGGCGATGGGCATCGTGTCTGACAAAAACAAACTCTGCATTTTTTAAAGCCTTAGGCACAAAAACGCGCGGAAAACTGTGGTGAACAGGGCCAGGCAGCGTGCTTGATTCCATGCTACTCTGTAACCACTGAGCTGGGGAGCACTCCCCAGGCAGCCAAAGTGGCTGTGCGAAAACTAACTCAGCCGGGGAGGCTTCTAAATCCTCTTTAGGTGCAGAACGCAACCCCAATAAAACCCATGGTAGCCTGTCCACCCAATTTGCATCCGTAAGTGACGCTCTGAGGTCCGCCTTCAATGACCTGTGAAAACATTCGCATAACCCGTTTGCCTGCAGATTGTACGCTGTCGTGCGGTGGATCGTTGCCCCCAGGCTGCGGGCCATCACTGACCAAAGTTCGGAAACAAATTGAGGGCCTCTGTCAGACGTAATGTCCGACCGGACTCCAAAACGCGCTACCCATGCTGTTAAAAACACGCGCGCCACCTCCTCAGCTGTGGTTGACGACAGTGGAACCACTTCCAGCCAGCGCGTGGTGCGGTCAACCATTGTCAGAAGATGTGTGCACCCCTGTGAGGGCGGGAGGGGGCCTACGAGGTCCACGTGAACATGATCAAACCTCTTAGCCGGGATATGAAATGGCTCCAAGGGAGCTCTTGTGTGTCTGTGCACGTTGGCTCGTTGACAAGCCATGCAGGCTGCCGCCCACTATCTAACTTGTTTGCGCAGGCTCGGCCATACAAATTTCTCTCCCACCATTTTGACCAAAGCACGCACTCCTGGGTGCGCCAGAGAATGGATCGAGTCAAA
Organism: Pholidichthys leucotaenia; assembly: GCA_020510985.1. Taxonomy (NCBI): domain Eukaryota; kingdom Metazoa; phylum Chordata; class Actinopteri; order Cichliformes; family Pholidichthyidae; genus Pholidichthys; species Pholidichthys leucotaenia. Next base: position 122,725,606 of record CM035842.1, read on the forward strand.
AACGCGGCGGCGCCACGCGGCCGGTACCACAGGACGCAGTCGCCCAGTGGAGACATCACAGATTAGGGGTGGCATACCGTCTTGCAGCACCCTGTTCTCCAGCCTTAACCCTGTTGGATCAGACTGGAGTACGCGCACGTCCGCGTCACTAACCTGATCCGCGGCCATGGCTGCAAAATCTACCCCCATTCGGGCTGGAGCCGCCACGGCGCGCGAGAGGCAGTCTGCCACTACATTAAGTTTACCCGCCACATGCTGGATATTGGTAGTAAACTCTGAGATCGCGGCCAGCTGTCTCTGCTGCCGGCCCGACCACGGTTCTGAAACCTTGGCAATCGTGAAAGTCAGCGGCTTGTGGTCAACAAACGCGGTGAAACGGCATCCCTCCAGCCAGAACTGGAAGTGGTGAATGGCCAAGTGGAGAGCTAACAACTCCCTGTCAAATGCGCTGTATTTTCATTCACTATCGCGCAAAGTCCTGCTGAAAAAGGCGAGCGGTTGCCACGCTCCGGCTACATACTGTTCCACGACCGCCCCTATGGCCACATCTGACGCGTCAGTAGTGAGCGCTATGCGGGCCGTTGGGACTGGATGTGCTAACAACGCAGCATTTGCCAGGGCTGTTTTGACTTCCGAGAATGCGCGCTCTCGCTCCGGAGACCATTCAATTTTATTTGTGGGTTTTTGTTTTTTTAGTGCAGCAAACAATGGTTGCATGAGCTGCGCTGCGCGGGGGAGGAAACGGTTATAAAAATTCACCATTCCCAAAAACTCCTGTAACGCTTTGACCGTTTGTGGCTGGGGAAAATTTGTTACCGCGCGCACTTTGTCAGGCAGAGGAACCGCTCCTTCTGGAGAGACGCGATGCCCAAAAAATCAATCTGCATCACCCCGAACTGACACTTCGCTGGGTTAATTATTAACCCGTGCTCTCCCAACCTCCGGAAAACTGCCGTGAGGTGGTTTTCATGTTCGTCTTCGGACGCGCTGGCTACCAATATGACGTCCAGGTAGATGAACACGAAGGGGAGATCGCGCAACACCGCGTCCATCATGCGTTGGAACGTCTGCGCCACGCCTTTAAGCCCAAACGGCATGCGCAAAAATTCGAATAGCCCGAACGGAGTTATTACCACTGTTTTGGGTATGTCCTCAGCGCGCACTGGGACCTGGTGGTAACCGCGTACCAAGTCTATCTTAGAAAAAACGCGCGGCCCCGCCAAATGAACGGAAAAATCTTGGATATGCGGGATTGGGTAGTGGTCGTGTGCTGTAGCGTTGTTCAACCTGCGGAAATCTCCGCAAGGTCGCCACGAGCCGTCAGCTTTAGGGACCATGTGAGGCGGGGAAGCCCATGGGCTTTTCGAACGCCTGATGATGCCCAACTTTTCCAGGTTGGCGAACTCCTCGCGCGCTATGGACAGTTTAGCTGCATCCAAGTGCCGAGCTTTTGCAAAAACGGGCAGTCCGGTGGTAGTAATAAAATGTTCCACTCCGTGTTTAGCGACAGCTGTGGAAAATGTGGGAACCGTGAGTGCTGGGAACTGAGTGAGCAGTGTGTGGAACTTACCGCTTGCCGTTGCGACGTTGGCTTGTGCTGTGGGCGGGGTCACTCGGGCTGCACAGGGAATAGAATAAAAAGAAAGTGCATTAACCAGGCGCCTATTAGCAAGATCAACCAACAAATCATGTGAGCACAGAAAATCAGCCCCCAACATGTTGAAGCTCACTGCAGCTATAACAAAAGTCCACTCAAATGTACGGCCGTGTAGGGACAGAAGCAGAGTCCTCTCACCAAAGGTCTTAATCCTCGAGCCGTTCGCTGCTGATGCTCCGTGACTTCCGGGACCCGCCAGCCGGTCAGCATAGGTAGGCGTGATGAAACTCATTTGGGAGCCTGTGTCCACGAGGAATTGCCTCCCCGAACGCGCATCCGTCAAGTAGAGCAGCTTGTTCTCTTCCCCGAGGGCCACGGCTGCTACCGACCCCCGGTCTTGGCGTTTCCCGAGCGCTTGAACTGGCAAGGTGGTATATATTTGCATACCCTCTCTGCAAAGCGGCGATGGTAGAAACAGAGGTCGTCTCCTCCGCGATCCTTGGCCCTCACCGCCGCCGTTGTCGGTGGGTCTGCTACCGCCGCCTCTGGCCCCCTGCCATCTCCGGCCGTCGCGCCGAGCTCCGTCGCTGCCGCGGTGGCCGCGCGCTGTTTGCTGGTGTTGAGAATCCGTTGTGCCTCCTGGGCCAGCGCGCGGAAGTCCCACTGAGCCAACAACGGTGAACTGGCCAGGGTCGCTCTCGTGGCCGACGGTAGGGCTCTCAGGAAAATGTGGGTGAAGAGGAAGTCGTCGCAGTCTGAGCCCCTCAACCTCAGCATGTCCTCCATCAGGTCGATGGGCGTGCTATCTCCCAAGTCGTTCAGAGCCAGGAGCCTCTCCGCTCTCTCCTGGACTGAGGGAGTGAAACGCTGGATGAGCGCAGCCTTCAACCCGCCGTATTTGTCGTCGGCCAGGGGGCGCTCCAAAAGGCTCTGCACATGTTGAGCCGTGCGGTTGTCGAGCTTGGCAATAACATGGTAGAATTTCGTGTCATCTACCGTTATCCCCTGGATGGCGAACTGTGCTTCAACCAAGTGGAACCAGGAGCACGGGTTGTCTTGCCAGAAGTCTGGTAGCTTGACTGTGGCTGCGTTCGCCTGGCTGGCTCCTGACGAGTCCGGCTCGGGGGAATTTCTTTCGCTCATGATACGTCTTAGGGTCACCAATGTGGAGAATGTGGAAATGACGAGGCTGAGTTTATCTCACAAGTCAGGTTTATTCCATTCTCCAACATCATCAAAAACATTCGTCCTTTTATACCCCAGGACATCAAAGCACACAGTCACATTGTATTTAATCCCCAAGTCACAATGCGTCTTCTTCCAGGTCTTATCACCTCCACCTAAAGTCCTTGGTGGCCAGGAAATTCCCCAAGGCCATCTCTTTGCATACAAAAGACCACATTTCACATCCTCCTGTTATCTCCTAGGAGGCTCAGTCCTTTTGTTCATCTGAGACGTGAAGCATACAGTAAGCATACAGTGAATACATATGAAGCATATGAAACCCACATATGTGCGCCACATTAGTATAATTTTTATTGCACTGTAGGCTATTTTTTCTTGTAAAAAAGGCCACACATTTTTTACGTGGCATGTTTTTGTGTGTGTGTGTGTGGGGAGGGGGTTTGTTTGTTATCCATCCATTTTCTACCGCTTTTCCGGAGGTCCGAGTCGCGGAGGCAGCAGTTCAAGCAGAGAAGCCCAGACTTCCCTCTCCCCAGCCACCTGCTCCAGCTCTCCAGAGAGGATACCAAGGCGTTCCCAGACCAGCTGGGAGACATAGTCTCTCCACCGAGTCCTGGGTCTGCCCCGGGGTCTCCTCCCAGTGGATTGTTTGTTACCCTCTAGAAATGTAATAATGTTTTAGTATAATTTTTATTGCACTGTAGGCTATTTTTTCTTGTAAAAAAAAACAAAAACAGGAACTGTGCTGTGTATGTGAACTCTGGGAAAATAGGAGAATAGTGAAAAATAAAAATTGAATTTTGTAAATGACTTTATTTTCACATAATAGACAAACTTCAGATGAAGACTCTGGTGAGGAGTGGGTGCCAGACAAGCACTCTGCCAGCAAGCGCAGAAGAAGGGAGCTGCAGGCGAGCTCGTCAGAAGAGGAAACCCCTACCCCAAAAAGAGGGACACCACTGGGGAGAGGAAGAGGAAGGAGAGGAAGAGGGAGAGGAAGAGGAGGTAGCACGATAGAAAGAGGAGGCGAGAGTGGTGATGGCAGCCCTCAGCCTGGGACATCGGCCGGCCCTTCATCAGCTGAGGAGAGGTGGCATGATTCCGACACCCCTGACATCATTCCACCACAGCCCATTTTTCATCCCAAAAATCCACCTGGACCTCAGCTAATTACAACAGCTTCATACACCCCCGTTCAGTTGTTTGAGTTATTTTTCACTCCATCTGTGCTACACCACATTGTTGAGAACACCAACCTACATGGCTCTGCACACTACAACAAACCCACCAGCCCCTGGATTGACCTCACACGCTCCGACCTGCTCTCATTTTTTGGCCTGATTATTTACATGGGTATAGTCAAGTGCAAATCCTTCAGTGATTACTGGCGAGGGGGACACCTGTACAGCCTTCCTTTCCCCAAGAGTGTAATGACCAGGACAAAGTTTCTCCTGATCAGCTGGGCCCTTCACCTCAGCAGCCCAGCAGCAGAAGAGGCCAATGAGCAGAAGAGAGGCACGGATATGCATGACCGCCTCAGCAAAATCTTGACACATTATCTAGGAATCAGTATGATGATGAGTAGGATTAGAAAATTATATTTGATTGAGAGGGTATTGCTGTCAACTTGTAAAATATCCCGTCGCCAAGTGCTTGCTCACAGGGAATCGCCTGATTGCTGGGGTCTTTCTGCAACTGTGGGGGTTCCCCCTACAGCTGATAGTGCTATGAGATGACTGTTGTTGTGAAATGGCGCTATATAAATAAAGTTGAATTGAATTGAATTGAATTGAATTTGTTGTTTGTAAATAGTATGTTTTGTATGTTGACATTTTTGTTCAGTAAAGCGTGTTTAGAATTGAAACTTCATTTTCTCTGTGTCATTACTGCTGACAGTGTTTCTGGATAGCTAACAAGATAGCCCTGAGTGTCACCTTTCATTAGAGCCCAAGATGAAGCTTCTATGTTGAAGCCTTCAAAAGTTCTAGACGTTTTTCCAAACTGTGAGTTTGGCACAGTTTGGGCTATCTAAGTGTCACCTTTCATTAGAGCCCAAGATGAAGCTTCTATGTTGAAGCATTCAAAAGTTATAGACGTTTTTCCAAACTGCCATTTGGCACAGTTTGGCACAATTAAAAAACACCTGGGAACAACCTGAGGAAAAAGCTGTGTAATATATTCATTTTTTGTGGTATTGTTACCAAATTTGGACCTCAGCTTGATAACACTTGGTTCTACATTTCTGTTGCATTTTCCAGCCGGATCTGACAGCTGTGTGTTATTTGCAAGCATTTGTATAAAAAAAATACACCCAGGCGAAATTTATTTTCTTCAAGTTCAGTATGTTTAGATGACTGTTACTCAGTGGCAGGAGCACTTAGAGAGATTATGACTGTTTTGCCAAAAAATTCAAAGTGTTTTCTTTTAAATGAGACCAACCCCATGAAGATGCTGCAAAGGGTTGAAGAACAGCTTTTGATTTACTTTGGGTACGTTATTTTTTGGTGTTTTTAGGGAAATTGACGAGAGTGCAAGGGGTTAAACTTTGAAGAGAACTGTGAATGGGTGTGCAAAAAGGGTCAGCAACATTTGCATTGTTTAAGGAAACTTGCACGCTTCCAAATTGACCATAATGACAGTGTTTTATCGGGCTTTTATTGAATATGTTTTATCCTTTTCTTTAGTGTCATGGTTTGGTCAGACAAAACTGAAACAGAGGAAATCCTTAGACCAAGTAGTTAGATGGTCCAGTCGTTTGCTTGGTGAGTCACAGCTGAGCCTGACATCCCTGTACACCAGACAGGTACAGAGGGTTGCTACCTCCATTTTAAATGATGACTCCCACCCTTTGCACTGCGACTTTCAGCTTCTTCCCTCCAGACGGAGGTTTGCTGTCCCAAAAAGTAAAACCCAGCACTACAAAAGCAGCTTTGTTCCTGCTGCTGTTATAGAAATGAACAAGATGTAACAATATATTGCACATAATTTAGTTACCTATTTATTAATTTGATTTTATATTTACTTATTTTTGTAGGTTTTTTATTTGGGTTCTAAATCTTTTATTGGGTTTTAGACTTAAGAGTTTTTAACCTCTTTGACTAGTCTTTAACTTTTTAATATGACCCTTCTCTCTTCTCTGTTTTTTCTCTTATCTCTTTGTCTTATGTCCTGACTGGTGGAGCCTTGAGTATTTTTATCATGCTTATAGTCAGCTTCATGTGTGCCTGTGTTTGTGTTCATGTTGAATGTAATTGTGGTTTGTAAATATGGATGTCACCTGACTGCAAAACAAATCTACCTACGGGTACAAATAAAGTAACCTGAACCTGAACCTTTCATGTTTACCCGAAATGCATTAATCATTTTAAAGCCTGTTAGCCTGACTCTGTAATACACTCTCATTCATTTTTCTATGGAAAAATCAACTTTATACACATAACTGTACGAAAATGTATTTTATCTATGTGATTTCACTGAGTCTGTTAGGTTAATTGGCATCAAACTGGGGATTCTAAATTGTCCTTAGGTATGACTGTGAGAGTGAATGGTTGTCTGTCTCTCTGTGTTGGCCCTGCGATGGACTGGCGATCTGTCCAGGGTGTACCCTGCCTCTCGCCCAAAGATGCTGGGATAGGCTCCAGCCCCACCGCGACCCGAAAAGGATTAAACAGAAGAAGATGGATGGATGGATGAACTCAGCATGAATATTTTCATAGCTTTTTCCTCCTTGCTAAACATCTTCACCTGGTTTGAACAAAAAAAAATCAACACAGAAAATCTCAAGCTTTTTGGATCTAAGCAGCCCTTTTGGTCCATGAATTCATCTCCAGAACAACACCTCTGAAAATATTCCCTATGCCAAAAGTGAAAAAACATGTAATCTCTAACAGCCAGGCTTAACCTGACACTTTTGACACTTTCCTCTCACAAGTTTTACATTTATATCAGGATTTGTCATGGCTTTCAAGCCCGTCCCCTGATTTTGATCACAGGATTTATTTCTCTGCATGAATAAATGTGAAGAAAGGAAGCTGGATCTGTGCACCCTTTGTGACAATAAATCTATATAGGACACATCTGTTGGAGAAATCCTCTCAGCTCGCTAATTGAGGGAGAACGGAGGCGACTGGAGGATTCAGGGAAGAAGTCATGGGCCCCAATATTTCAGAGGAAACTTTGACCTATTTAGATAGGGAAAGTGCTTCCTGATTTCTGCTTTAACATTTGAAATCAATGTCTTCTGGGTTTGTCTATTCACCTCTTTTTTGTTAAAAAGTAGTGTAACATACGCGTACACAGTCACACACTTTTATATTTGACGTTTAAGTGCTTTTTTTAACGTCATGCTTTTTCCTTTCAGCACCATTTAACTTTCAGTTATGGGTTTCCTCAGTGGCAGTGGGTGATATATATATTTTTTGGGGGGGGGGCACACTTGGATGTGATGGGTGAAATCATCAACGGACCCTCACAGACCAGAGCTAAACTGGTCTGTGAAAAATATTAAATATAAAATCAAAAGGCTTAGAACAGAATAAATTCAGAAAACAGAACACTTAAATGAAAAGTGAAGTTCTTTGCTTTCAGATGTGTTAAAGTAGTTGAAAATTTTAACAAGAACAATTCCATATCATCTGATACATTCAGCCCCATGCAAAAACGTGAAAATCCCACATACTTTTGTTAGTAAGCCGCATTAGTGCGAACAAACTACTTCAGATTCAACAAACACTCATACGCCCTACAAAAGTGTGTAAACAGTCCAGGTAAATATGGTGAATCACACCCCTGTATAAGTGAGCATGCGTCCACTAGTATTGAAGATTTGCATAATTGAGGTCCTAAAACTACCATATACTGTAAGGCCCTGCTTCCCATCGTCTGGCCAGAAGTTTCACTCACAAAAATGGTTTCAAACTGTAAGAAAAAAAAAATCTTGAGGGAAAGTGGAGTTATCCTGTCTGAGATCCAAAAGATTAAAAAAAAGTATAATTTAAGTAGCATCAGCAGTGGAATCAAAGGACTGTCAAAAATGAAAGAATCTGTCAGATTCTATGAGATATTTCAGATGGTCCTGTTAGTGACCAACGTGAAGACACACACACATAGAACCTTGCATTTGTGTGGTATAATTTGGACATTGATGAAATTATACTGCTTTTGATTATATTTTGGTGACACATGGGGAGTGCGTAATGGTATAGCATCTTAGACTAGAACAAAGAGCGGAGTTTCCCTTGGAGATAGCAGGGAGGTGTTAAGGATTAAGGAAGTGAATGCAGTGTGATCTTTTGTGTATCAGAAACTTCTAGGAGGATGGTAAAGGATTAAGGAAGTGAATGTAATGTGACCTTTTGTGTGTAGAAGCCTCTGAGGGAATGCCATAGTATTTAAGAGAAGAGTCTTGTCTGAGATGTCCTCTTACTGACTATGCTTCTGTGTGAGATGTGTAATAAACTGTCTGAGTCAAATCCGCCTCGTTATTTATACACTCCACACTGGTGACCCAAGACGAATCATGCAACACGACGAAAGATCCCCGGAGCCAGCCTCGTTGGGAGCCCCCAGCCAAGCATATGCTGTTACAATCAAGCTACCGGATTTTTGGCAGCACAATCCGCGCTCCTGGTTCCACCTAGTTGGGGCACAGTTCGCCCTCCTGGGGATATCGGCGGATGACACGAAGTTCTACCATGTGGTCGCAACGCTCGACGCCCACACGGCTCAGCATGTGGAGAGCCTGCTTGATCAGCCACCAACCAGCGACAAGTACGGCGCGCTGAAGGCTGCACTCATCAAGCACTACACGCTCTCGGTGGGTGAGAGAGCAGAGAGACTCCTGACGCGGACTGGGTTAGGAGATGGGTCGGCTATTGACCTGATGGAGAAGATGCTGCGATTAAAGGGCTCGGACGACGACCATTTCATTTTTACCCACCTCTTCCTCTGGAACCTTCCGTCAGCGACGAGAGCGACCCTGGCCAATTCGCCGTTGCTGGCCAAGCGGGACTATCGTGCGCTGGCCCGAGAAGCACACCAGATCATTATGGCCAGCAGAGAGTTCACGACCACGGCGGCAGCAACGGAGCTCGGCGTGACGGCCGGAGGAGGCGAGGAGCCATCGACGGCAGCGGCAGAGCCACTGACGACAGCAGCAGCAGGGGCCAAAGAACGCGGAGGAGACACCCTTTGTTTCTACCACCACCGCTTCGCAGAGAAGGCACGCAAATGTATACCACCATGCCAGTTCAAGCACTCGGGAAACGCCAAGACCGGGGGGTCGGTAGCAGCTGCGACCTTCGGGGAGGAGAACAAGCTGCTCTACTTGACGGACGCACGTTCAGGGAGGCATTTCCTCGTGGACACTGGCGCCCAGATGAGTTTCATCATGCCGTCCTACGCCGACCGGCTGGCAGGATCTAGCAGCCCCGAGATGGCAGCAGCAAACGGCTCGGAGATTAAGACCTTTGGTGAGAGGACTCTACTCCTGTCTCTACACGGCCGTACATTTGAGTGGACTTTTGTCATAGCAGCATTGAATTTCAATATATTGGGGGCTGATTTTTTGTGCACACATGGTTTGTTGGTTGATGTCGCTAACAAGCGCCTGGTTAAAGCACTGTCGTTTGATTCTATCCCCTGTACAGCTCGAGCGTCCCGGCCAACAGCACAAGCCAACATCACAGCTGCATGCGGTAAGTTCCACACACTGCTCACTCAGTTCCCAGCACTCACGGTCCCGACATTTTCGGCAGCCGTCGCTAAACACGGGGTGGAGCATTTTATCACCACCACCGGGCCGCCCGTTTTTGCAAAACCTCGGCGCTTGGACGCAGCTAAACTGGCCATAGCGCGCGAGGAGTTCGCCAACCTGGAGAGGTTGGGCATCATCAGGCGTTCAAGCAGCCCATGGGCTTCCCCGCTACACATGGTCCCTAAAGCTGAGGGGTCGTGGCGACCTTGCGGGGATTTCCGCAGGTTGAACAACGCTACAGCGCACGACCGCTACCCAATTCCTCACATCCAGGATTTTTCCGTTCACTTGGCAGGAGCGCGCGTTTTTTCTAAAATAGACCTGGTCCGCGGTTACCACCAAGTCCCAGTGCACGCTGAGCACATACCCAAAACAGCGGTGATAACTCTGTTTGGTTTATTCGAGTTTTTGCGCATGCCATTCGGGCTTAAAGGGGCTGCACAGACGTTCCAACGCATGATGGATGCAGTGCTGCGTGATCTCCCTTTCGTATTCGTCTACTTGGACGATATCATGGTAGCCAGCGCGTCCGAAGACGAACATGAAACCCACCTCACGGCGGTTTTCCGGAGGTTGGAAGAGCACGGGTTAATAATCAAACCAGCGAAATGTCAGTTCGGGGTGACGCAGATTGATTTTTTGGAGCACCGAGTCTCTCCCGAAGGAGCGGTTCCGCTGCCTGACAAAGTGCGAGCGGTAGCAGATTTTCCCCGGCCACAAACGGTCAGGGCGTTACAGGAATTTTTGGGAATGGTGAATTTTTATAACCGTTTCTTTCCCCGCGCAGCGCAGCTCATGCAACCACTGTACGCCGCGCTCAAAAAACAGAAACCCGCGAATAAGATCGAATGGTCCCCGGAGCGAGAGCGGGCGTTCTCGGAAGTCAAAGCAGCCCTGGCAAACGCTGCGTTGCTGGCACATCCAGACCCAACGGCCCGCATAGCGCTCACTACTGACGCGTCAGATGTGGCCATAGGGGCGGTCGTGGAGCAGCGTGTAGCCGGGGCTTGGCAGCCGCTCGCCTTTTTCAGCAGGACTTTGCGCGATAGTGAACGTAAATACAGCGCGTTCGACAGGGAGTTGATGGCTCTCCACTTGGCCATTCGCCACTTCCAGTTCTGGCTGGAAGGGCGCTGTTTCACCGCGTTCGTTGACCACAAGCCACTAACATTCACGATGGCTAAGGTTTCAGAACCGTGGTCGGGCCGGCAGCAGAGACAGCTGGCCGAGATCTCAGAGTTTACTACCGATATTCAGCATGTGTCGGGTAAACTGAATGTAGTGGCAGACTGCCTCTCGCGCGCCGTGGCTGCCCCGGTCCGCGTGGGGATAGATTACTCAGCCATGGCCGCGGAGCAGATTAGTGACGCGAACGTGCGCGCGCTCCAGTCTGGACCAACAGGGTTAAGGCTGGAGAGCAGGGTGCTGCAAGACGGTATGCCCCCCCCTAATTTGTGATGTCTCCACGGGGCGTCTGCGTCCCGTGGTACCGGCCGCGTGGCGCCGCCGCGTTTTTGACTCGATTCATTCTTTGGCGCACCCGGGAGTGCGCGCGTCGGTCAAAATGGTAGGAGAGAAATTTGTGTGGCCGAGCCTTCGCAAACAAGTGAAAGAGTGGGCAGCAACCTGCATGGCGTGCCAACGAGCCAAGGTACACAGACACACGAAGGCTCCCTTGGAGCCGTTTCACATCCCGGCTAAGAGGTTCGACCATGTTCACGTGGACCTCGTGGGCCCCCTCCCGCCATCACAGGGGTGCACGCACCTTCTGACAATGGTGGACCGCACCACGCGCTGGCCGGAAGTGGTTCCACTGGCAGCAACCACAGCCGAGGAGGTGGCGCGCGCGTTTTTAACAGCATGGGTGGTGCGTTTTGGAGTCCCGTGGGATATTACGTCCGACAGAGGCCCTCAATTTGTTTCCGAACTCTGGTCAACAATGGCCCGGAGCCTGGGTGTCACAATTCACCGCACAACCGCGTACAATCCACCGGCTAATGGGTTATGCAAATGTTTTCATAGGTCATTGAAAGCGGCTCTCAGAGCGTCACTGACGGATGCAAATTGGGTAGACAAGCTACCGTGGGTTTTATTGGGGTTACGTTCTGCGCCTAAAGAGGATTTGGAAGCGTCCCCGGCTGAACTTGTTTTTGCGCAGCCACTTCGGCTGCCCGGGGAGTTTCTTCCAGATAATCCAGCACTGGGCGGCTCCCCGTCTCAGCTGTTGCAGCGTAGCATAGACACAAGCAGCTGCCGGGCCCTGTTCACCACAGTTTTCCGTGCGTTTTTGTGCCTAAAACTTTGAAAAACACGGAGCTCGTTTTTGTCAGACACAATGCCCATCGCCCTGCACTGCGCCCACCTTATGATGGACCGTTCAGAGTGCTGGAAACAGGGGACAAGCATTTTTTGCTAGATTTGGGGGGTGGGAGGGAAAAGATTGGCATAGACAGACTCAAACCCGCTTTTGTTGTGGCGGACAAGCAAGTGCTGTTGGCGAGGGCCCCTCGGCGTGGAAGACCCCCACGGGGAGCTTCCCAGAGAAAAGATTCCCCAGAGCACCCACATGCACAGACTTTTACCCCTCAATCATCAGCCCCCCAGCAAGACAGCGCCACGGAGGGGGTGAATCCTGGTTACAGCAGATACAGGAGAAGACTGAAGCCCAAGCAGCATGTGGATTGATGTTTAATGATTTAACCACAGCATATGGACTGTCATTCTATTGTTCTATCCAAGACGCTCGGGGGGATCGTTTGGTGACACATGGGGAGTGCATAATGGTATAGCATCTTAGACTAGAACAAAGAGCAGAGTTTCCCTTGGAGATAGCAGGGAGGTGTTAAGGATTAAGGAAGTGAATGCAGTGTGATCTTTTGTGTATCAGAAACTTCTAGGAGGATGGTAAAGGATTAAGGAAGTGAATGTAATGTGACCTTTTGTGTGTAGAAGCTTCTGAGGGAATGCCATAGTATTTAAGAGAAGAGTCTTGTCTGAGATGTCCTCTTTCTGACTATGCTTCTGTGTGAGATGTGTAATAAACTGTCTGAGTCAAATCCGCCTCGTTATTTACACACTCCACAATCTGTAATCATTATGCCTCAGTGAAACAGAGAGGCAAACAGTAATCAGTTAATGCATCTGTGTGTGTGTGGTTATATCTGTCTGTCTGTCTAATACCAGCTTTTCAGCTTGCCCAGTCAAAATTAAGTGCAACTAAAGGCTTGTATCATTGTATGAGCATATTTTCTCGACTTTTAATTTGCCAGAATTTCAAAATAACACTTTTTTTAAAAAAATAAACACAAATTTAACTCACCATTTCTGCCAATGCCACAATGAAAAAAATGTACTGTAATAACTATCCCAGGCCAGTAGAGGTCAGAGTGCCATTTTTTTTACAGCCGCCCATGCTACGATGCCACAGGCACTGAGGCACAGCACTTTGGTGCTTTCCTTTTAATTCTAATTATTACTTAAATCAAAGTATTAAATTTTGTCAACTAATTAAGTTTATAGGGTTTATAGGGTGTAAGATACTCGATTCAGGCAAAATACAAAGCCATTTAATGAAAAGTAGGTTAGAATAACAGCAAACTATTTATACAAAACTCTTGCTAGTCTGGACCACTCCTACATTTTTTTTATGCCTGTACTAAATTTCAAGCTACAACAGATCATGTGAACTTGCAGGATTCACCAAATCAATCAAATGTCACATTTATGAACAAATCTGTTTGTACTAATGGTTCTTGCATGAGCATCAGTAGTAGTGCCCACTAGCTGTACAGAAATTTAGCTCTGTTGTCTTCCAAGCTAGCAAATTTTTCTATGCTCTTCTGGTTAAAGTCAGTCACAAGCTTTTTTCCATGGAGAGAATGGCTAAGGCTAATGTTTTAATCCTTTTCAGAGTGGTCATCGGTATTGTAATAATTTTCAGGAGTGTAACTGTTTCTGAGAATACCTCTGACAGGTTATTGTCCATGAAAAACTGAAGCATATCCATGGCACCACAACAGGATTTGAGTTCATCCTTGCTGTAGAGCAGGGGTGTCAAACTCATTCCATGGAGGGCCAAGACCCTGCAGGTTTTACTTCCACCCAGTCTCTTCAGCAGGTGTTTTCACTGATCAGCAATCAGTGGGAGGAAATTCAGAGAAAACACCTGTTGAAGCCACTGGGTGGAGGTAAAACCTGCAGGGTCTTGGCCCTCCATGGAATGAGTTTGACACCTGTGCTGTAGAGGAAGCTAAGCTTTGTCTTCAGCTTGCTTCCACTGAGCACTGAATATGCCTTCAAGGTGCAACTCAGTGTAACTGCTGGGAATGCCTTGGGATATTCTTCAAACCGTTCCCCCTGAAGCAACGTGGCATTGACCAGGTGGTCTGAAAATACAAAGCGTTCTCTGTTGTGTCCTATAATGGTATCACAGACCTACAGGGACAGAGAGATTTTTTTTATAAATGATGCTAAGAAAAAAAAAATGGCCAAATTTATAGATCTACTAGCAACAGCAAAGCTTTTAAATGGGAAACTAAAGTTATTCTCTTAAGTAAAAAAAAATTTTTTTTAATTAAAAAGTTATTTCAAGAGCCTTCACCTGGATCAAAGATTCAAAGATATTTATTTGTCAATACTTCTATACATACAGGGCATACAGGAGAACTGAAATGTCATTTCTTTCTCTCTCTTAGTGGTGTGCACAATATATAAGAAAAGAAGGAATAAGGATGAAAAACAACACTGGCAGTCTATGTACAGTAATGCTACCCATAGTGCAAATAAAGATAAAAGATCAAACCCAGCAATCCTATATACAGAAAAAGTAGAGCTGTAATACCTGCAATTGCAAGTTCAATGCAGTAGTGTAGGTGCAGACAGTAACAGATTGGACTACACATGATCAATGTTTCAATAACAGACAGACAGCAGCAGGTATGGCATTTGCAAATGTGAATACTACTGATTAAGACTACCTGGTGCAATATAAAGAAAAATCACATTATTAATGAAGAATTTCACATTTAACAGTTACTATTTATAACCACTAGATGTCAGGAGTGCATGAATGGACTGGCAATAGTGAAAAATACTTAAAATATTTTTTTTTTGATTTTGTATACTTTATTGATCCCCAGAGGGGAAATTGAGGGCATCCACCTAGATGGATGAGCAGCCACGGTACGGCGCTATCCCTTTACCATTCACACACACATTCACACCTAGGGCCACTTTAGAGTCTCCAAATAACCTAACCTGCATGTTTTTGGCCTGTGGGAGGAAACCAGAGAAATCCTGGAGTAAACCTATGCAGAACATGCAAACTCCACACAGATCATTGTTGGTCAGGGGCCGGGATCGAACCAGGGATCCCATAGCCAAGGGTGAGCTGCTATGCTGCCACAGTGCTAACCACTGCTCCACCGCACCACCCAGATAGAGTACAGTATCTTCTGAAAAAGTTACTTAAGTAGTAAGAATTTTACTCTCACTAATTTTAGTGAGGTTTTTCTATTTAAAAAAATGTGATTCATGTATTTTGTGGTTTTTCATTAATCTGTAACATTTAAGTCATAAATTTGAAACTTCCTTTTATAAAACTTTCCTTTTGGGCTGCACGGTGGCGCAGTGGTTAGCACTGCGGCAGCACAGTTTACCCTTGGCCGGGGGATTGTGGGGATCGTGGGTTCGATCCCAGCCCCCGGCCAACAGTGATCTGTGTGGAGTTTGCATGTTCTCCCCGTGTTGCGTGGGTTTACTCCGGG
Source organism: Pholidichthys leucotaenia (assembly GCA_020510985.1). NCBI lineage: Eukaryota > Metazoa > Chordata > Actinopteri > Cichliformes > Pholidichthyidae > Pholidichthys > Pholidichthys leucotaenia. The sequence continues at coordinate 122,740,907 of CM035842.1, forward strand.
ATTTCTCCGGTTTCCTCCCACATGCCAAAAACATGCATGTTAGGTTAATTGGCTGTTCTAAATTGTCCCTAGATATCTGTTTCCTATAGGCCCTTAGAATAGAGGGTTAGTATTAATGAAAGCGCTTTGAGTGGTCTTTGTGACTAGAAAAGCGCTATATAAGTGCAGGTTAGTTAGTTAGTTAGTTATATTTTTTCATGTTTCTGATTGTTACCTTGTACAACTGCTTTGTGTTTACTCAAATTTTTAACTTGTAATTTTTTTAAAACTTTATATATAATTTTGCAACTTTTTTCATGTAAATTTACATTACTTTCTTTACTCTGCTAATAGCCAAAGATAGCTGTGCTTGGAATGTAGAAATTGTAATAATAACCATTATCATTCTGTATTTAAGTATTTTTTGGTAACTACTGTTACTTATACTCAAATTATTAAAATAACACAAATTTTACTTTAGTACAGTTTCTGGTTACTATATTCACCTCTGCTCATATTCCAGTTAGGTTTACAGATTATAATCTGTAAACCTAACTAGCCAAATTTACCCTAAAGCCAAATTTTTATTGTCTAAGTTTTTTTAGCTGATTTAGGACAATTTTGATGTGCTGAATTAAAAAATCACATTGGTTTTGCTCTATCAGGTCAACTTTTTGAACTATGGCCACATGTTGTTTTTTTACGTTTTTGTTTACATGTACGGGTATTTTTGATTTATATGATGCAAAATTCTTTTTTATTTCTTGAAATTTCTCAAACTGAAGAGTTTGCATGCGCCAATTTATGACATCATGTCATAAATTGTCATGATGGCTGATTACTGTTGGACTCCAAAGGGAGACATCCCTGCCGCTGAGCATTCTAGAGGTTCGAATAAACGGATGTTGAATCTCAGAATTTTGAACAATGATGACGTAACATTCAATTTACATGTACTTACCTTTATCAATGTCTACTCTTCAATTTACAGTACTCGAAGTTTGTAACAGTTAATCAATAAAATGTGTTAGAAAATGATTTTTTCTCTTAAAAATATGTTTCGGATGAGAAATATTAACAAAAATCAACCGATAATGTCACAAAAATGTAATTGATTTAGTCAGAAGATCAGATTTTTTAAAAATCAACTTAGCATAAAAACCTGACCTGATCAAGAGAAACGGATGTCATTTTCAGATTCAGCGGTGCAAAATTGTCTTACATCAGTTGAAAAAACACAGACAACATACAAAAAAATTATTTTTGTAACCCTGTGTTATAGTTGGTGAAATGATGCATTTTACAGTTTGTATCTTCTCAAACCAAGAAGATCTGGTTCCTGTCAAACTAAAATAGAGCTGTTTTTGTGGCTTTGCTTGTGGTTTTGGTTTATATTGAAGAAGTATGATTCCTGAATTCAAAATAAACATTTTTGAGGAAAATACTGGATCAGCTGCAATTACAGACACAGAGAAGCATCGTCTTTAACTTTTATCATTATTTTCTGTAGTTTTAAATTCCTCAGATCAACTTGTGATATTTAATTTGAATTTTACAGTCACAATTCTAGCCATTTTTTCTTAACCCTTGGAATGGATAAAACATATAGTGTTTCAAAGTGAAAAGAGAGCGCTTCATCCAATAAAAGACAAAAACTAGATAGGCTAGACAGCAGGCAAGGCAAGCACATTCAGTAATTCCTACCCCTAGCTACAGGATAGTCTGTTAAGAACCTAAAATTTAGAATGTTTTGATTATCTTCTACTTTTTTGAATACACAACTTACATCAAGTGTTGAGGGTTTTTTGTTTGTTTGTTTGTTTGTTTGTTTGTTTAGTTCTATTCCACAATGTAGTCAGAAAAAAATAGCCATTATTGAGTAGGTGTTTCCAACCATTTGAGGAGTAATGTAGGACACAGCAGTGTAACAAACATTAATTTTTACAACACAATCTCACCTCTGCAGCATCCTACTATGGTGGCATTCTGAGAGAAGCTCAGATTAAATCTTTGATTAAATCTGGACAATCGGGTCCCAGCTTCTTTATCCTCATTTGTTTTAATGAAACAACCGAGTTTCACTTCAATTCTACTGTAATTTTCACTCAAGCTGCTCCGCTAGATGCTTGGTCATCCTGGCTAGTGGGAAGGATCTGATGGTTGACAGCCTTTGCTCCCAATCACATTAAGATAAAAACACACACACAAAAAAAAGACTTGCATTTGGCTCCAGGGCACCCAGATATGCGTCCCAGAATCGAGTTTTGGATGTCCAATGAAAGCTGCTCCTGCTTAAAAAAGCAAAAAATGGTTGCTGGCTTGAATGATTCTCAGTTAGACCAGTGCCTCTAACCAGGAAGTGGTCTATAATGCAAGCCTACATATTGAAATGTTATTTAAAATGGCTGCTGCTACAGCTTACATATCAGCTACAGAAGGACATGCTATGTCTCTCATTTATTTTGCATATCACGATTGATTTATTTAGGAAATATTTTTATCTCTGAATATTTTAAGGGGGCGGTGCACTTGTGCCTTCTATTGACGCAGCACCTCTGGGTTTTCTACAATTCCCAGAATCTCTTCTGACAGCCATAGAGATGTCTAATAGACTGCATCCAGCTGTTTGCTCCAAATATGTGTCTAAGCAAGGAAAATGTCAATAACAGTCATATCAAGAAAACTAATCCTTCCATTGAAGGAAGAGAAACCCATCATTTTCTTCTAAGGAAGAATTTTCTGTTTAACTGAACTTAATCCAGAGTAGTATATTCAGTTTTGATGCAAGTCTTATTACCAAAGACATTCTGGCCTAATGAACCAACACATTCTCATCCATCAGCCATTCTCATCCATGTTGCTGTTTGGTCAGGGACCTTCTGGCACTGTCAGGCATTCACACACTCCATCACAAGCCCCTTCTGTGACAGACCCCTGACACTTTCAGAAACCAATGATGTCACACCATTTCTAAAAGCATAAATTCCACATAAGGAGGCAGGTTGGGGTGAGCAGCACAGTTCTCACTTTTAATCACAGTTATCACTTTTAATCACTTAGGACATTAGATACACATTTTTTAGGGTTAGGTACTAAATCTCTTTCTCCTTGGACAACCAAAGGGCTCCAGAAAACAGCAGCAATCTATGGCTCCAGCAGAGGACAGGCTGGATGAGCACACCCTGATGTCACCAAGAGCCTTTCCTTTTCTCTGTATGCATACGCTGTATATGTCTGTATACAGTTGTATCTAAAAAAAAAAAAAAAAAAAAAAAAGTGAATGTTATGAACATTTTCATCTATTTTTGAATATTTAATTCTTAAAATAACCTTTCATGTATTGCATATTCCTTACAAGGAAAGAGTAATATTTCAAGTCTTTTTGCTTTTGTTGTTGCTTGTTTTAATTTTGATGTTCATTATTTATTTATTTATTTTGCTTTTAAAAATCAGAAATATTGTCTGAAATAATTAGATTATTCAATTTTGTTTGACTAAATTACTTTTCAAACACTATAAGCACAGCGTGTATCCCTGCAGTTCAGGACACATAATCATAATCGTGGAAAAGACTACTGACTTGACAGTTGACCAGAATACACTTATCGACACACTCCACAAGGTGGGTAAGCCATGGAGTATATTGAGCCTGGTGTAAGTGTATCAAGAACTGCTAGACATCTTGAAGAAGTTGACTACAACTGTTGTGTTCCTAATACTAAGCCACTTCTGAATCAGAGACAAGATCACAAGTATCTTAAATGGGATAAAGAGAAAAATAACTGGATTGTTTCTCAGTGGTCCAAAGTCCTCTTTTCTGATGAAAGCAAGTTTTCGATTTAATTTGGAAATCGAGGTCCAAGAGTTTGGAGAAATAATGGTGAAGCACAGAATCCACAATGTCTAAAGTCCAGTGTGAAGTGTCCACAGTGTGATATTTTGTGGTATTATGTCATCTGCTGGTGTTTTTCCACTGTGATTTATCAATTCTGAAGTCAATGCTGCTGTCTACCAGGAAATTTTAGAGCACTTCATGCTTCTATCTGCTGAAAAGCTTTACGAAAATGCAGTGTTCCTTTTCCAGCACAATTTGGCACCAGCCCACAGCAACAAAACCACTATGAATGGTTTGCGCACCATAGTCTTACTTGTATTGCCTGAACCTTACAGAGAATCTATAGAGTATAGTCAAGAGAAATATGAGAAGCACCTCACCCAACAATACAGAAGAGCTGACAGCTGCTATGAAAGCAACTTGGGCTTGATCGCCTTCATGCTACACTGCATTCATGCAGTAATTCATGGTAAAGGAGCCTCACCATATATAAATAAACAAATATATGTATAAATAAACACACTTTTCAGAAGTTGGTCATTTCTGTATTGTAAATCCTTATTTTGGATTGATCTTAGAGGATATTCTAATAATTTCAGATACTAAATTTCTGATTTTCAGCTAATATTAATCAAAGTTCCAACAATAAAGGCTTGAAATTATTCATTTTACTTGTAAGGAATATAAAATATATGAAAGTTTACTTTTGTAATTATACACAATAAATGAAAAGTTTTTTAGATGTACCTTTATAAGAGTCCTCAAAGATGAAATGTACCTACTTATACCTTGTGATCTTTGAACACAGCCTAAATGCAGACCTACCTGTGGATCACTGGTGTGACACACACAGCCAGTTTCACTGAAAAAGAAGAATGTGCATTCATACAGCACCGACAAAAAAAAATAAAGTAGAAAATATTTTTTTAAATCCTCCTTTACATAGAGCCACAAAAAGCTGAAAACCCCCACTGTAGTCTGTATTCCAGACCAGTAGATGGCAGTGTTTCCTTTTAAAGTACTAAAAAGCAGAGATTTTCCCTCCAAGGCAAATACGGGAGATCTCTGATAAGTGGTTTGGTCAGTTTATAACTTTTACTAAAGAAGAAGCCAAAACACTTCCTTATCATGTAAAATATGCAACAAATTAAAAAAAAAAAAAAAGTGACCATGAATACCAGAAAAGCTGGATATAAAATGTATTTCTTCATGAAGACCCTAGTGGAATGGTTTTCATCATTAAACTAGAAAAGCACTCAGAGAGTGCATACTTCCACCAAGGCTCCTTCCGTCCCTCATGGATCACCTCCAAAATGTAATGGGTTTGTGTGTAGGCTGAGAGCCACTTCTGGTGAAAATTGCATCAAAGTCTGTCCATAAGTTTTTGAGTATTGTTGCTAACACACTGCGAGAAGATAAGAGCCTTGGCTGAGGTATCCATTCTCAGATCATCACCAAAATGTCATGGGTTCCTTTGGTGAAAATTTCATACAAATCCATCTCGTAGTTTTTGTGTAATCCTGCTGCACAAATACAAACAAAGCCCTTGGTGGAGGTATACACTCTCAGATCATCACCAAAATCTAATCATCTGTCCCCGGTGCCATTACACACCTTTCCTGAAAATTTCATCAAAATCCGTTCATAACCTTTTGAGTTATGTTGCTAACAGTCAGACAAACCAACAAACCAACCAACGCCAGTAAAAACGTTAGTAAAGGTGTTTCATATGCATTTGATGTTAGTTTTATTTGTAAGGCCACATCCTTTGAAAAGAAGAGCAATTTTCATATGTTGATTCAAAGAGTTTTGTTTTTTTATTTTTTTCATTTTAAGCTGAAATCTTAAAAAGGGTGTGGGTCAGAGTTGTTTGTGGACTGGCTGATACTGAAATGAGATTTTGAGGTCTATGCTAAACTTGCTCCACGTATCTGTCAGTTTGACACAATGCCGGTAAGGGAGACGGATCCAAAATAGTTCACTCTGGAGCCCGGTTTCAAAACTTCCACACCGCTCAGCCAATCACCACTGCCCCATTCACTACTGACCACATTCAACACATGTCCTAGAGGAGGGGGATAATTGAGAAGGTAAACAAGGTAACCGGCACCAATCGCTGTGAGAATCCAATGAGTATAGGCTTAAATTATGGTCAGAAAAACCCTGTTTTCTAGTTACCGTGCCCGCACTACTGATCTCTATAGAAAAACTAGACGGCATATTGGCCGCCAGAAGTGAAGCCACCTGGCCGTCATATTCATGCACCCAAAACACTATTACATCCAAATCAACGGCCGCTAAACATAATGTCAACTCATTTTCTATAGTTCACTGGTTGAGCAAGATTATAAGCTGTGTCTCCATACCAAGAAGTTCAAAATCTGTTAATTTTTGGGGATGTTATTGAGGTGAATGTGGCCGGCCAGGGGCTTCACTTCTAGCGGCCAATGATCAATCCAGTTTTTCTGTAGAGATTAGTGGCCCGCCCGACTCCACTCGGCTCTGTACTCGCTAATGGGGTGTGAGCTATCCAGTTTTTTTTAGGGTTAGGGTTAGGGTAGGGGGGCAGTCTCTTCCACCTTTACGTCTGCCAGCAGTCGTATGTGTGGTCAGGTGCACTGCGCCCTGTGTCATAATAAACGTCTGTTCAGCTCCACTAATGGGATCTGAGATCCTCTTTGGGACTTGGCTGGAAACCTGGAATCACAGCTGGAATCCTGGAGTCCAATTCTTCTACAGACCAAAATGGTGAAAAAGAGCTCAGAGGTTATGACTCTAGATATATTGTATATGCTCCGTTTGTTTAATTCGTTGTTATATCAAAATTGTGATCTCACTCTGCACACTCACTCAGTTATCACTGGTACACACGAAGAAAATGAAACAAAGTACAAGAATACTGTGTTACAGCAAAAGGATTCAGTTATGACTCTTCTAGTTGCGAGGGGCGATGGCTCTATTTACTGGCCAGTAAGGACATCACAAGAAGGGAAAAAAAAAAGGATCCCTGCCTGAACAGGCTCACCTGACAGCACCTACACATGGCAGAAAGAGTTACGAAGTTTATGAAGAGCCTGCCTGAGGTGTCTGTTAAACCACTGGACTGACTTTTAGTACTTCAGCCACAGTCTGCACTGTTAGTAGTAGGCCATCAGTGTGTGAATGTGTGTGTGAATGGGTGGATAGCAGGATCTGTAAAGCGCTTTGGTCATCAAGAGATGAGAATAAAAGCGCTATGTAAGTGAATGCCATTTACCATTTTACAATTTATTGCTCTCCTCCTTGACTCCAGTTCCAGACATAACATTTGGCTACTAGAAGAAAAACCATGGAAGCGTGTGAAGCACCAATTCGGCCAATTTTGAAGCTCCCAGGTGAGCCGCCTGTGCTGTGGCTTCGGTGGTATGAAGCCTTTAAAACGTATATGGTGGCGTTGGACCTGGGAAGGATGGACAAACTGAGGGCACGTGCGTTGCTTGTGCACAACTTGGGAATGGAAGGGCAGAGGATTTTGCCCACGCTTCGTGACATGGACAACTACCAAGAAGTGGTCGAGTTAATAGCACGCCATTTCAGGGTGCCAGACAACATTATCATCCGGAGGATTAAGTTCCAACAGCGCCGCCAAAAGGTTGGCGAACCCATCCAGCGGTTTGTATCGGACTTGTGGCAAATAGCTGCTGAGCGTCAGTTCGGACTGTTGGAGGAAGAAATGATTCGTGACCAGTTGATGGAACACACCAACTGTGCTGCGGTCCAGTCTAAGCTGCTCACATTTCCAGGTGAGTTGACGCTGGCTAAGACCATTGAGCTTGTTCTCCAGCTGGAGGCAGCAAATAAGCAAACTCGAGACCTACGTGAGTGTTTGTCACCACAAGAGTTGGGATCCTCCATGGCCACGCAGGTAGTGGACCCAGACAGTGATGGGAGTGTCGAGGATGATGCCGAGAGAACCAATGCTATACGGATGAGGTCTGCCCTGGGGAATCCCAGGTGTATGGGCTGTGGGTCCATGAAACACTGCTACAGGGCCAGAAAGTGTGCGGTAAGAGGAAAGTGCTGTGGCAATTGTTGCCGTCTGCATCATTTTGCGAGGGTGTGCCAGTCAGTGGAACAAGATAGCCCGCGCAAGAGCTTGACTCCTCCTGCCTCGACAGTGATTCATACTGTGTCCCCAAGTACCAGTGGGCGCACACATTGCACGGTAGAGTTGGACAGCGTACCGGTACCGATGCTGATCGACACAGGGGCATAGAGTTCGCTGCTGAACAGGGCTACGGTGAGAGAATGTTTTCCCCACTACAGGATTGGAGGTGCCTCAGTGCTGCTTTACGGATATGGAGGAGGACGGTTGGCCATGGTGGGTACCGTCAGACTGATGGCTTGGTACAAGTCGGCAGAGATGGCCGATGTGGAGTTCGTCGTGACAGCCCGCGGCACGAACATCATGGGCTGCAACCTGTTTTATGGCCTTGGGTTTTCAGGATTGCTGGGGAAGAATGGTCGGGCTGAGGACTGTGGGACCGATCGGTTCCGAGAGTTCGGGACGACGCTATGTGGGATGAACAATTGCTGGGTGCTCCGTAAAGTGGACAGGCATTGTCGCACTCAGGGTGGCCGCGGGAGGGCCCCAGTGCCAGTGTCTGAGTCGCCCTGGGCGAGGGTACATGGCCATGGTGAGCCGGTGAGCACGGGGCCACATCAGCAGGGTCCGCAGCGGATTTACAAGCAGTCGGGGCAGGATCGAGTGGCACTGGGAGAGCGAATGCCAGGCGGAGACACTGTAGGCCGTGCAGGGCCCCGCTTGGAGTCGCAGACTGGGTTTGGGCTTGGGCAGAAGCGAGGTCCAGGCGGGTGAGAGAAAAGCAGAAGATGGAGCAGTACCAGGGCCGGCTGCAGGTGACAGGCAAGTGGCACGATGGTAACCTTCTGCTGTCGGATGGGTCGTGGCACTATCCTAATGAGTTACGGCATGCCCCGAAGAAGGTAGTTGGGCACGGCCCCAGACAATTGGAGCGCTCGGAGGTGTGGAGGAGAAGGCGCATCGGGACTGAGATGACCAGCTGTGGCCCGGGAAGCGAGCTACAGCCAGTGGTGGACTGAATAGTGAAGGGTCTGGGGGGGGCCACAAGTCATCCTCACCGAGCCATGGATGCGTATTTGTTGTTAGTTGTTAATATGTATTTATAGTTCTGGGATTGTTTTGGTGTTCTGTTTTAAGTAGGAGACACAGCAGTAATTTTTTTTTTTTTTAACAGCGCTTTTATATACTGTATCATGGGCGGCAGAATAACCCGCCTCGCTGTGTGGGGGGGTTGGACGGCAGTCTACTCATCTCCCCTTATTTTAGTTATTTTTTGTGAATGCCAAAGGCCCCTTTCTGTGATTTTAGTTTAGTTTTGTTTAGCAGATTGTTCGGGTTCCAAATTGGGGGTGGGCTGATTGTATGTGTGTTTTGGATTTTCTCGGGGGGGGGGGGGTGAAATGTTGTGTAATTATTTATTGTTCTTATGTTTTATTGTGTTTTGAGCTCTTATTTGTGTGGCACAGGGTGGTGGCTCCATGTTCCAGTTCCGCTAACCCCGTGCGTATAAGAAGGGTTGGAGGTAGGGGGGCGGTCTCCTCCGCCTTTACTCTGCCAGCGGTCATATGTGTGGTCAGGTGCACTGCGCCCTGCGTTATAATAAACGTCTGTTCAGCTCCACTATTGCTCTCCTCCTTGACTCCAGTTCCAGACATAATACGTTCTAAACTAGTCCTGGAAGTTGCGTCCATAATTCACGCAAGGCATCATGGGGGCTAGGAATAAGGTGGATAAAATACCAGTATTCAATGCTGACTGTGTTTGCAGTCAATTCACTGCAAACAAAAATAAATCTATATATTGATATACTATATGTTATCAAGCAGCCTCTATTTTACACAATGTGGTAGGTTCCTGTTGGGCTTTTTTCAGGCTTGTTTTCTTAGAGCTGGTTGCTTGATTCTGTCGTGACACCAGGCAACACTGCTCTACAGCCCTGTAGGAAGTGGTCCATGGACTGGGGGTTGGGGGCCACAGCTGTAAAATCTGTGACAGTAGAGATTTGTATTTACTTAAGCAATGTGTGAAGTGGCAAAGACACTGTAAAAATAGAAGAGCTTTCGTGAACATATGCAAAGCCAAAAACTGGGTGTTGCCAAAAGAAACTTTTCCCAGTCAAGTTATTTATTTTTTAATAACTTTAGGTATAATCCTTGAAGGGTGAAGTTTTGTGATGATGCCATGGGTGATGTTTCTGGTTGATAAGATTAGTTAAAAATTGTGTGTATGTGTGTGGGGGAGGTGGGGTTTCAACTCGAATCCATGCTTTGTAGTGCAGCATTAAATCTTAATGTGTGCTGCTGCCGCAGGTTGAACTGCTTTTTAGTAACAAGAGAGGCAGCTTGATTGACATTGTCAGCTGAGTCTCGTAGATTTGGTGCCACTTGTGTGGAGCAGGGATTAATCATCCGCGTGCAGCTTTTCTGTGAAACCATCAAAACAATGTCAGCTCAGCTCGATGGAGATGGAGCGTCTGCACGGACAATCTGCTGGTTGAGTCATCCATCTGGGATGCACCACAATCTCCGAGCATTGTCCAGCTTCAAAAGGAGGAAATCATTTTGAAGACCATGCTTCTCGGCTTCTGGATCCAGGTGAAACAATAGCTTAGAGTGGGCTTCTGGGCATGTGTGGATTTATGCAACTGGGGTTCCTTAAGCACACTTCTCTCTTGGTTCATTGCCTAATCCATTATGTTTAAAGAAAAAGCATATTCAGGCTGTTTATAGGCTCATTTTCCCTCCAACAGGATTATTCCAGTATGTTACTTGACATTGAGCTCCCTTAAAAGAGTGGGAAATTATTTTGACAACACCCTGTAAAAATAACCCACAAGATTCCAACCCAAAAGGAGACTGAATGAAAATAAATTTGTTAGGGGCTCTATGGCTTCTGTGCTTTTGTCTCCTGACAGCTTTGTGCTGTCCATTTTTTCCCCTCTGTTCCAGATTTATTTGCACCAGGACAAGGATATATGTGTGTAAGATGTGACACCATACACTCCTAGAGGTTCGGTTGCTTCATCCATCTTCTTCGTCAAACCTCTGTTGTAATTTCACACAGCTGTCAGATGCGGAAAGTATAGACTGTCAGAGATTCTCTTTCCTGCAATTGAGTGAGCAGTTTGACTTCAGCTTGATGTATTTCCTTTCCTTTTTTAATTTATAGTGCAGAATTATTCCTTTTAAACTGATGTATGTTGCGTTTACTGGATGTAGCGGTTAACAAGGGAAAAACTCAACATTTAACAGTCGATTTACCCACTAAGATTTCATGACTTCTGCTGAAATTGTTTTCAGGATGTACAGTGTTTATTTTTTAATATTTTTAACAAAACTTCAAGCTGAAAAACTTTTGACCCTTCCACCCACAGGAAAATATACAACAGGTTTAAATGCATACACGAAGAGAAAATCAAGCATAAATAATAGTTCAGATTACATTGCTTTAAGAAAGATGAATAAAGGATAACAGGATTAATCAATGCTCACATCAAGTAAAATGACAGGTATACATTCAAAACTTGTCAATGTGCTTTCTAAGCCTTACCTTATTCTGTGAAGCAGGTATGACAAAAATGGCTGACTTTATTAACTAAACCATATAGTAGAAATCCAGTCCAAAATGAATGCAATAGAGTAGATTAAGAACTTTTTTTCAGAAAACTCACTGTACACCAAGTAATATTAAAGATACTCTTACTGGTTTGTCTTTTTTCGCTTCAACTCTGCATTGGTGAGATTGAGACACTTACTGTATGTCATAGGCACTTTCTGAAATCATGAGGTTATTTACTGCAATCACAAATATGAGATTTTCCACACAAGTCATCCTGCTGTCTACATTCTGTACATCATTATTTATGAGCCTGGTCTCAGCTGTTGCTTCAGCTTACACTAATACAACAACATTTTTTCAGGACTTGTGTGTTTTACAAGCAATTCAATAACTAATTCGACAGGTCAAGCTTTTTGCAGCTCTATAAACTGTCACAATATGTCCTTATTTAAGTGGCGCAAGCTGGCATAGATCCCGTTAAATTTGGGGAAACTTGAAATGCTTCTTCATACAGCATGTGTGACAACAAATATGTTCTTATATTTCCAGTTCTGGGTTAGTATGAAGTCTTAACAGTTTTACATACTTCCAGTAAACCGGTCTCAAAATAGCTATGTTCATTAATATATATACAGTATAAGAACTGTATTACAGTTGGTGAAAACAGGCTAGAGTGGGTGAGACACCCATAGTGCAGGATTGTGACTCTGGCCCTTGATAATTTTCAGGAAACAAAAGGAACCTGACTTTGTTTAAGGTGGTAAAAAACACATTTCATTAGAAGTCAATATGAGCTTTTCTCATGAATATTTCTAACCCCTAAACCAGTGTTTTTCAAACTTTTTGAGCCACAACACATTTCTGATATTGAAAAACCACAAACATTACATAATGACACATTGTAGCCTATTAAGCCAACAGAAAGAGGCAAACAGGCAGGATGGATTTTGTTCAGCTTGTTTGCAATAGCCACTGTTTCCGGGAGTGAGTATCAACAATGAAAAATAAATTAGTTTGAAAATGAGACCGCCATTCACCAGAGACAGATGGACCAAAGCTCCACAGCTAGACAGAGTGTCTGTAGTTTGTATCCACCTGTGATATCCTGTTAGGTTGCCAATGAGGGCTAACAGCTCATGAAACTGAACACCAGTCCCCTTGTTTAGTGCTGAAAACGGCCAACATCAAGATGCAGTTTCTGAGGGAGGCAGTGACATTTTCCCCCAACTGTGTGCCCCTCCAGACAACGTTGTGAATTCAAACATGATGGTGTTTTTTGTGGGGGGAGTTTCCACAGCAGGTACAAAGTGGCTGCAGAAGTTATGAAGGGAACCCAACCTCACCACCAAAAACCACGAAGAAGAAAAAGATCATTATTGCGTTTATAGTGCCACCCACTGACATGGAAGGGCCACTACATTTCAGGCACAAACGCACAATGGCAAATTATTTGCAACATGTAAATAACCTTTTTTTTAACCAATTTAGTAAAATTCTGCAATTTCCCGCACACACCTGACGATCTCTCATGGCACACTGGTTGAAAATCACTGCCCTAAACTTAACTTGTAAGTTCAAGTCAATATATATTTTAGAAAAAGAAAAAAATATTGTGATTGACATGAAGAAACAGTGTCAGTGGACAAGTCACTGATAAGATAGATAAACAAAAAAATCCAAAAAAGTTTACATCATCATATCACTACATTATATTATAGACATGTTTTATGTTTTTAAATTAATTTAAATTAAGGTAATGTATAAGGTACAATTGTTTTAATAATAATAGTAATAATAATAACTAGAAAAACTTTATCTGGAAATTACTCCAATTTTCAGCTGTTTTTAATTTTGCTGGAAAAGAAAAAGAAATCTGTTCCTAAAATTACTACATAAACTTTAGCCAGTGAAATTACACCTGTACATTAACACACACAAGAGATTTTTTTCAAATTCATGATGACTTGATAGTCCATAATGTGGAAACAGTGATTTCCTCACATTTTAAGGCAAGTAATATTTAGATTTGGAGTCCGTGATGCACAAACTGAGAATGATTCCTTTAAAATTTGATCTTAACTTTAAAGGTTTGCAGTTCTCATGTGCATTTATAGGTGAAGTGTGGTCAGTACACTGTTCTGTTATATAATAACTCTGTGTTGAAGCTGCATCTTCAGTGTCTCAGCACTGTTGACCTTAACCAACTAGAGTGATGCTTTAAAATGTTGGGTAATAAATGATAAAATATATTTTACTCTTCTCATCTTCATAACTGTTTCTGATCTTTCTGATCTTTTTGTCAAGTGCCCCCATTCTGGATGCATTTCAGCTCTTCAAACTGACACATTAAGACATTTAACAGCATAACACCCATTAACAGTGAACAACATAAAAACTATGTGTCATAAGATGTCATCTAAATTCAGTTCTCCAAAAGAATGTGGCAAATTCACTAAAAGCAAACATGAAGTCAAGCTGACTAATATTTTCTAATATGTTATAAATTGAAGTTTGTTCTTTTTCACTCATTAAAAAAAACAATAATCCAAATACCTGGATTTTTACTCAGTGTGTACATCCATATTTTTTTGTAATTCCAGGAATCAAATTGGTCAAATAATCATTTATTGTTGGTAAGAAGATCTGGAAAAACATTGTCCAAAAGCGTTCACACTCTCCCTGATGTCTTAAGTCCATGTGTTGGCTAAAGTCTCATTTTGGTGCATCTTTCCCTTTGCTTCATGCATTTATTTACAAATAGACCAGTTTTTCTGGCAAAGAAAAATGTACCTGTAAAGGGACAAGGATTCTCCATAGTCTCAGCTGTTTGAAGTGATGCAGGATTGATGCCATATAGCGTTCACAAAGTTCAGCTTTCTCCTTGTCCCTCTCATGTTTTTCTCAACTTCAGTCAACAAATCGCAGCAAAAACAGCTCGGGTGTGCTCTTTTCTCACTGGTGATGGAGGAAAGTGAAAGTTTGCGTCCTACAGGGTGGTGTAGATGTAGACAAAGATGATGACTACCAGGTTGAGGATGGTCCCAATGATGCCCAGCATGGCCAAGATGGTTTCCTCCTTACTTTCCTTGTCTTGGATTCCCTTTTCCTCATCACTGTAGAGATTGTTTACCATTTTCCCTGAAAAAATCTGCAGGTATCTTTTCACACCAATCTGGAGTGGGGAGATAAGAAGAAAAACAGAATCACTGTTGTTATTTATGTTAATTTTTTTTTTTTAATGTGATTTTGCACGGCATATGGTAACCAGAGATAATGGCAATAAGCCAAAAAAAAAAAAAAAATACCTCAGCGTTCTTTTGAGGAGGTGATTGATGAGGCAAATAGAAAATTAAATATGCAAGGAATTGGTTGAAATCTTCATAAAGTTTGAATACAATAAGTGAAGGCATCTTTTAGTTACTCCAAAAATATTATTATCAGTTACCCCAAAGTAGCTGGAATTGTGAGTGATGAATGAAAGAAAATCTGTCCAAAAATATTTTGACTCAGAAAACAGTAATGAACATTAATAATCTGATTCCTATTATTTTTACTCCAACCTTTACCATCCATCATCTACCACTCATCTGGGGCTCCGGGTCATGGAGGTAACAAAGTGGTAGGCAGTAAAGCTTTACCAAGCGGTAAAGCTCCATCCTTTACCAAATAACGCAAAAAGAAAAGTATACATTTAATAATACATTAACTTTTCATAAATTTTGCAGAGTGATTTCACCTTTCAAATATTGTCTGACATACAATATTAAAATGCAGACCAAACAATTGCAACATTAAAAGCTGTTGAATTGCACTTCTAATGATCATTTTTCTCCTTCCCATTTTTATTCTTTGACTCTAAGGTAGCGGTCCATTCCATCTGATTACCTCTCCAATCTGTTTAAAATTTCTAGCCTGTCAATCCACGTACATGTGGGCTGTTCATTAAAGATTTCCCATGGACTAACAGGAACAAAACTTGGCACAGTTATTGGTCTTTCTCTAGGTACCACCAAGGGTCATACACTTCTCCCATCTCTTTATGCAGCTGTGGAGATCTCACCTGTAGAAGTCTGCAGGATGGTTCAGAAACCATGACTTGAACTCAGAAATCAGCATTTCATCCTCTTGAAAGTGATTGCTCTTCATAAATGACTTCATGGTTGGAAAGAGGTGGAAGTCGGACAGTGCGAGGTCAGAGAGTAAGGGGGTTGAGGAAGAACTAATAGCTGAAGGACTATTCTTCCGTCTGGGCAACATACGAGTTGTGAACCAGGGAATTGTCTTGCAGGAGTTGGACACCTGTGGTCTGCATGCCACACCCCTCAGTTTTAATGACCTTCTGCAATTTCTGCAGCACTGAAGCATAGTAAGTCCCAGTAATTGTGATACCCTGTGCCGGGAAATCCATAATCAATACTCTATGCTGGAGTATTGATGAGTGTTGGACGCGTGCCTTCTTTGGAGGTGGTGAGTCATAATGCTTCCATTGCTTTGACTGGGCTTTAGGGTGCTTTCACACCTGCAGGCTTTAGTTTGTTTCAATCAAAGTAAAGTTTGTTTTCACTGTTAGTGTGGTTTGTTTTATCTAGTGAGAACATGGTAACTGCACTCAAGTGCACACCAAAACAGACGTACTGAGACAACCTAAAAGAGGTGGTCTCGAGTCGAATCAATTAGCAAAATCTGGTGCGGTCCTCCAGGTGAGAAAGGGACCGCACTAAAACAGGACCAGCGGCAAACAATAAAACATTTTATGCCACTGTACATACCTGATGGATCTTCAAAAATATCTGTGGCTGAGCATGTCACGGTCCTGGAGGATTAATGAGCATTAACATGTTATTTTCCATCTGTAGCCACACTTTATTTTCAAACTGTACAATTTGCCAAAATTGTACAGTAGATTACATTATGATTTGTATCATTTTCTCCCCAGAAATGAATAAATGCACAGTAGTCATCCTACTTCCTGTATTTACCTTTCCTGTTCTCGCGGTAAAATAATCTGGCCAATAAGAACAGAGAATGTTCTGATGTAAGTCTTGTGGGATTTATTGTGATGCAGTTTGTTCGGCTTGAATTTTTGCCTGTGTGAAAGGGAACCGCACCAAGGAGAAAATGAAACAAAGTAACAAACTTATCAACTGATTCGGACCAAGGTAAATGAATTTAGGTGTGAAAGCACCCTTAAGCCCCTTTTTCACTAGTGCCTACTCAGCCCGACTTGCCTCAACTCTACTCGACTCTACTTGGCTCGACACAGTGTGATTGGTTTTCCATTTCAACTGAGTACCACCTCAAGTGGGTGGGGTTGAGTTCATAACAGGAAGGCAACCCGTTATCCTGTTATGTTGTTGACATGCTGACATTTTCACTAATAAATAACGTAAAAGATGTTTAAAATCACAAAACACTCACCATCTTCCCTGGGAGTAGCCATCGGCTCAGAGACTTCCTGGTATAATTTTTCACTTGAGCTCGCTCCACCACAGCAGGGCCGGCGGGGCTGAAAAGTTCACAGGCTGAAAAGTGCATAGTTATCAAATTTGACCAAATGTGGTTTATTTTTCAAGCGTAGAGATCCAAGCACTGCAACACCGATGGAAGAACTGTGTGCACCGACAGGGAGACTGCTGAAAAATAACCACATTTGGTCAAATTTGACCACTATTATCATATATGAGCTTTTCAGCCTATGAATTTTTCAGCTGCAGCGCCGGTGAAGTGTTCTAAAATGAAATACTAGGAGGTCTCCAAGATGATGGCTGCTCACAGGGAAGGTGGTATTTAGTGACGGTGTTGATTTGTGTGTAGCCATTTATTTTGGTGATTACACAGGGTCACAAAAATAATTTTTTTGTAAGTTGTCTGTGTTTTTTCAACTGATTTAAGACAATTTTGCACCTCTAAATCTGAAAATGGCATCCGTTTCTCTCGATCAGGTGCTAAGTAAAAACCTGTGCTTACTTAGTACTTACTTAGTACTGTGCATGTACTTACCTTTATATCAAGGTAAGTACAACACGAAAACAACCTATAGATAACGCAAAAATACCCGTACATGTAAACAAAAACGTATAAAACAACATGTGGCCATAATTCAAAAAGCTGACCTGACTGAGCAAAACCAATGTGATTTTTGGATTCATCCATCCATCCATCCATCCATCCATCCATCCATCTTCTTCAGCTTAATCCTTTTCGGGTCGCAGGGGATGGGGGGGCTGAAGCCTATCTCAGCGTCTTTGGGCGAGAGGCAGGGTACACCCTGGACAGATCGCCAGTCCATCGCAGGGCCAACACAGAGAGACAGGCAACCATTCACTCTCACAGTCATACCTAAGGACAATTTAGAATCCCCAGTTTTGATGCCAGTTAACCTAGCTTGCATGTTTTTGGCATGCGGGAGGAAACCGGAGAAATCCTGGAGTAAACCCACACAGACATGGGGAGAACATGCAAACTCCACACAGATCGCTATTGGTCGGGGGTTGGGATTGAAGCCAGGATCCCCCGGCAAAGGGTGAGTTGCTGTGCTGCCGCATTGCTAACCACTCTGCCACCGCGCTGCCTAAATCGGCTAAAAAAAAAAAAAAAACCTTAGACAATAAATTTGGTGTTGACCAGTGTTATCACAGAAATAACTAGAAAAGCACTCGGAGAGCGCAGACCTCCGCCAAGCGGCACAGTTTGGCCCATAGAGTGTTTGTGTGTACGTTGTCAGATTCCCTGAGCATGAAAAGATATGAGTAGCAATTGGATTCACAATGAGTATTTGTTTATTTGACATGGACAGTGCAATAAACAGACAATTAATGAATGACAATCAATGTGATAGTGATAGGATTAGTGGTTGAGTAGTGTAAAATGGGGCTATAAGGGACGGCGGGTTAATAAGGGACACTTTTGTGGGAAATGTTTTAAATGTAATTGTGCTTTTTTTATTTTGAGCAGGACACTGAGTTGTGTTGTTATTGTCAAATATCCATGAATCCTTCATCAAATGTAGGCGGAAGCAAAATTAAAAAAGCAGAATTACATTTAGAAAAGTGTCCCATATTACCCCGCCGTCCCTTATAGTCCCGGTTTACGGTTGTAAAAGCATTGCCTCCTTGGCGGAGGTAATAAACTGAAGTGTTGGTGTGTGCATCTCCTCCACTGACGGATGCAGATTGGTTAGACAGGTTGGCGTGGGTTTTATATTATATTGGGGTTGCGCTCGGCGGCAAAACAGAATTTAGAGTCTTCCCCGGCAGAGAGGTCGTTTTTACGCAGCGCCTATAGCTGGGCGGGGAATTTGTGGCAAATAATGGTGCGGCGGACAGATGTCCGTGTCAGGTTTTGCAGCGTGGCGCAAAAGCAGCCACGCTGGCGTGCCCAGGGCAGCAGTGTTTTCCGCGTGCTTTTGTGCCTAAAACGTTGAAGAACGCGGAGTTTGTGTTGGTCAGACACGACAACCAGCGCAATGTGCGCAGCGCCTATGGCTGGCAGAGGCACGCTGGGGGTCCGAGGCCAGCAGTGTTTTCCGCATGCTTTTGTGGCTAAAACGTTGAAGAAGGCGGAGTTTGTGTTGGTCAGACACGACGCCCAGCGGCCTCCATTGCGCCTGCGCACATGTTGAAAATGGCCCTATGTCACAGTGTGGAAAAATGCTTTAAAAAAATTCCTGTATCCAGACGGTGAACCGGATCACCCCCAAAATTTAATCAGTTCTTCCTTGTACCATTTCCAACAACGCCTGAAAGTTTCATGCAAATCCGTCCAAGACTTTTTGAGTTATCTTGCTAACCAACAGACAAGCAGACAGACAAACAGACAGACAGAGAGACAAACACACAAACCCTGGCAAAAACATAACCTCCTCCTGGCCTTTTCGGCCTGGCGGAGGTAATAAAAACTCATGGCCAAATTTACAAATGGCGGTTTTGAATCTTGTGAAGATGTTGCGCTCATCCACTGACTTTGCGCCCTGGCCAATCAATGGCCTGCAATCTGTTGACATCACATTTTTAGCTCTATTCAGCATGGTTGGAACCTCACTGAACCTCACTGAACCACTGAAGTAGGTCCCGAAAAAGTACCTGGTACCAGGTACTAATGGAAAACCCTACAAACCAAGTAGAGTCGAGGCGAGTAGGGCTGGTAAGTACTAGTGGAAAAGGGTGATTAGTCTCTGGTTTATAGTGATGGCCTCATGTATCGTCCCGTGTGATTAGTCTATGAAAGAAGTCCTCCTGGTTTTCTAGGCACATGATCAAAATAGCCTGTGCGCTCATGACTGGACAGTTGTGAGCAACTGGGGAATCCATCAAGTAGACAACTTCCGCATGTGCAAATGGTCATGGATGATTTTTTCTTTTTCTCCACAGACCCCATGCTGATTTTGACATCTTGGGCTAGTTGGCAAACAGTTATGTTGTGATTCTCCAAAATGGTGGCCCCCACTTGCTGGATGGTATCTCCATCAATGGTGCACTGAGGTCTCCAACAAATGGGTGTTTTCACCGTCGTCCACCCACACTTGAACTGTCAGTGCCAGTGCTTGACTATGTCATACAATGGGGCATCCTCCCCATAAGTCACTTTCATCTAATTGAACGTCCCCCGTGGCGTGTGGCTTCTCAGGTACAGGAACCTGATGACCACTCTACATTCAACTGGCTTCATTATCACACCTTACTCCACCTTAGCACCTGTGAAAGAAAAACTCTTTGGAGTTCAGAGCTGCAAATTACTATGTGACCTATAGATATATGTATATATGATTGTACATGTGCAATTTCAACCTCCTACAATAGCCAGAAGTGGGTCAGGGGAAATCTGTAATGAGCAGCCCTCTTGTCCATATTTATCCTAATAAATATATAATTTATTCTATTAATAATGAGTGGATTGTTACCTTTTTCTTTCCATTTTGATTGTCTGTGTCTGAATCCTAAAAGCTTTTAAATGTATGCAGAAATTAATTTTGCAGGGTTAAACTCAATATATACTTGATTTATTTTCTGTTTAAGGCATTATTTAAGTGGCTGGTTGTCTGAGCATGCCATTGACTTAAGGTAATATAAGGTAAAATGGATTTTAAATCATTCCATCCACCCATTTTCTTGACTGCTTAATCCTTTTGGGTGGTGGGGGACTGGAGCCTCCCTTTGGAGTACACCCATCGCAAGGCCAACAGAAAGCATTAGATGTTTATTATAAATTCCCAATATGTAAACACAGATGTTTTATTTATTATACAGAAGAATGACAACATGACAACACTGTGGTGAAAAGAGACCAGCTCCTGACTTGACTGGCATGAACAGCCTTGAAACCCTCTGAAGCCAAGTTTTAAAAAAAAAAAAAGGAAAGAAAGAAGAGCTGGTATTCCTGCAGAAGCTTCTATTCAACTGTAGTATGTCTTCAACTCTGGGACTGCTCTGATACCAGCTCTGAGTATGCTTGTGCTCATGTGTGAGTTTTCATGTGTGTGTGTGTGTGTGTGTGTGTGTGTGTGTGTGTGTATTGATTTGCGTAGCCTGAGGTGGAGTATTAGAAAATAGCAGTGTGCTTTTAGCCCGCAGGCGCAGCAGCTTGTGCAAGTTGGCATCGAAATGCCTCTCAAGAGAGAAGTAGTCTTTTTGCAGGTCAGTGGGTTTTATAGCAACAGAAAAGTATGTAAGCTAATGCAAACTAAAAATAAACCCTCTAACAAGGAGCTGTTCCTCTTGATAAAAACATTTAGTGCGAGATGAACTACATTTTTTAAACTTCATCAAGAGTCTAATTGAAGTTATATCAGGATATATAAGTGGAGTCATTGGTCAATGGTCTGTTTAGAAAAAGTAGTTTCTGAATTTGGAATCCATTTCCAATAACCTGCCAAGGTCAACAACCAAATTATAATCACTCTTTATTTGCACTGGTACACATACTTCTGTTTATCCTCTGCTGTCTGTCCTGAAGGCACCAAAGCTGCATCTTGTAGATCAGATCACAATAATGCATCAGTTTATTTTTATTTACCAGATATTTGTGCTGTTAATATCAGAAAAAGATCGCAGTAACTAATGTTTCTCAGTTCATCAGCATCTATTCTATCAGTGATCCAGTTTCCTAAATGTGAACAATTACATTTATAGTTACAATTGGATTCTCATCCCAGCTGTGCAACATGCTGCCACTTGATCACAGCTGTTATTTTATCAGATATATGCAGAATGAGCCTTCGGCATAGGGCCTGTGATTCTTTGGGTCTGTAATAGAGAAACCCACCATGTCAATGTTAGAAGCTGAAAATTATGAATTTAAGAGGTAATATTCATTTTTAAAAGAGCCACAAAGTCCACATCAGGATGTTGGGGGGTGTAGTGGTGGTGTAAATCAGTGATTGGTCATGCAGGAGGGAGAGTTTTGTGTTGTTCACTTTTCTCCATATTTTTTAATTGCAGATTTTGTTTTTCACCTTCACACTTTTTGCTTTAAGCACTAAAAAAAGCACATTTCCTCGGTTTCAGTACTACAACTGCTTGCTTATGGTTAGGAAACAGAGGAAGGCTTGTTTTGCACATACAAGTTTACTCCGATAATACTGTTTGTTGTTATGTCTCATCTTAACACTAAATTCTCGATTTGATGCCAACAGGCCCATTTGGCACATACAGTGACATCAAGAACTCTGGCCGAATGGCAACATATTGTGTGCCTGAAGTGAAAAATGGTGTTTTTAAAGGGGTCATTGATTGCACTTTTCCCGCATTTTAACATCTCACACGTCTTAATGAAATGTTTGCTGCATATTTTGTTCAAATTTCCTTTAATTATCTAATTATTGCAGCAATTTTTTTCCAGCCTTTCTGAGAATGGTTGGTTTCAGTGCTTGTCACCTTAAATCTCTGAGATCGCATTAAACTCCGCCTTCCCTCTTACAACACTATTGCTAACATTAGCTGCCTGTAGCTGCCTAGCTTGAATGAAATACTGCATCACAGATGGACGGGGTGTTTGTTTTCAGTGGTCAATAGGATAAGAGTCCGTGGAGTACAATAAGCACAGAAACATTTGTGAATGAAAGACTAAGCTGCTAGCTTCAGCTAGCCGTCTTGGATCCCAGTCATAGACTGTATCCCAGTTTGAGAAAATAAAACTTTAATTACTCTAAAATAATGTCTATGAAGGAAATATATGGTCAAATGTTGTTAAATGAACAAGGATTCCAGAGGGAGTGAATAGAATTTATAGAAAGTAATGATCAAAACCGGCCGGATCCAAGTGGCCTGTCCATCACTTACTTCCCACCAAGATGAGCTGTGGCCGTGTACAGTGATCGACTCAGCAGCCTAGCATACTAGTGCTAATAGTTCAATGTGAAATCATGGTGAAATTATAACAAAATAAGCCAGAATGACATGAGACATATTATTGACTGTGGCTTAGTGAACCAGGTGGAAACAGGCATGTCTATTAGACTGACTGAAATCTAAGGAAAATAACAATGCAAACCATGCTTGGTGTGAGCTCAGAAAGCCCCTGTCACACCTTGATGATTTAGGCAGCATATGCTGACATTTAAAAAAATTTGTGAATACGCTGGTGTACGTCTAATAAGTTAAGGGTAAATTTTGTATAAGTTAAGAGCATGCTGAAGCACACTGGTATACGTCGTTTAAAAATTTTGTGCATGCACAAACTTTTTCGACATATCTAGCATATGGATCATACACCCCACATCCGCGGGCCATAAGTTATATGTAAGTTACAGTATGTGATCGTTCACACACGTTACTTGTAAGTTTACCATAAGTCGAAATGCATTGAGATAATGTCTAGTGTACCTAAACTTATTTCTAACCTATGAGTAACATGCTTTGAACCTATGTGTAACTTACTGAAGGGGTTTCTAACTTACAGCTACTGTATAATGGCATATTGACAGCATTGGTTCACAGGAGGAAACCCTCAAGACTCCATGATGAGCAGATGTCCATGTCAAACTGGTCTTGTTCTTCTATTTAGACAAAGTAAAGAGATGTTTCATACCTTGACATGTGTTGACTGTCATCTGACGTTCATGCCATGTCACATCAGCTGTTTTATCCTTTCTGTAGGCATGACCGACCTGACAGATTTGATAGCTCTGTCAGGTCAGTCATGCCCCCACCTTGCGAAGGTCTTCATCCTCTCGCACACCTAGGATTCATGGACTGGGAGGTGATGGCAGTTTGGCATGACCACCCTATGCATAAATTAGGATAAGCTATGCATAAGTTAGACTATCATTGGGCATAAGTTGTGAACACCGGTAACACGCTAAGCATTTGTTGGTATAAGTTATCTATAAGTTATCGAAATGTTCTATGTAAATTACTAATATGTTATGTATACGTCCAACTCATAATGGATATGCGATGCATAAGCCCAAAATTGAAAATTTTGGCCTTATGCCAGCATTTTAGAAAAATTTTGATACGTCAGCAAACACTGCCTAAATCGTCAAGGTGTGACTGGGCCTGAAGCTAATGCACCAGGATACTGTCCATCAATATGACAGACAGCTAGGCTGGCGAAAAATAGAGCAGCGGTTGGGTATGAAGGACAGCACTTGGCTGGGTGCTTCTTCCTGCATTACCGACTGCACTATATAGTTCTCCACAGTATCTGCTGCTGGCTAATATATATTTTAACTGTTGACCAGTATCACTTAATCTTATCCTACACTTTATTACATGTATAGTTTATTTATCTTATCTTATCATGTTTAATGTTGCAGCATTGTACCGAGACAAATTCCTAGTTTGTGTACTACATGAACAATGGCAATAAACCTGATTCTGATTCTGATTCTGATTCTGATTCTGGGTTTATCATTTTATGATGTCTTGAGGTGACCCCAGAAGAGTCAAGAGTCAAAACAGTTTCTTGGAGAGAAAAGCTACATAAAGGCTCTGTGTGTGTGTGTGCGTGCGTGCGTGCGTTTGTGTGTGTGTGTGTGTGTGCGTGCACTTTAGAGAAGTGAATTTTTACCTCCGCCAAGGAGGTTATGTTTTCATCGGCGTTGGTTTGTCTCTCTGTCTGTCTGTTTGTTTGTTTGTTAGCAAAATAACTCGAAAAGTTATGGATGGATTTTCATGAAATTTTCAGAGATTGTCAGAAATGGGGTATCCTACAGATGATTACATTTTGGTGGTGATCCAGATCACCGTCCAGAAGAAAACCGCCATTACGGAAAATGCGATTTTCGTGAATAACTACTGAACCACTAATCCTATCATTGTGAATCCAATTGCTAGTCATATGTTTTCATGGTCAAGGAATCTGAAAACATTCACACAAACACTGTATGGGGGGAACTGTGGCGCTTGGCGGAGGTCTGCGCTCTCCGAGTGTTTTTCTGGTTTGGTATTTGTTGTGATAACACAGGGTTACAAAAATAATTTTTTTTTAAGTTGTCTGCGTTTTCAACTGATTTAAAACAATTTTGCACCACTGAATCCACAAATGACATCCATTTCTCTCGATCAGGTCAAAAAAAAATCTGATCTTCTGACTAAATCAGTTACATCTTTGTGACATTATCGGTTGATTTTTGTTAATATTTCTCATCCGAAATAGATTTTTAAGAGAAAAAAATCATTTTCTAACACAATTTATTGATTAAATGTTACAAACTTCGATTACTGTAAATTGAAGAGTAGACATTGATAAAGGTAAGTACATGTAAATTGAATGTTACGTCATCATTGTTCAAAATTCAGAGCTTCAACTTTCATTTATTCGAACCTCTAGGAATGCTCAGCGGAAGGGATGTCTCTCTTCAGAGTCCAACAGTAATCAGCCATCATGACAATGTCGTAAGCTGTCATGACATGATGTCATGACAGTTTATGACATCATGTCATAAATTGGCACATGCAAACTCATCAGAGTTCAAGAAATTTCAAGAAATAAAAAAGAATTTTGCATCATATAAAGCGAAAATACCCATACATGTAAACAAAAACGTAAAAAACATGTGGCCATACTTCAAAAAGTTGACCTGATTGAGCAAAACCTATGTGATTTTTGGATTCAGCACATCAAAATTGTCCTAAATCAGCTAAAAAAAAAACTTAGACAATAAATTTGGTGTTGACCACTGTCCATTGACCATTGTCCATTGGTCACATGATTATAATCATGTGACCAATGGACAGCTTTCAAAAGGTTAAAACCTACAAAAAGACAAATTTCCAGTCAGTGACCCTTTTAAAAGAAATATCTGTCTTTCGAACGGATGCATAAAGCAAACCAATGAAAACTCTGGGATCAAGTATTTTTAATAACGAGGCTTAGCAAATTTAACCCTTTGAGTGTGAGAATTTGCGTGCCCCTAGTGGCAGAGCGCGGCACTGTGCCTGCCTTCTCACTCTGACTTTGTCAAAAGTAAGTGAGAAATTTCTGGGTTTTTTTTATAAATGCACTGATTTCTCGCTCATATGCTTTGAAGATAAGATGGTGAGGTACCTCTGTACAAAAAACGGTGTCAAAAGACTGAACCATTTTTGTGTAAATACATCCAAAGTCCAGTTTTGACTGAGTTATGGAATTTAAAGAGGTGCCGCGACATTATGCAAATTAGATGCATAAATTTATTCCTATCTGAAACTTTGGATCATATTTTACATCTTTCTAATTGACAGTAAGCCATTATCTCTTACCACTTTCAAGTTATAGCCTTGGAAATCTGATCTATTTTATTGACAAAAAATATTTACCACTCTTGACCACTAGGGGGTATGTCGCAGTTTGGCAACATACACACTCAGAGGGTTAAGACTGGTAAAATTGTGACGTGTCATGAACTGCCCGTTTAATGGGTGGGAAATAGGACGCCAAGCGCACGTTTTTTTTTTTTGTTTTTGTTTTTTGTTTTTTTTTTTTGTTACTTATTTGTACCCGTAGGTAGATTTGGTTTGCAGTCTGGTGACAAGCCACCGGCTGCCGGTCGCTGCGTGCGCGAGCGCCCTAAACCTACATGTTTTTTTTTTTTTGGTATGCGGGAGAAAACCGGAGAAATCCCGGAGTAAACCCACGCAACACGGGGAGAACATGCAAACTCCACACAGCTCACTGTTGGTCGGGGGCTGGGATCGAACCCACGATCTCATGATCCCCGCGATCCCCCGGCCGAGGGTAAAACTGTGCTGCCACAGTGCTAAACCACTGCGCCACCGTGCAGCCCGTGCAGACGTTGTAGGTTCTTGAACATTTATTAACTTAAATGACTTAAAGAGGTGGATACCAGACACCTCAGGGTAACATCACAAGAAAAAACAAACCTCCCACACACAAAAAAAATGACCCACCCTGGGGGGGATGGAGGGGGAACCCAGGAACGGAGGGACCAAAACTGAAGCAAAAAAGAAAACACCAAAAGAAAACACTCATTAATACACCCTATCCAAAAGGCGGCAAAACGGGACTCTGAACCCGAATGATAAATGGGTGAACAGTTCAGGTGGTCTTCCTGAGTCCCACGGCCACCGGCATGTGTGCTGGAATGCTTCAGGTGGCCTCCCCATTCCCTAGCACCAACAAAGCAGCAAGGGCAGTTCCGGCGGTCTTCCTAAGTCACCACCGGTATCTGTGCTGGGACATGTCGGGTGGCCTACCCTTACCCCAAAACCAACATGACCGAAGAGGCAGTCCGTCAGGCGGTCTTTTCAGGACACACCGGCGGTGACCCCAGGCTGGGGCTGAGTTGCACCTGCGGTGGTGGCCCTGGACGGGGGCTGAGCTGCACCCTCAGTAACCTCAGCCGGACAGGAAGCAGCACCCACGGAGATCCCAGGCTGAGATGGAGTGTCTGCACTGGACTCAAAGAGAGGAGCTGAACCCATGATGGCTTCTGGCAGCGAACCTGGACCCACGGAGACTTCTGGCTCAGGTGGATCATCCTCGGCCACCTTGGAAGAAGGCTCAGAAAACACAAGCGGAAAAACAAAGTCAGGGTCACCGACAGCAGTGGAGCCCGGCGAGTTGAGCTCAGATTCAGCTGATGGCTGCACTCCCCATAAGCCAGACAAGACCTCTCCCAAATAGAAGAACAGAAGAGGGCACTTGCCTGAATTCGAGCTCTAACGCCATTGAGGACTCCAGCAATCCAGGCAACGATGCTCCGGGCTCTGTCCTTTGGAGGTTCGGTTGCAGTTCTGCTGCAGTAGCCTCCACAGCAGGCATGATGGTGTGAGCAGTCCTGGTCTCTCCAGATGGAGTGGACCACGCTGGTGGCTCGTCTGGCCCAGCAACTGGGGTCTGGCTCCACATTGGCACTGGGCTAGAATCCTCCAGGGCCACTGGCTCCTCTATCGTCCGGCGGCCAAATACAGTCTCAGGAGTGTGGGTGACCTGAGCTTTGGAGGCAAAGTCCATAACATCCTCTGCTACTGCACCCTCAGTCCTAAGACTCGGAGGTCCATGGTGGAACCCTACAACCTCAGACAGACAACTCAAAAAAGAAAAAAGAAAAAAAACGCCCAAAACCTACAACGGCTGGTGTCCAG
The DNA here is from genome assembly GCA_020510985.1 of Pholidichthys leucotaenia. Classification (NCBI taxonomy): domain Eukaryota; kingdom Metazoa; phylum Chordata; class Actinopteri; order Cichliformes; family Pholidichthyidae; genus Pholidichthys; species Pholidichthys leucotaenia. The sequence continues at coordinate 122,768,889 of CM035842.1, forward strand.
ACTGGCCGTGTCCTTCTGTCATGAACTGCCTGTTTACCGGGCAGGAGATAGGATGCCAAGCGCATGTTGTAGGTTTTTGCACATTTATTAACTTAAAGGACAATACAACAATGCTCCCAAACTGACTTGTTGAGCAAAACGAGAAAATAAACACAAAGCACTCCCAAACCAACTGGTGAGTATGTAGAAAATGAATGAATATACTGTGCTCCAACATACAAAAATCTGGCGAGCACACAGAGAAAATACGGATACAACATGCCCCAACAAGCAAACTGGTGAGCAACGAAGATATCATACGATACAATGGAATAAAATGAAACAACAAATGCTGGAGGCAAGTTGGGCTCAACGTCAGAGGTGCCAAAACACTGGGAACACCAGAACAGAAGAAAAAGCTCAGCCTGAGACCCTGAGAGCAATGGGGCTCAACGGCTGAGACAAAAAGAGGAGAATAGGCACCAAGACGGAGCACACCAACTTACCTCAACAGCAAACCCCGAACGATGAAAATAGGACACGACGGGAACAGCAAGGAGAGAGTTGTAGGACACGGCAGCAGCTGAAGTTGCTGTGTTCCTAAAATACCCACACATAATCACAGACAGGTGTAACTCATGAGTAATCAATTGGCAACAGCTGTGCAGCCCTGAAGGAAGGAACAGCCGGAAGCTGCACAGCACTGTCAAAATAAACAAAACCGGAAACAGAAAATACAAAAGTAACAAGGCTTAAAAACATCATAATAAACTAAGAGATAACAGAAAATAAACAGCAAAATGTTCACTGGGCAGACAGACTGGGCACGGCTCTAACACGTGCCCCAGGAACATGACAGACGGCATGTTCACAGATTTATTCACCAATGTAGCTTCGTTACAATTGTTCGAATGGTTGTTCACATGATTGTTTTTATATTTTAAAAAATTACAAAAAAAATCCAAACTAATGAGTCTTTTCTATGTCACATATAAAATCAAATTATTTCAACCTTTGAGGAAAGTGTGACAAAATATCTCACAAGTGCAAACCTTTGCACTTGTGAGATTAAGGGTTAACCTAAAGGGTTAAATGGTTTACTGACTCTGCTCTGATTATAGTTTTGACATAAAAAAGGTACAGTTACACTATGTAAGAATTTGTATTTTAGATGCTTTAAAGCTGAGGGGGAAGCATCTGAGAATCAGTACATCACAAAAAGTGAAGTCAGTCATTTAACAAGTTCAAGACGAGGTCACTGCTAACACTGAAATAATCAGTTCTACATGAAAAGTAGTTGCCCAGACAGCCGCCACAGTCACACTCGATTACAGCAACCAAACACACAGAGCTCAGTTTCAGTGTTAAAGTGCATCCCTCCCTGATCTGTAACGATGGGCTTTGATTGCCTCTCATTGGTGTGCAGTATAGCCAGGGCTTCCCTCAACCTGAATGGCGATCTTTTTTGTGTGGTGCGCTGGATGTGCCCTCATGCATGAGGACGCCTGTTCACTGCTGATACAAACAAGCGCTCAGCAAAAAACAGGAGGGAAATGTGCCTGAGGTTGTTGAGGGAGAAGAGGGGGAGGAGGAGTAGGAGTAGGAGGAGAAGTAGGTGGTGGTGGAAGTGTTTGGGAGTGAGCGGGGTAGGGTGGGGTGGTGGGGTGTGTGTCAAGACTGTGCCAAAACCTGTGTATTAAGGAAGCAGCTTCACCGAAGAGCACAGCTGTGCATCACACAGCAAAACCCTCTGGATGCCTTCCAGAGCCTCTTCGTTCAACATCTCCAGTCCCTTCTCCATTCTCTGTACAGTCATAGCCGGAGAGTGTTAAGCCAAAGCTGACAACCCACAATCTGCAATAATCATTTACCACCCTTAATGACTTCCTCTGTCTAACACTCAGGCCAGACGGCGTGAGCTAGTGATGAGAGCACCTAATTCAGGACCAGTGTGAAGAGATTAAAAGTATATTCACATCATTTGGTTTAATATATCAAATGAAGAGAAACTGAGGAAACGAACAACGCACAGTTTGGTGAATATTTACTGATCGTTTCAGTTGTAAAATTAAAAGTATCTTCCCTACATGTCTTACGTTTCTGTATGAATAAATTCTGTAAAATTAAAACCATGTTATTGGCAGGTTTTCCTCTCCAAAAGGAGCAAACACCTGGGCATTTACTCACGCAGCAACAGCCAGAAGCGTGTTTGCATAACAGACAGACAGGAAGTGAGGAAGAGTGTACCCAGTGAAGCCATACCTGAGAGAACAAATCAGGACTCCCATGCTACAGAAGCTAACATCCTCCGATCAGATCAGTGGAGAGTAAAACCTTTTGGCTCTTGGATAATCCCAAGCACGTCAGACCTCTCCAGATGCTAACTGAGTATGACAGACCGAGACGCTTTTGGCTTTATTTAAAAATGGAATTGAATCAAAAGGCTTCCAACCCCTCTGAAGTGTATAAATACACACAAATACACAGGTTGACGCCCATCTCTCTCTCTCTCTCTTTCTCTCTATCTCTCTCTCTCTCACACACACACACACACACACACACACACACACACACACTGATAAAGATACCTCAGAGAGTAATGTTCTCCAACAGTGTGTATATACTCAATGTAAAGTCATAACTAAGCCGAAAAGTGGCATAAAAAGAAATTTTATTCAATAGACCCAATAGTCTGTTTGACCCATTTTCACAGCTGGTACTCATTGTTCTTTGAGTGACAGACCCATTTTCAAATTGATAAGATTTGCTTGGAAAAGGATATACTTTATAGAGGTATGCAAGTAACAACTATTAAAGACACCAGAGAAAAGTTCAGACATACAAGAAGTTTAAGCAAAAGATAACAAATTAAGAACAAACATAAGAATATCTTTATAAAATGATTATTGATACTAAAACTGGACAGAAGTATGGCTCATTCATTCCTGAATTGGGAAATCTTTGTTTAATAAAAGTCATTTTTCATGAAAAGGCAGTGTGAGTGTCAAAAATAACCATGGTTAATAAGTTTATATACTGTACAGCAATATTTATGAGGTATGTCTCCTGTATGTGGATATTTTTTTTTCCTTGACTAATAATAACCACAGCTAAAACTACCACTCAGTGCAAAGCAGCCGACACCTTAGTTTGATTGTAAAGCGGCATTCAGGGTGTCTCTGCTACCTTATTAATGATTCATGCAAGAAAACTGAGCCTGAATATACCCCACAAGTACAACATGCATGTCACGATGCATAATAAATTCATGGCAACACAATACCATGGAATTTGAAAGCAGTGAAGCACTCATTTGGTGTTTGTTGACAATTTACAGAAGATGACAGTGACACTTTAAAGACCTACCTTGCAGAGCATCAGGAATAGCATGGCATTGGACATGCTGGAAGGGGATGCCTTTCCGTAGCGCACAGACATCCCTGGCAACTGAGGTGAAAGTCGACCCCTCTCATCCTTCAGCCGTAGAGGGGCTTGGGGTCCAGATGAGGCTGGCTCGTTGTCCAGGTGTGGTCCAATTTTAGGGCTCTCTTTGGATGTCGTCTCCTGAAGCGCTCCACTGTCTCCTCCCCGAATTTCATCTCACTAGTGGCCAAGTTCTAGCTGCTGTCACTTTCTCCTCCTCAGCATGGTGAGAGCTGAAAAGTGTGCTGCCCACCTCCTCTCCTCTCTGCTCTTCTTTCTCGACTGTTTGCCTCCCCACCTCTGCTTCTCCCTTCTCCTCTTCTTTCTCGTCTTCTCCTTGTCTGTGTTGGAAGGATGATGTCAAGTTGAAGAATGGAGTCAGTTGATGGGCAGATGGGGGTGGAGGGGGTAACAAAGCTGTTTCAAGTGAATACTTCCATCCTCCTTTGTCTTTTTCTTCAAAGAGAGATTTTCAGCCTTGTCCCTCCTTCCGAAGACCTGTCAGCCCTAATTAAAAGCCCATCTCCTTTGTCAAACTTTTGTACTTCTCAGCAATGTAGTGCATGTTTATTAGATATCTTGGCTGTTAAATATACTATACATCAATGACAAAGATTAAAAGACATTGCCGCTGAAGTGGTGGAAGCCTCTGTATGCCCTACATGATTTGTAACCTAATGTATCTTTTCTTTAGCTCCACTAACTGTGTTCCCCCTAACTAACTGAACAGAGCATGAACGTCGGACCGCTATAAGACAGAGATGAAGGGAGGGGTGCTCTGGAGGAACCAGTCGCCTCACGCTGACGCTGTTGTGGCTGCTTTTGCTCCACAGGCAAGAGGTATCCCCTGTTTCCTTTCTATTAGTATTCCTTTCTATTAATGCAGCCACGGTTGCTTGGCAACCAACTCAGGGGAGTCACATGCAACCAGATGACAAGAAACGTTTGTGACAGAGGCCGGGATGAGGGGCGAGGGTCTCCTCTGGTCTGTTTTTATGGGGGCCTTTGCATGTTTATGTGTGTTTGCTGATGTAAAACACACCAGTGTGAGCAGCTGTTAATGTGCGCGCACAGTTCAGTGTATGTGTTTATGCAAAATGCAAGCTTGTGCCAAAGTTGAACACTCTAGATAAGTAGACAAGAAAAGTATTTTTGTAGGTGTTCATGCAGAGGGCATATATGACTGAAAAATAACTTGCATGTGATGTAAATGGACAGCAGAACAACACCAACTAGAAAAGCACTCAGAGAGCACATTTCTCCACCAAGTCTTGTTTCGTCCATCATGGATCACCTCCAAAATGTAATGGGTTCGTGTGTAGGCCACGAGCCAGTTCTGGTGAGAATTGCAGCAAAGTCTATCCAGTAGTTTTGGAGGATTCTTGCGAACACACTGTGATGAGATAAGAGCCTTGGCAGAGGTAAGCATTCTCGGATCATCACCAAATGTTATGGGTTCCTCTCTAGCCCAAGGACCACCTCTGGTGAAAATTTTATCCAAATCCATCCTGTAGTTTTGGAGTATTCTTGCTAACACACAGTGAGAAGATAAGAGAATTGGTGGAGGTATGCATTCTTGGATCATCACCAAAATGTTATGGTTTCCTCCCTCGCCCAAGGACCACCTTTGGTGAAAATTTCATCCAAATCCACCCAGTAGTTTTTGTGTAATCCTGCTGCACAAATTCAAACAAGGTCCTTGGTGGAGGTCTGCACCCTCAGATCATCACCTAAATTTAATGGGTTCATCCTTGGCCCAAGAGCTGCCTCTGGTGAAATTTTCATCAGAATCCATCCAGTAGTTTTTGCATAATCCTGTTAACAAATAGACGGGCAGACAGACGGACAAACAATTCAATTCAATTCAACTTTATTTATATAGCGCCATTTCACAACAACAGTCATCTCATAGCACTATCAACTGTAGGGAGGACCCCCACAGTTGCAGAAAGACCCCAGCAATCAGGCGATCCCCTGTGAGCAAGCACTTGGCGACGGTGGAGAGGAAAAACTCCCTTTTAACAGGAAGAAACCTCCAGCAGAACCAGGCTCAGGGAGGGGCAGTCATCTGCTGCGACTGGCTGGGGGGTGAGGGGATAGAGAAGAAGAAAAGAACAGACATGTAGAGAGCAAACAGCACGATGGGGACTCAATCTATGGGAGAGAACAAACAAATGTTAATGACCAGCAAAAAAAAAATATTTCATAGAGAGTGAGGAAAGGAGTGAGGCCCAGTGCATTACTGGAGGTCCCCCGGCTGACTAAACCTATTAGCAGCATAACTAAGGGAGGGTTCAGAAAACACATGATCCCTCCCTAATTGTAGGCTATATCAAAAAGGTAGGTTTTAGCCCTATTCTTAAAAACAGAGATCGAGTCTGACTCCCGAATCCAGATTGGCAGCTGATTCCACAGGAGAGGAGCTTGATAACTGAAGGCTCTGCCTCCCATTGTACTTTTGGAGATTCTAGGTATTACAAGTAAACCTGCATTTTGGGAGCGTAGTGCTCTGTTAGGATGATACGGTAGTATCAGATCTTTTAAATAAAAAGGAGCCTGATTGTTTAGAGCTTTGTAAGTAAGAAGAAGGATTTTAAACTTAATTCTAAACTCTATGGGAAGCCAATGAAGGGAGGCCAGAACCGGAGAGATATGATCTCTCTTTCTAGTACCTGTTAAAACTCTTGCTGCAGCATTTTGGATCAGCTGAAGACTTTTTAAAGATGTTTTAGGACAACCTGATAATAAAGAATTACAATAATCTAATCTCGAGCTAACAAAAGCGTGGATCAGCTTCTCAGCATCACTCTGAGACAAGATGCTCCTAATCTTGGCAATATTACGCAAATGATAGAAGGCAGTCTTAGAAACAAATTTAATATGTGAATTGAAGGACAAATCCTGATCAAAAATAACTCCAAGGTTCCTCACAGAGCTATTAAGAGAAAGAGTAACTGCATCCAAACTGAAAGTTTGATTTGGAAAGGAATTTCTAAGGTTTTTTGGACCAACAAGAATGACTTCAGTCTTATCTGAATTTAATAGCAGGAAATTACAAGTCATCCAAACTTTGATTTCCTTAAGACAGGCTTCTAACTTGGCTAATTGATTAGTATCATCTGGCTTCATTGACAGGTATAATTGTGTGTCATCTGCATAACAGTGAAAATGTATACAGTGCTTTCTAATAATGTTGCCTAACGGAAGCATATATAAACTAAAAAGAGTAGGGCCAAGCACAGATCCCTGTGGAACTCCATGACTAAGCTTTGAGCTGAGAGAAAACTCATCATTTACATGAACAAACTGGAACCTATCAGATAAATAAGATCTAAACCACTGCAACGAAGTTCCATTAAGTCCAACATAGTGTTCTAATCTATCAAGTAGAATATTATGATCAATAGTATCAAAAGCTGTACTAAGATCTAAAAGGACAAGTACAGAAACTAGTCCATTATCAGATGCAATGAGGAGGTCGTTAGTGACCTTCGCTAAGGCTGTTTCAGTGCTATGATGGATTCTAAACCCAGATTGAAACTCCTCAAATAAACCATTTCCCTGCAGGTGGTCAAATAATTGCATAGCAACAACTCTTTCTAAGATTTTTGAAATGAAAGGGAGATTAGAGATTGGTCTATAGTTAGCTAAAGCTCCTGGATCTAGCGTTGGCTTTTTGAGTAAGGGTTTAATTACAGCCGTTTTAAAAGCCTGCGGTACATGGCCTAAAGTTAATGAAGAATTGATTATATGAAGACAGACAGACAGACAAACCACCCCAATTACATTACCTCCTTGGCGGAGGTAACAATACAAGACCTTGTAGTAATTTATAACAGGTATAGGAGGGAAGCAAACATATGTGTGTGTTAAATTTCATGGTGACAGCATTTCATGCGAGAGATGCTTGAGTCAAAGTAGCATCATCTGCTGGCAGGTGGACTCTTGTTTTGAAGCCTTAGTTTAAACATTGTGACGCCCCCCACCCCCAACTTGGAGAACATGATGAGTCATGGATTTAATGTGGTAACTGCGAACCTGAACCATTTTCACAGGCTCAAAAGGTAACAGCTTGTTATTTAAAAGGAAGCCTCTTCCTCCTCTCTGCTTTATACTTACAGTAATTTGGAGCTAAATGGGACAGTAACTATCAAACTAAACATCACGTTCTTTTCATTTTGATTTGAGACTTGAGGCTATGAACAAATAGAAGAAAAATCAATTTCCTGCAAAGTAAGGCCTTAAGGTCCGTTCAGTTGCACTGCCAGACCAAGGACAGCAGAACTGGTGTGGCCAGTAGGGCTTGGCCTGACTTACTTTTCAGCAATAAAGTAAAGAGAGAGAAAGAGAACTACTAATTCTGCATCCTTTACTGTTTAACCTCTTGCACTGGTCAATTTCCCTAAAAACGCCTAAAAATAACGTACCCAAAGTAAGTCAAAAGCTGTTCTTCAATCCTTTGCAGCATCTTCATGGGGTTGGTCTCATTTAAAAGAAAACACTTTGAATTTTTTGGCAAAACAGTCATAATCTCTCTAAGTGCTCCTGCCACTGAGTAAGTCATCTAAACATACTGAACTTGAAGAAAATAAAGTTCGCCTGGGTGTTTTTTTGGATACAAATGCTTGCAAATAACACACAGCTGTCTGATCCGGGCTGGAAAATGCAACAGAAATGTAGAACCAAGTGTTATCCAGCTGAGGTCAAAATTTTGTAACAATACCACAAAAAAATGAATATATTACACAGCTTTTTTCTCAGGTTGTTCCCAGGCGTTTTTGAACTGTGCCAAATTGTGCCAAATGGCACAGTTTGGAAAAACGTCTATAACTTTTGAATGATTCAACGTAGAAGCTTGATCTTGGGCTCTAATGAAAGGTGACACTCAGGGCTGTGTGTGTGTGTGTGTGTGTGGAGGGGGGGTTGTTCATTCATTCATTCATGAATGAATGAACAAACAAGCCCCCCACACACAAAGAAGCATGCCACGTAAAAAATGTGTGGCTTTTTTTTTTTTTTTCAAGAAAAAATAACCTACAGTGCAATAAAAATTATACTAAAATATCTGCAATGTAGAGGATAACAACTCCCCCCCCCCCCCCCGCTACAGAGGAGCTCAGCGCACGGTCCGGTCCGTGCGCCGCGGTCCGTCATGTGGCGATGACGCACAGTTGTAATTACCGATTGGTCAAAAGTCTTTTTTATTACTATTTTCAGTGATAAAGAATAATTTAGCTTATAACACTTACCTGTCCACAACAGCAGTGTCGCTGGCGAAGATCTGTTCCTCATTGTCAGACGAACATGAAGCTGGTCCGCTTGTTACGACTCATGGTTCTGGTCACGCGACCCGGTCAAACCATGATTCCATTATTGCGGTTTTGCGCTTCCATGATTGCGGTATTGGCGAACGATTTTTCAAAACAAATAAGAACAGTAGTAATAAAAAAAGACTGGCAAACGCTACCGTTACACACAGCGGCTTACACAAAACAGATTTTACGCACGGGACGTACGCTTTCAATCGTCGAACTTCTCTGTTTCAATTGGCTCGCTGTATTCGCAGCCGTTGGTAGGCGGGTCCTTCTTGCTAGGTTTTCAGTCATTGGTTCTTCAAGATTTCAGAAACCCAATTCAAGGCTCTTATTAGTTGAATGAGAGGTCAATCAAATCTAAACCAATCAAAGCACTCCTTTGGCTTTCTGTTCGCGGCTGTGTCTGTAGTGGAAGAACGGAAATGCAGCTTTTTTTTTTTTCAGTGCGCTCTGAGACGCACAGTGTGCGTCCTAGTGCGCACAAGGACGCACTAGGACGCAGAGACGTGACCGCCCGCGGTATCCCGGAGTGCAAGAGGTTAATTTTGAGAACTGGACTTTCACATAGGCTGCTGTCGCTCCCTTGGCATTTGAAATCAGGTTACAAGGAGAAGTGATTGAAAAAATAAACTTGAATACATGGGACACCCCTTCAGGGCTGTGTTACAACAGTAGGTCCTGATGGCCTTAAGGTAAATATACCACCTTTTGCCAGAAAAAAATAGAGAAAAAAAAGAAAGAAAATTTATGAGAAAAACCTCTCAAATTTCTTTATTTGAAGGAGGTGGGGGGGTCATCTTCATTGGGTCCGACTGCATGGGATTACATGTAAACTCAATACAAAGATGCAAACAGATGCAAATTTGTGTCTGAGCGAGTTGCAGGAGGGTGGAGTTGCCTTCATAACTTCTGCAGCTGCTTTCTATCCAAAAAACCAGTCATGCTTACATTTACAACGTTGTCCAGCATGGCACACAGCTGAGAAAATGTCACTGTCTCCTCCAGAAATTGCATCTACAGTAGATGAAGATTGTTTACACTGCTAGCATGCTAGCCCTCATTAGCGCATCCATAGCAAGAGTATGTGGATGGATAAACTTCCGATACTTCATTTCAGCTGCAGAGCTCCGGTCCATCTGTCTGCAGGTGAGTGGCAGTCTCATTACCTCCGCCAAGGAGGTTATGTTTTCATCGGCGTTGGTTTGTCTGTCTGTCTGTTTGTCTGTTTGTCTGTTTGTTTGTTTGTTTGTTAGCAAGATAACTCAAAAGTTATGGATGGATTTTCTATAGATTTTCCAAGGACCTCCGCCAAGGAGGTTATGTTTTCATCGGCGTTGGTTTGTCTGTCTGTCTGTTTGTTTGTTTGTCTGTCTGTCTGTCTGTCTGTTTGTCTGTCTGTCTGTCTGTCTGTTTGTTTGTTAGCAAGATAACTCAAAAAGTTATGGACGGATTTTCATGAAATTTTCACAGATTGTCAGAAATGGGGTATCCTACAGATGATTAGATTTTGGTGGTGATCCGGATCACCGTCCAGAAGAAAACCGCCATTACGGAAAATGCGATTTTCGTGAATAACTACTGAACCACTAATCCTATCATTGTGAATCCAATTGCTAGTCATATGTTTTCATGGTCAAGGAATCTGAAAACATACATACAAACACTGTATGGGGGGAACTGTGGTGAAAACCGCCATTACGGAAAATGCGATTTTCGTCAATAACTACTGAACCACTAATCCTATCATTGTGAATCCAATTGCTCGTCATATGTTTTCATGGTCAAGGAATCTGAAAACGTACACACAAACACTGTATGGGGGGAACTGTGGCACTTGGCGGAGGTCTGCGCTCTCTGAGTGCTTCTAGTTTTCAAACTGTTTTACTCTCCAATGTTGATACGTTTGTGTTATGTATGCAAACCTGGTGATGAATGAGGCAAAGATTTTGGAACAGCGGTACATGGCAAGCACCTAGCGTGGGCATCCGGCACAAGAGGCCTACTCATGGCGGCTCGCCCCGCTATATAGGGCAGTGCGGTGACGTGACAGGAAGTCGACGTCACCACACTGCACTTCACAACAAGTGTCGTCATGACACCCCCCCCCCCCCACCTTTACAAAGTCTAAAACCACACACATACAATCAAACCCACCCCAATTTAGAACCCGAATCACACTCTAAAATAACGGAAACTAAGGTACTCAAATGGCCTACCACATTCACACAAAAGAACCTAAATTAGAGTTGATGGGTGGACTACCACACAACCCGCACAGCATGGTGGATTATTCTGCCACCAGATAAATAAAAGTCCTTTATTAAACTAATAATATCTGCCATGCTCCTAAACACAATAAACACACAACAACATAAGAACACATACAGTAAGAACTATAAACATACTGCTACAGCACAGTAACTTGGGTCGGAAAGGTGGACGGGCATGGGGAGGCCCAGGGCAGCCCCTCAGCAGGCGCGCCCCTGGAAGCAGCAAGCCCCTGGAGTGATGGCTCATCTTCCTGGATGATGGAGCCCGGTTCCCACACCACCATCACCAACTCCCGTCTAGCTTTGTCACCTGGAGTGTCCTCCTGGACATGCCAAAGCTGATTGGCATGCCTCAATGAGCCGTCAGACAACCAGAAGTATGCTGTGCCCAACTTTGCCACTATCCGCAGACGTCCTTGGTGTTTCGCTGGCTGTTGTTTGGCCCTTTTTCGCCGTGGTCATTCGTCACCCCGAACCCGAACCAAGTCCATAACCCTAAGTTATGGACTTAGGCTCTACTCGGCCTGGTGTGCTGCTGCTGAGCATGCGGTAACTCCATGCTCGTCGGTCTGGCCCCATCCTCTTCTAAAAACGTTGTAGCGGTCGCCATCGTAGCTGAAGACCCCCCATCCCCCAGCAGTCAAGCTCCGGAGGCATCTGGAGCTAGCATGGTGTCACGCATCGACGCAGGTGCCCCGCCGTCACGCTCAGTACCTCCCTCTAAGATGTCCTGAGCGCCAGCACTGAGACTATCCTGCACCAAATCTGAGTGAAACTGGTCCTGCTTGACCGCTAAAGTGTCCAGTAGCCCTTTGTCCCGCACAATGTCCTCTTCAACTACCAGAACCGGGGGGGGGGGGCGGTTGTCCATCAGTGACAACCCGACCATTCATTCCCAGCACTGTCTTTAATGGAAAAATCCAGTCCATAGAATAGGTCACAGCCCATGATGTTATCACCACACGCCACCATCTGGAACGTGAAGACAACCATCTTCACAGACTTGTAACAAACCGTTAACTCCAAAGTCCCAACAGTGCACAGCCTGCTACCTCGGTAGCCATACAACGGTGCCGGGTTACTTTTAATCCTGTAGTGGGGGAAGAACTTCTTCACCATGGCCCAGTTCAGCATCAACTGCACCGCCACTATGTCGAGCAATAGTGGTACCTCCACGCCATCTAACTCCACTGAGCAATACGTGTATGTGCTGGGGCTCACCGTATGGATGGTTGTCGGGGGCGGGCGGAGTGATTTCTTCCGTGGGCTCTCCGGCTCAGATAAGTGGCACACTCTGGCATAATGGTTCAAGTGTCCACATCTGCTACAATGTTTTCCTCTTGCCGGGTATTCCTTTGCCTTATGTCAGTGCGTCGCAGACCCACAACCCTTGCACGGGGGTTTTCCCAGGGCAGACCTTCGGCTGGCAGCATTGGTTTCCATAATGTCGTCATCCAAGCTATCCTCGCTATCCAAGGCTGCAATATTTGCTGTGGAGGGCGGCTCAGGCAGCCGCTGTGACTGACAGCAGTTTAGCTCCGAGGTTAGCTTGTCTGCAGCCTCCAACTGGAGAGCTAGCTCAACAACTCTGGCTAATGTTAAATCATTCTGCGCCATAAGTAGCCTAGCTCACAATGCAGCGTTGCACGTGTGCTCCACTAGCTGGTTGTGCACCATTTCATCTTCCAGCTGTCCAAAGCGCCACTCGCTAGCTAGCTGTCTTAAGTCAGCAACAAATTGATGGATGAGCTCATCTACACGTTGGTGTCATTGGCAAAAACGAATCCTCCGTACAGTCATGCTGTCTGGAGTGTGGAAATGGTTGACTAGCAGCTCCCCGATGTCCTCAAACGAGTCCGACGTGCCGAACGTCCACAGGACTCGCTGGCCCTCAATACCCAGGTTATGGACGAGAAGCGCACATGCCCTCAACTTGTCGAGCTGCCCGAGGTCCACCGCGGTGATGTAGGTCTGAAAAGAGTTGAACCAACGCAGCCAAGGCACCGGTGGTCCGTCCAGGAGCTCGAGGATGGGACGGAGTGGTGTTATGCATGCCTCCTTGAGTTAATCCTCAGTCACCAAATGTTAAGTATGCAAACCTGGTGATGAATGAGGCGAAGATGAGGGTAGTGTCGAGCACAGCTTTATTGATGGTTTGGAACAGCGGTACACAGCAAGCATCTAGCGTGGCCATCCGGCACAAGAGTCCGAGTCATGGTGGCTCACCCCGCTATATAGGGCAGTGCGGTGACATGACAGGAAGTCGACGTCACCTCACTGCATTTCACAATAAGTGCCGTCATGAGAGTTTGCTCTGGTGATGATAGAATCTCAAGGTTGATTAGCTATCAGGGCCACTTCCCTTGGATGCAAATGTGTGTGTTTTTGCATGTTTACACTACCGTTCAAAAGTTTGGGGTCACCCAGACAATTATTTTGTGTTTTCCATGAAAAGTCACACTTATTTATCACCATGAGTTGTAAAATGAATAGAAAATATAGTCAAGACATTGACAAGGTTAGAAATAATGATTTATATTTGAAATAATAATTTTTTCCTTCAAACTTTGCTTTCGTCAAAGACTCCTCCATTTGCAGCAATTACAGCATTGCAGACCTAATATGATTGCACAAGGGTTTTCTAATCATCCATTAGCCTTGTGATGCAATGAGCAAACACATTGTACCATTAGAACACTGGAGTGATAGTTGCTGGAAATGGGCCTCTATACACCTATGTAGATATTGCACCAAAAACCAGACATTTGCAGCTAGAATAGTCATTTACCACATTAGCAATGTATAGAGTGTATTTCTGATTAGTTTAAAGTTATCTTCATTGAAAAAAAGTGCTTTTCTTTCAAAAATAAGGAAATTTCTAAGTGACCCCAAACTTTTGAACGGTAGTGTACATTAACTTTACATATTTGTGCTGCACAAAAAGAATTGCTTCACATTTGGTGTGAATGCACCATTACACTTCTATATGGAAGTGTAATGGTGGAGTGTAATTGAGGAAGTGTAATTGGAGGAGTCGATATTGACAAATCAAATTTTATTATTCCCAAATCAAAAAATGAGGAGTTTGAACATTACTTAGAGAATCAAAATTGGGAGCAGCTCATGTCTATATATGAAGTAGATGATTGTTGTAATTTTATAACTGCAACAATTACTAAGTCCATAGAAAAATTTACAAAGCAAATTAAAAGTAGACAACAGAAGATTAACCTACCATGGTTAAATAATGAAATAAGAAAACTTATGAAGAGGCGAGACTCTGCATTGAAAACATCATTAACCTCTAAACTGCAAAATGATCACCTTGTGTACAAAAGTTTAAGAAATAAAGTGGTACAAGAGCTGCGAAAATCAAAAGTATCTTATTACAATAAACTGATAGATCATGCAAAGGGTAACAACAGTTCCCTATGGAGGCATTTAAATAACTTAACTAATAAAAAAAATGTTCAGAAGGGGGTAAAGGAACTTAGAATCAATGGCAAGACCATCAGTGACAAGGCTACATTGGCAAATGAATTTAATTCATATTTTGTGGGCTCTGTGGAAGACTTAACAAAAAACTTTGTGCCGCCAAATGTGCTCAACAACACAAATTCAATACTTCCAACAGATTCTTTTCACATTGATGAGGTAAATGAGGAGTTAATTGCTGGTATTGTCAAAACACTGTCAAACTCAAAAACTAATGATATCTACAACATGAGCACCTCCTTTCTCAAAACGCACAGCAAAATATTAATCAAACCACTGACTCATCTCATTAATCTCTCCATTAGGTCTAGTACATTTCCATCTGGCTGGAAAAAAGCTGTCGTCATACCAGTTCATAAATCAGGCAGTAAAGACGATATATGCAATTACCGCCCAATCTCTATTTTACCAGTCCTGTCTAAGGTTCTTGAAAAAGTGGTAGCTACACAGCTGATAGACTACTTACAAGACAGTCAACTTCTTCATCCACATCAATTTGGTTTTAGACCAGGATACTCAACAGAAACAGCAAATTGTTGCCTTATTGAAAATGTCAAACAGTCCTTGGACAGGAGTAATGTGGTAGGAGCTGTTTTTCTAGATCTCAAAAAGGCTTTCGATACTGTAAACCACAGTTTGCTTTTATCCAAAATGGTATCTTTTAACTTCTCTCCAGACACATTAGACTGGTTTGCATCTTATCTCCAGAATAGAGAACAGTGTGTAAAAGTTCACCAGGATAAATCCTCACTTTTAAACAACGTATGGGTATCCCACAAGGGTCCATTCTTGGTCCTTTACTTTTCAGCATTTTTATTAATGACTTGCCGCTACACTGCTCTGCTGCAACATGCCAACTTTATGCAGATGATGCAGTTATTTACACAGCTGCCAAGGCTCCAGCACAGGCTGCAGATGTACTGTCTACACCACCATCACCAGGGACCTCAAGTGGGAGCCGACCATCAGCTCACTCATCAAAAAAGCCCAGCAGAGGATGTTCTTCCTGCGGCAGCTGAGGAAGCTCAAGCTACCCACCAAGATGTTAGTGCAGTTCTACACAGCCATCATCGAGTCCATCCTCACCACCTCCATAACCGTGTGGTACGCAGGAGCCACTGCCAGGGACAGACTAAGGCTGCAGCGCATCGTGCGCACTGCTGAGAAGGTGATCGGCTGCAAGCTCCCATCTCTCCAGGATCTGTACCTCTCCAGGACCCGGAGGCGTGCTGGCCGGATCATAGCCGATCCCTCACACCCTGGTCACGTACTGTTTGCCCCCCTCCCCTCTGGTAGAAGACTTCGGTCCATCCAGACTAAAACCTCCCGTCACATGAACAGCTTCTTCCCCTCTGCCATCAGACTGCTGAACACTAAGTGACTTATTGACTCTCGTGCACTATGTACAGCAGCTCAACCAGACTCATGTCAATCATCACTGTTTTCTTCCTGCATTACCGACTGCACTATATAGTTCTCCACAGTATCTGCTGCTCGCTAATATATTTTAACTGCTGACCAGTATCACTTACTCTTATTCTACACTTTATTGCATGTATAGTTTATTTCTTTTATCTTATCATGTTTAATGTTGCAGCATTGCACCGAGACAAATTCCTAGTTTGTGTACTACATGAACAATGGCAATAAACCTGATTCTGATTCTGATTCTGATTCTTCTACAAGTATGGTTGATGTCCAAGAGTGGCTCCTCCAGAACCATCTATTGCTGAACCTTCAGAAAACAGTTTCTATGTGCTTTTCAATCAAAAAATATAACCTGCAATGTTTTAAAGTTAATATACATGATCATGACATCAGTTTAGTTACAGAATTCAAATACCTTGGCGTTGTACTAGATCCTCAACTCAAATTTAATCTTCATATAAAGAAAATTTCAGAAACAGTAAAAAAAAATCTGAACTGCTTTAAATTAATTAGATATTACATACCTTACGAACCTGCTGTACTGTATATGCATTCTATGGTTTTTTCTCATATATCATACTGTTTGACAGTCTGGGCTCAAGCAGCCCCTTCCACAATAAGACATATAGGTTCATTATATAATCAAACCCTAAAAATCTTGGACAAAAAGCCCATTAGGTGGCATCACTGTAATATTTTAAAAAAATACAACCTATTGAGTTTTGAGAGTTTCATTGACCTCTGTTTACTGAAATTAAGTTTCAAATGTCTCCATAAATCAGCACCTGAGCCACTTGCTGGTTTCATCCAAAGACAGGACAGCAGCAGAGCCACCAGGAGTTCTGTTAACAATAACTGTAAAATATTCCACCGCAGAACCACATTTGGACAAACAGCTTTCTCTATAAAGGGCAGTCACATCTGGAACACAATGCCAAATGAAATTAAAATAATAACGGACTTTAAAACATTCACTAAAAAGGTTAAAAACTGGCTGAAAAATAAACAAGAATGTACCCATGTATGAAATGATTGTCTGCAGGGTGAGAGTGAATGAAGGGAAGGAATGAATGTGTTTGTTTATAGTGAGTGACGAAGGGAGGGAGGCCTGAAATAGGCAAATGTGTGTCAGGTTGTTATATTTGTGTATTTATAATATTTATAATATTTATAATTGTGTATTTATAATGTATATAATATATATAGTTATATAATATATAGTTATATAATGTATTTATGTTTTTTGCATTGATGTATGTGGTTATTGTGTATTCCTTTTCTTTCCTTTTTTTTTTTTTTTTTTTCCCTTTTTACTTATTTCTCCTTTCTAAAGCCCATCCAGGGACAAGAGTTGCAAATTAGCTAATAGCTATACACTCTGTGCAACACATCAGATTGATTGTCATTGATTAATTGTCTATGTTTATTGCACTGTCCCTGTCAAATAAACAAATCTATCTATCTATCTATGTATAATTTATCTAGTTTTGTTTCTCAAACCAGTTTGAAGTATCCTTCTATTACAACACGCACAAATGCAAAACAAAAGGAAATATCGTCACAAGCAAATATGTTTTCCCTGTTCCAATTTCTAATTGAATTTTAGCATGCATTTTTCACCTATTTTTAGTTTCCCCCAACAGTTTTGTGTGGTAAATTTTTTCATACCACAAAGTAGTGGAACCTCTTTAGAACATGAGGTCTTTAAAGCAGTTGCTTTCCCATAAAAAGAAAAACTGTTTAATGAAGGTGATGAAGGCGGTATGTGCATTTAAAAGTAACACACAAGCGTGATTATTGTATTTCTGAAGAGACCCTGGAGTAGGAGGTAAAAAGGTTCATGAAATAGGACTTACCGGAAAGTGTGGGATCGGAGTTTATTGTGAAGTGCGGTGTGATGACGCCGCCTTCCTGTTGCGTCATCACACTGCTCTATAATACGGGGCGTCTGCAATTCGGGCTTTTTCTTTGCCCAGGATGACTCCGCATGCTGTGCGTTTACTGTATTGCAACCAGCTTGTTAATACAGTGTAGTTCCAGTGCAACCTCTTCGTCCACCTCCTTTATACCAGGTTTCTGGACATATTTGGCAACTGAGGATTAAACCATAGAGGCGTGCGTTACACCTCTTCGTCCACCTCCTTTATACCAGGTCTGTGGACATAACAGAAAGACTGACATCATACTGTATTTGGCACTGTTTGTCAGAAAGCTCAAAAAGAGGGAACCATTACTGATGTTAAAAGTTTCCTGTGATAGGAATGCAGCATAAATCTTCTTCTTTTCTTTTTTGTTATTACTTTTTCTCTTTTCTAAAATTTATTTCATTGAGAAATTTTGCTCTGGACAAATTTATGTTCTATGTAGGAACCCCAACAGTACCCAGGGCAGTAACAATGTGTAAAATCAGTCTAACTTATGGTGTGCTGGGGCAGAACAATCCCCAGAGAAGCTGTGTAAAACCAAGACTGCCTTTCAACAGAAAATACCATATGTGGTTGCTTTTACTAGCAGGAATTATCCATCCATCCATCCATCCATCCATCTTCTTCCGCTCAATCCTTTTTGGGTCGCAGGGGTCTGGAGCCTATCCCAGCATCTTTGGGCGAGCAGGAATTATGAACTATATATATGTTTTGACATGAAGTGACTTGTGATGGTTTTGTAAATTTTTGCATGAAGTGACTAATTTAGAGTGCTGCAGTGTGCGTAAACTAGACCCTCCAGTTTTCCTAATGCTATCCCTTATCCTAACCTTAACCACCAAAAAAATGTGTACTGAATGCCGAAAGAAAGTTACTCATGGATCACAGGTGGCAGTAACTAAAAGTAAAATGTGGACATGAAAATGGGCTCCAGAGTGGAAGTGATATTTTTTTGCTCCCTTCACCCAACTCCAGCCCACCACCTAACATGTATCACCTTTTACCTTTCTTTCACAAACATACACATTTCCTCATCATGTTCATCCACGACTTCCACG
This sequence comes from Pholidichthys leucotaenia, assembly GCA_020510985.1. Taxonomy (NCBI): domain Eukaryota; kingdom Metazoa; phylum Chordata; class Actinopteri; order Cichliformes; family Pholidichthyidae; genus Pholidichthys; species Pholidichthys leucotaenia. Next base: position 122,787,782 of record CM035842.1, read on the forward strand.
TGGTAGTTATGCTGCTAATAGGTTTAGTCAGCCGGGGGACCTCCAGTAATGCACTGGGCCTCACTCCTTTCCTCACTCTCTATGAAATATTTTTTTTTTGCTGGTCATTAATATTTGTTTGTTCTCTCCCATAGATTGAGTCCCCATCGTGCTGTTTGCTCTCTACATGTCTGTTCTTTTCTTCTTCTCTATCCCCTCACCCCCCAGCCAGTCGCAGCAGATGACTGCCCCTCCCTAAGCCTGGTTCTGCTGGAGGTTTCTTCCTGTTAAAAGGGAGTTTTTCCTCTCCACCATCGCCAAGTGCTTGCTCACAGGGGATCGCCTGATTGCTGGGGTCTTTCTGCAACTGTGGGGGTCCCCCCTACAGTTGATAGTGCTATGAGATGACTGTTGTTGTGAAATGGCGCTATATAAATAAAGTTGAATTGAATTGAATTGAATTGACTTATGTTGCCTTCAGACATGGGGTCCATGAGAATCAGCGACGGGAGTGCATAATGGATACACTGATCAAACATGAATAGCCTCCAAGACATTTATTGTGCGATCTGACACCAGGATGACAAACCCGTCCAGAGTGATTGGTCCCATCCTTTGCTCTCCCCTCCGATCCCGTTTTCTCACTTCACCTCAGCCAAAGGCAAGGACACAGGCTTTTAGTGTTTGAACTGAGATCAGAAAGACTTATTCCTCTGTCTTTTGCAGGGGGGTGACTCACAAAGGCTATGCCACCCATTGCAAATTTAAAGAAATAGCCAGAATTTTGACCTGAATATTAATAGTTATTCATTAATTTGCATTTCAGCCTTTGGCTTCCTGCAACTGATATGTATATCTTTGAAGTCAAGAGGACAGAATAAATGCTGTATCTTAATATGTTTTGTCATGACTTCTCAGGGTCAAGCAGGTGTTTTTATGGGCGGGGATATGTAGATGTTTAAGAGTTAGTGAAATAGAAAATAGCCAGTGTTGGGCAAGTTACTAAAAAATAGTAACTAGTTACAGTTACTAATTACTTCTTTTCAAAAGTAACAGAGTTACCTTTGAGTTACTGCATGATTAAAGTAACTAGTTACTTGTAAAAGTAACTTTCACGTTACTTTTAAATGCATACTTAAATCATCTTGCACACATAGCGAGCTCAAGGGCCCCCTGTTCTCATCAGAAAAAAGAAGAAAAAGAAAACTGATGAGAAAAAAAGTCTCATCGTACAGAGAAAAAATGTCTCAGATTTACTTAAACTATTGTAATCAGTAGAAAGTCAGAAATTTACTAGAAATAAAGCTGTAAATTCACAGAGAAATTTTTGGACCCCCTGGTGGGCAGTTTTTGGCCCACGAGCTATATGTTTGACATCCCTGGACCAGCCCATTAAAAACACATATTTAGGGGATTTACTTCCATGAAATAGTTGCATATCACAACAGCATGTAAATTAATAAGATAAAATAAAACAGAAAGCACAGATAAATGAAAGTTCACCACTTAAAAGAAGCTGTTCTTTACTGCAACAAATCACAGTCACTTTTTCTCTGTGCATAAGAAAACTTTAAATGCATTTAATGCGGGCATTAAATGTGAGCTTCTTGCTCAAAAATACTCATGTTTAACTACAGAGGTAGGAGCTGTTGGGGGCTACTCACAGCTTGGACAACAGGTGATCACTGCCACGGCATTTCTTCCTACCAGCTGTGGCGTGAACTGGGACAGGACAGGAAACCAACCCACGGAGGAGACTGACAGCTGTGCCAGCTATGGTAGGGTCAGTTTATTTGTGCTAAAAATATCTATCCATATTAATAAAACGAGTAACGCGAGTAACGCATCTGATCAAATTTCAGTAAGTATAACGCATTACTGAAATTTTAAACAGTAATTTTGTTACACAGCACATTACTGCAAAAGTAGTGGCATTACTTTGTAACGTGTTACTCCCGACACTGAAAATGACTGAATGAGAGAATCCAGCTTAAAAAAGGAACAATTTTAAATATTAACAAAATAATCTCAACGTCACGCTTGGATGCAAAGTGAAGGGTTAATATTTCCAAATAAGAGGTTATGAAGAAAAAGTACTGGAAATAGATTTTTATTTTAAAATATGCATGAGTTTGGCTGCTAATGGGAATACATGCAGTATAAAGCAGATACCAAATTAGTTTAGTCCCAATGTGTCTTTGCACAAGAAATGACCTGGAATGGACTGCAATAAAAATGGAAATGTAAAGAAGACATTCCCTCCAAACTGAAACCATTGGTGTGCATAATTTTACAGCCAACTTTCTATTTCCTCTTTCTGTAACCATAGAAGGTTACTGCCTGTATTGGTATTTATTACAGTTAACCAAATGAGTATTTAATACAGACGAATTTGTTCTTGCCCTGTGATGATCATTGGAGTGATGTCCAATTGCATCAGCATCCTCATTTCACATTAAAATTTTCAGGGTGGCTGGTGGATGAGTGGTTAAAGGGACAAACCACATGAGTTTGCTGATCTGCACTGACCCCTGGTTTGATTCTAGGCATGAGTGTTCCTACTCATGTATCTCTTACTCTGTCTTCACTGCTTCTGACTACAAAAAGGCCAAAAATAAATCTTAGGAAAAAATGACATTTTCACTGTGGTTGTTCTTGTTAGGCATATTTTTGGACTTTGCCTCTTGTGTCCTCCACTTGAATTGTTTGCTTTTGTGTTTTACCACCTTTAAGACCACTATTTTCTTCAGTTAAATGTCAGGGGTTTTTTCACCGTTATTTTGTTTAGGAGCAAAAATGTCTGGCTTGGCTGGCACAGTGTTCAGTGGTTAGCGCTATTGCCTCACAGCGACACTTTTCCCAGTTTGAGTGTAGCGGTGCCTTTCTGTGTGAACTCTGGATGTTCTCCAAGATCCTGCAGGTGTAAGGGTTCCTGTCTGATCTGCCTCCCTGACTCCCTCTCTCCCTGCTGATTGTGCTTTTCTCCCTGCAGATGCAAGCACCACCTGCTGCCAATCAGTGAGACATTATAGATAGGTTGCTCTCCCATTACTCTGCCTTGTCGCGTCTGACGCTCTACCAGCCCGTATCCTGCCTTGAGCTTTAACCTGATTAACCTTGTGCTTTTGTCTTGCCATGCTCTGACCCTTGCCTGTTTCTAGACACTGTGCCTGCCTGCTGTATTGGATTTGGGATTTGTCTGCCTGCCCAGATTTAGTCTCCCATACTCTTACCCCTGCCTGCTTTTGGACTCTGGAAATTGCCTAACGGATTGGATTTGGAAACTCTCAGACTGTGCACATTGTCACCTCTACAAGTAAGTCGACTTACCACCATTTATCATCTTCGTCACCATTCCCCTTTCCCCAGCTTCCAAGCCGGGCCAGCCTTTCCCCGTTGCCCCCTCACCTGCACTTAAGGACTCCTCCCCTGATATCCACATTCAGAAGATATGCTGTCATTCCTTGCTGCTTCCACCAGAAGAAACCTGTATATATAAAAGCAATGTTAATCTTCCTGTTATAATTCCATATACCCACCGTTGTCTCTGCTCTCTTCCCTGCAGGGGTGCCAAATTTTCTTCACCATTTGCAATCTTACAAACATTATTGTCAATAAAGATTATTGTTCGCTTACCTTAAATGTTGTCCTTCATGTCTGCTCCTAGGTCGCAGTTAAATAACATATCAGTACGCGACCAGCATGCAGATCCAGTAGGCACGGCCATGACAACCATCATAGCCCCGCTCGGTGATCTGGTACAGTGTGTAGACCAAGTTACTTATCAAAACCAGGTTATGCAGAACCAAATGCTACAAATGTCAGGTCATATCACTCAGCTCAACCAAACTTTAGAGGGGTTCATGGCTCATGGCTCATGGCCACGCCTCACCTCACATCACCCCGTCGGGGCTTCTCCCCTCTGGTATCCTTGCCTTCCTCTTATTCTGGGAAGCTGGTGGAGGCAAGCAGTTTTCTTTTTCAGTGTCAGCTTGTGTTCAACCGGGTGCCGGAGGAGTTCCCCTCTGATCAGAGCTGTATTAGCTTCTCGACGGACGCGCACTCTCCTGGCCTCAGGCATTAATCCAGGGACTGGATTATCACCTTTGCACCTATGCTCACTTCTTCGAGGAGTTTTCTCAGGTTTTTGATCATACCGACCGAGAAGGCAATGTTTCCGCAGGGTTACTTAACCTTCACCAGGGGCTAAGTTCAGCAGGTCGGTTTCCAGGTATAAGCAGCTGAAGCTGGGTGGGATGACATCATGCTCTGGTCTGTGTTCATCCGCAGCCTCAGCCCTTGCCTTCGTGACGAGCTCGCCCGCCTTTGGGATGAACCGGAGTTGCTAGATGCCCTTATTTTATTAGTCATCAAGTTGGACAATAGACTGCATGAACGCTTGATGGAACGGCGACACACGTCTAGTGCCACTTCACGCATCAGTCCACCGTGTCCACTGCTCCACGCATTGCTGCCGGCCACTGCTAATCTCGATTCCTCAGAGCCCATGGCCATTGGACAGTCCAACTTGACTCCGGCCAAAAACCAGTGGCGGCATGACAAAGGTCTATGTCTGTACTGCAGCCAACCTAACCATGTTGCCAATCAGTGTCCGGAGAAGTTAAAAGGCTCAGCATATCAGTTCAAATAGGGGGGCTGATGGGTGGAGACAAGAATCTCCCTATTAACCGCTTTGTCCTGCCCATGCGTATAATGCGCCAGTCCACCAAGTTTGTTGGCTCAGCGTTGGTAGATTCAGAAGCTGAACAAAATTTTATCTCTGAGAGTCTGGCAACTGAGTTTAAAATCCCCTGCACCCAGCTACCTCAGGCCCAGAACCTTATTGCTCTCTCTGGCCAGCCCCTCTGCCAGGGAGTAAAACGCACAGTCCCATTAGCACTGCTCATCTCTGGAACCCACCGGGACAGATTATCCTTTTTTGTTCTTCTGGCCTCCACATCACCCGTAGCTCCGGGATACCCCTGGTTATCCCCTCACAACCCCATTATTGACTGGAGTCAGGGAGTCATCTGCTCTTGGAGCACATTCTGTATGTCTGCCTGTCTGAAGTCAGCAGCCTGTTCACCCTCCATTTCACTTCAGTCCCCTGACCCAGAGCCTCCCAATCTTACTAAGGTTCCCCTTATTTACCATGATTTGGCACCCGTCTTCTGTAAAGTTATGGCTACGTCACTTCTCCCTCACCGGCCCTATGATTGCGGCATAGACCTTCAACAGGGAGCAAAATTACCCACCAGCCGGTTATATAACCTGTAGGCCCCCGAAAAGGAGGCCATGGAAAAATGCATTAAGGAGTCGTTTAGCACTGGCCTCATCCGTCACTCCTCTTCAGCCCTGGGTGCAGGAGGTTTTTTTGTGGAGAAAAAGGATGGTTCATTATGCCCCTGTATCAATTACCGTGAGCTGAATAATATTACTATCAAGGACAAATACCCACCTCCAATCATTAATTCGGCCTTTGACCAACTCCAAGGGGCTACAGTCTTTTCTAAACTTGACCTTAGGAACGTTTACCACCTCATCCGGATCAGGGATGGCGATGAATGGAAAACAGCTTTTTCCACACACCTTGGTCAATCCAAATACAGTGTTATGCAATTCGGGCTCACCAATGCCCTTGCAGCATTCCAGCGGCTAATAAATGACATATTCCACAACTTCCTGAATACTTTCGCGTATGTCTACCTTGATGACATACTTATCTTCTCCCGCTTGCTGGAAGAGCGGGAGAAGAGCGGACATGAGCGGACATGGAAGTCCATGTCCGTATGTTCCTCCATTGCCTCCTCGAAAACCAGTTATACGTCAAAGCAGAAAAGTGTGAATTTCACACCATCACCACTTTTCTTGGCTTTATAATATCACCTGGTAGTATCAAGCCCCATCCGGTCAAGGTCTGAGCTGTTACTGATTGGCCCATTCCATCGTCCAATAAACAGCTCCAGCAGTTCCTAGGTTTGGCCAATTTCTACCGGCAATTCATGCAAAATTACAGCTCCATCGCTCACCCACTCACTGCCCTTACATCCATCAAGGTTTCCTCCCGATGGACCCAGGAGGCACAGGAAGCATTCACCCTCTTCAAGACCCGCTTTTTGGAGGCCCCCATCCTGCTCCAGCCTGACCCTGAGCACCAATTTATTGTTGAGGTGGATGCTTCTGATGCCAAGATGGAGGATGTTTTGTCTCAGTGCTCTAATACTAACAAGAAGATCCATCCGTGTGCATATTGCTCTCGTCGAATATCCCCAGCTGAACGAAAGTATGACATCGGTGATCGAGAGCTGTTGGTCCTGAAATTGGCACTGGAGGAGTGGTACCATTGGCTTGAGGGGTCAGTCCTGCCTTTTCTTGTATGGACGGACCACAAGAACCTTGAGTACATCTGTTCCACCAAACGTTTGAACTCCCGCCAAGCCAGATGGGCTTTATTCTTACCCCGATTTCATTTCTCCCTCATCTACAGGCCAGGATCGAAGAATACTAAACCTGATGCTCTCTCCTGCCAGTCCATCAACCACGACAGCAGAAACCATCATCCCAGAGGGGGTTGTGGTAGGGGCCCTCACCTGGGACATAAAACAGCGGATCTGGGAGGCACAGCGTACAGAGCCTGACCCCGGGGGGGGGGGGGGGGGTCCACCGGGCCAACTATTCATCCCCTTAGCAGTTAAAGGTGATGTAATTCACTGGCTTCACACCACTAAACTCTCCTGCCACCCAGGGGTAGCGCGCACCCTGTCCTCTCTCTGGCGCTACTTCTGGTGACCTGCCATGGAGATAGATGTCCGGGATTATTTTGAAGGCCTGTTCCCAGTGCTCCACAGGGAAGACCCCTACTTTCCCTCCTGCCGGACTTCTCCAACCTCTTCCTGTTCCTAGCCACCCTTGGTCTAACATTGCTCTGGATTTTGTGACCATGTTACTCCCCTCCAATGGGTACACCGTCATTCTGACAGTCATTGACAGGCTCTCCAAGGCAACACAATACCATTGAAGAAGTTACCATCGACCTGTCAGTGTATGTGGTCAGGCTTCACAGCATCCCCACGGACGTCGTTTCCAACCATGGGCCCCGGTTTGTTTTGAAGGTCTGGCGGGCCTTCTGCAAGGCCATCGGGACCACAGTCAGCCTCTCCTCTGGCTATCATCCCCCAGAGTCAATGGCCAGTGTGAGAGAGCTAACCATGAGATGGAAGCTATGCTCTGCTGCATCACAGCATCCAACCCATCTTTCTGGAGCACCCATCTTCAATGGGTTGAGTACACCAACAACTCGGCCACATCCACCACCACCGGATTCTCCCCATTTGAGGCATCACTGGGCTACCGCCCACCTCTCCTCCCCATTGCCGAAGAAGAGGTGGAAGTTCCATCTGTGACAGCCCACATTGCCAAATGCAGGTGCTTTTGGAGTGACACAAAAGCGGCCTTGCTTCGAGCTGCAGGGGAGAACTCCAGGTGAGCTAAATGGAGGAGGCGCCCCACTGCTGCTTACCAAGTCGGTCAGAATGTCAGAACTTCCCCCTGTAGGCTGAGTTCAGGAAGCTTACCCCCCAGTTTGTGGGTCTGTTCACCATCACGGCCATAGTCAACCCCTCCTTGGTGAGACTAGACCTACCCACCTCTCTCCGAGTGCACCCAACGTTCCACATATCCCACGTTAAACCAGTTTTCTCCAGTTCCCTATGCCCACCATCTAAGCCACCGCCACCCCCAAAGATGGTCGATGGATGACTGGTTTATGCAGTAACTCGGATCCTGGACGCTCGCTGCAGGGGGTGGCATCCATTTCCTCGTGGACTGGAAGGGGTATGGTCCCAAGGAGAGGTGCTGGATCCCAAAGTCATTTGTCATGGATGACACCCTCATCAAGGACTTCTACTGCTATCACCCGGACAAACCTCGAGTTATGCCAGGAGGCATCCCTTGAGAGGGGGATAAGTGTTCCTGTTTGATCTACCTGCCTGCCTCCCTCTCCCCCGCTGATTGTGCTTCTCTCCCTGCAGCTGCAAGCACCACCTGCTGCCAGTCAGTGAGACATTATAAATAGGATGCTCTCCCATTACTCTGCCTGGTTGCGTCTGACCCTCTACCAGCTTGTATCCTGCCTTGAGCTCTAACCTGATTAGCCTTGTGCTTTGGTCTTGCTGTGCTCTGACCCTTGCCTGTTTCTAGACACTGTGCCTGCCTGCTGTATTGGATTTGTGTGCCCACCCAGATCTAGTCTGCTGTGCTCTTAACCCCGCCTGCTTTTGGACTCTGAAAATTGCCTAACGGATTGGATTTGGAAACTCTCAGACTGTGCACATTATCACCTCCCCAAGTAAGTCGATTTGCCACCATTTATATACTTTGTCACCATCCCCCTTTCCCCAGCTCCCAGGCCTGGCCAGCCTTTCCCCTTTGCCCCCTCACCTGCACTTAAGGACTCCTCCCCTGACTTCCACCATCAGAGGATCTGCTGTCATTCCCTGCTGCTTCCACCAGAAGAAACCTGTAAGCATAAAAACAATATTAATCGTCCTGTCACAATTCCATATACTCACCGTTGTCTCTGCTCTCTCCACTGCAGGGGTGCCAGATTCTCTTCACCATTTGCAATCTTGCAAACATTATTGTCAATAAAGATTATTGTTCACTTACCTTAAACTTTGTCCCCCATGTCTGTTCCTGGGTCGCCATTAAACACCATGTCAGCAGGGGTTTACTCTGGGTGCTCCACTTTTTTGCAGAGATGATGCTCCTTAGGTTGATTAATGGTTGTAAATTGCCTGTAGGTGTGAATGTGAGTGTATGGCAGTTTACCTCTCTGTGGGCCCTGTGATAGGTTGAAGTTATTAAGGTTTTAACCTCAATGAAAGTCTCAAATACTCTTGGATTTTATTGTCATTGAGAGGGGATAGTCTTAATAGGTACACCACAGTCTAACGTCCTGCTATTTCAATAAAATGTTCAACCAATCACAAGAAACTTGACTTAAAGTGAGGAGGAAGACAGAGAAATGACTGTGAGTGTCCTGAAACAGAAAACAACCATTTGAAGAATTTTTACCAGTAGGAATTGTTCCCTATAGCTACATGTTTGGGAACATCAACTTCTAATGCTTGTGAAAGCAATAACATGAAGTAAGATTGTTCAAGGTGAGAGGTGTGAACCCTTGAAAATGGTCCCTTAACTTTAACCTTTTCCCAAACTTTAAACAAGAAGCTGTTTGCCTGCATGGACTTTACCTCTGGCAACATGGAAACCACGGCCAAACCCACATGGGACCCATAAAACAGCCTAGATTCAACCTATCGTGGGGCCCACATGAACATGCTGGCTGAGAAACTTGTACTATGCTGTAATTTTTAAGCACATTTTTAGCAGTATTGCTAAATCTGGCATACTTACATTTGTGTTAATGTTCATTAGTACATAATGTCCCTTTCAAATAAACATTAAACTAAACTAAACTAAACATGCAGTGCTTAGAAAAAGAATTTGCACCCTTCCTGATTTCTTATATTTTTGCATATTTGTCACACTTAAATGTTTAAGATCATCAAACAGATTTTAATATTAGACAACAATAACTCGAATAAATACAAAATACAGTTTTTAAATGATGATTCAATTTATTAAAGGAAAAAAGCTATCCAAACCTACTTGGCTTTATGAGAAAAAGTAATTGCCCTGTAAACTTAATAACTGCTTGTGCCACCCTTGGCGCCAACAAATGCCCTCAAATGTTTGCAACAACGAATCTTTTACATCACTGTTGAGGAATTTTGGCCCACTCTTCTTTGCAGAATGTTTTTAATTCAGCTACATTGGAGGGCTTGAGCTTGAGGTCATGAACTGATGGCCAGACATTCTTCTAAAGGATTTTCTGGTAGAGACCAGAATTCATGGTTCCATCAATTATGGCAAGTCATTCAGGTCCTGAAGCAACAAAGCAGCCCCAGACCATCACACTACCACTACCATGTTTGACTGTTGGTATGATGCTCTTTTTATGAAATGCTGTTAGTTTTACATCAGATGTAACGGGACACACGCCTTCCAAAAAGTTCAATTTTTGTCTAGTCAGTCCACATAATACTTTTCCAAAAGTTTTGGAGATCATCAAAATGTTTTTCGGCAAATGTGAGACAAGCCTTTGTGTTTTTTATGAGGCCTGCCATTATTTAGATGTTGTTCTGGGTTTTCGTTTCTCATCTGTTCTTGTTCATCTTGTTCTTTACGTCATGGCATGATGTGCTGCTTTTTGAGATCTTTTAGCCTACTTCACTTTGTCAGATATGTTCTATTTAGCTGATTTCTTGACCCAACAGGTCTGGCAGTAATCAGGCCTGGGTGTGGCAAGTGAAATTGAATTCAGCTTTCAAAAAATGTGATTAATCACAGTTAATTCATGATGTAGCAAGGGGGACAATTATTTTTCACATAAGCCCAGGTAGGTTTGGATAGCATTTTTCCCTTAACTGGGTGGCTGTGGCGCAGGTGTGGTGTGGTCGACTACTGTTCAGAGGATCATAGGGTTTGATTCTCACACTGTCTGCGGTCTGTGTGTCAAGGTGTCCTTGAGCAAGACACTGAACCTCCAGTTGCTCCTGGTGGGTCAGGCCAGCGCCGGTGCACGGCTGCTCTGCCGCCATCAGTGTGTGAATGTGTGGATAGCAGGATCTGTAAAGTGCTTTGGTCATCTCATCATCATCACCATCATAGCAGTCTGTCGGGGGCGACAATGACTGTTTCATTTAGGTCTGATCAGATTCCTCCACGCAGCTCTGTCCTTCGCGCTCCACTGCCAGGAACTCCTGACCTTGTTAACCCAGGCAACATCCGAACCGGTATGAGTTGCTTTCTGACTAACCATTCATGACACTGCTTGCAAAGTATTTGAGTACCGCTAGCTAGAGATGAGAAAAAGCGCTATATAAGTGAACGCCATTTAATAAATGAAATCATGATTTAAAAACTGCATTTTACATTTACTCAGGTAAACTTTATCTAATATTAAAATTTGTGTGATGATCTCAAACATTTAAGTGTGACAAATATGCAAAAACCTAAGAAATCAGGAAGGTGGAAAATAATTTTCCAAATCACTTTATGAGCATACATTTAATGAGGAAAAGACGGTGCCTTCAAACTGAAATACAGTGATGTGTGTTTAAATGTGGTGATGTCACCTTGTTTTTTGAGGGTAGGAACCTAGGTTTTTGGCAACTGGTTGTATAACATTTGCTACCTTAACAGAATATTATTTATCAAGAATGACAAATGTTGATACAATAAAGGTAATATGAATTAATATAGTTCTACAACAAAAACCTTGTCTAGACTTCTGTATCTACCCAAAGAAAGAAATCACTTCAAATGTCTTTAGCTTTGAAAACAAGCATAAGTTTGATTGTTTAAGCAGAAAATGGCAAAACAAGAACCATATTCAGTAGTTTGTATTTTGGAAATTCCATGTCAGATTTTTACACAAAGAAACCCTCTAGCATATTTTGATTAATTTCGCAGAGTAAACCACTCCAGCATCTACTTCATGAGGCAGATCTGAGGACACAAAGACCTTGTTGCAAATTGTTGTGAGGAAAGTGATTTGTTTTAGATTCAAGGGTAAAGCTAATGGAATCTGAGGGTCTTCACAATCGAGATTAATGGAGAAGTAATCAGCAATTAAACCCTGTTTTTTTTTTTTTCTTTGTAGCTTCTCTGCTTTGTTTTTGCATTCACTTCTTCAACCTGTGCTTTCCCATTTGTCCTTCAGTGAATGCAGCTCAGATTGGCCACCTCATTAATTATTGAGGAGCGAGAAAGTTGCAGTATGAAAAAAAAAAGTTTGCTACGAACACTAAAAGTGCTGCATATTGACCACATCAAGGTCCAAAACTTCAGATTTCTCTAGAAATGTAGGGCAAAGATTAGTCCAGCAATCCTTTTGTACTGGTCTTAAAAAAAAACCTTGAAGAAACATCAAACACTGACAGGGTTTTAAAAAGTCAGATAAGCATGAAAGAAAGATGGACACAAATCTAAGAAATACTTCAATTTCCACATTTCCTTTTTTTCTTTCTTGAAGGGAAAAGAAAAAGGATGAAAATTAAGTGGGTTTCTATGAGTAGACCTGTATGACTAAGGGAGTGTCATGGCTGCCATTAATCTTAATTAGTGGAAAACATGATGGCAGCATGGGTGTCCTCCAGTCAGACAGCTTGCCCTCCCACCCCTGTTCTTACTGATACAGATGTCAGGATGAGTGAATGAAAAAAATTTTGATTTTGAACAATGATTTATTCCAGAAGATGGATGGGTTCTGAGCAGCAGTCGGACAATGTAAAAGCATTCCTGTTGAACCCGTAGTGACCTCAAATGGCTTTTGTGTGTGGGCTAAATGATAAATAACAAGATTGATTTAAAAGTTATATGATTTGTTTGGGTGCTCAAGGAGCCTAAAGTCTGATATAATGAAAAAAATGACCCGACCTACAGAAAAAGCTAAATCACTCAGAATTTTTTTTTGAAAGGATATTAGTAATGCTTTTAGGCTTGATTGGCCAAAGCCTGCTGTGGGCCAACACAGAGACTTGGCTCCTCATTGGCATTTTCATTAAATAATTTAATTGTGGGTCTTCATAATTGAATAAGAGACTATATTTCTATTGGAAGTCTTGATTTGGCCCCTAGGTCAAGATTTGTGTTGTCCCCCAAAGGAGGCTTTGGACTGCAAATACAATTGTGTATTCCATTAAAAAAATGATGGGCGCAAGGCAAATTAGTGTTCATATTGGCATTAGGAATGCAAAGTTTTAATATGAATGAAAAATGAATGGTTTAGCTGAAACCATATAGCTTTAATTCACATTGGTTTTGCACATTCAAACTAATGGTGTATTTGCAGAGTACTATTTTCTGTTTTTAATGTGATTTTGTCCATCACCCTGTCATGACTGGCAATAATTGACAGCTCACGTGCAGGGAACAACACCAGAGAAAACACACAATAACACAGAGAAGCAATTTAACAGATTTTATTGATTCAAAAATGAAGCTTTGTTAATGAAAGACGCCACTCACCAGAGGAAGACCCAGTCTGTGAAGGGAGATGAGAGCAGGTTAGACAAGGAGGGAGAATAACAAGGGAAGAATAGAACCGCACTTTCGTGGGAGAAGCAGAGAGCCCAGTAGAGGAACCCAGCACAAACGGCGAACCAAGAGAGGAGGCTGGTAGGCAAGAGTAGAGCTAGGTGAGGTGTCTGATCGGGTGGAATAGGCAGCTGAAGTGATGATGATGATGAGGCAGGTGAGCGCACAACAAACCCCATAGACACACCACGAAGATGGTAGCAACATGAAAGAGGAAGAGAGAGGAGGAATTAATTCAGTTCCTCTGATAAGAAATATTAACTTACTTGCTGTTAGAGGTAGTATACCCAACAAGCCAGTGCCAAATCATTCACATGAAGGTCCTTTTATGCACTGGCAAGGCAGAGACAGCAGGTGTGTTGATTGCCTGTGGAGCCGGGGAAATTCAAGCAGGAAGGGAGGGTGAGAGTGTGGTCACCTGAACATGACAGTCCCCCCCCCCCCCAAGGAGCACCTCCTGGCGGTCCACTGGGCTTGTTAGGATGTGCCTTATGAAAGGCCCGGATCATCCCCTTGTCATGGAAGTAGGAACCGGGGATCCACGACCTTTTTTCTGGTCCGTAGCTCTTCCAGTGGACAAGATATTGTAGCTGACAGCGGACGTCCAGAATCCTCTAAACCATGTAGATGGTTTGACCGTCAAGGACCCGAGGGGGAGGAGGCGACTTCGGGGGAGGGCAGAGAGGGCTGGCGGAGAGGGGTTTGATTTAAGAAACATGGAAGGTGGGGTGATTCTGCGTCACCGGCGGAAGCTTCAGATGGACTGTGATGTCATTAATGATCCTGGAGATGGAGAATGGGCCCAGGAAGCAGGGAGAGAGTTTCCTGGTCTCCATCTTCAAGGGCACCTTGTCCACTGACAACCACACTTGCTGCCCGATGGAATACTTGGGAGCAAGAGTACGCCTGCGGTCCGCATACTGGTGGTTGCGTTCAGCTGAACGGACGAGGGCGGCTTGAGTGGCCTTCCAGAGCCGACCAGTGACGTACGTGGGCCCCCACCGGTGGTACAGCAACGTCCCTCTCCACCATCGGTAACGGGGGTGGGGGTGTACCCCATGGATATCTCGAATGGGGTCAGTCCAGTGGCCGTTGAGATTGCAGAATTATGAGAATATTCCACCCAGGTCAGATGGGTGATCTAAGTGCTGGGGTTGCAGGTTGCTACACACCTAAGGACAGCCTCCAGGGATCGGTTGGCGCGCTCAGCCTGCCCACTGCTCTGAGGATGATATCCAGAATTAAGGCTGACGGTGGTGCCCAGGGAGCGGCAAAAAGATCTCCAGACCTGGGAGGTGAATTGAGGGCCACAATCAGATACAATGTCCACAAGAATGCCATGCAGGCGGATGACGTGGGAAGTGAGGAGGTTCACCATTTCAGAAGCATGGGAAGGGGTACCAGATGGATTGCTTTAGAAAAGCGATCCACGAAGGTGAGGATAACAGTGTTGCCTTGAGAGGGGGGAAGCCCAGAGATAAAGTCCAGGGCAATGTGGGACCAGGGTCGGCTGGGGATGGGAAGTGGGTGGAGGAGACCAGAAGGGGGCGAGGAGTCAGATTTGTTATGATTGCAGACTTGGCAGGCCTTGACATAATCCAGGATGTCCATCCACAGGGTGGGCCACCAGAACACCCGTCGGATAAGGTTGATGGTTCGGGAGATCTCAGGATGGCAGGTGAAATGGCTGGTGTGGCCCCACCTGATGACGTCACTGTGGAGGGTGGCCGGGACAAACATACAACCGTCAGGGCCCCCTTCCGGCTTGGGTTCCGTGGATTGAGCCCACTGTTCAATGTCCCACGTGAGAGCTCCAAGGAAACAAGAGGGTGGGACAATGGGTTGGGGAAGGGAGTGAAGGGTAGGAGGGTTGGAGCAGAACTGGCAGGAGAGAGTGTCCGGTTTAACATTACGGGAGCCAGGCCTGTAAGTGATGGTAAGATTAAATCTAGCAAAAAATAAGGGCTCAGCGGGGCTGCCTAGCGTTCAGCCTGCGGGCCAGCCGAAGATATTCTAAATTTTTGTGGTTGGTCCACACAATGATGGGCTGGGCCTGTCCCTCCAGCCAGTGTCTCCACTCCTCGAGGGCCAACTTAACAGCCAAGAGCTTTCGGTCCCCTATGTTGTAATTCCTCTCGGCAGGCGTGAGCCACTGAGAGAAATACGCGCATGGATGGAGCTTCTGATCTGAAGCTGAGTGCTGTGACAGGACAGCGTCCACCCCCAAGTCAGAAGCATCCACCTCTTGAATAAACTGGAGCTGGGGGTCGACCTGGGCCAAAATGGGGGGTGTTGGAGAATAGACCCTTCAATTTGGAAAAAGCATGTTCAGCTGCCTCAGACCAACTAAAGGGCACTTTAACCGAGGTCAGCTGGGTAAGAGGCTGTGCTACCTCACTATAGTTTCTAATGAAACGGCGATAAAAATTCACAAACCCCAAGAAGCTCTGGAGCTCCTTGCAGGAGTGTGGTGTAGGCCAATCTAGTACAGCCTTCACCTTGGCCAGGTCGGCCCTCAGTTCCCCTTCAGCTACAATAAAACCGAGGAACGAAGTAGAGCAGGTGGAAAACTCACACTTCTCGGCTTTGATGTAAAGCTGGTTCTCCAGGAGCCATTGTAGAATAGCTCTATCTTGGACTGTGTGTTCCCCTGGCACGCAGGAAAAAATCAAAATGTCATCAAGGTAGACAAAAACAAATTGATTTACCATATTATAGAGGACGTCATTGATCATACGCTGGAAGAAGGCGGGGACATTGGTGAGCCCGAATGGCATAACCAGATATTCAAAATGCCCCAAGTGTGTTTTAAAGGCCGTCTTCCATTCGCCCCCCTCGTGAATACTCGTGAGCGCTGAAGGAGCTCAAACGCGGAGTTTATCAGGGGCAGAGGATATTTATCCTTAACCGTTATGGCATTTAATTCCAGATAGTCAATGCATGGGCGCAAGGAACCATCCTTCTTCTCGACAAAAAAGAATCCTGCCCCAACACGGGTCAATGAAGGCCGAATGAGTCCGGCGTTCAAAGAATCTTTAATATAGCTCTCCATCGCCTCCCTCTCCGGTCCAGAAATATTGTAGAGCCGGCTGGACGGCAGCCGCACACCCGGGAGAAGGTCTATGGCACAGTCGTAAGAGCAATGGGGAGGTAAAGAAAGTGCTCTCGACTTGCCTCTTGACCTCTCTGAGGTCATGATAGACCTCAGGTACTAGGTTGAGGTCCGGCAGCTCTGCCAGGGAGGAGTTGATGGGCAGCGATGGTGAACATTCGGCCGAGCTAAGACAGGATACCAAACAGTATGGGCTCCAGGAAGAGATGGAGTTATGTGCCCAATTAACAATGGGGTTATGTTTCCGGAGCCACAGGAACTCTAGAATCACAGAGTGACATGACTCTCCTCTCGACCCGCAGCAACTGCATGAGGGCCGAAATGGAGAAGTTGCCTGGTGATGAAAAGATTTCCCGTCCGTCAGACCCCCCATGGCTATTGACAGGCCACGTCTTTTTGGCTTCAGATGGCACTTATGCAGGGTGTGCTTTAAGGAGCCACAGTGCATGCATGAGGTGGCTCTCCTCTGCCACTGGTGCTCTTCCGGAGTCAGACAGACTCGGCCAAGCTCCATAGGCTCAGAGGAAGAGCCGGCTCCACCTGTGTCAGTAGCCGAAGAGAGCGTGTGCACACTGAACAGGTTGGAGGAGGCCTTGCGCTCCCTCACACACTCGTGGTATCAGTTGTCTAAACTGACAGCCTGATCAATAAGACCATCCAGGGAGGAGGGAACTGCATGAACCGCTAGGTCGTTGCAGAGGTTTTCATTTAAACCCCGGAGGAAGACGCTGCGTAGCGAAACATCCTTCCATCCAGAGTCCACCGCGGCGACCCGAAATTCCACAGAATAGTCGGTGGCAGACCGACTCCCCTAACGGTGTGATATCACTCGGCTCATGATCTCTGTCTGGTCAAACACATGAGTGAATTCATTAACAAATCTATCAAAAGAGTAATTAGGGCCCTCCGGACTGTTGAAAATGGATTGGGCCCAGCTGAGGGCCCTATCTCACAGTAGGAGGGTCATGAAATGAATTTTAGCTGTATCATCTGGGTATTCCCCACCAACCTGACCCAAATAAAGTCGAAGGTGACAAAGGAAGCCCTTACATTTCCCCAGCTCCCCCACGTACGGGGCAGGTGAGGGAATGGAGGTACACTACCGTTCAAAAGTTTGGGGTCACTTAGAAATGTCCTTATTTTTGAAAGAAAAGCACTTTTTTCAATGAAGATAACTTTAAACTAATCAGAAATACACTCTATACATTGCTAATGTGGTAAATGACTATTCTAGCTGCAAATGTCTGGCTTCTGGTGCAATATCTACATAGGTGTATAGAGGCCCATTTCCAGCAACTATCACTCCAGTGTTCTAATGGTACAATGTGTTTGCTCATTGCGTCAGAAGGCTAATGGATGATTAGAAAACCCTTGTGCAATCATGTTAGGTCTGCAATGCTGTAATTGCTGCAAATGGAGGATTCTTTGACGAAAGCAAAGTTTGAAGGAAAAATTATTATTTCAAATACAAATCATTATTTCTAACCTTGTCAATGTCTTGACTATATTTTCTATTCATTTTACAACTCATGGTGGTAAATAAGTGTGACTTTTCATGGAAAACACAAAATAATTGTCTGGGTGACCCCAAACTTTTGAACGGTAGTGTAGTTCGATGCATGGTGGAAGAAACTGGGGCGACAGGTGGAGGGGTGGAACCCGGATGAGACAAGTGGACCAAATGCTCGGCGACCGTGCCCAGCTGCTGCGTAATTGTCTGCAGCTGCTGCATAAGCACGGCCACCTGCCTCTCTGCGACATCTAAGCGATCTAAAGCGGAGTGCTCCGCTGATGTTGCTCCCGCTGAGCTTGCACTGTGGCTGGCTCGTTCTGTCATGATTGGCAATAATTGACAGCTCACGTGCAGGGAATGACACCAGAGAAAACACATGATAGCACAGAGAAGCAAATTAAACAGATTTTATTGATTCAAAAAAGAAGCTTTGTTAATGAAAGACGCCACTCACCAGAGGAAGACCCAGCCTGTGAAGGGAAACAAGAGCAGGTTAGTCAAGGATGGAAAGTAACAAGGGAAGAATAGAACCGCACTTACGTGGGAGAAGCAGAGAGCTCGGTAGAGGAACCCAGCACAAACAGCAAACCAAGAGAGGAGGCTGGTAGGCAAGAGTAGAGCTGGGTGAGGTGTCTGACCGGGTGGCATAGACAGCTGAAGTGATTGTGATGATGATGATGGGGCAGGTGAGCGCACAACGAACCCCGTAGACACACCACGAAGATGGTAGCAACCTGAAAGAGGAAGAGAGAGGAGTAAGAAATATTAACTTACTTGCTGTTAGAGGTAGTATACCCAACGAGCCAGTGCTGAATCATTCACATGAAGGTCCTTTTATGCGCTGGTGAGGCAGAGACAGCAGGTGCGTCTAATCACGCAGGTGTGGTGATTGCCTACGGAGCCAGGGAAATTCAAGCAGGAAGGGGGGGAGTGTGGTCACCTGAACATGACACACCCAAAGGGTTAGACATGTATGTCAGAGGAATTTGTATTTCCCTGAGTGCAAATGAATAATTACCATGACATGCCTTAGGCAGAGATGTGCACATACATTTTGAAGGGCTGTTGCTCAAATCTGAAACCTGGGCACAGTTGCAAGAAAAGGAATCTTATTTTGTAACACAAAAGTCACACATTCATGAGAAAAGTTGCAAATTTATGAAGAAAAGGTCACCTGTGTACAATAACAATCACTGAAAGTTTGTACTAAAGCAAGAAATGTGTTAAAAAGATGTATTAAATTCATGAAGAAAAAGGCTATAACTTTTTAGAAAATATCACAAGAGAAAAGTAATACATTTACAAGAAAAAAAGAAAAAGTTAGTTTTTTAAAGGAAGTTCACAAGTGAAAAAAGCCTCACATTTGAAATGACAAGAACTTACTTATTTAATCTTCATCCCTGACGTGGCATAAGGTGACAACTAAATGAAGTCATTCTTTCTGATCTTGTGCCAACCTTGTGGGCTCTGCCCAGGTCTTTTTGGCTCTTTGCACCTCTTCCTCTACAGAGCTTCTAAATGTTTTTTCTTGGTCTCCCTCTCTTCCTTTTTCCCACTGGTGTCCAGTGTAGGGCTCTATGTGTCATATGTGCCTCGAGACAAACCTAAATGCTGAATGGTACTGTGTTTATTAACAGAAGAGCAAACAATTCAAACAATGGGCTGCACGGTGGCGCAGTGGTTTAGCACTGTGGCAGCACAGTTTTACCCTTGGTCGGGGGACCGCGGGGATCATGAGATCGTGGGTTCGATCCCAGCCCCCGACCAACAGTGAGCTGTGTGGAGTTTGCATGTTCTCCCCGTGTTGCGCGGGTTTACTCCGGGATTTCTCCGGTTTCCTCCCGCACACCAAAAACATGTAGGTTTAGGGCGCTCGCGCACGCAGCGACCAGCAGCCGGTGGCTTGTCACCAGACTGCAAACCAAGTCAACCTACGGGTACAAATAAGTAACAAAAAAAAAAAAAAAAAAAAAAAAAAAATTCAAAATGAGCCAAATACGAAAATGCCAAACAATACAACATAACCTGTAGCACCTCAGAGTGGGACACGGCCCTGGAGGGGAAGCCAGCACTACAGGGGATAAAACAGTTCAAAATAAACACAAAAATGCCAGACGAGAAAATATAACATGTAATGCCTCAGAACGGGAAAAACGGCTCTGGAGGGGAGACCAGCACTACAGTGGATTACAGCAGAACAAGCGAAAAAACAGTGGGACGTACGATTGAACAGGAGGATGACAATCGACGGAGCGGCAATGAGTGAATGAACAGGTAGAACTTAAGTAGTGGGTGATATGATAACAAGAGTGAAGACAGGTGAGCAAGAGAGCAACAACCAAAGCGATAACAGGTGTGTGAGCTGAGCTGCAGGTGAACTGATTGCAAAGCTGCTCACAGCTGATGGCAGACAGACTGTGAACAGCAAGTAGGAGTGTCTGGAGAGAGAGGGGCAAAAACAAAGACCCAAACTAAACATATGAGCAGACACAATAATAATGACAGAAGTGCAAAACTCAACAACAAATTAAGTCTGAGCTCAGAGATGACCTTTGAGCTCAGACACATGACACTATGAGGATGTCACAACCTGTTCCATCTCCTTCTCGTTAATTTGGATGTTATATCATTGACTCTTGTTCTTTCTTTTAGGTCTTTTTTGCTGATGATGTTTGGCCAACGTATTTTCAAGATTTTTCTTAGGCTTCTTCCTTCAAATGCTCTCATTTTCCCCTCAATGTCTTTGTTTGTTTTCCATGTCTCTGAAGCAGCACAGGTCTCACACTGTTTTTATACAGTCTTTATTTTGATATTAATTGATACATTGTTGGATTTCCCGATGTTCTGTAGTTTGATAAATGAAGCATTTTCTTTCCCTGTCTTGATCTTTACCTCATCTAGTATGTCCCCATTTAGTGTTTGTGTACTTTCAAGATAACAGAAGTGGTTGGCTTAATCTATATCTTGTCCAGCAACCACAATTTTTTAAATTATTTTTAGGTTTTAATTTTCATTATCTTGGTTTTCTTGGTATTTATTTTCAATGCAAGATTTGCTGTTGTTATCTCCAAGGATACCGTTTTGTCCTGCATGTGTTGATAAGTTTGGAACAACAGCTTGATGTCATCAACCAAATCTAAATCCTCCAGATGTTTCATCATATCACACTGTAGTCCTCTGTTCCCTTGCTTGGTTATCTCCTTCATGACCCAGTCTATCACCATAATGAGCAAGAAAGGGGAGATGATATACCCTTGTCTGACTCCTGATGTTATTTTGAACCATTCTGTTTCCTTCCCGTTATGTCTCACTGTGCATTCATATCCATCATACATGCCCCTTAACATGATGATAATTTTATCAGGGATCCAATATACAGTGCTGTGAAAAAGTGTTTGCCTCCTTCCTGATTTCTCTTTTTTTGAATGTTTGTCACACTTAAATGTTTCAGATTATCAAACAAATTTAAATATTAGACAAATATAACACAAGTAAACACAAAATGCAGTTTTTAAATGAAGATGGCTATTATTAAAGGTAAAAAAAATATCCAAACCTACATAGCTCTGTGTGAAAAAAGTGATTGCCCCCACCCCCCACCCCATTAAAACATAAATTAACTCTGGTTTATCACATCTTTGGAAAGCTGAGTTCATTTTCTCTAGCCACACCCAGGTCTGATTACTGCCACACCTGTTCTCAATCAAGAAATCACTTAAATAGGACCTACCTGACAAAGTGAAGTAGACCAAAAGATCCTCAAAAGTTATACATCATGCTGTGATCCAAAGAAATTCAGGAACAAATGAGAAACAAAGCAATTGAGATCTAACAGTATGGAAAAGGTTATAAAGCCATTTCTAAAGCTTTGGGACTGCAGTGAACCACAGTGAGAGCCATTATCCACAAATGGCAAAAACATGGAACAGTGGTGAACCTTCCCAGGAGTGACTGGCCGACCAAAATTACCCCAAGAGCACAGCGACGACTCATCCAAGAGGTCACAAAACACCCCACAACAACATCCAAAGAACTGCAGGCCTCACATGCCTCAGTTAAGGTCAGTGTTTTTGACTCCACCATAAGAACAAAACTGGGCAAAAATGGCCTGCATGACAGAGTTCCAAGACGAAAACCACTTATGAGCAAAGAGAACATAAAGGCTTGTCTCAGTTTTGCCAGAAAACATCTTGATGATCCCCAAGACTTTTGGGAAAATACTCTGTGGACTGACAAGACAAAAGTTGAACTTTTTAGAAGGTGTGTGTCCCATTACATCTGGTGTAAAAGCAACACAGCATTTCAGAAAAGGACCATCATACCAACAGTAAAATATGGTGGTGGTAGTGTGATGGTCTGGGGATGTTTTGCTGCTTCAGGACCTGGAAGATTTGCTGTGGTAAATGGAACTTGAATTCTGCTGTCTACCAAAAAATCTTGAAGGAGAATGTCAGGCCATCTGTTCGTGACCTCAAGCTGAAGCACACTTGGGTTCTGCAGCAGGACAATGATCCAAAACACACCAGCAAGTCCACCTCTTGAATGGCTTAAGAAAAACAAAATTAAGACTTTGGAGTGGCCTAGTCAAAGTCCTGACCTGAATCCAACAGATGCTGTGGCATGACCTTAAAAGGCAGTTCACGCTTGAAAATCCTCCATTGTGACTGAATTACAACACCTCCGCAAAGATGAGTGGGCCAACATTACTCCACAGCACCATAAAAGACTCATTGCCAGTTATTGCAAACGCTTGATTGCAGTTGTTGCTGCTAAGGGTGGCCCAACTAGTTATTAGTTGGGCCAAACTAGGTTTGGATTTTTTTTTCCCTTGATAATAAACACCTTCATATAAAAACTGCATTTGGTGTTTACTTGTGTTATCTTTGTCTAATATTTAAATTTGTTTGATGATCTGAAACATTTAAGTGTGACAAACATACAAAAAAATGAGAAATCAGGGAGGGAGCAAACACTTTTTCACACCACTGTATATACAGTATCATCATCATCATCATAGCAGTCTGTTGAGGGCGACAATGACTTTCATTTAGGTCTGATCAGATTCCTCCACACAACTCTGTCCTTCACCTTTTGCTGCCAGGAACTCCTGACTTTGTTAACCCAGGCGACGTCCGAACCAGTATGAGTTGCTTTCTGACTGACCATTTCATGAAATTGCTTGCAAAGTACACTACCGTTCAAAAGTTTGGGGTCACTTAGAAATGTCCTTATTTTTGAAAGAAAAGCACTTTTTTCAATGAAGATAACTTTAAACTAATCAGAAATACACTCTATACATTGCTAATGTGGTAAATGACTATTCTAGCTGCAAATGTCTGGCTTCTGGTGCAATATCTACATAGGTGTATAGAGGCCCATTTCCAGCAACTATCACTCCAGTGTTCTAATGGTACAATGTGTTTGCTCATTGCGTCAGAAGGCTAATGGATGATTAGAAAACCCTTGTGCAATCATGTTAGGTCTGCAATGCTGTAATTGCTGCAAATGGAGGATTCTTTGACGAAAGCAAAGTTTGAAGGAAAAATTATTATTTCAAATACAAATCATTATTTCTAACCTTGTCAATGTCTTGACTATATTTTCTATTCATTTTACAACTCATGGTGGTAAATAAGTGTGACTTTTCATGGAAAACACAAAATAATTGTCTGGGTGACCCCAAACTTTTGAACGGTAGTGTAGTTCGATGCATGGTGGAAGAAACTGGGGCGACAGGTGGAGGGGTGGAACCCGGATGAGACAAGTGGACCAAATGCTCGGCGACCGTGCCCAGCTGCTGCGTAATTGTCTGCAGCTGCTGCATAAGCACGGCCACCTGCCTCTCTGCGACATCTAAGCGATCTAAAGCGGAGTGCTCCGCTGATGTTGCTCCCGCTGAGCTTGCACTGTGGCTGGCTCGTTCTGTCATGATTGGCAATAATTGACAGCTCACGTGCAGGGAATGACACCAGAGAAAACACATGATAGCACAGAGAAGCAAATTAAACAGATTTTATTGATTCAAAAAAGAAGCTTTGTTAATGAAAGACGCCACTCACCAGAGGAAGACCCAGCCTGTGAAGGGAAACAAGAGCAGGTTAGTCAAGGATGGAAAGTAACAAGGGAAGAATAGAACCGCACTTACGTGGGAGAAGCAGAGAGCTCGGTAGAGGAACCCAGCACAAACAGCAAACCAAGAGAGGAGGCTGGTAGGCAAGAGTAGAGCTGGGTGAGGTGTCTGACCGGGTGGCATAGACAGCTGAAGTGATTGTGATGATGATGATGGGGCAGGTGAGCGCACAACGAACCCCGTAGACACACCACGAAGATGGTAGCAACCTGAAAGAGGAAGAGAGAGGAGTAAGAAATATTAACTTACTTGCTGTTAGAGGTAGTATACCCAACGAGCCAGTGCTGAATCATTCACATGAAGGTCCTTTTATGCGCTGGTGAGGCAGAGACAGCAGGTGCGTCTAATCACGCAGGTGTGGTGATTGCCTACGGAGCCAGGGAAATTCAAGCAGGAAGGGGGGGAGTGTGGTCACCTGAACATGACACACCCAAAGGGTTAGACATGTATGTCAGAGGAATTTGTATTTCCCTGAGTGCAAATGAATAATTACCATGACATGCCTTAGGCAGAGATGTGCACATACATTTTGAAGGGCTGTTGCTCAAATCTGAAACCTGGGCACAGTTGCAAGAAAAGGAATCTTATTTTGTAACACAAAAGTCACACATTCATGAGAAAAGTTGCAAATTTATGAAGAAAAGGTCACCTGTGTACAATAACAATCACTGAAAGTTTGTACTAAAGCAAGAAATGTGTTAAAAAGATGTATTAAATTCATGAAGAAAAAGGCTATAACTTTTTAGAAAATATCACAAGAGAAAAGTAATACATTTACAAGAAAAAAAGAAAAAGTTAGTTTTTTAAAGGAAGTTCACAAGTGAAAAAAGCCTCACATTTGAAATGACAAGAACTTACTTATTTAATCTTCATCCCTGACGTGGCATAAGGTGACAACTAAATGAAGTCATTCTTTCTGATCTTGTGCCAACCTTGTGGGCTCTGCCCAGGTCTTTTTGGCTCTTTGCACCTCTTCCTCTACAGAGCTTCTAAATGTTTTTTCTTGGTCTCCCTCTCTTCCTTTTTCCCACTGGTGTCCAGTGTAGGGCTCTATGTGTCATATGTGCCTCGAGACAAACCTAAATGCTGAATGGTACTGTGTTTATTAACAGAAGAGCAAACAATTCAAACAATGGGCTGCACGGTGGCGCAGTGGTTTAGCACTGTGGCAGCACAGTTTTACCCTTGGTCGGGGGACCGCGGGGATCATGAGATCGTGGGTTCGATCCCAGCCCCCGACCAACAGTGAGCTGTGTGGAGTTTGCATGTTCTCCCCGTGTTGCGCGGGTTTACTCCGGGATTTCTCCGGTTTCCTCCCGCACACCAAAAACATGTAGGTTTAGGGCGCTCGCGCACGCAGCGACCAGCAGCCGGTGGCTTGTCACCAGACTGCAAACCAAGTCAACCTACGGGTACAAATAAGTAACAAAAAAAAAAAAAAAAAAAAAAAAAAATTCAAAATGAGCCAAATACGAAAATGCCAAACAATACAACATAACCTGTAGCACCTCAGAGTGGGACACGGCCCTGGAGGGGAAGCCAGCACTACAGGGGATAAAACAGTTCAAAATAAACACAAAAATGCCAGACGAGAAAATATAACATGTAATGCCTCAGAACGGGAAAAACGGCTCTGGAGGGGAGACCAGCACTACAGTGGATTACAGCAGAACAAGCGAAAAAACAGTGGGACGTACGATTGAACAGGAGGATGACAATCGACGGAGCGGCAATGAGTGAATGAACAGGTAGAACTTAAGTAGTGGGTGATATGATAACAAGAGTGAAGACAGGTGAGCAAGAGAGCAACAACCAAAGCGATAACAGGTGTGTGAGCTGAGCTGCAGGTGAACTGATTGCAAAGCTGCTCACAGCTGATGGCAGACAGACTGTGAACAGCAAGTAGGAGTGTCTGGAGAGAGAGGGGCAAAAACAAAGACCCAAACTAAACATATGAGCAGACACAATAATAATGACAGAAGTGCAAAACTCAACAACAAATTAAGTCTGAGCTCAGAGATGACCTTTGAGCTCAGACACATGACACTATGAGGATGTCACAACCTGTTCCATCTCCTTCTCGTTAATTTGGATGTTATATCATTGACTCTTGTTCTTTCTTTTAGGTCTTTTTTGCTGATGATGTTTGGCCAACGTATTTTCAAGATTTTTCTTAGGCTTCTTCCTTCAAATGCTCTCATTTTCCCCTCAATGTCTTTGTTTGTTTTCCATGTCTCTGAAGCAGCACAGGTCTCACACTGTTTTTATACAGTCTTTATTTTGATATTAATTGATACATTGTTGGATTTCCCGATGTTCTGTAGTTTGATAAATGAAGCATTTTCTTTCCCTGTCTTGATCTTTACCTCATCTAGTATGTCCCCATTTAGTGTTTGTGTACTTTCAAGATAACAGAAGTGGTTGGCTTAATCTATATCTTGTCCAGCAACCACAATTTTTTAAATTATTTTTAGGTTTTAATTTTCATTATCTTGGTTTTCTTGGTATTTATTTTCAATGCAAGATTTGCTGTTGTTATCTCCAAGGATACCGTTTTGTCCTGCATGTGTTGATAAGTTTGGAACAACAGCTTGATGTCATCAACCAAATCTAAATCCTCCAGATGTTTCATCATATCACACTGTAGTCCTCTGTTCCCTTGCTTGGTTATCTCCTTCATGACCCAGTCTATCACCATAATGAGCAAGAAAGGGGAGATGATATACCCTTGTCTGACTCCTGATGTTATTTTGAACCATTCTGTTTCCTTCCCGTTATGTCTCACTGTGCATTCATATCCATCATACATGCCCCTTAACATGATGATAATTTTATCAGGGATCCAATATACAGTGCTGTGAAAAAGTGTTTGCCTCCTTCCTGATTTCTCTTTTTTTGAATGTTTGTCACACTTAAATGTTTCAGATTATCAAACAAATTTAAATATTAGACAAATATAACACAAGTAAACACAAAATGCAGTTTTTAAATGAAGATGGCTATTATTAAAGGTAAAAAAAATATCCAAACCTACATAGCTCTGTGTGAAAAAAGTGATTGCCCCCACCCCCCACCCCATTAAAACATAAATTAACTCTGGTTTATCACATCTTTGGAAAGCTGAGTTCATTTTCTCTAGCCACACCCAGGTCTGATTACTGCCACACCTGTTCTCAATCAAGAAATCACTTAAATAGGACCTACCTGACAAAGTGAAGTAGACCAAAAGATCCTCAAAAGTTATACATCATGCTGTGATCCAAAGAAATTCAGGAACAAATGAGAAACAAAGCAATTGAGATCTAACAGTATGGAAAAGGTTATAAAGCCATTTCTAAAGCTTTGGGACTGCAGTGAACCACAGTGAGAGCCATTATCCACAAATGGCAAAAACATGGAACAGTGGTGAACCTTCCCAGGAGTGACTGGCCGACCAAAATTACCCCAAGAGCACAGCGACGACTCATCCAAGAGGTCACAAAACACCCCACAACAACATCCAAAGAACTGCAGGCCTCACATGCCTCAGTTAAGGTCAGTGTTTTTGACTCCACCATAAGAACAAAACTGGGCAAAAATGGCCTGCATGACAGAGTTCCAAGACGAAAACCACTTATGAGCAAAGAGAACATAAAGGCTTGTCTCAGTTTTGCCAGAAAACATCTTGATGATCCCCAAGACTTTTGGGAAAATACTCTGTGGACTGACAAGACAAAAGTTGAACTTTTTAGAAGGTGTGTGTCCCATTACATCTGGTGTAAAAGCAACACAGCATTTCAGAAAAGGACCATCATACCAACAGTAAAATATGGCGGTGGTAGTGTGATGGTCTGGGGATGTTTTGCTGCTTCAGGACCTGGAAGATTTGCTGTGGTAAATGGAACTTGAATTCTGCTGTCTACCAAAAAATCTTGAAGGAGAATGTCAGGCCATCTGTTCGTGACCTCAAGCTGAAGCACACTTGGGTTCTGCAGCAGGACAATGATCCAAAACACACCAGCAAGTCCACCTCTTGAATGGCTTAAGAAAAACAAAATTAAGACTTTGGAGTGGCCTAGTCAAAGTCCTGACCTGAATCCAACAGATGCTGTGGCATGACCTTAAAAGGCAGTTCACGCTTGAAAATCCTCCATTGTGACTGAATTACAACACCTCCGCAAAGATGAGTGGGCCAACATTACTCCACAGCACCATAAAAGACTCATTGCCAGTTATTGCAAACGCTTGATTGCAGTTGTTGCTGCTAAGGGTGGCCCAACTAGTTATTAGTTGGGCCAAACTAGGTTTGGATTTTTTTTTCCCTTGATAATAAACACCTTCATATAAAAACTGCATTTGGTGTTTACTTGTGTTATCTTTGTCTAATATTTAAATTTGTTTGATGATCTGAAACATTTAAGTGTGACAAACATACAAAAAAATGAGAAATCAGGGAGGGAGCAAACACTTTTTCACACCACTGTATATACAGTATCATCATCATCATCATAGCAGTCTGTTGAGGGCGACAATGACTTTCATTTAGGTCTGATCAGATTCCTCCACACAACTCTGTCCTTCACCTTTTGCTGCCAGGAACTCCTGACTTTGTTAACCCAGGCGACGTCCGAACCAGTATGAGTTGCTTTCTGACTGACCATTTCATGAAATTGCTTGCAAAGTACACTACCGTTCAAAAGTTTGGGGTCACTTAGAAATGTCCTTATTTTTGAAAGAAAAGCACTTTTTTTCAATGAAGATAACTTTAAACTAATCAGAAATACACTCTATACATTGCTAATGTGGTAAATGACTATTCTAGCTGCAAATGTCTGGCTTCTGGTGTAATATCTACATAGGTGTATAGAGGCCCATTTCCAGCAACTATCACTCCAGTGTTCTAATGGTACAATGTGTTTGCTCATTGCATCAGAAGGCTAATGGATGATTAGAAAACCCTTGTGCAATCATGTTAGGTCTGCAATGCTGTAATTGCTGCAAATGGAGGATTCTTTGACAAAAGCAAAGTTTGAAGGAAAAAATTATTATTTCAAATACAAATCATTATTTCTAACCTTGTCAATGTCTTGACTATATTTTCTATTCATTTTACAACTCATGGTGGTAAATAAGTGTGACTTTTCATGGAAAACAAAATAATTGTCTGGGTGACCCCAAACTTTTGAACGGTAGTGTATTTGAGTACCGCTAGCTTTTGCTGGACTAGTGGCACATTCTTGGCAGATAGAGGTATTATCAGTGGCAATGACAGGCCAAGACAAACTGACTCCAGTATCTGTTGCAGTGACTGACCAGATGATAGGTTTGTTTATTTCTGTCATATCCGGCTCTAGGGAGCCGGGCAATCAGAGCCAGGGACAAGCCAGTGAGTCGTGATGGTTTATTTTGGGTAAGGGATAAGGGATGAGGAGAGCACAGACACTCATGCAGAGGTACACTCACAGGTTGCACAGCGCAGAGGTAAGCAGCTCGTACCGGACGTGGGGGTAACAAGACGTACATACTCACAGCGGGATACAAACACAGGAATGCTGCAAGAGGAGTATAAGCTGACACCAGACGAAGGGGCTTCAGCTTAGCAATGTGTTTATGTCGCAGCCCCGAGTCATCGAGGCTGCTCCTATTTATCCTCATTGGCAGCGCCCCAGCTGATGAGGACTAATTGGCCCCAGCCGTCCGTAATGCTGCCAGCTGGGAGCCTGCTGAGACGCTGCTCAATGGGAAAAGGGAAAACATGGGCTGAGTGCCGAGACGGCATCTCAACCCGTGGTGACAATTTCTGCTCTTTGCAAAACGACCCGAACAACAAAGCGACCAAACTAAACGACCGAACAGCTAAATGACTGAACAATTAAGTTAATGAACAATTAAGCAACCAGGCAGATTCAGAGAGCCTTCGCCTGACCCAGGCTCACATGAAGAAAAGACACAAAGACGCAACAACACAAATAACAAGCTGTGAAATAATAGATGCAGAACGGGCAATCCTGGGTCCTCGTTTGGCGGGCTATTTGTCCTGAAGTTTCTGCACTCAGTCCAGGACACTCAGTGCACACAGCCAGTACAAAAAGCACAAACACAGACACAGACCCAGAAGCCCCCACACACACACACACATCCCCAACCAGTCAAGGCGGATGATATATATATATATATATACAGTGTATATATATATATATATATATATATATATATATATATATATATATATATATATATATATATATATATATATATATATATATATATATATATATATATATATAGTGGAGTGTGTAAATGATGAGGCAAGTTTGTCTCAGGCAGTTTATTACACATCTCACACATGAGCATAGTAGAAAAGAGGACATCTCAGACAGAACTCTTCTCTTAAATACTCAGGTCCTTTTACATATCAAAGGTCACATTGCATTCACATCAAAGATCACATTGCATGCACTTCCTTAATCCCTTAACATCCCACTCGCAGTCTCTGGCACACAAAGGATCCACCTAGCAGTCTCTGACACACAAAAGATCACACTTTCACAGCTTCGTGTTATCTCCAAGGAAACTCTGCCCTTTGTTCTTATCTAAGATGCTGCTCATTATGTTTTGGCCATGTGCCGCCACCCCCCCCCCCCCGAGCATATTGGATCGAACAAAAGAATAACAGTCTGTATGCTGTGACAGAATCATTACACATCAATCCACATGCTGCTTGGGCTTCAGTCTTCTCCCGTATCTGCTGTAACCAGGATTCACCGCCTCTGCGGCGCTGTCATGCTGGGGAGCTGCTGTCTGGGGGTGAAAACCTTTTGTCTGTCCCTGCGGGTGTTCTGGGGACATTTTACTCTGGGAAGCTCCCCGTGGGGGTCTTCCACGCCGAGGGGCCCTCGCCAACAGCACTTGCTCGTCCGCCACCACAAAAGCGGGTTTGAGTCTGTTTATGCCAACCTTTTCCCTCCTACCCCCCAAATCTAGCAAAAAATGCTGGTCCCCTGTTTCCAGCACTCTGAACGGTCCATCATAAGGTGGTCGCAGTGGGGGGCGATGCGCGTCATGTCTGACAAAAACAAACTCCGCGTTTTTCAAAGTTTTAGGCACAAAAACGCGTGGAAAACTGTGGTGAATGGGGCCCGGCAGCGTGCCTGTGTCAATGCTACGCTGCACCAGCTGAGACGGGGAGCTGCCCGGCGCAGGATTATCTGGGAGAAACTCCCCGGGCAGCCAAAGTGGCTGTGCAAAAACGAGTTCAGCCGGGGAAGCTTCCAAGTCTTCTTTAGGCACAGAACGCAACCCCAATAAAACCCACGGTAGCTTGTCTACCCAATTTGCATCCGTCAGTGACGCCCTGAGAGCCGCTTTCAATGACCTATGAAAACGTTCGCATAACCCATTAGCCTGTGGATTGTACGCGGTTGTGCGGTGAATTGTGACACCCAGGCTGTGGGCCATTGCTGACCAAAGTTCGGAAACAAATTGAGGGCCTCTGTCGGACGTAATGTCCGACGGGACTCCAAAACGCGCCACCCATTCTGTCAAAAATGCGCGCGCCACCTCCTCGGCTGTGGTTGACGCCAGTGGAACCACCTCCGGCCAGCGCGTGGTGCGGTCCACCATTGTCAGAAGGTGCATGCACCCCTGTGATGGCGGGAGGGGGCCCACGAGGTCCACGTGAACATGGTCGAACCTCTTAGCCAGGATGTGAAACGGCTCCAAGGGAGCTCTCGTGTGTCTGTGTACTTTGGCTTGTTGGAACGCCATGTAGGCTGCTGCCCACTCTTTCACTTGTTTGCGAAGGCTCGGCCACACAAATTTCTCTCCTACCATCTTGATCGAGGCGCGCAATCCCGGGTGCGCTAAAGAATGAACCGAGTCAAAAACACAGCGGCGCCATGCGGCCGGTACCACGGGACGCGGTCGCCCAGTGGAGACATCGCAGATTGGGGGGGCATGCCGTCTTGCAGCACCCTGCTCTCCAGCCTTAACCCTGTTGGTCCAGACTGGAGCGCGTGCACATCCGCGTCACTAACTTGCTCCGCGGCCATGGCTGAGTAATCTATCCCCACGCGAACCGGGGCCGCCACGGCGCATGAGAGGCAGTCTGCCACTACATTCAGTTTATCCGACACATGCTGAATATCAGTAGTAAACTCTGAGATCACGGCCAGCTGTCTCTGCTGCCGGCCCGACCACGGTTCTGAAACCTTGGCCATCGCGAATGTTAGTGGCTTGTGGTCAACGAACGCGGTGAAACAGCACCCTTCCAGCCAGAACTGAAAGTGGCGAATAGCCAAGTGGAGAGCCAGCAAGTCCCTGTCAAACGCGTTGTATTTACGCTCACTATCGCGCAAAGTCCTGCTGAAAAAGGCGAGTGGCTGCGAAGCCCCAGCTACACTCTGCTCCATGACCGCCCCATGGCCAAATCTGATGCGTCAGTAGTGAGCGCTATGCGGGCCGTTGGGTCTGGATGTGCCAACAACGCAGCATTTGCCAGGGCTGCCTTGACTTCCGAGAACACCCGCTCTCGCTCCGGGGACCATTCGATCTTATTCGCGGGTTTCTGTTTTTTGAGCGCGGCGTACAGTGGTTGCATGAGCTGCGCTGCGCGGGGGAGGAAACGGTTATAAAAATTCACCATTCCCAAAAACTCCTGTAACGTCCTGACCGTTTGTGGTCGGGGAAAATCTGCTACCGCGCACACTTTGTCAGGCAGTGGAACCGCTCCTTCGAGAGAGACGCGGTGCCCCAAAAAATCAATCTGCGTCACCCCGAACTGACACTTCACTGGATTGATTATTAAACCTTGCTCTCCCAACCTCCGGAAAACCGCTGTGAGGTGGGTTTCGTGTTCGTCTTCGGACGCGCTGGCTACCAAAATATCGTTCAGGTAGACGAATACGAAAGGGAGATCGCGCAGCACCGCATCCATCATGCGTTGGAACGTCTGTGCAGCCCCTTTAAGCCTGAATGGCATGCGCAAAAACTCGAATAGACCAAACGGAGTTATCACCGCTGTTTTGGGTATGTCCTCAGCGCGTACTGGGACTTGGTGGTAACCGCGGACCAAGTCTATTTTAGAAAAAACGCGCGCTCCTGCCAAATGAACGGAAAAATCTTGGATGTGAGGTATTGGTTAGCGGCCGTGTGCTGTGGCATTGTTCAACCTGTGGAAATCCCCGCAAGGTCGCCACGAACCGTCAGCTTTAGTGACCATGTGTAGCGGGGAAGCCCATGGGTTGTTTGAACGCCTGATGATGCCCAACCTCTCCAGGTTGGCGAACTCCTCGCGCGCTATGGCCAATTTAGCTGCGTCCAAGCGCCGAGGTTTTGCAAAAACGGGCGGCCTGGTGGTGGTAATAAAATGTTCCACCCCGTGTTTAGCGACGGCTGCCGAAAATGTTGGGACCGTGAGTGCTGGGAATTGAGTGAGCAGTGTGTGGAACTTACTGCTTGCAGCTGTGACGTTGGCTTGTGCTGTTGGCTGGGACGCTCGAGCTGTACAGGGGATAGAATCGAAAGACAGAAATAACCAGGCACCTGTTAGCGACATCAACCAACAAACCATGTGAACACAAAAAATCAGCCCCCAATATATTGAAATTCAATGCTGCTATGACAAAAGTCCACTCAAATGCACGGCCGTGTAGAGACAGAAGTACAGTCCTCTCACCAAAGGTCTTAATCTCCGAGCCGTTTGCTGCTACCATCTCGGGGCCGCTGGATCCTGCCAGCCGGTCGGCGTAGGATGGCATGATGAAACTCAACTGGGCGCCGGTGTCCACGAGGAAATGCCTCCCCAAGCGTGCGTCCGTCAAGTAGAGCAGCTTGTTCTCCTCCCCGAGGGCCACAGCTGCTACCGACCCCCGGTCTTGGCGTTCTCCCGAGTGCTTGAACTGGCACGGTGGTATACATTTGCGTGCCCTCTCTGCAAGGCGGCGGTGGTAGAAACAAAGGGTGTCTCCTCCGCGTTCCTTGGCCCCCACCGCCGCCGTCGTCGGTGGTTCTGCTATCACCGTCAATGGCTCCTCGCCGTCTCCGACCGTCGCGTCGAGCACCGTCGCCGCCGCCGTGGTCGCGAGCTCTCTGCTGGCCATGATGATCCGGTGTGCCTCCCGGGCCAGCGCACATTAGTCCCGCTTGGCCAGCAACGGCAAACTGGCCAGGGCCGCTCTCGTCGCTGACGGAAGGTTCCGGAGGAAGAGGTGGATAAAAATGAAGTGGTCGTCGTCCGAGCCCTTCAATCTCAACATCCTCTCCATAAGGTCAATAGCCGTGCAATCTCCTAACCTGGTCCGCATCAGGAGTCTCTCTGCTCTCTCCTCAACCAAGAGTGTGTAGTGCTGGATGAGTGCGGCCTTCAACGCGTCGTATTTGTCGCTGGCTGGTGGCTGATCCAGCAGGCTCTCCACATGCTGAGCCGTGTGGGTGTCGAGCTTTGCGACCACATGGTAGAATTTCGTGTCATCCACCGATATCCCCCGGAGGACGAACTGCGCCTCAACCAGGTGGAACCAGGAGCGCGGATTGTGCTGCCAAAAATCCGGTAGCTGGATTGTAACGGCATACGCTTGGGTGGGGGCTCCCAACGAGGCTGGCTCCGGGGAATTTTCTTTGTGTTGCATGCTTCGTCTTGGGTCACCAGTGTGGAGTGTGTAAATGATGAGGCAAGTTTGTCTCAGGCAGTTTATTACACATCTCACACATGAGCATAGTAGAAAAGAGGACATTTCAGACAGAACTCTTCTCTTAAATACTCAGGTCCTTTTACATATCAAAGGTTACATTGCATTCACATTAAAGATCACATTGCATGCACTTCCTTAATCCTTTAACATCCCCCTCGCAGTCTCTGGCACACAAAGGATCCACCTAGCAGTCTCTGACACACAAAAGATCACACTTTCACAGCTTCCTGTTATCTCCAAGGAAACTCTGCCCTTTGTTCTTATCTGAGATGCTGCTCATTATGTTTTGGCCATGTGCGGCCACAATATATATATATATATATATATATATATATATATATATATATATATATACACACACACACACACACACACACACACTACCGTTCAAAAGTTTGGGGTCACTTAGAAATGTCCTTATTTTTGAAAGAAAAGCACTGTTTTTTTTCCAATGAAGATAACTTTAAACTAATCAAAAATACACTCTATACATTGCTAATGTGGTAAATGACTATTCTAGCTGCAAATGTCTGGTTTTTGGTGCAATATCTACATAGGTGTATAGAGGCCCATTTCCAGCAACTATCACTCCAGTGTTCTAATGGTACAATGTGTTTGCTCATTGCGTCAGAAGGCTAATGGATGATTAGAAAACTCTTGTGCAATCATGTTAGCACAGCTGAAAACAGTTTAGCTGGTTAGAGAAGCTATAAAACTGACCTTCCTTTGAGCAGGTTGAGTATCTGGAGCATCACATTTGTGGGGTCGATTAAAACGCTCAAAATGGCCAGAAAAAGAGAACTTTCATGTGAAACTCGACAGTCTATTCTTGTTCTTAGAAATGAAGGCTATTCCATGTGTGAAATTGCCAAGAAACTGAAGATTTCCTATAACGGTGTGTACTACTCCCTTCAGAGAACAGCACAAACAGTCTCTAACCAGAGTAGAAAGAGAAGTGGGAGGCCCCGCTGCACAACTGAGCAAGAAGATAAGTACATTAGAGTCTCTAGTTTGAGAAATAGATGCCTCACAGGTCCTCAACTGGCAGCTTCATTAAATAGTACCCGCAAAACGCCAGTGTCAATATCTACAGTGAAGAGGCGACTCCGGGATGCTGGCCTTCAGGGCAGAGTGGCAAAGAAAAAGCCATATCTGAGACTGACCAATAAAAGAAAAATATTAATATGGGCAAAAGAACACAGACACTGGACAGAGAAAGATTGGAAAAAAGTGTTATGGACGGACGAATCGAAGTTTGAGGTGTTTGGATAACACAGAAGAACATTTGTGAGATGCAGAACAACTGAAAAGATGCTGGAAGAGTGCCTGACGCCATCTGTCAAGCAAGGTGGGGGTAACGTGATGGTCTGGGGTTGCTTTGGTGCTGGTAAGGTGGGAGATTTGTTCAGGGTAAAAGGGATTTTGAATAAGGAAAGCTATCACTCCATTTTGCAACGCCATGCCATACCCTGTGGACAGTGCTTGATTGGAGCCAATTTCATCCTACAACAGGACAATGACCCAAAGCACACCTCCAAATTGTGCAAGAACTATTTAGAGAAGAAGCAGGCAGCTGGTATTCTATCTGTAACGCAGTGGCCAGCGCAGTCACTAGATCTAAACCCCATTGAGCTGTTGTGGGAGCAGCTTGACCGTATGGTACGCAAGAAGTGCCCATCCAGCCAATCCAACTTGTGGGAGGGGCTTCTAGAAGCGTGGGGTGAAATTTCTCCAGATTACCTCAACAAATTGACAGCTAGAATGCCAAAGGTCTGCAATGCTGTAATTGCTGCAAATGGAGGATTCTTTGACGAAAGCAAAGTTTGAAGGAAAAAATTATTATTTCAAATACAAATCATTATTTCTAACCTTGTCAATGTCTTGACTATATTTTCTATTCATTTTACCACTCATGGTGGTAAATAAAAGTGTGACTTTTCATGGAAAACACAAAATTGTCTGGGTGACCCCAAATTTTTGAACGGTAGTGTATATATATAGAACTTGCACAATTGGTGGCTGACTAAATGGTGGCTGACTAAATACTTTTTTACCCCACTGTAATATATATATATACTGTATATATACTGTATATAAAATGTACTATTGCTCTTTGTTCTCCAAGGACAGGGTTGTGAAATCCACCTGACATTTTACATATCGTCTTTTTTTTTTTTTTTTCAAATCAGCACTGAATAGCTTTCATACAAGAAGAGCTAATGATGTGTGTGTGGGGTGTGTGGGTGTGGGTGTGTGGGTGTGTGTGTGGGTGTAAGTCTGGGTTATGTGATGATTTACTTTGGTCTAATATCAGCCATTTCAAGCTACTATAATAATATAGGGCATAACATTTTTCCTTTTTTCCTCTGTAGAGGCATCTCAGACAAAGAGTGAATGGACTGTGGCCCAGGCAACAATAGCCCACACCTGTGCATGTCCTTGTCTCTTCAGCAGGAGTCAGTGACCTACTCATTTGAATTCTGTTTTAAAGTCTCCATTTAAAATAAATAAGTAAATGGTCCAGTCCCCTGATTTTAATTAGCCAGTGTCCTCCCAAAAAAATTGTGCATTTTTTCCAGTTTCTTAAGAACTATGGCTTTTTAAAATGGTACAATATTTTCATGGCAATTTTTTCAAAAAGCTAACATCACCTTGCAACCAGGACCTAAGTGGTACTCTGGAATAAGATTTTGGGTTACGCAAAGAAATTCTACTATTTCTCTTGACAGGTAATTCTGTATTGAATATATTTTAATTGAAGTAATAATAATAATAATACATCAGATTTACGGTATATAGCACTTTTCTAGGAACTCAAAGTCAGTTTACAAGAAGAAAAAAAATTGTTAATTGTCCATTAACAGTTGAAAGCTTTCTTGAAAAAGTGTTTTTTAAGTTTATTCTTAAAGAGGGAAGTGAGTCTGTATTGCAGATATCTTAGGGCTGGGAATTCCAGAGGGTTGGGGCAGCAATGGCAAAAGCTCGATCCCCCACTGTACGTTATTTAGTCCTGGTCAAGAAGTTTGCAGCGGATGATCTGAGTTGGCCAGTGGGGGCGTGACGGAGGGGGAGGTCTGCCAGGTATGGCGGAGCAAGATTATTGAGGGCTTTGTAGGTGATGAGCAGGATCTTGAAGTGAATGCATTGTTGTACCGGTAACCAGTGCAGGTTTTTCAAAATGGGTGTATTGTGGTCTCTGGAACCGAGTGGGCGAGCAGTCGGGCAACAGAGTTCTGTATATATTGCAGTTTTTGGAGGTCAGAGGAGGGAAGGCAGTACAGTATGCTGTTGCAGTAGTCCAGTCTGGAGGATATGAATGCATGAATAAGGATTTCAGCAGCAGAGGGGGAAGGGGTGGACCAGAGACGTGCAATGTTTGGAAGGTGGAAAAAGTAAACATCTCATCTGATACTTCATGTGTCTAACAGGGGAAGAAAAAACGGAAGAATGCCAGTGTCTGCTCAACAATGTGGCTGTATTTTTTCAGCAGCTGTGACGGGAGAGCTTTTGTGATTTGTGCCAGTTAAGAGGAATCCATCCTGTAATACTCAAATTCTACCTTGTCGGTTCTCATTAGTGGCAATAGTCATGTCCTCCCACCATTCGCACGCACATTTTCGTTTTCCTTCCTGTCTTCACTTATTTGTCTCTAAAGGCCAGTCAAATATCCTCAGAGCCTAATCTCAGACTTTTTCTCTTACATACATCAAAAGCCCATCAGTGTGTGCACATGAAAGCTTGTTTTCTGAGAGCTGCTCGTCGTCCGACCGCACAGTTTTTGTTTTATCCTTAGAGCATTTGACACCCTGAGACAACCAAGGGTCAGCACGAATACACTTTGAGTGTTTTCTTCTTATGGAGATATTTCAAAATGTATTCTGCTTCATCTATTTAGGTGTTTGTGTATACCTCCATCTTATAAAGTATAATGCCTAAATGTCTGTAGAGCGAAATAAAACATCTCATTATCTGTCAGGATGAAGCATAAAAAGACATGAGGTAATCAACTTTGATGTTCAGCTCATTCGATATTATTGCCAATTTTTGAAGTCAGCCATCTCTGTTTACCAGAAGCATTTTCTGCGTTACAACTTCAGTGGATACAGTAAACAACATCTGGCTGTGTCGGGATCTCTTACCACATTTGCGTGTGCGTGCGTGTGAATTATTGCACATAACTGCTGTCACATTACAAATTGATGAGGGCTGTGTGTATAAACAGCTTGCTCAATCTTGCGGTGTGTCTTTGAGTGAAAATGACTGAATCATAATGTGAAAGTGTGAAAATGCCAACAGCTGCCGGTAGGAAATAGACTGCAAATTAATCAGGCTGATCATTTTGTGGCAGATGATTATTACAAAGAGGGGAAGTCAGCCTCTCGATTGCTTTTACTTTGTCGAGGCGGTTCTCCTGTCTTCAGAGGATCTGATGGTACAACAGAAGGTGTAGTAATAAATCATGTGTTTCATAATAGCTTATGGGTTATTCAATATTAAGATGCTGAGTCTTGAAAGGGGATGTTGATAACAGCCATTGTTTCAATTTGAAATCAGTGTTTGTCAAACAGCAATTTGATATTCATGTGGTTTTACCCCCAATGCCATCTCCACTATTATCAAGGCAAGCATATTCAACATATTTTAAATAAACATATAGAATTGCAATACAAATCTTCTCCTTTAAGAAAGATGCCTTTAGCTATTAATAATAAGGATGATAATCAAGGACAGAGCAGCATTAACAAGGCTAAGAAGCATCCTCCACATCAAATGAATATTTTCCCTCCAACTTAGATAACTAGGCTAAGTAGGACACTGTGGATCTGAGAAATAGATCATTATCTCACTGAAAAGTAATGTGTTGAGAAATGATTCTGGCAATTCTAACATACAATGGGCTCTCTTATGTTTTGTCTTCTGGGTAATGACAATGTTATGCTCATCCTCAGACATCGAAATATGTTCTGGTCTAACTCGTCATCAGTCCTGCAAGCAGTCTACACTTGGCTCTGTTTCAGCACAAGAGAACAAAACACACATTTATAGTCATCCCCATATGAGTTGGCTATTGAATGCAGAGAGATTTTTAAAGACATGTTTATACATCTGTCTTTTCTGAAATGGTTACAAGTGTTTCTGCCAAGTCTGTGAAGGATGATGCATTTGGTGGGAAATATTAACATACTGAACATCGGGATATCAAGCCAATAGATTACAGCAACAAAATCCCAGATGGATCCAATAAGGGTATTAAAATGAAATAAGAAATCTTGTAGCCTTGCAGCGAGCTGTTCTGTTTTGCTCCCTTAACTGCGGGTGATTTAAAAGGTTTAACAATGGTACTGATCCTGCTAGGAGATAAGTCTTTCTTTCTCTGACGACTGATTGTTTTGCTGAGATACATTTGTACCAATACCTACATAGGTGCAAGTTCAGTAACCAGAGTCAAGGCAAAATATTAATTAGATAACAAAATCAAGTATACAGTAAATCTAATAACGTATTTTCAAGTGATACTGGAAGTGCCTTTTACTGTCAATTTTGGCTTTTTCTGTGCTATTTACTGTATATGACAGGGGTTGTCAACTGGTCGACTCTGGTCTGGATCCAGACCCCGAAGCATTTTGATACAATTTGGAAACAAAAACCATATACCTGTTCCAGAACAGAAAAAGCGAACACTGTAACAGCCATATAACGTTTATGGTGCCACATAAAACAGACACATGACAGTGGAGCAAGACAAACTGCATGCAAGCCACACCAAACCAGGGCAAAATACCCAGTGGAGGCATGGCAAGCATTCTAAACCACACCATACACCCCTCCTCCTGGAGACATCAAATTCAAAATGAGTGAATATTAAAAAAAAAAAAAAGTTTATCAGTTTGAACATTACATTTTGTGTTTTTGTAGTGTATTCATTTGAATATAGGTTGAAAAAAAATTTAATCTTTGTATTTTGTTTTTATTTTACATTTTACACAGTGTCCCAAATTCACTGGAACTGGGGTTGTAACAAGTTGTCACACAGTGGGTGGTAAAAACAATCTGAATTTAAAAAAAGATGAATCAAGAATTGTTCAAGAATCGAATCAGAGCCCCCTGAATCGTAATCAAATCAAACCATGAGGTATCTAAAGATTCCCACTCTGAATTCAGTCAGTCAACAACAAAACAATTAAATAATACAAAATTATACACAGTTCAAATTTATATACACTTATTCAAAAAACTAATAACAGCAAATGGGGTCATTGTAATGAGATGGCTGTGGGTATGTATGTATGTATGTATGTATGTGGCGTAGGTGTACACCAGGGGAAGATTCAAGCTCACCTGACACAGTCAGCAGAGTTAAAGATCCGCAGGTCTGTCTCCACAATACAGGTGTTGTGGACTGATGGGGAGATGGCGGTACAGGATACCAATGGGTGCTGGAACACAAACTATATTTACATTTAACTATATTCACATTTATTTTTTTAATCCACTCATATAACCCATATTGAGGTGTACACTGGTGATAGAATTGAGCGCACCCTGACCGTTCGTGTTGACTGTGACTGGGAGCTGGAAGCAGGGACACTGAACCTACATGTAATCCGTTCATTTCTATTTGTCAGCTGCTTTGAATGTGTTTGTGTGTTACCAAAACGTCTGTCCAGTAACTTCTGTTCAAATCGTGTCAAGAGCGGAGAATGGACAAGAGTGTAGAACAGCTTCCAATGAAATCGCTGCAACAGAGGAAAAAAAGACAAGGCGTGACACAAATCTGTAGGTACACCTGCTGCCATCATCTAATTTAACAGTATATATAATTATTAGGGTTAGGATGAGTCATACAAATGTTCTATCTGCTAACTTCCTCAATATTCTTTTGAATTCAGACTGTTGTTTATTTTTTTTTTTATTTTGTATACTTTATTGGTCCCCAGAGGGGAAATTGAGGGCATCCACCTGGATGGATGAAGCAGCCATGGTACGGCGCTATCCCTTTACCATTCACACACACATTCACACCTAGGGCCACTTTAGAGTCTCCAGTTAACCTAACCTGCATGTTTTTGGCCTGTGGGAGGAAACCGGAGAAATCCCGGAGTAAACCCACGCAGATACGGGGAGAACATGCAAACTCCATACAGATCACTGTTGGTCAGGGGCTGGGATTGAACCACGGATCCCATGGCCAAGGGTGAGTTGCTGTGCTGCCGCAGCACTAACCACTGCGCCACTGCACCGCCCATCCCACTTGCTTTGTAAGTGCTGGAAATGTGAAGGACACAATTGTCTCCTTTTAAAAGTAATGTGTTTTAACATTAACAGCATACTGATAGAAAGTGTGACTTATTTTGGATTAAAAGTGTTTTGTAAAAACACAGGAAAATTTCTTGTCATGATTCCTGGGCAAGGGTGGGGGCTGTGCCCAGTCTCCAGTTTGAGTTTAGTCCTTTTCTGTTTGTTTCTTTGCTTATTTTGATCTGCTGTGTTTGGTCTCTGTTTGCTTATGAGTTGTCAGTATTCTTAGGTTTGTCCTTATAGTCCTTTCCAGTTATTGTGTGTCATTTTGTATCCTTAGTCTTATTGCTATCTTTTGAGGTTGTGTATCATATTCTTGTTTTATTATTTAGTTTCCGGTCTGTGCTTTTATTTTGACAGTGACCCGTGCAGCTTCCGCCTGTCAAACTGTTTCGCAGGCTGCACAACTGTCCCTCAGTGTTTGATTATTTCCTCATTCATGTACCCACTGTCATGAACCTGGGTTGGTGTTCTAAACCCAGTTCTGACGGATGATTATTTGCCCCATTTTCTATCATGCGCGTCAGGGAGCTATTTGGGTCCTTCGCTCCCTGACAGCTTGGGAACGCCTCCTCCTCTTGTCAGTGCCATCAGCTGTTTCTCATTTGT
Source organism: Pholidichthys leucotaenia (assembly GCA_020510985.1). Lineage (NCBI taxonomy): Eukaryota > Metazoa > Chordata > Actinopteri > Cichliformes > Pholidichthyidae > Pholidichthys > Pholidichthys leucotaenia. Next base: position 122,830,258 of record CM035842.1, read on the forward strand.
TTACACTCACACACACACACACACACACACACACACACACACACACACACACACTCCATTCATTTCATTTGCACACTCATACACACCAGGGTTTAATTACAGTATGTCCAGCCCACGCTTCCTCGCACCGGCAATCTCTTTCCTCATTAGCATTATGATTACAAATACGTTGCGTTTGGGGGAAGAGATTGTCAGAGCATTCACCTCCATACGTGGCAGCGTATTTCACCATGTATGCGCGTTTCACTACCTTCGTGTTTTTCAGCCTGTCGTTTCAAGTATGGTTAATCCCTTGATGTTTGCGGCTGACTCCGCTCTCTTCCTCATCCTCCAGACTGCACGGACAGCCCCGGATCACTCCAGTTCCGTAAGTTTGATGTTTGCCCTTCTCCCGGTGCCAACAGCAGCTCTGCGGCACTAGGCAATTCCTCCGTTGGGCTGTAGAGCATCCGGGTGGCGTTCCTGCATGTCTGGTGGCTTATTCTCATCTTTACAACCCTCTGTATTTGTGTGGTTACTGGACTTGTTACTTTGTGGTAGTTCACATTAATAAATGGCACGTTCTACTCCAGCAAGTGGGTTTTTCATTCCTTCCCTCATGCGCCGCGTAATGGCAGATGAGGAATCATGACAGAATGCTCTGACCAGTTAGAAAAAACCCCGCGGAGTAGATGTGCATTTTTTTCTTTTTCTTTCACCTTCTTTATTTTTCCTCCTTCCCAAGCAATGGTATGACAATCTGGACGGAAGAGTAGCAGAGAGCCCAGGATCTTCTGGAGGAGGTGCTCTTTTCCACCCAGTGGCCACAGTTCCCGGAGGACGTTCAGTGGGCACGACTTGTCACAGAAGACGTCAAGCGACTTCATCCTAACCTCCGGACCATTCCAAGGGTGAACGCCATCCTCTCCGTCATTGTTCTCTCGCTAGACGTGGAGCCGGAGGGGGCCTCTCCGACATTGCAGCCAGCCACCGGTCAGAAGAAGCGTTCCCAGCGGAGGAGGACCACCTCTCCTCGCGGTCCTCTTGCCCCTGCATCTTCTCCCAGGCCGGTGCCCGCCCAATCCTCAGACGTCATGACGGAGGAGGAGAGACTGGGATTGCTGGCCATGATAGGAGGAGCGCCACGAGAGGGAGACCCGAGGACACGCTTCTCCAGCTGTGAAGATTCCACCCCCCGTGCCTGCTCAATCTACTGGCTTGCTGACGGACGAGGAGTGGTCGAACCTGCTCGCCGCACTCAACTGTCAGGTCAAGGAGGAGCACCCTGAGAGGGAGGAGCAGAGACTGGCCCTGCTCAACCGCTGGATCGAGGAGGAGCGCCGCGAGAGGGAGACCCGAGGATGCACTTCCCCGGCTGTGAAGGTTCCACCCCCCGTGCCTACTCAATCCGCGGGCTCGTCGACGGAGGAGGAGTGGTTGGCCCTACTTGTCCAGCTCAACTGCTGGATGGAGGGGGAGTGCTGTGAGGAGGAGTCGGATAAGGATTCCCCAGCGCTCAAGCTCCTAGTGGCCACTTCACTTCCCTCTCCAGAGAAGACGAAGCTTCTTGGCATGGCTGACTCACTGTCCAGCACAGCGCTTCACATCCTGGACTATCTGGTTCCTGAGCCATCCGGGAGGAGGAAGAGGAGGAACTCCCACTGGAAGAGGCTTCCAGTCCAGCCAGTGCAGCACAAGGAGGAACGCCCGGAGAGGAGAGGAGACGTCTTGGAGGCTGCTGAGGACGTCCGGTGCCAGGAGGACAGGCAAGTTATTTCTCATTTAACTTTCATGTTCAATGAACAATTTTGCCTGCCTCCTGGCAAGGAGACTCAGGGTGTGCAGTCCCCTGAGTGCTTTGCCCCAGCGGTATATAATACTCCCGCACCTGACCTCACCAACTCCTTTCTGTGTGCCCCTACAAGCTCACCAGTGCTGGATCCAAGTCACTCGAGGGGAGAGGAGTCGGAGGCCCAGGAGGGTCCAGCCCATGGGCCAGCAGAGAGGTCGTACTTGGCCGCCACGCCAGAGGAGCCAGTGGTAGGGAAGACGGCGCATGGGAGTACCACGACTGCAACCACCATCACACCTGCTGCAGGTGCCACTGCAGCAGAGTCTTTCCCCGGACCAGACCTCCAGCCGACGGGACCCGGACCGTTATCGTCGGCATCGTCAGAGTCCTGGATGATGGTAGAGCTTGAGCACAGGCAAGTAATCTCTCCTGTAGTTGATTTGTCGATGACTGAGAGATCTTGTCTGGCTCTTGGGGAGGAGAATCGGGTGCGGCTCCCAGCCGCATCTGGACTCCCCTCACTGGGCTCTGCCGCTGCCGGCGACCCTAACCATTCCCCTTCCCCTATTCCCTTCGAGCTCCTTCCTAGGGTACCCAGAGAGGAGCTGCCACTACCTGGGTTGCCCATGAATGACGACGCGGGGCTAGCGGTCACAGAGGAGGTTGACGGGGGTACAGCACCGGGCAAACCGGTGGAACCCACGCACCCTAAATCGCCGGAGTCCTGGACAGCGGTGGAGCCCGAGTTCAGGCAAGTGTGTTCCATTATGTCAGTAATGTCAATGTTGATGTCACACTGCCCAACTCATTCTGAGGAGGGCCCGGGGCAGCTAGTAGTAGCCCTCGGGGCTGCCTCACCAGGCTCTGCCACTGCTGGCGACCCTGACCCGGTCTCTCTTTCACTCCATCCAGGTTTGGAGCCCCCTGCCAGGGTTGCCGGAGAGCAGCTGATCTTGCCAGAAGCCACCAAGGACTGGGGTCCAGCACCAGGGGTTGTGAGGAGCATTATCTCCCTCGCTGGGGAGGCCACCGCAGGAGCAATGAGGACCCCGATGGAGACCACCGCAGGTGCAACGGTGCTCCAGCCGGAGCCCACCGCCGGTGCAGCATAGCCCCAGCCAGGGTCCACCGCCGGTGCAGCAGAGTCCCAGGTGGGGTCCGCTGCGGGTGCAACAGAGGTCCAGCCAGGGTCGGCCGCCAGTGCAGCAGAGCTCCAGCCGGGGTCCACCACCAGCATAGCCACATCCCAGACCAGGACCATCACGGGTGCAGCCATGTCCCTGACCGGGACCGTCGCAGGTGCAATGGTCCCCCTGCTCCAAGCTTCGGACGGCAGGGGGGCTCCTGTCCCTCGGTGTGGCCACCGAGGTTCCTGGGTGTATAGGCTGCCTCTACACCTTCCCCTCCAGTTCTGGTGGCTCCACCATGTTGGTCAGCCACCCAAAAGACTTGGCCTTCAGGTCGGGTGGCCCATCGGCCCGGGCAGGCCACCGGACACTATTCTGTGGGCCGCCTGCTGGACATGGGACTTGGGCAGGCCACCCGATCAGTCATCCCTCGTCATGATGGGGACCTGGGACTCTGGGCGACCCCCTGAACTTTGAACTTCTGGGGAGGGGGGTTAGTGTCCTAGGTGGCGGTTGTTAGGAGGGTCACTGTTGTTTGTTCGCTTGTTAGTTGTTGTGTTTTTCACTGGTTGCTTCCCTCCTAACTGGTTTTCCCCCACATCCCACCCTGGGTAATTGTTTTTTGCTGGGGGGGGCGGTCCCTTGAGGTGCATTTGTTGTTTCGGCTGATGGTACTGGGGTCTCTGGAATCCACATCTGGGGGGGGGGGGGGCTGTCATGAACCTGGGTTGGTGTTCTAAACCCAGTTCTGACAGATGATTATTTGCCCTATTTTCTATCATGCACGTCAGAGAGCTGTTTGGGTCCTTCACTCCCTAACAGCTTGAGCACGCCTCCTCCTCTCCTTGTCAGTGCCATCAGCTGTTTCTCATTACGGGTGTTTACACACACTCCATTCATTCCATTCGCACACTCATACACACCAGGGTTTAATTATGTTCAGCCCATGCTTCCTCTCACCAGCAATCTCTTCCCTCGTTAGCATTATGATTACAAATATGCTGCGTTTGGAGGAAGAGATTGTCAGAGCATTCACCTCTATACATGGCAGCGTATTTCTCCATGTATGCGCATTTCACTACCTTCGTGTTGTTCAGCCTGTCGTTTCAAGTATGGTTAATCCCTTGATGTTATATCCCTTGTCCACTTATATCATGGACACACAGATCGTCCCAAATGTCTCCTGAGCCGGTGGACGGAGCCACTGTTTATAGCAGGATATGATACAGCAGGGAAGAGCTGCTAGCATTCAACCGCCACCCGGTCCCATTGGAAAAACTCGACATACCGAGAGAACTGAGGCGAAAACGCCGCGGCTGCCGGGCTGGAGTAAGGCGGAGGACAAAAAATATAAGGTACAGACCCTCCCTTCCATCTATTGTCATGGGAAATGTACGGTCGTTACTGGGAAAGGTAGATGAGCTAGCGGCTATCTGCCGTTACGATAGCACATATCGGGAGTGCTCTTTCCTTTAGTTTTCTGAGACGTGGCTAACTGAACTAGCAGCAGATGCTAACATTGAGCTGGAGGGTTTCCACATGATACGGGCAGATCGAACACCAGACAGTGGCAAAGCAAGGGGCAGTGGAGTGATAATGTATATTAACAACAACTGGTGCAGACCAGGACATATCACTGTTAAACAACGACACTGCAGCAAAGACATTGAGTTGCTAGCTGTTAGCATGCGGCCTACATATCTCCCGAGAGAACACTCACACGTGATCTGCATTGTTGTTTATGCAAATCCAACGGTGAACGCTGGGACAGCAAGTGACATCATCCATTCAATAACCAGCAGGCTGCAGACAGAACACCCAGATGCTCTTCTCCTCATCTCAGGCGATTTCAACCATGTTTCACTGTCTCCCATTCTACCCACGTTTACCCAGTATGTCACATGCCACACTAGAGACAATAAAACACTGGACTTATTCTACGCAAACACTAAGGAGGCGTACACCTCATCACAACTCCCCCCACTCGGGAGATCGGATCACAACTTGGTTCATCTCCGGCCGGTGTACAAACCCCTAGTGCTCAGACAACCTCTGGCCATGCGCACAGTGGAGTTATGGTCTGAGGAGACAATGGACACTCTAAAGGGCTGTCTTGAAGCCACCGCCTGGAAGCAGCTCTACGATCCACATGGTGAGGACATCGATGGCCTCACTCACACCTTCACGGACTACCTCAGCTTCTGTGTGGACAAATCCGTTCCCACCAAGACCATACGGTGTTGCTCAAACAACAAACCCTGGATCAACCCTGAGATAAAAACACTTCTGAGAGAGAAGAAGAGGATCTTCAGGTCGGGGAATAGGGAGATGCTGAAGTCCGTACAGAGGGAGCTGAGGAGAAAGATCAGAGAAGGCAAGGACAGCTTCAGGAAGAAGATGGAGGACAAGCTGCAACAGAGCGACATCAGCGGGGTCTGGAGAAACCTCAAAACCATCTCTGGGCTCCAGAATACCTCCCCCAAGGCCATGGGGGGCAGGGAGTGGGCAAACAACCTGAATCTGTTTTTCAATAGGTTTGACCAACCGCCCTCCCCCCCTGACTGCACAACAACCACTGCTGCCTCTAAAGAAATCAAGTCCTGCTGCCCACTCCCCACTCCACCAACACCCCCCCACTCCCAACACACAGCCCTCCATCCTGACCCTGACCAGGACCCAGGTGAGGACGGAGCTGAGGAAGATCAAGGCGAGGAAGGCGTTGGGACCGGACGGCATCAGCGCAAAGCTCCTCAAGTCCTGTGCAGACCAGCTGTGTGGGATTGTGACGTACATCTTCAACCTGAGCCTGAAGCTGAGGAGGGTACCACAGCTGTGGAAAACATCTTGTGTGGTACCTGTACCAAAAACTTCCCACCCCAAAGAGCTGCACAGCTACAGACCGGTGGCCTTGACATCCCACTTGATGAAGACCCTGGAGAGACTGCTCCTTGCTCACCTCCGCCCCCTGGTGGAACCAGCGATGGATCTACTCCAGTTTGCCTACCAGCATGGCATTGGGGTGGAGGATGCGGTGATCTTCCTCCTTCACCGTTCTCTGTCCCACCTGGAGAAGCCCGGGAATATGGTGAGGATCATGTTCTTTGACTTCTCCAGTGCTTTCAACACCATCCAACCGATGATCCTGAAGGACAAGCTGCTGCGCGCAGGGGTGGACCAGCACCTGTCATCATGGATCCTGGACTACCTCACGAACCGGCCTCAGTTTGTGAGAACCCGGGACTGTGTGTCCGACACGATCATCGGTAGCACGGGGGGCCCCCAGGGAACGGTGCTGGCTCCCTTCCTGTTCACTCTTTATACTGCGGACTTCTCACACAACACAACACACTGCCATCTACAGAAGTTCTCTGATGACTCTGCGATCGTTGGCCTCATCTCCAATGGAGATGAAGCTGAGTACAGAGGGCTTATCCAGGACTTCGTGGACTGGTGCCATCGGAACTGCCTCCAGATCAACGCAAGGAAAACTAAGGAGCTGGTGGTGGACTGCCGCAGGCATGGGAAACCCCTCACAGCACCAGTAAAATATACAGGGAACAGACATCGAGATGGTGACATCCTATAAGTACCTGGGTGTTCATCTGAACAATAAACTAGACTGGTCACACAATACTGACGCACTCTACAAGAAGGGACAGCGCAGGCTGTTCCTGCTGAGGAGACTCAGGTCTTTTGGTGTACAAGGGGCGCTGCTGAAGACATTCTATAACACGGTGGTGGCATCAGCCATCACTTTTGGAGTGGTCTGCTGGGGCAGTGGCATTACTGCAGCCGATAGGAAGAAACTGAACAGACTGATCAAGAAAGCTAGCACTGTCCTGGGGCAGCGCCTTGATCCGGTGGAGGAGATAGGAGAGAGAAGGACGGTGGCTAAACTGTCATCTCTGCTGGAGTCCGAGTTCCACCCTATGCAGGACATACTGAATGCACTGAGGAGCTCATTTAGCAGCAGACTACATCATCCCAGGTGCACAACCGAGAGGTCTCGCAGGTCCTTCCTACCAACGGCTGTCAGACTGTACAACCTAAGCAGGGCTGCTCGCAGAGATAGCAAAAAGACGTAACAAACTAATAGTTTTTTGAATGCAAAAGATGCAATAGACTTACACAATGGTCCCCTCCGGCATACAACTAGGAAAATACCGGTCGCTATGGAGGGTGAGAATATGTATGGGCACATAATCATACCATGTAGGATAACTAAGTAGACGGTTATGCTGTTTCATCCCATCTAGCAACAATGCTCTGAACTGTGTGTGTTTATATATTTACACATTTATTCCATGTAGCTACAATACTCCGCACTGGGTGTGTTTATATTTATATATCTACATATTATTCCATCTAGCTGCATTGCTCCGCACTGTGTGTGTTTATATATTCATATATTTATTCCATCCAGCTACAATGCTCTGCACTGTGTGTCTGTGTGTGTGTATATATATATTTTATAGTAATATGTACATATGTATATTAGCTGCTCTTGCTTGCTTGCTTTTTTTTTTTTCTTGCCTTCTGATTGTTGCTCTGAGTGTTGCTATCCCTGTGCTGTTGCAATCCTGGAATTTCCCCGTTGTGGGACTAATAAATGACATAACGCACGGCTCAGGAGACGCACACACACAGGCTCAGAGTAGTTCAAATAGTTTATTAACAACAGGAGTGTATGAATGTGTGTCTGCGGGATGTAAATGTGTTGATGGCGGCGTCTGCTTCGGGCACAGAGGCAGGAGGCCGTACAGCCGGACAACCCTATGGGAAAAGCACAAGGAGAAGGGTGACGGGCACACACCAACACAGGAGATATAAGAGCAAGAGAGGAGCTTACTTGGAGAGGACAGATGACTGGCACAACAAGGGACGAGGTCCGGTAGACAGCCACCTGGAGAGCCCGGTGCAGCAGCGAGGAACAGGCGATGGAGAGGCGTCGTCCGCCGCCGGGGAATCCACCTGTGCACAGGAGAGCAGACTAGGAAGGAAAAGGAGGTAAGGTCTTCCTACCAGAGTGATCAGCTGAGGGTGAAGGAACTCACAGCGATGCATGGGGAAGTCTGACGGCTTCAGGCCGAAGCTCAGGACGAGGCGGCTTATATCCCTCGCCGCTGATGATGTGCAGGTGTGTGTGCAGGTGGCGCCGCTGATGAGTGGCGCGGCGTGACAGTACTCCCCCCTCTAGCAGCGCCTCCTGGCGATGGCTTCTCTGGGTGCGCTCGGTGGAAATCAGCGATGAGCGACGGGTCCAACACAAATGACGAGGGTACCCACTGTCGATGTTCAGGCCCATAGCCCTCCCAGTCCACCAAGTACTGCAACCCACGACCCCGGCGCCGGGAGTCCAGGATGGAGGCGACGGACCAGGCCGGATGGCCACCAATCATCCGGGGCGCGGGTTGCGCAGCAGAAGGAGGGCAAAGGGGATCGGAGACTGCCAGCTACACCTTGGACACGTGGAAGGTGGGATGGATGCGGAGGGAGGGGGGAATAGCTACACGCACAGCCACCGGGTTGACGATCCTGATGATGGGGTATGGACCCATGAAGCGCTGTGCCAGCTTCCTCCTCTCGCCCTTTAAAGTCACGTCCTGGGTCGACACGTAGACTTGCTGGCCAACTCTGTACGCCGGGGCAGGTCTTCGGTGCCGGTCCGCCACGGCTCTGTTGCGCTCCGCCGTGCGTAAAAGCGCATTGCGCGCTGACGCCCAGATGGAGCGGAACTGCCTGAGATGCGCCCGTACTGAGGGGACAGTTACCTCACTCTCCTGCGCCGGAAACAGCGGGGGGTCGTAACCCAGGGACGCCTTAAAGGGGGACATCCCTGTAGCAGAAGAGCGAGCGGTGTTATGGGCGTATTCAACCCAGGCGAGGTGGTTACTCCAGGACGTAGGTTTGGACGCCGTTACACAGCGGAGCGCAGCCTCCAGCTCCTGGTTGGTCCGCTCACACTGCCCGTTGGATTGGGGGTGATGGCCGGAGGAGAGGCTCACCTTGGCTCCTAAGGCGTTGCAGAACGACCTCCAAACCTCTGAAGAAAATTGGGGCCCTCGGTCCGAGACCACGTCCACCGGAATCCCATGCAGCCTGACCACGTGTTGGATGAGGAGGTCCGCCGTCTCCAGGGCAGTTGGGAGACCTCGTAGGGGAACGAAGTGTACCACCTTGGAGAAGCGGTCCACGATGGTCAGGATGGTGTCGTAGGTGTTCGAGACTGGGAGTCCGGTGACGAAATCCAGGGCGATATGCGACCAGGGCCTGCCAGGGACGGGCAGAGGCTGGAGCAAACCCGCTGGAGGGGCATTACCCGATTTGTTGGTGGCACAAACTGGACAGGCCCAGGCGTAGCGGGCAGCGTCCCTCCGCAGGCCCGGCCACCAAAAGGACCGCTGGAGGAGGTCAATCATCCGGGAGGAGCCAGGGTGACAGGTGAGCTTGGATGTGTGCAACCAGTGGATGACCTCCCCTCGAACCGTGGATGGCACGAACAGCCTCCCCTCCGGTCCGCCGCCAGGGTCAGGTTCCACTTCCTGCGCCTTCCGGATCTTGCTCTCGATGTCCCAGGTGACGGCTCCCACGACGCACGACCTGGGTAGGATGGTGTGGACCGTGTCCTCCGACTCCTCAGGGGTGAATTGCCTAGAGAGGGTGTCGGGCAGGCCGTTCTTGGAGCCAGGCCTGAAGGTGATGGTAAATTGAAACCTGGCGAAGAACAAGGACCAGCGCGCCTGGCGGGCGTTCAGGCGCCTGGCAGATCTAAGGTACTCCAAGTTCTTGTGGTCCGTCAGGACCACGAACGGCAGGTCCGCCCCCTCTAGCCAGTGACGCCACTCCTGTAGCGCGAGCTTGATGGCGAGGAGCTCTCTGTCACCCACGTCGTAATTCCTCTCCGCCGGGGACAAGCGGCGGGAGAAGAAGGCGCAGGGCCGTTTGATACCGTCGTCTGGCGACCGCTGGGATAGCACCACCCCCACTCCTGTGTCCGAAGCGTCCACTTCCACGATGCACTGCAGCGCAGGGTTGACTTGGCTAAGGACCCGGGAGGAGGAGAACTCCGCCTTCAGTGCCTGAAAAGCAGCTGTGGCCTCTTCGGTCCACCGGAACGGGACCTTAGGGGATGTGAGGCGGGTCAGCGGACCGACGATGGTGCCAAAATTTGGGACGAAGCGGCGGTAGAAGTTCGCAAACCCAACGAACTGTTGCACCTGCTTCCTTGATGCAGGTGTAGGCCATTCCACCACCGCCTTCACCTTCTCTGGGTCCGGAAGCACCTGGTCGTGTGAGATGATGAACCCAAGGAAGGATGTTGTCTTTGCGTCAAATTCACACTTCTCGGCCTTCACGTATAACCGGTTCTCCAGCAGTCTTTGGAGGACCCGCCTCACGTGGACCTGGTGCTCGTCCCTGGACTTGGAGAAGATGAGTATGTCATCCAGGTAGACGAACACAAAAAGGCCGATGAAATCCCGGAGGACGTCGTTGATGAGGCGCTGAAAGACGGCTGGAGCGTTGGTCAACCCGAACGGCATCACCAGGTATTCGAAGTGGCCGTTCGGGGTACGGAAGGCTGTTTTCCACTCATCTCCCTCCCGGATCCGGACGAGGTGGTATGCGCTGCGTAGATCCAGCTTGGTGAACCAAGTCGCCCCCTGGAGGGAGTGGAAAGCGGTGTCCATGAGGGGCAGGGTGTAACGATCCTTCTCCGTTATGTCATTAAGGGCACGATAGTCAATGCAAGGACGGAGGAATCCGTCCTTCTTACCGACGAAGAAGAATCCTGCCCCCACAGGTGATGACGATGGGCGGATTATCCCAGCACTCAGCGACTCCTTGAGGTATGAGTTCATTGTCTCCTTCTCCGGCGCTGATAGACTGTAGAGTCATCCAGAAGGTAAGGGTGCCCCCTGGCGGAGATTGATTGCGCAGTCATAGGGCCGATGAGGAGGGAGAGACATCGCCTTGGATTTGCTGAATACCATACCCAGGTCGTGAAATTCCAGTGGCACCAGGGACAGGTCCGGGGGTGCAGCGTCCGTAGGAGGGGGAGAAGCGGACGGAGAGCAGGCAGCGGACTGAAGACAGGTGCCCATGCAGAACATACTCCATGCCGACACCCCGGCGGACTTCCAATCCAGAACGGGGTTGTGGAGACGTAGCCAGGGATACCCCAGGATGACGGGCAACACAGAGTTGGGCAGGACGTAAAAGGTTATCTCCTCCCGGTGGTTTCCAGAGATAATAACCGGGACGAGGACGGTCTGGTGCGTAACTCTCCCAAGGGAGGCTCGAGAGAGGTTGACCAGGGAGATAGGGTTCCTGAGTGCCTGACAGCGGATGCCCAATCGGGTTGCCAGGCTTTGTGAAATAAAGCTGCCTTCCGCGCCCGAATCCACCAGTGCGTGGGTGAGATGCCCAGTGGGGTTGTGACAGAAACGGATGGGCAGCTTCAATTGTGTGAGGGGACTTAACCGATTGACGTCCGCGAGGCCCCCTACGGTGACTCGCGGACCCCGCCGTTTGGCTTCTGTGGACAAAGCTCTACCGTGTGTTGACTATCTCCGCAATACATACAGAGATTTAACTCACGGCGGCGTTGTCTCTCCACTGGAGAGAGCTTTGTCCAGCCCGTCACCATCGGCTCCGACTCCTCGGGGCGCGATGGTGGCGGCGTCGCCAGGGGGCGAGCTTGGGGCAGGCGCGACGAGGCTCCACGAGGGCGAGAAGAAGACGACTTCCGTCCCGAGGAGCGCTCGCGCAGCCTGTTGTCCAAACTGATGGCAAGGGATGTTTGCTCCACTAGCGTCTCAGGGATATCCCGCCCAGCCAGTTCATCCCTCAGATCATCATTGAGACTGCGGAGGAAAAGGCCACAGAGGGAGCGTTCCTCCCAGCCTAATTCCTCCGCCGCTACCCGGAAGTCGACCGCGTAGTCCACTGCCAACCGGCTTCCCTGCTGGAGGGCGAGAAGCCGATCGACCTGGACCGTCTTGGTACGCGAATGGTCAAAGACTTCCAGGAAGCGTCTCACGAATTGGTCATATGTGAGGGTGGCATAACTGGGCCTCGCCATTACGGCGTAGGTCCAAGTTAATGCTCGCCCCTCCAGGAGATTTCCGATATAACCAATCCGGCTATGATCTGAGGGAAAGTCTCCGGGCACACGATGGAACACGGACTCACATTGCATACTGAACCCCCGCACTCCGCCGAGCTTTCCGCTAAAGCGGGCAGGGGTCGGAATGGGCGTGAGCCAAGTCGGTGCCGCCGGAGCCTGCTGGACGGCCACTGGAGCGGCAGGAGCCGCGCCACCCTGACGAGCCGGGGGGAACGGCTGTTGGGAGTCCAAGCGGTCCAATCGGTTATTTATATTTATTAACTGATTGAGGATCACCTGTTGCTGATAAGCTATCTGATCCACCCGAGCCTCGAGAGTGGTAAGCCGGTGTGCGAGCCCGCCGTCTGCCGAGCCGCTCTGCTGAAGCCGTACTGACATAACGCACGGCTCAGGAGACGCACACACACAGGCTCAGAGTAGTTCAAATAGTTTATTAACAACAGGAGTGTATGAATGTGTGTCTGCGGGATGTAAATGTGTTGATGGCGGCGTCTGCTTCGGGCACAGAGGCAGGAGGCCGTACAGCCGGACAACCCTATGGGAAAAGCACAAGGAGAAGGGTGACGGGCACACACCAACACAGGAGATATAAGAGCGAGAGAGGAGCTTACTTGGAGAGGACAGATGACTGGCACAACAAGGGACGAGGTCCGGTAGACAGCCACCTGGAGAGCCCGGTGCAGCAGCGAGGAACAGGCGATGGAGAGGCGTCGTCCGCCGCCGGGGAATCCACCTGTGCACAGGAGAGCAGACTAGGAAGGAAAAGGAGGTAAGGTCTTCTTACCAGAGTGATCAGCTGAGGGTGAAGGAACTCACAGCGATGCATGGGGAAGTCTGACGGCTTCAGGCCGAAGCTCAGGGCGAGGCGGCTTATATCCCTCGCCACTGATGATGTGCAGGTGTGTGTGCAGGTGGCGCCGCTGATGAGCGGCGCGGCGTGACAATAAAGGCTTATCTTATCTTATCTTATCTTATGTTTGCGGCTGACTCCGCTCTCTTCCTCATCCTTCAGACTGTACACACAGCCCCGGATCGCTCCAGTTCCATAAGTTTGGTGTTTGCCCTTCTCCCGGTGCCAACAGCAGCTCTGTGGCACTAGGCAATTCCACCGCTGGGCTGTAGAGCATCCGGGCGGCGTTCCTGCATGTCTGGCAGCTTATTCTCATCTTTACAACCCTCTGTATTTGTGTGGTTACTGGACTTGCTACTTAGTGGTAGTTCACGTTAATAAATGGCACGTTCTACTTCAGCAAGTGGGTTTTTCATTCCTTCCCTCATGTGCTGCATAATGGCGCACGAGGAATCATGACACCTACACCTGTCATGCATTAATCTATACTTAATACTATACTTAATCTATACTTCCGGCGCCACACGAGTCGGCTGCCTTTTGCAACAGCGGCTCAATTCTGAGTCTTTTTTTTTCCCTTCCTCTCTCTTTTTGATCCGGTTTTTTCACTCCATTTATATCATATCACGGACACACAGATCGTCCCAAATGTCTCCCGAGCCGGTGGACGGAGCCACTGTTTATAGCAGGAGACAATACAGCAGGGAAGAGCTGCTAGCACTCAACTGCCACCCAGTGCTAACGGAAAAACTCGACATACCGGGGGAACTGAGGCGAAAATGCCGTGGTTGCCGGGCTGGAGTAAGGCGGAAGACAAAAAATATAAGGTACAGACCCTCCCTTCCATCTACTGTCATGGGGAATGTACGGTCGTTACTGGGAAAGGTAGATGAGCTAGCGGCTATCTCCCGCTACGATAGCATATACCGGGAATGCTCTCTCCTTTTGTTTACCGAGACGTGGCTAACTGAACTAGCAGCAGATGCTAACATTGAGCTGGAGGGTTTCCACGCGATACGGGCAGACCGAACACCAGACAGTGCCAAAGCAAGGGGCGGTGGAGTGATAATGTATGTTAACAACAACTGGTGCAGACCGGGACATATCACTGTTAAACAACGACACTGCAGCAAAGACATTGAGTTGCTAGCTGTTAGCATGCGGCCTACATATCTCCCGAGGGAATACTCACACGTGATCTGCATTGTTGTTTATGCAAATCCAACGGCGAACGCTGGGACAGCACGTGACGTCATCCATTCAGTAACCGGCAGGCTGCAGACAGAACACCCAGATGCTCTTCTCCTCATCTCAGGCAATTTCAACCATGTTTCACTGTCTCCCATTCTACCCACGTTTACCCAGTATGTCACATGCCACACTAGAGACAATAAAACACTGGACTTATTCTACGCAAACACTAAGGAGGCGTACACCTCATTACAACTCCCCCCACTCGGGAGATCGGATCACAACTTGGTTCATCTCCGGCCGGTGTACAAACCCCTAGTGCACAGACAACCTCCGGCCATGCGCACAGTGAAGTTATGGTCTGAGGAGGCAATGGACACTCTAAAGGGCTGTTTTGAAACCACTGCCTGGAAGCAGCTCTGCGATCCACATGGTGAGGACATCGATGGCCTCACTCACACCATCACAGACTACCTCAGCTTCTGTGTGGACAACACCGATCCCACCAAGACCATACGGTGTTGCTCAAACAACAAACCCTGGATCAACCCTGAGATAAAAACACTTCTGAGCGAGAAGAAGAGGATCTTCAGGTCGGGGAACAGGGAGATGCTGAAGTCCGTAGAGAGGGAGCTGAGGAGAAAGATCAGAGAAGGCAAGGACAGCTTCAGGAAGAAGATGGAGGACAAGCTGCAACAAAGTGACATCAGCGGGGTCTGGAGAAACCTTAAAACCATCTCTGGGCTCCAGAATACCTCCCCCAAGGCCACGGGGGGCAGGGAGTGGGCGAACAATCTGAATCTGTTTTTCAATAGGTTTGACCAACCGCCCTCCCCCCTGACTGCACAACAACCACTGCTGCCTCTAAAGACATCAAGTCCTGCTGCCCACTCCCCACTCCACCAACACCCCCCCACTCCCAACACACAGCCCCCCAACCTGACCCTGACCAAGACCCAGGTGAGGACGGAGCTGAGGAAGATCAAGGTGAGGAAGGCGTCGGGACCGGACGGCATCAGCGCAAAGCTCTTCAAGTCCTGTGCAGACTAGCTGTGTGGGATTGTGGCGTACATCTTCAACCTGAGCCTGAAGCTGGGGAGGGTACCACAGCTGTGGAAAACATCTTGTGTGGTACCTGTACCAAAGACTTCCCACCCCAAAGATCTGAACAGCTACAGACCAGTGGCCTTGACGTCCCACATGATGAAGACCCTGGAGAGACTGCTCCTTGCTCACCTCCGCCCCCTGGTGGGACCAGCGATGGATCTACTCCAGTTCGCCTACCAGCATGGCATTGGGGTGGAGGATGCGGTGATCTTCCTCCTTCACCGTTCTCTGTCCCACCTGGAGAAGCCCGGGAATGTGGTGAGGATCATGTTCTTTGACTTCTCCAGTGCTTTCAACACCATCCAATCGATGATCCTGAAGGACAAGCTGCTGTGTGCAGGGGTGGACCAGCACCTGTCATCATGGATCCTGGACTACCTCACGAACCGGCCTCAGTTTGTGAGAACCCGGGACTGTGTGTCCGACACGATCGTCGGTAGCACGGGGGCCCCCCAGGGAACGGTTTTGGCTCCCTTCCTGTTCATCCTTTATACTGCGGACTTCTCACACAACACAACACACTGCCATCTACAGAAGTTCTCTGATGACTGTGCGATCGTTGGCCTCATCTCCAATGGAGATGAAGCTGAGTACAGAGGGCTTATCCAGGACTTCGTGGACTGGTGCCATCGGAACTGCCTCCAGATCAACGCGAGGAAAACTAAGGAGCTGGTGGTGGACTGCCGCAGGCAAGGACAACCCCTCACAGCACCAGTAAATATACAGGGAACAGACATCGAGATGGTGACATCCTGCAGGTACCTGGGTGTTCATCTGAACAATAAACTAGACTGGTCACACAATACTGACGCACTCTACAAGAAGGGACAGTGCAGGCTGTTCTTACTGAGGAGACTCAGGTCTTTTGGTGTACAAGGGGCGCTGCTGAAGACATTCTATGACACGGTGGTGGCATCAGCCATCACTTTTGGAGTGGTCTGCTGGGGCAGTGGCATTACAGCAGCCGATAGGAAGAGACTGAACAAACTGATCAAGAAAGCTAGCTCTGTCCTGGGGCAGCGCCTTGACCCAGTGGAGGAGATAGGAGAGAGAAGGACGGTGGCTTAACTGTCATCTCTGCTGGAGTCCGAGTTCCACCCTATGCAGGACATAATGAATGCACTGAGGAGCTCATTTAGCAGCAGACTACATCATCCCAGGTGCACAACCGAGAGGTTTCGCAGGTCCTTCCTACCAACGGCTGTCAGACTGTACAACCTAAGCAGGGCTGCTCGCAGAGATAGCAAAAAGACGTGACAACCTAATAGTTTTGAATGAAAAAGACGCAATAGACTTATACAATGGTCCCCTCCGGCGTACAACTAGGAAAATACCAGTCACTATGGAGGGTGAGAATATGTATGGGTACATAATCATACCATGTAGGATAACTAAGTAGACAGTTGTGCTGTTTCATCCCATCTAGCAACAATGCTCTGCACTGTGGGTGTTTATATATTTACATATTTATTCCATCTAGTTACAATGCTCCGCACTGTGTTTATATATCTACATATTATTCCATCTAGCTACAATGCTCCGCACTGTGTGTGTTTATATATTTACATATTTATTCCATCTTGCTGCAATGCTCCGTACTGTGTGTGTTTATATATCTACATATTTATTCCATCTAGCTACAATGCTCCGCACTGTGTTTATATACTCATATATTTATTCCATCCAGCTACAATGCTCTGCACTGTGTCTATATATATATATATATATATATATATATATATATATATATATATATATATATATATATATATTTATAGTAATATGTACATACAGTATGTATACTAGCTGCTCTTGTTTTTTCTTGCCTTCTGATTGTTGCTCTGAGTGTTGCTATCCCTGTGCTGTTGCAATCCTGGAATTTCCCCATTGTGGGACTAATAAAGGCTTATCTTATCTTATCTTAATCAGCTGTTCATTCACCTATTTAAGAACATGGCAATGTTTCCCCGTTGCCATGTCCTACTGTTTACCTCCTCAGTAGTTCAGTCTTACTCTGAGGAATACTGGGCTTGCCGTAGATGTGAACGGGTGTGCTCCAACCAGGTACATTTATCCTTTACCGTTTCTCTCAGCTGTGAGCCTTGTTTCCTTTCGGGTGTGTCTCTGGCTGAGTTAATCTCTTTTTTCCCAGCATGTCCGAGCGCCTCAGCCGGTGTTTCTCCCAGACTGTTCTTCTCCCTCCTGGTTGTGAGCCCCATTCTCCTCCGGCACCTTCTTCATCTCATTATATGTAAGTGCAATGTTTTTCTGTATGTTCTTGTTTTTGTTAATAAATGTGCAAAACTCACAGCGTGCGTTTTACAAGAAAGAAATTTACAAGAAAGAAGTAGGAAATTTCAGAAAAGAAATTAATTTCACTAAAGTGAAACAGTAGTAAAAATGAAAGGACGTACAAGAGTAAAACACTATATCATGACTGAAGAATAAAGTGATGCATTAAGTAAATGAGGTAAATACATGGAAATTATGCCTACATGCTATTAGCATCTCATGGTGTATTTTACTTTGTGCAATAAAAAAACAAATGAAAAAATAAATCTCCCTGAATGCGTCACAAAAACAACGCATTACCGTTTGGAAATATTAGCTTTTTAAGTCACACTGACACAAGACATTATGTAATGCCGACATTGTCACATGTAGGGTGCTGTCTGGGAAAGGGACCAAATGTATGAAAGGCCATCCTATTCAAAACGCTGCCATGATGTGTAGTTACATTTCTGGAGAGACGATCTTACAACTTGAGAAGAGGCATCAAACAGGCCATGGAGGCCTACAGGAGGAAGGTGGAGGGCTTCCTCATGGACAATAAAGATGGATTCATGCTGCACCTCTGCTGTCCACGTACGTGTAACCGGAAACTTCATGTGACGAAATTTACGTCATCGTCTCCACTCCACTAGTATCCATAGTGCTCAACCACGGACAACTGCGTGCAGTCCAAATTTTGTGACAGCGCCGCCTGCCCATGACCTGAACGCGCTGAAAAGCGCATGCGCAAGACTGAACATCCCATTCACAAGGTGGCAATATCGGCACAGAATACCAAGACAAAGTAGATGAAGACAACGAGGAAGAGGAAGATGATAATAAACATACATGAATCATACATAAATATTTAAGCAGCAGCATCTTCGTGAAAAAGGAATGAAAAGCGGGAAGTCAAGCAGCAGAAAGCAAGCAGCAGTTCTTCGTTGGTGAAAATCTTGGTGCATCAGCGCATTGGCATTATCTGTAGGGCAGGAGTGGAACTACAAATGATGGTTGTGCTCATGCGTCCACCGCTTGGTCTGGGTAGATGAAAAAAGTGAGCATGAACAGCGCTGCATGCATGCCGGGCTCATCCAAAGCACACGTGGACCAAAGCAGACTAGAGGGGAAATGCAGCGTGAATAAAGCCCATCCCTTGGCAGATGTGAAGAAACTTTCAGGCCCTCACCAACTACAGAGTCCAGAACCCCCCAACATCTGACAGCAGCCTCACACTAGTAGAGGAGCTTAATGGCTTCTTTGCCTGGTTTGAGACCACCACACACACTGCTCCTCTTCTCTTCCAACTCGTCCTCTCACTCTCTACAGGAGCATGAGGTGAGGAGGAAACTAAGAGCAGTGAACCCCCAGAGAGCTGCCGGACCCAACGGCATCCCAGGAGCGGTGGTCAAAGCATGTGCAGACCTGCTGGCAGAGATCCTCACCAAGCTGTTCAACCTCTCCCTGACACACGCCATGGTCCCCACATGGCTCAAGGCCCCCAAAATCATTCCCATCCCCAAAAAGTCGGCAATAGACAGCCTGAACGACTAAAGACCCATAGCACTCCCGTCTGTAGTCATGAAGTGTTTTGAGCAACTGGTGTCCCACCACATCAAAGACTGTCTTCCCCCCCTCCTTCAATCCTCACTAGTTTGCTTGCAGGGCAAACCAATCCACAGAAGGTGCCATCGTCATGACACTTCACAGAGTGCTGAGCCACCTGAAGAACACAAAGAGCTATGTGAAGATACTCTTTGTGGACTACAGCTCAGTATTCAACATCATCATCCCGGACATCCTGATCAACAAACTGCACCACCTGCAGATCCCCCTCCCCACCTGCTCCTGGATAAAAAACTTTTTGAGTAACTGCCCACAAACAATCAGTCTTGACCCCCACTGCTCCTCCACACTGTTACTCAGCACTGGCTGCGTGCTTTGACCTTTGACTGTATTCCAACCCACTCAACCACCGCCATCATCAAATACGCAGACAACACCACCTTTGTTGGGCTCATCACCAACAACGATGAGAAGGCATACAGGGTGGAAGCAGAGAATCTGTCGATGTGCTTCTCAGCAAACAACCTGAAACTGAATATCCATAAAACCAAAGAACTCATTATGGACTTCAGGAAGCACAGACAGGACCATACCCCCTTCTTCATAAGTGGAGACCGTGTGGAAACTGTCACCACCCTTAGGTTTCTGGCCACCCATATCTCCCCTGACCTCTCCTGGTCTGTCAACACCAAGGCCCTGGTGAAGAAAGCCTAGCAGTGGCTGCACCTCCTCCATGTCCTGAGAAAACAACCTGGACCAGAAGCTGCTGCTGGCTTTGTACCTACCCTACTGTCTGGGTGTGTGGTACGCCAGCTCCATGGCTGAGAACATGAAGGCTGTGCAGAGGGTCATCAGCACCACCCAAAAAATCAGCAGCAGCCCTCTGCCCTCCCTGGAGGACATCTCCAGATCCTCCTGTCTCAGGAAGACCAAGGCCATCACAGGAGACCTCTCACATCCCGCCCATCACCTGTTTGACCTGCTTGCCTCTGGACGGCGGTTCAGATCAATCTGATCCCTCACCTCCAGACTGACAAACAGTCTCTTCCCCTGGGCCATCTGGACTGCAAACAGCCAGAAGTCCACCCCCTTCCCCCACAACTCTTACATAAATAGAAATAAGGACATTTGAATTAAAACAAAAAACAAAAAAACCCAAAAACAACTCTCACCTGTTTTTTGCACTCATCACTTTTCTGTACATTGATCCATCTGTTGAGTCACTACCAAAGTGTATATTTTTATACTTCTTATTTGTTCTACTTAATATACTGTATGCTATTTTATTCAAATGTGTGCTTTATAGTCTCTGTTTTTATATTTTCATACTTTTACTGCACAGTAGCTGGGTGGATCATGCACAATTCGCTGTACAGTGACAATAAAGCCTATTCTATTAGTCCCTGTTTTTGATTCCTAGTTTATCTTTAGGTTTTCTAGTCCCCGTGCCATGCTTTTTTTTCCATAGGTTATTCAGCATTTCAGTCTAGTTTCTACTCCATATCACTCTTTGTTTATTTACAGTTGCAATCAAAATTATTCAACCCCCACTGCAAATTAGGTTTCTTGGCAAAATGTACAAACTACCCAGCCAGCATGTCAGTGTGGGCCCTACTGTAGGCAAGGGTGGACTTAGTCCATTTGGGGCCCAAGGCAAAGACAGAAATGGGGCCCTACTTTTTCTTTGTTCTACACTTTATTTTCAGGCCTTATTGAAATCCTACCTGAAACTTATTGTCCTCAGTCTCCAAATGAAGATATCATTCAGGCATCAGGAATTACATATGTAGAAAAACAAAGAAGTTTAACAAATTGAATGTAGACTCTTGTCTATTATATAAAAAAAACAACAACAACAATTCACGTGGAAGAGCTGCTGTTTGTTCACACTTACCACTCACCACGATGTTGTGATTGCACTAATTCACGCAAAATCAAGCCATCGCCGTATCTTTTCAGCGACCTTGCAACTTTGTCCAACCACCGCAACTTTCCTACAATTTTGGCCAATCCTTGTCAACTTCCATCAATTTTGCCAATCAAATTTGCCTCTGAGTAGCACTCAAATACTCAGTCTAACCCAAGGATGTCAAACTTGATCCATTCTGGGCCAAGACCCTGCACATTTTACTTCCATCCAGTCTCTTCAGTAGGTGTTTTTGCTAATCAGCAGTCAGTGGAAAGAAATCTAACAAATCTACAGCCAATGTTTGAACATTTTATACAGCGTTGTGAAAAAGTGTTTGCCCCCTTGCTGATTTCTAATTTTTTTGTATGTCACACTTAAATTTTTCAGATCATCGAACAAATTTAAATATTAGACAAAGATAAATCAAGTAAACACAAAATGCAGTTTTTAAATGAAGGTGTTTATTATCAAGGGTAAAAAAAAAAAATCCAAACCTACATGGCCCTGTGTGAAAAAGTGATTGCCCCCTCTGTTAAAACATAAATTAAATGTGGTTTCAATTTCTCTAGCCACACCCAGGCCTGATTACTGCCACACCTGTTCTCAATCAAGAAATCGCTTAAATAGAACCTGCTTGACAAAGTGAAGTAGACCAAAAGATCCTCAAAAGCTAGACATCATGCTGTGAGCCAAAGAAATTCAGGAAAAAATGAGAAACAAAGTAATTGAGATCTATCAGTCTGGAAAAGGTTATAAAGTCATTTGTAAAGCTTTGGGACTCCAGCGAACCACAGTGAGAGCCATTATCCACAAATGGCGAAAACATCGAACAGTGGTGAACCTTCCCAGGAGTGGCCAACCGACCAAATTTACTCCAAGAGTGCAGTGACGACTCATCCAAGAGGTCACAAAAGACCCCACAAAAACATCCAAAGAACTGCAGGCCTCACTTGCCTCAGTTAAGGTCAGTGTTCATGACTCCACCATAAGAAAAAGACTGGGGGGGGGAAATGGCCTCCAATGGAAAATGGAGAGTTTTTCTCTATAGCAGAAGTCTCTGCTTAATTTACAAATCACTGTTTATTAGGAATTTTTTGACAAGCTGGTACTTTTCTTGTGGTGTTATATAGAATATCATTTACAATAGTTTCCATTGTAAACTATGGAAAAAAGCATCTGCTTTAAAATTTGTAATTTTTCCCGGAACTTTAAGTCCAAAAAATCTTTCAAAACATCACAATTTTTATCTCAACTTTTTAAAAAAGCTCCCACAAACTGAGGCTTTTTGGACTTCAACAATCATAAAAACATCCCGTGAAATCCTGGAGGGACTGACTTACCCACATTTGCCAGCAGGATCCTGTTCATGGTCTGCTGACTGGCCTATTTTGCAGAGGAATCTATTGTGCTCCCTCATCTGTACAACGTAGACACAAGGGAGAATATACATGTTAGACCCCAGGAAGAATAGCCAATGTTTTATACAAGTACTAATGGGGATCTTAATAAAACAAAGTATATTTAATCTCATGTAATGTCATCTGCTGTGAGGCTGCAGATATCTTGTGCATGCCTGGGGAGCACAGTTGGTCATATTTAAATTTAACCTTGTGAGCCTTGGCCTCTGCAAATCCTACAGTTAGAAAAAATAGTAAATAGTAATAGTAAAATAACTGATAGTACGGGTAAATGTTGTTTACCCGTATTATCAGCAACCGGCGTCACCGCTGCCTCCTCATTAACAACAGGTGCTCATCATTAGCATCATGTGTGCTCGTACAAGCAGCATTGCTCTCCCTCTGCTCCTCGGGAGGGTAAGTCTCCTCTCAGGTTGAAGTGAAAAAGGTTGTTCTGATAAAAATGTTCTATGCCCTTCCCTTTTTCTCCATTTCTCTGCACCACTCGGATAGCTTCATTTCATTTTGCCGCTATTCTACACACTGTACGGTTTGTTTACAATGTAACCAATGATACGTGCATGCACATGTCTCAGAGACAACATGGAAGAGTCCAACATTCTGAGGAGAAGGGGGGAGGACGTTACGCTCGTGATTTGATTTGCCGTTTATGTAAATACTGGTGTTTCTTTATTTTGTAGGACATCATGTTAAATATTCTAAACATTTTATATATATATATATATATATATATATATATATATATATATATATATATATATATATATATATTGTGGGGAACCCACGCTGGGATATTCATCTCAGACTGGAAGCAGAGGAGAGGCATTAAGTCCCTCTGCCGGAAGAGCGTGGGGGATTAAACGGATGAGGACAATAGGAATTGTGATGGGAGAAGGTACTGTGATGTAATACCCCAGGCAGCAGGAAGGAGCAGCTGCGGGGACAATAGGAGTGGTGATGTGTAAATGTATTGTGATGCAAGACCTCAGGCAGCAGGGGGAATGAGTTGGGTGATATAAAAGGAGAGACCCTGTGGCAGGTGGTCATTGCTTTTTCTGAGTCTGATAAAAGTGAGAGAGTGAATAAGGTTCATCTGCTGTGCAAGTCTGGTCTGTTTATTGCACTCTCCACTATATATATATATATATACGGGGCTCCTAGTAAATTGGGGCCCTTAGCAGATCGGGGCCTAAGGCAATCGCCTACCTTTGCCTAATGGCAAGTCCGCCTCTGACTGTAAGTTAAATCTGGGCTTTCTTGTGGGTCCCATGTGGGTTTGTCTGCTGGTTCCAGTTTGGCCCCATCTGTATTTCCCCACATGGACTTTACCTATGTACCTTTCAACTTATTTTCTCATAAATTTGCTGTTTTCCCTAATTTAATACATTTTCTTGAAAAATTTAAACTTTTTCATAAATTTGCCACTTTTTTCACTGCAAACTTGCAACATTTCTCATAAATCTGTGATCTTTTTTTCTTGTAAATTTGCAACTTTTTTCTTCATAAATGTGTTAGTTTGTCTTGTAAAATTGTGACTTTTTTCTTGCAAATTTGTTAACTTTTTCTTGTAATTTTGCCACTTTTTTAGTTAATCCTGCAACTTTTTCTCATTAATTTGTTACTTTTTTCCTTGTAAATCTGCTATTTTCTTGTAAATTTGTGACTTTTCCCTAAGTTTGCAACATTTTTCTTGTAAATTTGACACTTTCTAAAAAAAAATTCAATTTTTTTTACTGTAAACTTGCAATTTTTTTCTCATAAATTTGTGACTTTTTTCTCATAAATTTCTAACTTTTTTCTTGTAAATTTTCACATTTATTTACTCATATTTGCTACTTTTTGTTAATTTGCAACTTTTTTCTCCTAAATTTTTACATTTTTTCTCATAAATTTGTGATTTTTTTCTCATAAATTTGCTACTATTTTTTGTAAATTTTTGATTTTTTTTTCCCTCAAAATTTTCACATTTTTTTCAGAAATTTGTGATTTTTTTCTTGTAATTTTACCTATGGCACAAGTGTTACTGAAATCTGCTCACCCTCATTAAACCCATGTGGGGCCCATTTGGGGTTTTTTTTTTGTTTTTTTTTTGTTACTTATTTGTACCCGTAGGTAGACTTGGTTTGCAGTCTGGTGACAAGCCACCGGCTGTTGGTCGCTGCGTGCGCGAGCGCCCTAAACCTACATGTTTTGGTGTGCGGGAGGAAACCGGAGAAATCCCGGAGTAAACCCGCGCAACACGGGGAGAACATGCAAACTCCACACAGCTCACTGTTGGTCGGGGGCTGGGATCGAATCCACGATCTCATGATCCCCGCGGTCCCCCGGCCGAGGGTAAAACTGTGCTGCCACAGTGCTAAACCACTGCGCCACCGGGCAGCCCGTTTTAAAGTTTAAAGTGGGTTAACAGATTACCTGCTCACCTGTACCACAGGTAAAGTCCATGTGGGCAAACACAGATTGGGCCAACATGGAACCCGTGGACAAACGCACATGGGACCCATAAGACAGCCCAGATTTAGCCTACAGTGAGGTCCACATGGACATGCTGGCTGGGTAGCAACTGTTTGCAAACAAAGAAATAAACAAATCAAACAAGAACAATTTAAACAATTGTTTAAACCCATAGGCCTGAAAAGTTCTTGTTTTGCTTCATTGCTCCACAGAACAGAATCCCAAAACCTCTTTGGCTTATCTATATAGTTTTGAGCAAATTGGAGCCAACTTTTTAGACCTATGGATCACCATATGTCTGAAGGAAGAAGAATGAAACACTGGAAAGAACACTATGTCAGAAGTGAAGCATGGGGGTGGCTCAGTGATGCTCTGGGGCTGCTTTGCTTCCTCTGGCACTGGAAACTTGCAGCATGTGGATGGATTCAATCAACTATCAGGAAATTATGTATCAGGAAATGTAGGAAGCTAAAGCTGGCATCACTGAACCTTCCAACAGGACAAAAAACTTCTGGAAAATACTACAGTGGTGTATAAAGGTGGTTGCAGCATGCAAACCCAAAAATATTAGTGAAATGGAGGCCTTTGCCCATGAGGAATGGGCTAAGAGTCCTCAGAATGCTGCCAGAAGCTGGTGTCTGGCTATGCATCATGTTTGCAGCAGGTCAAAACAGCAAAAGGGTGCTCTGCTAAGTATTAAAGATGTTTGCAGTGAAGAGGTTGAATAATTCTGAGATAGATAGATAGATAGATAGATAGATAGATAGATAGATAGATAGATAGATAGATAGATAGATAGATAGATAGATAGATTATTTCGAACACAAAAAATATAACAAAAAACAAGCAAATAGCAAATGCAATAAAGTTACAGTATACACTGTTCGAAAGGGAGAAGGAAGAAGTGAACACTTATTAATTCCAACTCCTCTTTTCCATCGATACACCCATGTGAATTTTATACAAATTACCACCTTTAAGACCCCAAGTAAACAATTTACTGTATTTTTTACAGATCAACATTAACACCCGTCCATTCTAACATATGAGGGTCATTCAATAAATAAGGTGAATTTTTCGGTATAAGGACTTCTAATACAGATAGAAGCTTACTTTTTTTTTTATTTTTCAACGTAGTCTCTCAGCAATGTCACACACTTTTCCCATCTGTGCACAAGCTTCCGTATTCCCTCAGCGTAAAAATCTTTGGACTGATGTCTCAGCCAGTCGCTCACAACACTTTTGACTTCAGAATCAGAATCAGAATCAGATTTATTGCCATTGTTCATGTAGTACACAAACTAGGAATTTGTCTCTTTTCATCGTCACTTTCAAACTTCGTGCCTCTCGTGAATGCTTTCAAGGGACCAAACAGGTGAAAGTCTGAAGGGGCAACTCATCACCATCCTTCTCATAGCGGGAGAGATACTGCTGGGACAACTCGACCCTCCTCTGTTTGTGCTCTGCAGTAAGCATCTTTGGCACCCACCGGCAGCTGACCTTCGAGTAGCCAAGGTCATCATGGACAATTTTGTGTGCTGTCCCAACAGATAAGCTCAAAGTCCTTGCAATGTCATCCACTGTTCTTCTTCTGTCAGACTGAATGAGGTCATTGACTGATTCGATCACCTCAGGAGACCTCACTTCTGTAGGCCTCCCAGGCCTGTCTTCATCCTCAACACTTCTCTGTCCTTCTTTAAACAATTTAGCCCACTTGTAGACATTTTTTCGGCTGAAACATGTGGCACCATACACAGGTGACATTCTCCTATGAATTTCAACTGGTTTGCACCCTTCAGCAACCAAAAACTTGATAACTGACCGCTGTTCAATCCTGGAGCATGCTTCTTGGTTGGCCATCTTTGTTAATCGCCAAAACTCTCAAAGTTTTTCTTGACTCTGCAAAAGAAAGTAAATCCATGTGAAAAAGAAGTAAAACAAAAAAAAAAATTAAAAAGTAAGCTTAAATCTGTATTAGAAGTCCTTATACCAAAAATTCACCTTATTTATTGAATGACCCTCGTACAATGAAGTCCATATATCAAAACCAGTCTCAAACGACACAGATACACACAGTGCTGTCCCACCCACCATTCCATAGTGTCCCATAATGTCCCAGAGTGAACATAATGAATCGTACATATAAATTCTACCCTTCTAACATATATCCTTTCAACAAATGGTGCTTATACCTCTTTTTAAATTGATTTCTGTTTGTACATAGTTTCAGTTCCGGCTCCGGACTGTTCCACAAATCCACCCCACAGACAGATATGCACATACTTTTCTTGGTTGTACGTATCTTGGGTTTTGTAAAGTTTAAGTCTCCTCTCAAATTATGATCGTTGTCTCTTTTTTTAAATATTTTTTGTATATTAGTTGGGAGTTGATTGTTAATTGCCCTGTACATTACTTGTGCTGTCTTAAATTTAACTAAATCGATGAACTTTATGACATGTGACTTCAAGAACAACGAATTGGTATGGTCTCTATATCCTGCATTGTTAATTAT
This sequence comes from Pholidichthys leucotaenia, assembly GCA_020510985.1. Classification (NCBI taxonomy): domain Eukaryota; kingdom Metazoa; phylum Chordata; class Actinopteri; order Cichliformes; family Pholidichthyidae; genus Pholidichthys; species Pholidichthys leucotaenia. Next base: position 122,857,561 of record CM035842.1, read on the forward strand.
CCTTATAGCTCTTTTTTGTGATGTGCATATTGCTTGTAGGTTGGTCTTGTAGGTGTTTCCCCAGACTTCTACACAGTAGTTAAGATAAGGTAAAAACAGTGAATTGTACAATAAGACCAATGATTTATAGTCCAAGATGTGTCTTGTCTTCCCCAGTATGCCTATACATTTTGCTAATTTAGCCCGGATGTGACTGATGTGAGGTTTCCAGCAGATTTTACTGTCTAGCGTCACCCCCAGAAACTTATTTTCCTGTACTGTTTGTATTCTGGTATCATCTATCGTTACCATTATTTCATGATTTATTTTATAATTTCCAAACACCATAATCTTTGTTTTTTTTAGATTTAGAGATAATTTATTTTTGTTGAACCACTGATTTTTCCATTTCAGTTGTGACCACCTCTAAAACCTGCTGCAAATTCTCACCAGTGCAAAGGATATTTGTGTCATCCGCAAACAAAATAAATTTCAGAATTTTTGATACTTGGCATATGTCATTTATATACAAGATAAAGAGTTTGGGTCCCAGAACTGACCCCTGGGGCACACCACAAGTGATGTCCATGCAGGGTGATTTGTGCTCTCCAATTTGTCCAAATTGTTGTCTGTTACTTAAATAACTTTCAGAGATTGCAGTATTAAGAATGGGTGCATGACGTCACCCAATGGAAAAACCACAAGGAACTGTGGGAAGTTTTCTAAAGCTTGTCTGTGCTTAGTAGTGAGCAACGAATGTGGTTAAGCTTAAGTTTTTGAAAAGGTTGCTTCATTCTGTTATTTATTTATTCAGATAAAAATGACACTGAATATGGTATTCAAACATAAGAAATGTAAATATACGTACATATAAAACATCATACAAAATCCAGGATGGCACATGAAAGTGAAAACACTTATTTCCAATGTGGTCCTTTCAATCACATTATTGTTCATCCGAACACCACACAGCGCTATAATGGGAAAGTTTTGCTGTGTTATCAAATGCAAAAACTGCTCTCACGATTGGCATGCAAAAAGCCTGATAATGGCATAAAGCTTTTTTTTTAACTTTCCAACTTGGAAGAAAAGTGGAGGGAATCAGGTCTCCGAGCTAACGAAGAGACATTAGATGGAATGGATTGCAGCAGTCAGAAGGAAAGAAATCAGCTTCAACAATATTCCTCCACACATGGTTGTGTGTTCACGACATTTTCACAAAGGTATGTTGTAATTTAAAAAACATTCAGAAGTGCAGAAAGATGTCCCCTCTCCAGAGCAGTTGTCTTGCACTCCGTGAGCTTTGGCTGCACTCAGCCACGGCTCTCTGTCATCTGTCAATAATATGTAAATATGCACAGGGCAAAATCAACTAATTTCCCCACATCATCTCTACTATTTCAAATTTCTCTTGCTACTCTGGAGCAGTGTTCTTGTTTTTTGTTTTTTGTTTTTTTTAATGGGAGCTTTTCGGTGTTGCTGATTTTCTTTGATTTTTCTTGAAATTGTGATTACTTGTTGCCTTCATTATGCATGGATTGAATATCAGCTGTGGACTGAAGTCCATAGAAAGTTTGGTATCATTAAATTAAGCAGATTCTCCTCTTTCAGGTGACTTTAAAACGTCACTGTCTTGATTTAGTATTTTTTTATAGCATCTAATTATACCAGTATTTTTTTCACTGTGCCAGCGCAAGCATCAGGCTTATCACATAACTGGATTAGTATTTAATGTCCTGTTGATAATAATGTGATTATACTTATCAAGCATCATATGACAAATCTGAACACAAATCCAACATTTCACCGCTGGGACTTAGAAATGTCTGTAGTTGCAAATACATGCTAGTGCAGAGAAGTGTATAGAAACAATGACTGCTTACCTTTGTGTTAAACAATGGTTTTCTGGTCATTCACCCAGAATATTTGAGGCGGCTGCCCATTGGTTTATTGAACATGAGCCTCTAGTGATTGATAGTTTTTAAATTGCTCTTGGGTTTATGCGCTCACCCCACAAGCCAGGTAGGCAAAAACATCTGACAGCGTGACTCGAGGCAGTTGGTCGAGATCCGTGTTCCAATTCTTGTGCTCATACAGATCAATCCATTTATTTCCTAAATTTTTTAGTGGTAGCACTCATTTGCTTCCTTTTTGAATTTTCTGTTTGCTCCGTTCCATTGCATGTATGTCTGTTCACATTAGCAGTTGCCTAGACTACAGGTAAACAAAGAAGCCAGGCCATGACGATGGTGACAATTGCCCAGAATGCAGCGTGGCATGACGTCATTAACAATGAGATTTTGTGTTGAATTTGGAGAAATTGTGGTGTATGAATATATGTGTCTGGGATGCCGTGCCCACCCACAGGGTGACTTCAGGTGGGCACGGCCCATTCTGTATATAAACTCCAAGTTCAGTGTAATAAAGTTGGTTGCTTGCTGCATGAAGACTCGCCTCGCTCTCTGTCATTTCACAGACATAACATTTGGCGACGAGGAGCACAATGGGTGCGTGCTGGTTTGAGCAGCGGCTGTGGCCGTTTCTAGAGAGCCCGGGTGAGCCATTGATTTTGTGGCCACAGTGGAGACGGGAATTCCAGGGGTACGTCACTTCACTGGGTTTCCCTCGGCTTGACGGGAGACAGTGGCGGGCCCTCCAGGCCTGTAACCTCGGCGTGGAGGGCCGAAGGATTCTCAACTCGCTGGACACAAGTGAGGGCTATGTGGAGGCTGTCGGGCTCATTTAGGCGCACTTCGCAGAGCGGACAAGGGCCAGAAAGTTGCGGGCGAAGAGACTGGTGGCGTTGGACACACTGGAGCTCGTTAGCTTGGGAGAGCTAACGGCTCAGTCGGAGCCTATGGACAGGCTGGCTGACAAGCTAGTTTCACGCCGAAATGAGGCTAATGGCCGAAACTGGGCCTCGAGGCAGAATTGGGGCCACATGTGGAGAAGCCCCTGGCCATTGACGCAGTAACGGCACAGAGGAGCACTGAGACCGGGGGTGCTGGGAACGACGACCAGGAGCCGGTGTCAGAGGACGGGATCGGTGAGGGTGAAGTCGAGAGCCCTGGAGAGGTGATGCAGCAGGACGGAGAGGCGACGCAGCAGGAGTCGGCCCCGCTGTTGGAAGCTCTACAGCGGGCAAGCGGGACAGTGCAGGCTGAGGTCTTCGGGGAAGAGCCGCAGTCATGATGATGGCACAGTGGAGCACCAACACCGAGAGCACGGGATGCAGCGGTGAGGAGCCCAGGTCGGTGAGCGGGCCCGACGAGGGTGATGGTGTGTGTCCCGAGATGGAGCAACGGCCACAGGATGAGGTGGCGCAGCAGAAGTTAGCCCCGCAGCTTGAGGCCATGCAGAGGGAGAGTGCTGGATGCAATGGCGAGGAGCCCGGGTCAGTGAGCGAGCCCAGTGAAGGTGATTGTGCAGGCCCCGGAGGTGAGCGACAGCAGCCGCAGGACCCAGTGGCAGTGAGCAGTGCCAACGACTGGGGTTTCGGCGGTCCCCAGAGCATGACCATGGGGGTTCGGAGTGTTCGAGGCTGGAGGAAAAGAGAGCAGAGTGGGACATTTTGGCACAGTTTTGCTGAGCGCCAAACGCCATCATCAGAGCGAGAGTTTGGACCGGGTCGGCAGGACGGCACGACGCAGAATGAGGGTCCGAGGAAGATGTAGCAGGCATGGGAGACTGGGTCAGGTTTCCCTGCAGGTCGACAGTTGGGTTCGGCCCAGGGTTAAGAAGAAGCCAGTTTGGAGAGCAGAAAGGGATGTTTCGACATTGGGGGGCGGTGGCCGGACTTGGGGATGCCGTGGGGGTGCCCAAGCCCTCCGTGGCTGCTATGTGAATGGTGGCTGCCCAGAGACTGGTGTAACTTGAAAATTCTTTTGTGTAAATAATGATATGTATATATACACTACCGTTCAAAAGTTTGGGGTCACTTAGAAATTTCCTTATTTTTGAAAGAAAAGCACTGTTTTTTTCAGTGAAGATAACTTTAAACTAATCAGAAATACACTCTATACATTGCTAATGTGGTAAATGACTATTCTAGCTGCAAATGTCTGGTTTTTGGTGTAATATCTACATAGGTGTATAGAGGCCTATTTCCAGCAACTATCACTCCAGTGTTCTAATGGTACAATGTGTTTGCTCATTGAGTCAGAATTCTCCAGATTACCTCAACAAATTAACAGCTAGAATGCCAAAGGTCTGCAATGCTGTAATTGCTGCAAATGGAGGATTCTCTGACGAAAGCAAAGTTTGAAGGAAAAATTTATTATTTCAAATACAAATCATTATTTCTAAGCTTGTCAATGTCTTGACTATATTTTCTATTCATTTTACAACTCATGGTGGTAAATAAAAGTGTGACTTTTCATGGAAAACACAAAATTGTCTGGGTGACCCCAAACTTTTGAACGGTAGTGTATATGTATATATATATATGATGCTGGTGTGCATGTGAGTGAGTGAGAATATGGGATTAATTTACTTTTCTTAAACAAGGTCCAGTTTGGTTGTTTTGTGTGAAGGTTGTTTTATTACTATGTGTTACCCTCCTTGTTCTTAGTGTGTGAGTCGGGTTACCAGATTTGGGTGGGTTTCCTGTGTGCTTGATTTTTTTGAGGGGGGTTGTGGTGTATGAATATGTGTGTTTGGGATGCCATGCCCACCCACAGGGTGACGTCAGGTGGGCACAGCCCATTCTGTATATAAACCCCAAGTTCAGTGAAATAAAGTTGGTTGTTTGCTGCATGAAGACTCGTCTCGCTCTCCGTCATTTCACAGACATAACGGAAATCACTTGTAATATTAGTTGTGTTGATCTACTTAAATTGTTCTTTTTTGATTTGTTTGTTGCAAACAGCTGCTAGTTTCTACATGTTGCCAGTACCTAATTTGCAGTGGGGATTGAATGATTTTGATTACAACTGTAATAAATATCCATGCGCCTGCCTCCATCTATGCCGTCTTCCTCACCTGCTCCATGCTCTGATCTTAACAAAAGCTGCACAAAAAGTGGTAAGTAAAACTTAAATTTTTGGCAAGGTAGTGTGCAGCTAATGTTAGATTTGTACATGGCCATTAGTTGAGTGCACCAGAAAGCCCTCACAGTTTTTCTCTCAAACCGTGGCTCCGTTTCAGCCATTGTATAAAAACATGTCATAGAAGTTTTAAAACCGGATGCAATGTTTGTCCCTACAGTGCATCCGGAAAGTATTCACAGCGATTCATTTTTTCCACATTTTGTTGTGTTATAGCCTTCTTCCAAAAGGGATGAAATTCACGTTTTTCCTCAAAATTCTACACACAATACCCTATAATGACAACGTGAAAAAAAAAGTTTTTTTGAGATTTTTGCAAATTTATTAAAAATAAAAAAACTAAGAAATCACATATACATACGTATTCACAGCCTTTGCTCAATACTTTGTTGATGCACCTTTGGCAGCAATTACAGCCTCAGGTCTTTTTGAATATGATGCCACAAGCTTGGCACACCTATCTTTGGGCAGTTTGGCCCATTCCTTTTTGCAGCACCTCTCAAGCTCCGTCAGGTTGAATGGGAAGCGTCGGTGCACTGCCATTTTCAGATCTCTCCAGAGATGTTCAATTGGATTCAAGTCTGGGCTCTGGCTGGGCCACTCGAGGACATTCACAGAGTTGTCCTGAAGCCACTGCTTTGATATCTTGGCTCTGTGCTTAGGGTCATTGTCCTGCTGAAAGACGAACCATCGCCCCAGTATGAGGTCAAGAGTGCTCCGGAGCAGGTTTTCATCCAGGATGTCTCTGTACATTGCTGCACTAATTTTTCCCTCTATCCTGACCAGTCTCCCAGTTCCTGCCACTGAAAAGCATCCCCACAGCATGATGCTGCCACCACTATTGGCAGGGGTATGAGCGGTGCCTGGTTTCTTCCAAACATGACGCCTGGCATTCACACCAAAGAGTTCAATCTTTGTCTCATCAGACCAGAGAATTTCGTTTCTCATGGTCTGAGAGTCCTTCTGGTGCCTTTTGGCAAACACCAGGCAGGCTGCCATGTGTCTTTTACTAAGGAGTGGCTTCCGTCTGGCCACTCTACCATACAGGCCTGATTGGTGGATTGCTGCAGAGACAGTTGACCTTCTGGAAGGTTCTCCTCTCTCCACAGACGAATGCTGGAGCTCTGACAGAGTGACCATCGGGTTCTTGGTCACCTCCCTGACTAAGGCCCTTCTCCCCCAATCACTCAGTTTAAACGACCCGCCAGCTCTAGGAAGAGTTCTGGTGGTTCCGAACTTCTTCCATTTACAGATGATGGAGGCCACTGTGCTCATTGGGACCTTCAAAGCAGCAGAAATTTTTCTGTACCCTTCCCCAGGTTTGTACCTCTAGACAATCCTGTCTCAGAGGTCTACAGACAATTCCTTTGACTTCATGCTGGGTTTGTGCTCTGACATGCACTGTCAGCTGCAGGACCTTATATAGACAGGTGTCTGCCTTTCCAAATCATGTCCATCCATCCATCTTCTACCGCTTTTCCGGAGGTCCGGGTCGCGGAGGCAGCAGTTCAAGCAGAGAAGCTCAGACTTCCCTCTCCCCAGCCACCTGCTCCAGCTCTTCAGAGAGGATACCAAGGCGTTCCCAGACCAGCTGGGAGACATAGTCTCTCCACCGAGTCCTGGGTCTGCCCCGGGATCTCCTCCCAGTGGGACATGCCCGAAACACCTCAAGTGGGAGGCGTCCAGGAGGCATCCTAATCAGATGCCCATACCACCTCAACTGACTCCTTTCAATGTGGAGGAGCAATTGTTCTACTCTGAGCCTCTCCCGGATGACTGAGCTCCTCACCCCATCTCTGAGGGTGAGTCCAGCAATCCTACGGAGAAAGCTCATTTCAGCCGCTTGTATCCGCGATCTCGTTCTTTCGGTCATTACCCAAAGCTCGTGACCATAGGTGAGAGTAGGAACATAGATTGACTGGTAAATCGACAGCTTTGCCTTAGAACTAAGCTCCCTCTTCACCACAACAGACTGGTACAACGTCCGCATCACTGCAGATGCTGCTCCGATCTGTCTGTCAATCTCTCGCTCCATTTTCCCCTCACTCGTGAATAAGACCCCAAGATACTTAAACTCCTCCACTTGGGGCAGGAGCCTGTCCCCAACCCAGAGAGGACAATCCACCTTTTTCCGGCTGAGGACCATGGACTCGGACTTGGAGGTGCTGATTCTCATCCCAGCTGCTTCACACACAGCGGCAAACCATCCCAGCAAGAGCAGTAGGTCATTGCTTGATGAAGCCAACAGGACAACATCATCTGCAAACAACAGAGATGAGATCCTGTGGTCACCAAGCATGACACCCTCCATTTCCTGGCTGCGCCTAGAAATCCTGTCCATAAAAATTATGAACAGGATCGGTGACAAAGGACAGCCCTGACGGAGTCCAGCCCTCACTGGGAATGAGTCCGACCGAGTGTTGGCAATACGAACCAAACTCTCACAATGGTCGTACAGAGACCGAATAGCTCGTAACAACAAGCCTGATACCCCATACTCCCGAAGCACCCCCCACAAAAAACCACGAGGGACACGGTCAAATGCCTTCTCCAGGTCCACAAAACACATGTAAACTGGTTGGGCAAACTCCCACGAACCCTCGAGAATTCTCAAGAAGGTAAAGAGCTGGTCCGATGTGCCACAGCCAGGACGAAAACCACATTGCTCCTCCTGAATCCGAGGTTCGACCAACGGCCGGACTCTCCTCTCCAGTACCTTGGCATAGACCTTCCCAGGGAGGCTGAGGAGTGTGATCCCTCTAAAGTTGGAGCACACCCTCCGGTCCCCTTTTTTGAAGAGAGGAACCACCACCCTGGTTTGCCATGCCAAAGGCACTGCCCCCGACCTCCACGCAATGTTGCAGAGGCGTGTTAACCATGACAGCCCAACAACATCCAGGGCCTTGAGGTACTCAGGGCGAATCTCATCCACCCCCGGGGCCCGGCCACCAAGGAGATTGTTGACCACCTTGGCAACCTCAGCCCCTGTGATAGGCGAGTCATCCCCCTCGTCCACAAACCCTGCTTCCTCTGTGGAAGGCGTATCAGTGGGATTGAGGAAATCCTCGAAGTATTCCTTCCACCGCCCGACGATATCCCCAGTCGAAGTCAACAGCGCCCCATCCGCACCATACACAGTGTGGACAGGGAGCTGCTTTCCCCTCCTGAGCCACCGGACAGTTTGCCAGAATCTCTTCGAGGCCGACCGAAAGTCTTGTTCCATGGCCTCACCAAACTCCTCGCATACCCGGGTTTTTGCTTCAGCAACCACCTGAGCTCCACTCCGCTTGGCCTGCCGGTACACCTCAGCTGCTTCGGGAGTCCCACAAGCCAGCCAAGCTTGATAGGACTCCTTCTTCAGCTTAATGGCCCCCCTTACCACTGGTGTCCACCGCTTGGTTCGGGGGTTGCCACCACGAGATGCACCGACCACCTTGCGGCCACAGCTCTGGGCCGCGGCTTCAACAACAGAGGTGGAGAACATGGCCCATTCAGACTCCATGTCTCCAGACTCCCTCGGAATGTGGTTGAAGTTCTTCCGGAGGTGGGAGTTGAAGACCTCCCGGACAGGGGCCTCAGCCAGACGTTCCCAGCACACCCTCACTATACGTTTGGGTCTACCAGATCTGAATGGCTTCCTCCCCTGCCATCGGATCCAACTCACCACCAGGTGGTGATCAGTTGACAGCTCTGCACCTCTCTTTACCCGACTGATCCCAAAACATGTCCAATCAACTAAATTTACCACAGGTGGACTCCAGTTAAGCTGGAGAAACATCTCAAAGATGATCATTGGAAACAGGATGCACCTGAGCTCAATTTTGAGCTCCATGGCAAAGGTTGTGAATACTTATGTACATGTGATTTCTTAGTTTTTTATTTTTGATAAATTTGCAAAATTCTCAAAAAAAAAGTTCCATTGTCATTATGGGGTATTGTGTGGAGAATGTTGAGGGGAAAAATGAATTTAATCCCCTTTGGAATAAGGCTGTAACCTAACAAAATGTGGAAAAAGTGAAGCACTGTGAATACTTTCCGGATGCACTGTATGTCCAACATCTCCATGTCCACCCAGCATCCAGTTTGCTTTGAACAGATGTTTTAATGAGAGGAATAATGGTCAAGGAAAATGTAGCATCTATCTTTGCTCAAATTTAAGTAAACAAAATAAAACAGACCCATAATTAGATTTGGTATTTATTTGTCATGTACTTTATTAGGGTATATTGAAGACTTTTTCTTTATTCTTGTTAGCCTCAGAAGACCTGATCTTCACAGGCAGAAACACCATCAGTCTAAAAGTCATTGCCTCTTATACTGTGGAAGTGCTCCAGTTATTAAACAGAAGATATTGGCCCTGTAGGAAATTATAAATTCTCAGTGACTGCTGATAACAGTCTTATTTCAGTATCTTCGTGATAGGCGAAAAGTGCAATCGCCATCCGTTGGCTGCTCAGTGGAAAAGGCTGATGTGGAACATGTCATTTTTTAGATGATAAACTTGTTTAATTCCACTGTACTTGACAGAGCACTGAGAATATGCATGAGTGAGTATGCATTATTAAAACAGCCTGTTCAAGCAGCCCTAATGTAGTAAGGAGAGGGGTCTTCCATGCTAATCTTACATGCATTCTCCGCTGCTGACTGTGCATAGATCAAAAGTGGGGGCTGGGGGGGGGGGGTGCTATGTTTTAGGTATTATTTCGTAATTATATACAACATTTGCATATTTTACTGACAATTTTAAAAGCAATTGTGACATTTCCTCATCTTGATCTCTTTTACTCAGAAAAACAAATTGTGTATTTCTGTGGAACAGGGCAGTGGTTTAAATTGCAATCTATGAGCCTGATCCTTCTTGCCAACTAGAGCCATACCATGTAGAATTTGTGCATCTTCCTTGTACAGTGCATCCGGAAAGTATTCACAGCGATTCACTTTTTCCACATTTTGTTATGTTACAGCCTTCTTCCAAAAGGGATTAAATTCATTTTTTTCTTCAAAATTCTACACACAATACCCTATAATGACAATGTGAAAAAAGTTTTTTTGAGATTTTTGCAAATTTATTAAAAATAAAAAACTAAGAAATCATGTGTACATAAGTATTCACAGCCTTAGCTCAATACTTTGTTAATGCACCTTTGGCAGCAATTACAGCCTCAGGTCTTTTTGAATATGATGCCACAAGCTTGGCACACCTATCTTTGGACAGTTTGGCCCATTCCTCTTTGCAGCACCTCTCAAGCTCCATCAGGTTGGATGGAAAGCGTCGGCGCACAGCCATTTTCAGATCTCTCCAGAGATGTTCAATTGGATTCAAGTCTGGGCTCTGGCTGGGCCACTCAAGGACATTCACAGAGTTGTCCTGAAGCCACTGCTTTGATATCTTGGCTGTGTGCTTAGGGTCATTGTCCTGCTAAAAGACGAACCATCGCCCCAGTCTGAGGTCAAGAGTGCTCCAGAGCAGGTTTTTATCCAGGATGTCTCTGTACATTGCTGCATTCATCTTTCCCTCTATCCTGACTAGTCTCCCAGTTCCTGTCACTGAAAAACATCCCCATAGCATGATGCTGCCACCACTATTGGCCTGGTGATGAGCGGTGCCTGGATTCCTCCAAACATGACACCTGGCATTCATGCCAAAGAGTTCAATCTTTGTCTCATCAGACCAGAGAATTTCGTTTTTCATGGTCTGAGAGTCCTTCAGGTGCCTTTTGACAAACTCCAGGCAGGCTGCCATGTGTCTTTTACTAAAGAGTGGCTTCCGTCTGGCCACTCTACCATACAGACCTGATTGATGGATTGCTGCAGAGACAGTTGTCCTTCTGGAAGGTTCTCCTCTCTCCACGGAAGAACACTGGAGCTTGGACAGAGTGACCATCGGGTTCTTGGTCACCTCCCCGATCGCTCAGTTTAGATGGCCAGCCAGCTCTAGGAAAAGTTCTGGTGGTTCTGAACTTCTTCTATTTACAGATGATGGAGGCTACTTTGCTCATTTGTGCCTCGAGACAATCCTGTCTCGGAGGTCTACAGACAATTCCTTTGACTTCATGCTTGGTTCATGCACTGTTAACTGTGGGACCTTATATAGACAGGTGTGTGCGTTTGCAAATCATGTCCAATCCAACTGAATTCACCACATGCGGACTCCAGTTAAGCTGTAGAAACATCTCAAGGATGATCAGTGGAAACAGGATGCACCTGAGCTCAATTTTGAGCTTCATGGCAAAGGCTGTGAATACTTATGCACATGTGATTTCTTAGTTTTTTATTTTTAATAAATTTGCAAAAATCTCAACAAAAAAAAAATCACATTGTCATTATAGGGTATTTGTTACAACTCGCCACTCATTAGCAGCGCCAGCTGCGCGCACACCTGCGCCTCGTCAGCAGCATGGGATATAAGCCACTCTGCCCTGGGCTTCGGCCTGAAGCCGTCTGATTCCTTCGGCAAACTTGCTGCAGAGGAACCCCCTCTCCTACCAGCAAGATCTACAGCGTGGTCTTCCCGGCGGCGGACTTCGCCTCTGCATCGCCATCCCCTCGCTGCTGTCAGGTGCATCATCAGGTCACTGTCTCCCGGGCTTGCCCTTGTACACGCCTGCCACCTGCCCTGCCAAGTAAGCCAACAAACTCCTTTTACCTTTCGTACTGGTTGGGTGCCCGTGACCTTCTCCCTGTGCTCTCTCCCCAGGGTTGTCTGGCTGCACGGTTTCCTGCCTCCGTGCCTGACGCAGACGTCCGCCACCAGTACATCCACATATCACAGACACGCAACCACACATCCCTGTTGATGAATAAAACTGTTAAATTCACTCTGAGCCTGCGTGTGTGTCTCCTGAGCCGTGCGTTATGTCAGTATTGTGAGTAGAATTTTGAGGGGAAAATGAATTTAATCCCTTTTGGAATAAAGCTGTAACATAACAAAATGTGGAAAAAGTGAAGCGCTGAGAATACTTTCCGGATGCACTGTGTTTCCTCTGGGCGCCTTCTTTCATATTCATTAATGTTACATTGATAGCTTATGCTAAAATAGCAATAGACATGGATGTGAAAGTTTCTGAATGACCTTAAGTTGGATAAACATAAAGAAAATGAATTCCCTGTCTATCTGATAGCCCAATAGCTATAAAATCCAACCTCAGAGTTCCAAACCAGAATAAACTTTCTTACATCTCTCTCCCCTGATTTTCACCCCATGTCCTTTCTATTCTTAAAGTGCCCCTACTTGCAGAAAGACTTCCATGTTTTACGTATTCTGGCCCCATCACACCCAGTCTCTATGTTTAATACTGGCTATGAATGAGAGCTCTACAAAATTTAAGATCAGTAATTTTCTGTGGATTAGTAAAACGATAAATATTCACTGCTATAAAGGTAGGGAACATAGTGGATAACGGTCGGATTATTTTAAGATAATACTAGCTTTAATTTTTTTTTTTATAATCAACAGAAACTTAGCTTTTATTGCTGAAATTTCTACACATTATTATTTCCTCTGCTTATAGCTTTGCAGGAGCTGGAATGGAGAAGTTTTAAATAATCACTCTCTCTAAATATGGATTTTTTAAATTTTTTCTGAAAAAAAAAAAACCTACCATGTTCAAACAATTGCTTTCTGTAATCCAGTGGCACAGACATTATTGTTTGACCATTATTAGCATTGTTGTTATTATGACAAGTTAAGGGGTTGTTTTTGACTGTTTAATGCATTTATGGTAAATGGTATTCACTTATATCATGCTTTTTCTTCTCATCTCTAGATGACCAAAGCGCTTTACAGATCCTGCTATCCACCCATTCACACACTGATGGCGGTGTAGCTGCCATGCACCGGCGCTGGCCTGACCCACCAGGAGCAACTGGGGGTTCAGTGTCTTGCTCAAGGACACTTCGACATGCAGACTGCAGACAGAGCGGAAATTGAACCCCTGAACCTCCAATCAGTAGTCGGCCAACTACATCTAAGCCACAGCCACCCCTTTATTTATGATTTCTTTCGTTGTCATTTATGTAATAGTTTTCCTAATAATAATAATAATAACTTAGATTTATATAGCCTATATGAATGAAGGAGACAAACCTGCAGTGAGAGCCTCAATGGACATAGTGGAGACAGTCTGGGATTTAATGCATCTGATCAAAGCAGCAGCAAGCAGTGTCAGGAGCCGAGCTGGCTTGGTTAACCCCGGCTCAGTCCTGATCTCTCTGTGGGTTTGGGTGCTACTGTGTATGTGCATATTATGTATTGAGTGCTGTTCCTTACCCATAGCCACTGCCTTCTGGCTGGCAGTGGTGAGGCAGCACCTTTGGCTCTCACTGGTGTGAGTGCTGTCTGACTGTCTGCCGGTCCGACCACGCCCCCTCTCTAATCACTGTCAGCTGTTCCCACTCCCGTATGCCATCTTCCCGTGCTGTGCCCAAGTGTTCCTAATTGTGTATCCAGCAGTGCTTGTACTTAAGCAGGGCTTCGCCAGTCAAGCATTGCTGGATTATTGTTTGTGTCTGGTAAAGGAGTTTCGTGCCACACCGTCGCTACTCCCTTAGGTGTGTGTAAAACCCTTGGACTTACTTGGACATCTAGGACCGCTCCAGTGCCGTAAGTACAAACTGTTGCCGTTTCCCTGCCATGCTTGGAACTGTGCCCTGTTTCTACCCAGACTGTAGAGCGTCCCTGGAGGGCTTCATTTTAACTCTGAGCGCAAATGTAATTTTGAACTGCATGTGAGTTTCTATCTGTTCAATAAATGTGTTGTGGTGTTTACCTGCGCATAAATCCTCATCCTTTCACCCCTCGCCGTGCGCAATGAAGAGGGGTGAAAGGATGAGGATGAGGCACATGGGAGGGTTCAGGACAAGCAGTGAAGGCAGGGAGACAGAATCATAAGACCATGGACAAGTCATGGTGGCATAAAGCCATGTATAAACAGTCCACGAACTGATAGGTGGGGACAGATTAACTGTCTAATATTCAGTGAAAATAGGACTGATGAGCACAGAAAAATAAATCTTATAGCAAACTGAGAAGCTCTGGCATACAGCGTCCTCTCTGTGTCAAGGTAGTCAAAATAGTAAAACTAAAGTGATCCTGAAAACAAAATGTATCTTTACAGTATTGGTTTCCTTTTTAATGTTGATGTTTAATGTTGTAAACAGTAGTCCTGTATGATAATAGCTCATAGTTTAAACAGGGAACTTGGTCCAAATCATTGTAAACCTTTGTGTACATGTACATTTCTGTTGTAAAACTGTGATGCTAAGCAAAGCAGAGCACAGCCATTCTTGGAGTATTTTTGGAAAAGCTCCAAGTTAAATATTTCTTATATACTCTTGTGATAAATCTTCCTAGATCTACCTTAATCATATATTATAAATACAAACAGGATGAGGAGCATCTGGATTATTCACAACCGGATATACAGTTAGGTTTATACTGTATATATTTGGACATTGACACAAGTTTTGCTATTTTAGCAGTTTACCAAAATGTATTTAACATACAGTTATTTAATCAATATGGTCTTAAAGTGCAGACTCTCAGCTTTAATTCGAGGGTGTTCATGTCCAAATTGGAGTTACGTTTTGGAATTGCCACCACTTTTATACAAAATCTCGTCCTTTCAGGGACTCAAAAGTAATGGGAAAAATTATCATGACCATCAATAAAATGTTCATTTTTAATAGTTTTTTGAGAATCCTTTTCAGGCAATGGGTGCCTGAAATCTGGAACCCATAGACATCACCAAATGCTGGGTTTCCTTCTTTGTGATGCTTTGAAAGGCCTTTACTGCAGATGGCTTCAGTTATTGCTTGTTTGTGGGTCTTTCTGCCTTAGGTTTTGTCTTAAGCAAGTGAAATGCATGCTCAGGTTGCGACAGACTCGGAAATTGCAGAATATTCCACTTCTTTGCCTTAAAAAAACTCTTGGGTTGCTTTTGCAGTATGTTTTGGACGACTGTCCATCTGCACTGGGAAGCACCAATCAACTTAGCTACATTTGGCTGAATCTGAGCAGAAAGTATATCCCTATACACTTCAGAATTCATCCGGATGCTTCTGTCTTCTGTCACATTATTAAGAAACACTAGTGACCCAGTACCAATGGAAGCCACACATGCCGATGCATCGTTCTTCCTCCACCATGTTTTACAGAAGATGTGGTGTGCTTTGGACCATGAACCGTTCTAAGCCTTCCCTGTACTTTCTTCTTCCCATCATTCTGGAACAGGATGAACTTGGTTTCATCTGTCCAAAGAATGCCATTCCAGAACCGGACGGGCTTCTTTAGATGTTTTTTGGCAAAGTCTTAAAAACTTAAACTTAAACTTAAACCATCTTTATTGTCATTCAATCCATACAACCAATCATGTACAGTACAGTCTAATCTGGCCTTTCTATTTTTGAGGCTGATTAGTGGTTTGCACCTTGTGGTGAACCCTCTGCATTAAGCTCTCATGAAGTCTCCTCTTTATGGTAGACTTCAATACTGATACATCTACTTCCTAGAGAATGTTATTCACTTGGGTGTCATGTAACCCTCCGGTGGAACAGGAGAAATAGACTCAGATGGAGGCTGGCTTCAGTGCAAAAATGCAGTTTATTAACAAAAAAATCTAAAAAACAAAATGACAGCTCGGGGGCTGAAAACAAACTCAGGGCACGATAGACATGAAACACTCTTACTGGGGAATTCAGATACAGGGTACCGGTAGGAAATACTGATCACAACGTTACATATTAACATTAATGACGCCACACCAGACTGACATTCAAGGGCAGCAGGGAAGTGGCTATAGGTGAGGAGAACAGGACAGGTGGGACTGCACAAACAATCACAGACAGGGGATGCACAAAAATCTGGACAGAGGATCAGGGGAGACAAGACCATGACAATAGTACTATTAATAATAATAATCAACTGAAAACCGAGCAGGGACAAATCCTACTGTCCTAAGAAACATGATAATGAAAGTAAACAATAATCAAACTGAGATGAAAATAAACAATGATAACCCAAATCAGAGGAAAACACAGAGAGCACAAATGAACATAAAGCGTGGACATAATATGACAGTGCCCCCCCCAGGGCAGACTCCAGACACCCTCCAAACAAAACAAAGAACACCCCAATCGGGTGGGAAGAGGGGGGCATAGGTATGGCGGGGAAAAACAAGGACCGAAAACAAGGGCAAAATGTTCATCCAGTGGTCAGCCAAAGTCCCACCACCACCAGCAAGAGAAACATGATGTATCTGGTGGCCTACCAATGGCCATGGCCCACTAGACGGAGGAACAGGGTACGTCGGGTGGCCTGCCAAAGTCCCAAGCCCACCAGATCAATTCAATTCAATTCAATTCAACTTTATTTATATAGCGCCATTTCACAACAATAGTCATCTCATAGCACTATCAACTGTAGTGATAGTGCTATGAGATATCACAAAACAAAGAGGGTAAGGGGGTCCACTAAAGTCCACAGGACTCCAGATCAGAGTACAGAGTAGGTCAGGTGGCCTACCAGAGTTCCTGGGCCACCAGACTAGGAAACAGACGAGTCAAAAGATGATGGGGAGGGCACTTTAATTTCAGGGGAACAGAATAATGGAGCTTCACGCTCAGGACAACACAACAATGGAGCTCCTTGCACCAGAGACAACATAGAAGCTTCTAGCGCTTGGGATAGTACCTGAGGAGACTTTAGCATGTAGGCTAAAGGCAGCTGAGAAGCAGCAACACGGGGCAGTGAAGGTGGAGCGGCCTGCTCTGATGACCCAGGTGCAGCGGCCTGCTCTGATGACCCAGGTGGAGCCGACTGCTCTGACAACCCAGGTGGAGCCGACTGTTCAACCACTGGAACAATGGGTGGAGGCCCCCCGACCTCTGGAGCAATGGGTATAGGTCCCCCGACCTCCGGAAACGACAGGTGGAAGTCCACCGGCCTCTGGAGCAATGGGTGGAGGTCCCCCAGCCTCTGGAATGACAGGTGGAGGTCCAATGACCTCCAGAATGGCAGGTGGGGACCTCTGGAACAATGGGTGGACCGTGCAGCTCAGATGATGGCGAAGGTGGAGCATGCAGCACAGGCGATGATGATGGTGAAGTGTGCATCCCGGTGACAGCCGGGGCTGTGGCGTTCACCTCGGAGACAGCTGGAGCTGTGGCGTTCGCCTCGGAGACAACTGGGGTTGTGGCGTGCACCTCGAAGATAGCTGGAGCTGAAGTGTCCTCCTCCATCCCTGCCGCATCTACCTCTGACGGGGAGGAAGGAACATAGGATGGGTCACCACAATGAACAGCAGAGGCAGGTGATGAGGACACAGCAGTGGTAGGCGACCGTCACTAAGCCCCCTCACCAGGACCAAGCGATGTTAAAGAATGAAAAGATACTTGCCTGTGTTCCCCCTCTGCTGCCACTAGAGTGGCAGCAGATGCAGCAGGGGACGAGGGCACCAGCATAGCAGATGTGGGAGCTGGCAATGCAGCTGTCATGGAAGCTGGCGGTGTAGCTGCTGTGGAAGCGAATATCGGAGAGAGGCAAACTGCGGTTGGAGAATGAGGAGAGGCTGAAGAGCAGCATGGAAGAGTGAGAGTGGTAGCTGAAGAAAGGCGGGAGCTTGAAGTGGGAGGAGGCTGTTTGGCTCCTCATCCCGAGTGGCGCTTTGTGGAAACTTGCTTCCCAGCTGGGCTTTCCATGTCCAGCCGATCCTCAAACAGCTGGGGCGCATACTCTGGGAGAAGTCAAGGCTTATGATCTAGCAACAGTTCAGTTTGGGATAGTCAAACCTGCCAGTGCTCCTCCCGCCCTTGTCGTTGTCAACATGGGAGGGCACAGGCACTGCAAACTTGACCTGGTGTACAGCAGGCTCGTCTGGTGTTGGTGTGAAGGTGGCGCTGGGGAGCGGTGAAGAGAGATGGAAGTTGGAACAAGGGGACGTTTCGCTGTCGGTTTCGTCTGGTGTTGGTGTGAAGGTGGCGCTGGGGAGCGGTGAAGAGAGATGGAAGTCGGAACCAGGGGACGTTTCGCTGTTGGTTCAGGTTCGGACTTAGAGGTTAAGACTTCCACCTTCATGTGGAGTGTGCGTTGGAATTGCAGTACCGGGACAAGGAAACTGATGAGCTTCAGGTTTCGCCGCAGGCTTGGAATCATCTGGAGCATCTCCTCCATGATGGCCAAGTACTCCAAAGCCTCCTCTGGTGTGCGGGAGGAAAGGGCCTCAGACACACAGTCCCTGAGCAGCTCCAACCGCGACTGTTCCTCTGCGTAATAGCTGAGAACCATGGAATCCATAGCTGCAGAGTCTTTGTTTGGTGGTGTCATTCTGTCACGTAACCCTCTGGCGGAACAGGAGAAAAGGACTCAGATGCAGGCTGGCTCCAGTGGAAAAACACGGTTTATTAGCAAAGAAAACTAAGAAACAAAATGACTGTTTGGGGCTGAAAACAACTCAGGACACTATAGACATGAGACACCCTTACTGGGGTAATCAGTGTACCAGCGTGGAATACTGATCACAACAATACATATTAACATTAATGACGTCACACCAGAATGACACTGAACATCGACATATATCAACAGGCGAGTAATCACGGAACACAGGACAGGTGGGAACAATCAAGGGCAGTAGGGAAGTGGTTATAGGTGAGGAGAACAGGATGGGCGGGGCTGCACAAACAATCACAGACAGGGGATGCACAGAAACATGAACAGAGGGTTAGGGGAGACAAGACCATGACAATAATACTATAAATACTAATAATCAACTGAAAACCAAGCAGGGACAAATCCTACAGGACATAAGAGACATGATAATGAAAGTCAACACAGTAATAAAACTCAGATGAAAATAAACAATGGTAACCCAAATCAGAGGAAAACACAGAGAGCACAAATGAATATAAAGTATGGGCATGATCCTAAGATCATGCCCAGACATGACATTGGGTGGCTCTTAGCTATGATGCAGAGGAACAGTCTGGGTTGGAGCTGCTCAGGGACTGTGTCCGAGGCTCTCTCCTCCCACACACTGGAGGAGCTTTTTCTTCACCATGGAATGGATCCTGCGATCATCCACCACTATTGTCTTCTGTGGACATCCAGGCTTCTTTGAGTTCTTGAGCTCCCCAATGCACTCTTTTTTTTTCTCAGAATGTACCTGTTAATTTGGTACCTCCTAACATTTCTGGTATCTCTGTGATGGATTTCTTCATTTATTCAGCCTAAGGATGGTTTGTTTCACTTCCATTGAGAGCTCCTTTGACCACACACTTTGGGTTCACAGCAACAGCTTCAAAATGCAAATGCCACACTTGGATCAACTCCAGACTTTTTCCTTGGTTGGTTAAATAGCTTTAGAATCAATTGTCCAATTGCTTTTGAGCCCCAGAAATGAGATTTTGTATAAAAATGGTTACAAGTATCCAAGTAATCCATACATACAAAAGAAATCAAGGCAACTCTGTTCACAAAACAAGTTATATTTAATAAAATGGAATGACACAGGGAATTAGTATTGAACACGCTTGGTGAAAATCATTTAATATTTAGTAGAAAAGCCTTTGTTGGTAATAACAGCTTCCAGACACCTCCCGTATGTCATGTATCTGCCTAGACTGGACTGGGGGCTGCTGGAGCTGCCGTTGAAAGGTGCTCCTCCATCCCTGATGCAGCCACCTCGAACCAGGGGGAGGAAGCAGAATCAGAATCAGAATCAGAATCAGAATCAGCTTTATTGCCAAGTATATTTACAAGTAAACACACAAGGAATTTGACTTGACATTGGGCGCGCACGTTAGGCGCATCCAATGACACGGCAGCCATAAAGGCGCCTGTCTGCAGTGGGGGTAAAGGGGGGGAAGGGGGAGGGAAACACAATAGGCAGAGAGAAAAAACATAGTTATCAGAATCACGCTCGTATAAGCTCATATAAGCTCATGAGCCAAATTTTGATTACACAGAAAAAAACCCTCTATGCACAATAGCAGACAATAGGTACAATCACACAGCAGAGGGAGGGAGAGCAGTGTGTGTATATTTGCATGTCATTGTGTAGTGTGAGTGTAACAGTTGTTAGTGAGCAGCAGAGGGTGCCTCCAGGCAGTGGATAGATGTTATAATCATGTGACTTATAAACAAGTCCAGAGATCAGAGTCTATCTCTCTTTTCCTCTTCCTTGCAGAAGGCACATGGGCATTGTCCTTGAGAGACCAATCCGCTGACGACAACAACTGATTGTTGATGTATGGGTAGACATAAGCCACTTCTCCGGCGTTATCTTATCGAGGAGGAATGTAAACAAGGGCACCAAAACACAAGGTCAAATCTGCACAGTGCACTCAGAGAATAAAAAAAATTCTCTCTCTTTGATTCTGTGCTTCAATTTCATACAGGCTTGAATCATACTTTAGATCATTCTCTGGAGAGCACTCAGCGATCCACAGATGTTATCCACCTACCGAAACATAGGTAAAACATGTCCAGAGAGTTCGTTCTCTCTTCAATGCATGCCAGATAGTAAATTCCATGTTAATCCTGCCGCTGACAGTCAGTGCTCCCCCCAGCTGGACGAATTGTTGAATTTGTTAAGGGAGCTACACCGGGGTCAGCATTTGATTAGCTCACCCAGATAATTTCGATACACTAGGAAAACTCCAGGGGTCAAACAGAAGATCCTGTGATCAGTTCAATCTCAGTCGAATCACACAGACACATGAATTCCAATGCCATGAGTCTCCCTTGGGTTCCCCCTGACCCGATCTTCTTTTAAAGTGGTGACAATCGCATATAAGCCGCTTTCCAGATCCATAATTTCCATTTGGATTAAGATTCAGCCAGGAGAAGAGTGACATTGCAAGCTGGGATCAGAAGGGAGAGGATTAGGAGGGAGAGGGAAGAAAAGCGTCTGCTCTCTCTCAGAAGCGGAAGTGAATGCCGCACAAGCACAAATGGGTGTCAGGTCCACACCACTATCATCAGCAGAAAAGCTCGGCAAGGAGAGCTCAGAAGCAGATTGGAACTGCGACTGGGTCTCCCCATCAGGAGCAAGACAAATCCTCTCTCATATTGTTGTTAAAAAGACAACAAAGAGGACTTGCCTTAGCTCCTGCTCCTCTGCTGGTGAGACCTCGGATGGCTCTGCTGCTGGAGAGGTGACCTCCACCTCTCAGAATGCTGCCTGGTAGATCAGAACTGCTGAGGATGCTGGAGGGACTGCGGACGGGGCGATCTGACCCACAGCTGTGGGCGTGGTCTCCAGCGTAGCAGCAGATGAGGGGGCCGGCACCGGAGACAGAGAGTGGCATGGAGCCGGAGTTGGAGATTGACAGCGGTGTGGAAACGGCACTGGGGATTGAGGAAGAAGTGGAGCCAGTACTACATCTGCCATAGGAGCCAGCATTACAGCTGTCATGGGAGCCGGCGCTACAGCAGTCATGGGAGCCAGCGCTACAGCTGTCATGGTAGCCGGCGTAGCTGAGTTCCGCGTGGCTGCAGCGGAGCGTGGCGGTGTGTTCTCCTCCAGCTCAGGGCATGGCTGTGCTGCAGAGGAGAGGCTGGCTGGAGCTGGAGCAGAGTGCCAAGAGAAACGGCATCTTCCAGAATCTCCCAGAATCCTCCCTCCAACCGGGACCATCAAACGCCAAGAGGGTGCCCCGGTGCTGCTCCCTTTCAGCGGCAGACATCTCCCAACGGGCTTGTGGTGCAGCGAGCTGCTGCCTGGGAGGTGGAGTTGGGACTGGAACTGGTGTACAGCATGGTGAGAAAGATGCTGGAGCCAGGAGATGCCCCCTTGTAGGCTCCAACTTTGGCGCAGCTGGAATTACTCCCACCATCTCGCGATACATAAGCCAGAAGTTCTGGATGGACATAAGCAGCCCAAGCAGGTCAGGGTAGCTCCACAAGCTGGGAGTAGTTTTGATGATTGCGGCTTACAGGTCCAGAAACCCCAGGGCTTCCTCCGGTGTGTGGGAGGTGCGGGCATCCAAGACATAATCCTTGATAGTCTGTGCTGCTCACACCTCTCAAGCCCGCTGGGTGGCATCATTCTGTCATGTATCTGCCTTCCAGGCAGACTGAGGTTGAAAGGAGGACCCAAGGTGTGGACTGAACTCCAGAGTAGCATATTTTATTACAAAAACAAAAAAAAAAAGAAAATGAACACAGCATGGGGGCTTAAACACAAAGCTGTCAAAGCTAAACTTACTTGGAAAGATAGCAAGTTCAATGGAAGAACGTTGGGTTAACATGACAATGACGCCAGACAGAACACATGCACACATTCGCATAAATAGGGTAACTGATAATTAACTTAACATCAGACAGCTGGACAGACAATTATGGGCAGCAGGTGAGAAAAACAAGACAGGTGGGGCTACACTGACATTCAGACAGGGGATGCACAGGAGACATGACAATGAATATGCAGGACACCATACAGACAAATACAGAGAGGGCAGTGGCTAGGGATACGGAAAACATGGGGAACTGGAACAACAGGTAAACAGATATACACACAGACCCAGGGCCAAACAGAGGAAAACACGGAGGACAATTAATGCAAATGATAATTAAGAATAATCACAGAGAAATCAAAGAATGAACACAAGGCATGGGCATGATCCTAGGATCCTGCCCAGATATTACACTGTATGGAGAAACTAGGTGCAGGCATTGCTCAGGAGTGATTATAGCCCATTCTTCCACACAAACTGTCTTTGAATCTTGAAGATTCCGTGGGTGTCTTCTATGAACTCAGATCTTCAGTTCGTTCCATAGATTTTCAATTGGATTCAGGTCAGACAGGGGCATTCTAGCAGCTTTATTTTCTTTCTCAACTGGAGCCAGTTGAGAGTTTCCTTAGCTGTGTGTTTGAGATCATCGTCTTGCTGAAATGTCCACTCTCATTTCATCTTCAGCATCTTGGCAGATGGCAACAGGTTCTTATCAAGGATGTCTCTGTACATTTGCCCATTCAGTTTTCATTCAGTTATATAAAGCGGGTGGTGAAAACCGCCCAACGCATCACAGGGACTCCACTTCCAGTTATAGAGGACGTCTACAGGAAAAGATGTCTGCGCCGGGCACGCAGCATTCTTAGGGACTCCAACCATCCTGCTCATGGACTGTTCCAGCTTCTCCCCTCCGGAAGGCGTTTCAGAAGCCTTCGGACTAGAACCAGCAGGTTTAGGATCAGTTTCTTTCCAACAGCTGTCACGTTATTGAACTTAGTTCCCCGCTGAACCTCCACTTCTCTCCCCTTTAACACCCCCCCTCCCCCCTGTGCTTCCTCAAACTGTATACACATATATATCATATCTGCATATTGTCATTATATATTGATACATACTGCTCTTCTGTATATTATCATCACATATTTAACTACATACTGTTTTTCTGCATATTGCCACTCTGTATAGTTAGATAGATTGTCTGCTACTTACCTCACTTCACCTGTGCTTTGCTCTTCTGTAATTTATGCTAACTTATTCCCATCTCTTACCATCCTCACCTGTACATAACTGCCCACCTAACTTACTGTACATTATTTGCACATAATGGTACTCTAAGTTTCTACACTGACCTATCTGCATATATTTGCTTAAATTGTACATACTGTCAATTCAATTCAATTCAATTCAACTTTATTTATATAGCGCCATTTCACAACAACAGTCATCTCATAGCACTATCAACTGTAGGGGGAACCCCCACAGTTGCAGAAAGACCCCAGCAATCAGGCGATCCCCTGTGAGCAAGCACTTGGCGACGGTGGAGAGGAAAAACTCCCTTTTAACAGGAAGAAACCTCCAGCAGAACCAGGCTCAGGGAGGGGCAGTCATCTGCTGCGACTGGCTGGGGGGTGAGGGGATGGAGAAGATGAAAAGAACAGACATGTAGAGAGCAAACAGCACGATGGGGACTCAATCTATGGGAGAGAACAAACAAATGTTAATGACCAGCAAAAAAAATATTTCATTGAGAGTGAGGAAAGGAGTGAGGCCCAGTGCATTACTGGAGGTCCCCCGGCTGACTAAACCTATTAGCAGCATAACTAAGGGAGGGTTCAGAAACACATGATCCCTCCCTAATTGTAGGCTATATCAAAAAGGTAGGTTTTAGCCCTATTCTTAAAAACAGAGATCGAGTCTGACTCCCAAATCCAGATTGGCAGCTGGTTCCACAGGAGAGGAGCTTGATAACTGAAGGCTCTGCCTCCCATTGTACTTTTGGAGATTCTAGGTATAAGATAACATAAGCCTTTAGTATTACAAGTAATCCAGCATTTTGGGAGCGTAGTGCTCTGTTAGGATAATACGGTAGTGTCAGATCTTTTAAATAAAAAGGAGCCTGATTGTTTAGAGCTTTGTAAGTAAGAAGAAGGATTTTAAACTTAATTCTAAACTCTATGGGAAGCCAATGAAGGGAGGCCAGAACCGGAGAGATATGATCTCTCTTTCTAGTACCTGTTAAAACTCTTGCTGCAGCATTTTGGATCAGCTGAAGACTTTTTAAAGATGTTTTAGGACAGCCTGATAATAAAGAATTACAATAATCTAATCTCGAGCTAACAAAAGCGTGGATCAGTTTCTCAGCATCACTCTGAGACAAGATGCTCCTAATCTTGGCAATATTACGCAAATGATAGAAGGCAGTCTTAGAAACATTTAATATGTGAATTGAAGGACAAATCTTGATCAAAAATAATTCCAAGGTTCCTCACAGAGCTATTAAGAGAAAGAGTAACCGCATCCAAACTGAAAGTTTGATTTGGAAAGGTACTTCTAAGGTTTTTTGGACCAACAAGAATGACTTCAGTCTTATCTGAATTTAATAGCAGGAAATTACAAGTCATCCAAGCTTTAATTTCCTTAAGACAGGCTTCTAACTTGGCTAATTGATTACTATCATCTCACTTCATTGACAGGTATAATTGTGTGTCATCTGCATAACAATGAAAATGTATACAGTGCTTTCTAATAATGTTGCCTAACGGAAGCATATATAAACTAAAAAGAGTAGGGCCTAGCACAGATCCCTGTGGAACTCCATGACTAAGCTTTGAGTTGAAAGAAAACTCATTATTTACATGAACAAACTGGAACCTATCAGATAAATAAGATCTAAACCACTGCAACAAAGTTCCATTAAGTCCAACATAGTGTTCTAATCTATCAAGTAGAATATTATGATCGATAGTATCAAAAGCTGCACTAAGGTCTAAAAGGACAAGTACAGAAACAAGTCCATTATCAGATGCAATGAGGAGGTCGTTAGTGACCTTCGCTAAGGCTGTTTCAGTACTATGATGGATTCTAAACCCAGATTGAAACTCTTCAAGTAAACCATTTCCCTGCAGGTGGTCAAATAATTGCGTAGCAACAACTCTCTCTAAGATTTTTGAAATGAAAGGGAGATTAGAGATTGGTCTATAGTTAGCTAAATCTCCTGGATCTAGCGTTGGCTTTTTGAGTAAGGGTTTAATTACAGCCGTTTTAAAAGCCTGCGGTACATGGCCTAAAGTTAATGAAGAATTGATTATATGAAGAATAAAGCTACCAATAAGTGGGAAGACTTCTTTAAATAACCTGGTAGGAATAGGGTCTAAAAGACAAGTTGAAGGTTTGGATGAGGAAACTATTTTGTCTAACTCACAAAGGTCGATTGGAGTAAACTCATCAAGACAGACATCAATTGAAGGAGTTGTAGTAGTTACAGTATTTAAGTTAACTGTGGGAAGAATTTGATTGATTTTATCTCTGATGGATGAAATTTTATTATTGAAAAAGTTCATAAAGTCCTGACTAGTAAGCTCTAAGGGAATGCTAGGATTGACAGAGTCCTGACTCTTTCTCAACCTGGCTACAGTGCTGAAAAGAAACCTGGGATTATTCTTGTTCTCTTCTATTAATGCAGAGTAATAACTCGTTCTAGCTTTTCTAAGAGATTTTTTATAAATTAAAAGATGATTTCTCCAAGCTAAATAGATTTCATCTAAATTAGTGGAGCGCCATTTTCTTTCTAATTGACAAATCTTCTGTTTTAAGCTACGAGTTTCTGTGTTGAACCAAGGAGTTAGAAATCTCTGATTAGACTTTTTCTTAAAAATTACAATTACACAAAAACATACCAGATACGTGCACAAAATGTATGGAAAGTAATGGAACCCTATTTCATTGTTTATGGGAATGTAGAAAAATTAGAATGTTTTGGGAAAAGGTGAGGGTAACAATTGAAAAAATAATTTCAAAACAATTCATATTGAACTCTAAACTGTTTTTGTTGGGTCTGTATCCAGAAAAGCATAACTTTAATAAGAGTGAAAGAGCATTCATAGACCTCAGTTTGCTTAATGCCAAAAAATGTATTGCACTACTGTGGAAAAAAACTCATAGACCAGATGTGACTCAGTTGTTAAGACAGATGTTAACAAACCTTCCACTAGAAAGAATAACATACATACTGAAATCAAAGGAAAGTGTGTTTGAGAATATATGGAGACCTTTCATTGATTATGTAAAGAAATTAAATATAGCTTCTGAAGGAGAAGGTGAATGATGTGTGTGGACCTTGTAAATTCCAAATTGGTGAATGTATAATATGTATACTTACGTAATGGATTACCTAGGCTAAACAGAGGAGCATTGTTGATGACTTGCTTTTGTTAGTAGTTGTTGGTGTTTTTAGTACTTTTTTTTAAATTACTTTAGTGTTAGTGTTTGTTTGTTTGTGTCATGTTTGTTAAAAAAAGGTTCAATAAAAAATATTGTGGAAAAAAAATTACAATTACTGTATATACTGCACTGCTGTCCTTTGCACTTCTGATTGGATGCTAAACTGTGTTTCGTTACCTTGTATTCATACATGTGTAATCAAATCAAATCAAATCAAACTTTATTGTCATATTGCTGTACATACAACTGTAGTGCAGGCAAGATGAAATTGTGTTTCTCTCGGCATCCATATAAATAGAAGCAGCATGATTTAAGACACACTCCCACATAGCTTCACCCCCCACCCCCATCCCCCCATCCATTCACACATCCCTGAGACATACTTGGGAAAAAAAACTAACTAACTATAATATACAAATAATATAAAAAATGTCCGTAGGTGCAGTAGTGTGTATGAGTGATTCCGGGTCAACTGTTCAGCATCCTGACAGCTTGTGGAAGGAAGCTGTTGATCAGTCTGGTAGTTCTGCCTCTGATGCTCCGGAATTGTTTACCAGATGGAAGAAGTTCAAAGTGTTTATGCAGAGGGTGAGAACGGTCCTTGACAATGTTCAGTGCCCTGCTCCTACAACGGTTCTGAAAAAGTTCTTGGACAGAGGGGAGGGAGACTCCAATTACCCTCTCAGCCCCCTTGACTATCCTCTGCAGGGCTTTTTTGTCTGACATACTGCAGCTGGAGTACCATGTAGCAATGCAGTACGTCAGAACACTCTCCACCACACCTCTGTAGAAGGTCCTGAGGATGCAGATGGGGAGAGAGGCCTGTTTGAGTTTCCTCAAGAAGTGCAGTCTCTGCTGAGCCCGCTTCCTGATCTCCAAGGAATTCTTGCTCCACGTCAGGTCCTGCGAGATCTGCACTCCAAGGAACTTGATGTTCTCCACTCTCTCCACTAAACGGCCGCCGATGCTGAGGGGGAAGTGCTCAGGCTGTGACCGCCGGAAGTCGATAATCATCTCCTTCATTTTGTCCACGTTGAGCACCAGATTGTTCTCCCTGCACCAGCCCTCCAGGTCTCTCACTTCTTCCCTGTACATTGATTCCTCATCCCTCTGAATAAGTCCCGCCACCGTGGTGTCGTCTGCAAACTTAATAATCTGGTTCCCCTCATGTCTGGATACACAGTCATGTGTTAGAAGTGTAAACAACAGTGGACTGAGTACACAGCCTTGAGGGGATCCGGTGCTCAGCGTGACAGAGTTGGAGATGTTGTTTCCAACCCAGACAGACTGAGGTCTCTCAGTCAGTAAATCCAGGATCCAGAGACATGTGGCGGTGTTCAGACAAAGAAGGAGTAATTTCTCCATCAGTCTCTGGGGAATAATGGTGTTGAATGCTGAACTGAAATCAATGTACAGGAGTCTGGCGTAGGTGTTTTTCTGGTCCAGGTGGGTGATGACAGAGTGTAGGGTGGTGACTATAGCATCCTCCGTGGAGCGGTTTGAACGATATGCAAACTTAGCAGGTCGTGTGATGCAGGGAGGCAGGCTGTAATGTGTGGTTTGACAAGCCGTTCAAAACACTTCATCACAATTGGTGTCAGTGCAACAGGACGATAGTCATTCAAACAGGACACAACTGGTTTCTTTGTCACCGGTACAATGATAGAGGTCTTGAAGCATCTGGGAACGATGGCCTGACTCAGGGAGATGTTATAAATGTCAGTCAGGACATCCGCCAACTCGCTCGCGCAGTCTCGGAGCACACGTCCCGGAATGTTGTCCGGACCTGCAGCTTTGCGTGGGTTGACTCTGGTTGGGGTCGTCCGTGTGTCCGCTGTGTTGATGGTAAAAGTTGGTCCGACCGATGGTGGGGGTGGGTCAGCCCTCCCTCTGATTGTTGAGTTTGATGCTTCAAAACGTGCAAAGAAGTCGTTAAGCCTGTCTGGAAGCGAAGCGTCGTCATCATCGACCCCCTGCCTAGACTTATAGCCCATCAGTGTCCGAACTCCCTGCCACATCTGCTTGGTGTTCCTAGTGTCACAGAGGTGTCCCTGGATTTTCGCCGCATAGGCGCACTTTGCCGCCTTAATTCCCTTTGAGAGCGCAGACCTGGCTGAGCGGAGGGCGATCCTGTCCTTTGCTCTGAAGGCTGCATCTCTGGCTGTAAGCAGCGAGCGCACCTCTGCAGTCATCCAGGGCTTATGGTTACCCCGCATAGTGATGGTCTTCACTGTAGTGACATCCTCTGTGCACTTCGCGATGTAGCTGGTGACTGTATCAGCATACTCCTCCACATCTGTCTTGTCTTCCTGGGAGGCTGCTACTTTGAAAACCTCCCAGTCTGTGTGCAGAAAACAGTCTTTCAGTGCAGAGGTTGCACTCTCTGGCCAAATTCTAATTTGTTTCACTGCTGGCCTGCTGCGCTTCAATAAAGGTTTGTAGGCAGGCAGCAGCATCACGGACATGGGATCAGAAAGGCCGAGATGGGGGCGGGGTATCGCCTTATACGCATGACAATAAAGTGACAATGACAATGTCACAATGACAATAAAGTTGAATCTAATCTAATCTAATCTAATCTAATCTAAAGTCGACCTGTACCATGTACTGAAAAATACCCCCACACCATGATGCTCCTGATGGTGTTTTTGGACTGCTGTACAGTGCCATTTCTCCTCCAAACATGCTGCGTGTTGTGTCATCCAAAAAGTTAAATTTTGGTCTCATCTGACCACTATATTCTCCCAGTATTTTACACTGGCTTGCCCAAATGTTGTTCTGTAAACTTTAAATGAGCTTTAACATGCTTTTTCTTCAGCAACAGAATCTTGTGAGGTGAGCAGGCATAGACCCCATGTTGGTTGAATGCATTACTTACTGTTTTCTTTGAAATAGCAGTACCTGCTAACTCCAGATATTTCTGGAGCTCTCCACGAGTGGTGTTTGGCTCTTGGATCACTCTTCTGATAATTCTTTTGACTCCTCTGTCAGAAATCTTGTGAGGAGCTCCTGGTCATGGCTGGTTTAGGGTAAAATGACATTCTTTCCACTTCCAAATGATGGCTCCAACAGTGCTCACTGGAACATTCAGCAGTTTAGAAATGCGCCTGTAACCAATGTCATCATTATGTTTTACAACAATAAGGTTGCAAAGGTCTAGAGAGAGCTCTTTGCTTCTACCCATCATGAGTTCTTTGTGGTGTAATAATCTGATATTCTCAGATCTTTTTAAAGGCTATCAGCCAGGACTTAACCAGCTGAAATTAATTTGCACTGATGGGGGATGGGATGGCTTCCTAAACTCTGTCATGAGGCGGAGTGCAGTGTTTCCACTGTGCTCACGCTCTCGGGGTTCCTGATTATTTTCTATATTTTCCCAGTTTTGTGTTATTATTTGACTGTGTGGTTGGTTATGTGTTTTTGAGTATGTTGTTGTAGTTTCTGTTTTCAACTGTTTTTAGATCCTCCTGCTGACATGAGCCCTCCCGCTGCTCCTTAGTTATCGTTTGTCATTTCCCGTTTGAGCTTTTATTTTGACAGTGTGCTTTGTTGTCTTCCTGTGTTAGCTTGGTTCGCAGTCTTGCATACCTGTCACTTATTTCCATCACTCCTCGCTCTGGTGACCCACACCTGCAATCATTTATTATTATTGTATCATGCCCTATTTAAGACCCACTCTGCTGCTCATTCTTCACTGCGGTCTTCACATGAACAGACGTAAGTGTGACGTGCTGTTTTCATCCATGTTCTGTGTTATCCCGCCTGTCTCCTTTGCAATATAGTTTGTTTGTGCACTTTGTGTTTTTCGTTCGCAATAAATCTCACAACCCCACAGTTCAGCGCCTGGGTCTCCTCTCTCTGCTCCAGAGAGGCAATTCATGACAAATTCTGATGGATTTCAGCTGGTTTCTTGGCTTTCTATGCCTTTTTGTACCTCTTTTTCTTTGTGTTCAGTACTTATTCCCTGTATCATTCCACTTTATTAAACATACAGTAAATATAACTTGTTTTGTGAACACAGTTGCCTTGATTTCTTTTTATGTAGTATGGATTACTTGGTTTTTACTGATATCTGGTGAAAATCTCAGGTCAGTGGCTCCATTAGAAATATATTTAATGAGAAAAATGTTGACGTGTTCAATACTTATTTTCCCCATTGTATATATCAGAGGTTTCATTCACTGAAAATTGTCCTTCGACAGAATTTTTCCAGGAATGACAAAAAATTCTGAAAGCTGTCTATTATTGACAGATTACATAGAGTGTGATCTAAATAAAGTGAATTAAAATGATAGATAACAGATTATGACAGAATTTTTACAAGCCTGTCTGAGAAAATGATAGATAACAAAAAAGTGTAGTGCAGCCTCTGATACACAGTGGTGTGAAAAAGTGTCTGCCCCCTTCCCGATTTCTCTCTTTTTTTTGTATGTTTATCACACTTAATTGTTCCTGATCATCAAATAAATTTAAATATTAGATAAAGATAACATAAGTAAACACAAAATGCATTTTTAAATGAAGGTCTTTATTATTAAGGAGAAAAAAATCCAAACCTACATGGCCCTGTGTGAAAAAGTGATTGCCCCCTAAACCTAATAAATGGTTGGGCCACCCTTAGCAGCAACAACTGCAATCAAGTGCTTGTGATAACTGGCAATGAGTCTTACAGCGCTGTGGAGGAATTTTGGCTCACTCATCTTTGCAGAATTGTTGTAATTCAGCCACACTGGAGGGTGTGGCTGAAAAACACATAAAAATACAAACAACACACAGTTAATAAAAAGCCACACTACAAAGGTGGGTCTTTAGCTGCTTTTTAAAAACATCAATGGAAGGTGCAGATGGTAAACAGTTCCAAAGTTTGGGAGCAACAGTGGCAAATGCTCTATCACCTTTAGTTCTGAGCCTAGTGCTAGGGACTGCCAGTAGGTTTTGATTAGAAGACCTGAGAGACCTGCTGGGGTGGTATAAGTGGAGCTGGTCACTAATATAAGAAGGTGCCTCATCATGAATGGCTTTGTCAGTAAGAACAAGAACTTTAAAATTAACTCTATAATTTACAGGAAGCCAGTATAAGGAGGCCAAAATGGGAGTGATATGACAGAACCTACTGGACCTAGTCAGTAGTCTTACAGCAGTGTTCTGGACTAACTGTAAATGGTGTATAGAGGATTTACTGAGGCATGTGAAGACAGCATGACAGTAGTCCAAACGTGAAGAAACAAAGGCATAAATAATGGTTTCTAGCTGATTATAGGAAACCAGTGACCTAATTTTGGAGATATTCCTGATTTGGAAAAAGCAATTTTGGGTCAGAGATTTGACATGCTGATCAAAACTCATCAATTGGTCAAAAATGACACCAAGATTTTTTACATTAGACTGTACATTAGAGCTTAATGAACCAATGCTATTAACCATTTTAGGAATTAGATTATCAGGAGGTACAATAAGGACTTCAGTTTTGTCAGCATTAAGTTGCAAAAAGTTACTAGATATCCAGTTCATAATTGCAGACAGACAATCATGAATAATTTTTAAATTGTCAACATGGTCAGGTTTTAAGAGAAAAGAACAGCTGTAAATCATCAGCGTAGCAGTGATAAGACACACCTTTGAATTTACTGATGATAGAACCAAGTGGCAGCATGTATAAAGCAAACAAAAGCGGGCCCAGAATAGAACCCTGAGGCATCCCACAAGTTAAAGAAGCAGAGTCAGATGAATGAGAACCAACAGCCACGGAAAAACTCCTATCAGAAAGGTAGGAGGAAAACCATTCTAAGGCTTTTCCAGAAATCCCTACCCAATCTCTAAGAATGTGTTCCAAAATATAATGATCAATAGTATCGAATGCAGCAGTAAGATCTAATAACACTAAAACAGAGCATTTGTCAGAGTCTCATGACATTGAAATATCATTCGACACCCTGAGAAGAGCAGTCTCTGAGTGTTTCTGACGAAAACTTGACTGAAATTTATTAAAAATATTGTGTTCAATCAGGCATTGGTGACAACTTTTTCTAAAAGCTTAGGAACTAAAGGAAGCTTAGAAATTGGCCTGAAATTTTTAAAAACAGATGGATCAAGGTTAGGTCTTTTAAAAAGTGGCTGCACAACTGCATGTTTAAAATACGAGGGGACACAACCAGATTAAAGTGAAGTGTTAATGATATTAACCAGAGATGTACCCACGGAGCCAGTTACCTCTTTCAGCATTGAAGTAGGCAAGATACAGTATCTGAAGGGCAGAAAGAGGACTTGATGGAGCCCACCAAAACTAACAAATCCCCAAAAGAAATTGGGGTAAAAAAACAAAATGGCCTGTCTATTGGGACAATCAAGGATTGGGGAGGAAGAATAAGTAAAACCAGCCCTAACAGCAGTAACCTTGTCAACAAAAAAGGAAAGAAACTTGTTACAGTAATTAATTGAATGAACAGAGGGAGCAGAGATGACAGAATTAACTACACTGTTTATTGTGCTGAAGATGATCTTTGAATTGTGACTATTGGAGGAGATGATGTTGGAAAAATAAGAAGTCCTTAGCGATTTTGACATGATTTGAGGTTAAAACCCAGGAGCAGGCAACAGACTCGATTAGAAATACAATGATCATTATTGAACGTGAGTGTGTGTGTGTGAGTGAGTGCAGAGCGGGAGGAGTTTGGCAACCCTGCAAGGAAGAGAGAGAAGGAGATATGAGTAATCTTGCAACACACGGATGAATTAGTAGAATAAATAATAATCTTATGGAGCAAGGAAGTGTAAGAGAGAAACTACTTGCAGCCTTGCCCTTCTCCAGGGCCCGCGACAGTGAGGTAGTGCTAGTGCAGATATTTACAGTGATCCGTGCAGAGGACTCCTCAGCTGATGAGGGAAAGGGAAAGTTCAGTCTAGGTGCTGAGGTGCTTATGAGATGCTGATGAGAGAGAGGGGCCTCCAGCTCATGGAGTGAGTCCTGGTCCGCCGCCTGGAGTTAGGTTGGTCCGCCAGGAGGATGGTCCACCTGTGCACAGGTATAGAGGACAAGGAGAGGAAGATGCAGGTTGATGAAAACCAGCTAACGGGTTGCTTACGAGTTGTAGAGAGGGAGGCAAAACTCCCAACCGATGAGGAGCAGAGTAGACGTAGGAGAAAGGGAGGCAAAGCTCCCAGCTGCCGAGAAGGGTAGATTTGCATCATAAAGCTCTTTCACCGTGTTGGAACGTTGACGTCTCCGTGCAGGAGTGGAGGGCCCCACTCCTTATAAAGGCAGTCTAATTAGGAGGTGCAGGTGTGAATGGAACCACAGCTGTGGGAGAGAGAGAGAGAGAGAGAGAGAGAGAGCGAGAGAGAGAGAGAGAGAGAGAGATTTTTGATTTTTAAAAGATCTTTAATAAACACACTTGTCCATCAGTCAATACAATTTCTATGTCATGCTATATTACACAGAAAATTATTCCCCCAAAAAACGCCCAAAAAAAAGCTGTCCATCATGAACTGAACAGAGGACATTCTCCAGGGACCAGAGGGTCCTGAAACCTTCCACATCCCCATTCCCCATAAAAAACTGAAAGTCCAGCCTGATTCTGGCTTTAAGTAGCCTCACAAATAAAATTTTGACATCAACATCATTCTCAACATTCTCAAGTTTTCTTCTCCGGCTTACATAGATAGCCAACTTTGCCTGCCCTAAAACAAAGTTCAGTAGTTGACACTTCTGCTTAAAACGACGATTGTACATAAAACCACAAATGAAAACCTGCTTAGAGAAAACTTCCTTAAAAATGTGAAAAAGTTCTGTGAGAAGTTCAAAGAGGCCACTCAGGCGCTGACATTCAATAAAACAATGAAAAACAGTCTCCCTAGAGGAACAAAAAACACACTGATCACTGACACTGCTGTTAATCACAGAAACAAAAGCATTGACTGCTATAATACCATGCAGGACCCTCCACTGTAAGTCTCCATGCCTCTTAGGGAGAGGGGCTTTATAAAGAGCCCTCCAGGCAGGCCGATGCCCTTTTCCTAGTTTAAAATAGGCTCTCCAAGGAGTGTCCACACAGGTGTTCAATCTGTCCTTGTTGAGTGCCATCACCACCAGTCTGTAGAGTGCCTTACCACTGGCTCCTCCAAAGTCCACACCAGTGGGAGCACAGAATGCCAGTAAGGAGCAAGGAGCGACGTCAAAGTCCATATAGAGCGTGAGAGAGGGAAAGGGGTCCGTGCTTTCCGGCTGCAGCGTGCCATTGCTAAAGTCCAAGAGTAGGGAGTGCTCAAGTCCATGAAGCTCCTGTTTCCAGTGTGCAAGAAGACCATTGATGAAGCGATTTGACCTGACACCAAGATGAGCTGCTAAAGCTGAGGCGTTGTTGAGGCCAGGACCAGCCAGTTCCACCACTTGCTTCAGAATGAGAACGTTCCTGGAACACAGCCTATCAAGGAAGGTCCTTCCAACTCCCGGCAGGACACCAAGGCGACCACCAAAAACCAGCGGCTCCCTCAACAACCAGTAGAGGGAATCGCATGGCCCTCTTTGTTTTTTAAAAAGAGTCCACACTGAAAAGAGACTGCGGTAAAAACTGGGTAAAGACAGTGCATTAGAGTTCTTAAAATCCATTAAAAACACAGGGAGGTCTAGCCCAAGCCCAAGGACTCTCTGTAAAATAACACAGGCCAAAGGCCTCCATACCAGGTCCTGGGGGCCCGTCAGCAGTCTCTGTATGAAAGTCAGTCTAAAAGCAGCACCTCTACTAGCTAAATGAATCACTCCTTGCCCCCCCTCCTCTTTGGGAAGAAATAACAGGGCTTGAGGAACCCAGTGGAGTCCACCCCCCCAAAAAAAGTCCACCAAAACAGACTGAATTTTGGACAACAAACCAGCAGGGGGGTCCATGCACATGAGGCGGTGCCACAGGGATGAGGTAACAAGATTATTTAAAATGAGCACTCTTCCTCTAAAAGATATTCTTGGCATTAGCCACTTCCACTTGTTTAGTCTCCCGTTAATTTTCTCTATGACCCCATCCCAATTTTTTTGCTCAAACTGCTGATTTCCAATAAAGACACCAAGATACTTAAAACCTCCTTTTTTCCAAATCAACCCACCAGGCAGCGTAAGCTGATTTTCTAGTTTCTCCCCCACCATCAGAGCCTCGCTTTTTCCCCAGTTTATCTTTGCAGAGGAAAGTTGGCCAAAAAGATTGACACTCCTAACCAGAACGTCAATGTCACTCTGCTTATTTAGCAGAATGACTACATCATCTGCATAGGCCGACAGCTTGAACGTGGTGTCACAGCCAGGAAAAGTAACTCCTGATAGATCCCTTCTCAGGCAGTGAAGCAAAGGCTCTATGGCGAGGGAGTACAGCATCCCTGAGAGAGGGCAGCCCTGCCGAACCCCCCTCTGGACTTTTAAAGGGGCAGACAGGCCCCCATTTATCTTCAGCACACTCTCAATGTCACTGTACAAGACCCGTATCTTGGCTATGAAGCCTGGGCTGAACCCAAAAGCTGTTAAAACTGTCCATAAATATTGGTGTTCAACCCGATCAAACGCCTTTTCCTGGTCAATTGAAATCAAACCAGTTTCTACCGCCAATGAACCAGAGACCTCCAAAATATCCCGAATTAAAGTGACGTTGTCACTAATCAGCCTGCCAGGCACACAGTAAGTCTGGTCTACATGAATGAGCTCGCTCATCACCTTTCTCAGTCTTCGGGCCAGAGCTTTTGAGAGAATCTTATAGTCTGTGCAGAGCAGAGAGACTGGCCTCCAGTTCTTTAGGCTCTGGAGGTCCCCCTTTTTCGGCAACAGTGTGATGATGGCCCTCCTGCAGGTCGTGGGTAGGGTCCCCCTTTCCAAGCTATCTTGGAGAACCTCCAGCAGGTCTGGACCAAGCAGGGGCCAGAATTCCTTAAAAAAGTCCACAGAGAGACCATCTATGCCTGGTGATTTTCCATTCTGGAGGCTCATTAGCGCCGTATGCAGCTCAGACAGAGACAGTGGAGCATCCAAGCCGGCAACAAGGTCCTCTGAGAGCACTGGAAGACCATCAAGGAAAAACCGGCCCAGTGACGTGTCCTCCCTCCACTCTGCTCTAAACAATTCACTGTAAAAGCTAGCAGCGTGTTTCCTGATCTCTGCTGCTGTGGAGATTGTTCTCCCGTCATCGCCCAACAAGGAGTGAATAAGCTTTCTCTGTCCATTTTTCCCCTCCAGTCCAAAAAAGTACTGGGAGGGCGAGTCCATCAGAGCTACATCCATGTAGCGTGAGCGGACCAGAGCACCCTGTGCGGTGACCCCTAGCAAGCTAGCCAAGGCTGACCTTTTTGACTTGAGAGCCTCTAAGTGCTCCTGTTTTTCTGTAGAACTGAGCAACTCCTCTAGTTCTACCACCTCAGTCTCCAGAACTTTCAAGGATTGGGTCAAGCTACGAGTGACATTTTGAGTGTACTGTTGGCAGAGTTGTTTTATCTGGGCCTTACCAAAATCCCACCATAATTGGAGAGAACTAAAAGAGGGTTTTTGTTCCCTGTGTGACTTCCATACATCATGAAAAACCTCTTTAAAAAACACATCATTTAAAAGTGTATTGTTAAAATGCCAAAAAGCACTCTTACACTTTACATTTTCAATAAACACAGAACAAAACAGCAGGCAGTGATCAGTGAAACCAACAGGACAGATACAACTATTTTTAAAAACACTCATTTGATGTTTAAAACCATAAAAACGGTCTAACCTAGCCATAGATAAAAGGTTATCTTTGACATGGCTCCAGGTGTACTGCCTCTGGTCCCCATGATGTGATCTCCACACATCGGCCATTTCATGTGTTTTCACCAGTTCTCTCAGCCTATTGGCAGAAGCAGGGTGAGGCTCCTGATGGTTCCTGTCTAGTCTGTGGTTTAATGTACAGTTAAAATCACCCCCCAGAAATAAAAAACTATTTGGATCACAGGACCTAACCGCATCCGAAAGCACGTCAAAGACCCTGATCCTCTCTGCTCGCTGTGTTGGCACATACACGTTTATAAAAACGAAGTTCACGTTTTCAAACTGTACCTTTAATAAGAGGAAATGACCTCTCACCACCTCTTCTACCTCATAAGAGACAGGCACACAACCCCTAGAGAAAAGTACAGCCACCCCCCCACTGCTACTGGATTTGTGGCTAAAAAAAATGCAGCCATCCCACTCTTTTCTCCAATGGCTCTCAATGTCCACAGTGCTGTGAGTCTCCTGGACCATCAGCACGTCAAGTTTCTTTAAATTAAAAAGCTTGTATAAAGAGGCCCTTTTTACATCATCCCTGGCCCCATTAATATTGAGAGTGCCAATTCTAAGGTGGGGCATTAAAAAGGATAAAAATAGGGTACAGTAAAAAAACACACACATAGCATAAAAGGGAAGAAACAAACTAAGAGTCAACATGACTGTTAGTAATTTGCGATTTCAGTTTAGCAACCAGTTTCTTTAAACAATAAATTTCCTGATCAGTGAAAGTCTCATTCCCATCATTCAGTTTCATAAATTTGCCAGCTGATGCCACGAATAACTCCAGATCTGGAAAGTAATTTTCCACTTTCACAGCTCTGCTCCCCTTAGTCACCTGGAGAAATTGCCTAATTTTAGAAAAACAATAGGAGCTTTGCTCCTCCTGCGTCTGCGTCTGCATCAGTTCAGACTCATCTCCACTTTCGTCAGAAGCGCTCTCATTCAGTAAATCTAAATTCCCAACCCTACTAGATTTAGCAGAGCTCTGCAAGTTTTCAGCACTTTTCCTTTTTTGTGCAGCTTTAAAAGGATCCTCTTCAACAAAACTACATTCCTGCATTTCTTCATGAACTGCAACGTTTGTCATGCAGTGTTTGCTCTGTGTGTCCGCTACAGCCTCAAACCGCTCCTCCCCCGCCTGCAAAGTCTGTTCATTCACGTTCCTTCGTTTAACTGCACTTTTACTTACACCCTCCACCTCTTTACCCCGGGCGACAGGCTCGTCACAATGATCAGAGCTGCCGCCAGACAGAAATTCCCCACCATCACTGTTTGGGGGGGCAACTACCGCGCCCACCACGGCCGCCCCAGCGGACGCAGACGCGGTCGCGGACGCCCGCGGCCGCGACCGCCCCAGCAGAAGCGAGCGCCGCAGCAGCATCCGCCGCACCACATGTAGCGCTACCCTCCGGACCACCAGAAACAGCGGCGTCACCTTTCTTACCGCCAGTGCTCTTTGTGTTCGCCTTTTCAGGACATGACCTAATAAGATGGCCTTCTGCGCCACACGCAAAACACTTCATGGTTTCAGATGTTGCAAACACCAAGTAGCTAAAGCCGTCAATCCTGAAATTAAAAGACGCGTTCAGTTCAGCAGAGCTGTCTTTCAACACCATGAAACACTGCCTCCTATGACATACAACATGCTTCAGCAGGGGTGATTTACTACCCAGAGAGACCATTCTGATAGGGGACACAACCTGGCCAAAACGGGACAACTCTCTAATCAGCTGATCATTTTTAACGAAAGGAGGAGCGTTTGAGATGGTGATCCTCCTAGACGGGTTCGCCAGCGGTAAAACGGGAGTAAAAGTGTCACCTATGACCACTCCCTGTGCCACCACCTGATCAGCTTTTTCAGTCGAATCCAGAAAGATCACAATTGCGCTGTTCATCCTCGATGCTGATTTTATGCTGCCATGCCCAACCACCTGTCCTACAGCGAGGCTGGCCTCCTCCACAGAACAGGGAACTGTCGGGAGGATTCTCACACCATGACGCCGGGTCAAGCGCTCAAACTCCACACCACCATCAATCACCGGCATGATGCCGGCCGGGAAAAACCGGCAGCAGAAGCTACCGATCCCCGACACACTCACTCCAACACTCACACCCCAGCACACACACACTCAACCCACTATATCAAACACACACACCTCAAACACACACGATAGAGAAAAGTTAGAAAAAACAAAGTTTAAAGTACTCACTCCACACCACTCCACACCCCTGCTCCCACAAACGCCCACGCATGCGCACGAGAGAGAGAGAGAGAGAGAGAGAGAGAGAGAGAGAGCAAACCACACACACACAGCTCGGATCACCACAGTGCCCCCCCTCACCTCACGGAACGCCTCCCGGCAGCCGACTAATCCTGCCAGGGTGAGCCCGATGGAAAGCCCTGATCAGCTGTTGATCTGTGATATATGAAGCTCGGACCCATGATCTTTCCTCAGGTCCATACCCAGCCCAGTCCACCAGGTACTGAAGACCTCACCCCCTGCGTCGTACGTCCATAATGCGGTTGACCTTGAACGCTGGCCCACCGTCGATCATCACCAGAGGGGGAAGCGGCTTAGATGGAGGGCACAAAGGGCTGGTGGAAAACGGCTTCACCTGAGAGACATGGAAGTTAGGACAGATGCGGAGGGCAGGGGGTAGAGACAGGTGGACAGCAACCGGATTGATTATGTGCGAGATGGAGTAAGGACCAATGAAGTGAGGAGGGAGCTTCTTGGACTCAGTTTTGAGATTGATGTTCTTAGTGGATAGCCATACCTTCTGTCCAACCCGGTAAGTGGGGGCTGGGGTCCTCCGGCGGTTGGCGAACTCAGAGTTGCGGCCTGCAGTACGACGTAGAGCAGCCCTGGTAGTCCTCCAAATCCAGTGACAGCGCTTGATGTGGGCCTGCACCAATGGAACAGCAATCTCTACCTCCTCTTCCGGGAACAGGGGGAGTTGTACCCCAAAGACACCTCGAAGGGGGAAAGACCCGTACCAGCAGAAGTGGCAGAGTTGTGCACATACTTGAGCCAAGGTAGGTACGAACTCCAGGATGCAGGATTGGAGGCAGTTACACACCTCAGGGCAACTGCCAGTTCTTGATTGGCATGCTCACACTGGCAATTACTCTGAGGGTGATATCCCAAGGGCAAGCTGACCGATGCCTCAATGGCCTTGCAAAAGGATCGTCAAACCTGAGATACAAACTGAAGACCCCAGTCTGAAACTACGTCCACTGGGGTCCCATGAAGCCAGACCACATGCAGCACGAACAGGTCCCCCATCACCTTGGCAGACGGAAGCTTGTTTATGGGGATGAAATGAGCTGCCTTAGAAAACCTGTCCACGATGGTGAGGATCACAGTATGTCCCGTGGAGGGGGGAAGCCCGGTCACAAAATCCAGAGCCACATGGGACCATGGTCTGCTGGGGATGGGTAGAGGGTGCAGCAGTCCCAAGGGGGGAGAGAAGGATGATTTCCCCGTGGCGCACTGGGGACAAGACTGAATGAACTCGCTGCCATCTCTCCTCATTGATGGCCACCAGAAGGTCCTCCACAGCTGGGACAAGGTGTGAGACATCCGGGGGTGGCACATGACCTTAGAGGAGTGCAACCAATTGATGACCTC
The DNA here is from genome assembly GCA_020510985.1 of Pholidichthys leucotaenia. Classification (NCBI taxonomy): domain Eukaryota; kingdom Metazoa; phylum Chordata; class Actinopteri; order Cichliformes; family Pholidichthyidae; genus Pholidichthys; species Pholidichthys leucotaenia. The sequence continues at coordinate 122,898,654 of CM035842.1, forward strand.
GCCACGGACTGGGGAAGGGACATAAACCCATCCTGCTGGACCCCCACCCGGGTTGGGTTCCGCTTCCTGCGCTCTCTTGACCCTCTGCTTGATCTCCCAGTAGAGCACGCCAACTACACACTGTCACGCCGCGCCATTCATCAGCGGCGCCACCTGCTCATGCACCTGCTACTCGTCAGCGGCGAAGGATAAAAGCCGCCTCGCCCTGAGCGTCGGCCTGAAGCCGTAGACTTCATTTCCTTTGTATGGACTTCTACCACATTCTCTTCAGCATCCTCATCTCCGGTAAGAAGTTCACTTACCTCATCTCTCCAGTCTGCTCCCCTGTGCACAGGTGGATTCCTCGGCGGCGGACAATCCCGTCCCTCGTCTCTCCTCGCTGCTGCACCGAGCCCTGCAGGTGGCTGTCTCCCGGGCTTCCATCCTTGAAGCGCCAGTCATCTGCCCAAACAAGTAAGCTTCTCTCCCTCGCCTATTCTCCTCCCGTGTTGGTGTGTGCTCATCACCCTGTGTCTGATTTCTCCCATAGGGTTGCCGGCTGAACGGTCTCCTGCCTCTGGGTCCGAAGCAGACGCCACCACCAACACATTAACATTCCGCAGACACGCACCCAAACATCCCTGTTGTTAATAAACAGTTTGAACTACTCTGAGCCTGTGTGTGTGCGTCTCCTGAGCCGAACGTTATGTCAGTACGGCTTCAGCAGAGCGGCTCGGCGGACGGCGGGCTCGCACACCGGTTTACCATCCTCGAGGCTCGGGTGGATCAGATTGTTTATCAGCAACAGGTGGTTCTTCATCAATTATTAGAACTGACTAACCGATTGAACCGCTTGGACCCCCAACAGCCGTTCCTCCCGACTCACCAGGGTGGCGCGGCTCCTGCTGTTCCAGCGGCCGTCCAGCCGGCTCCAGTGGCACCGGTTCGGCTCACGCCGATTCCGACCCCCGCCCGCTTTAGCGGTAAGCTCGGCGGAGCGCGGGGGTTTATTATGCAGTGTGAGTCCGTGTTCCACCGTGTGCCCAGAGATTTTCCCTCGGATCACAGCCGAATTGGTTACATAGGGAATCTTCTGGAGGGGCGTGCGTTAACCTGGACCTACGCCGTAATGGCGAGGCCCAGTTATGCCACCCTCACCTATGACCAATTCGTGAGGCGCTTTCTGGAGGTCTTTGACCACTCACAAACCGAAACGGTCCAGGTCGATCGGCTTCTCGCTCTCCAGCAGGGAAGCCGGTCGGCAGCGGACCACTCGGTCGACTTCCGGGTAGCGGCGGAGGAATTGGGCTGGGAGGAACGCTCCCTCTGTGGCCTGTTCCTCCGCAGCCTCAATAGTGATCTGAGGGATGAACTGGCTGGTCGGGATATCCCTGGGACGCTAGCGGAGCTGACATCCTTAGCGATAAGTTTGGATAACAGGCTGCGCGAGCGCTCCTCGGGCCGGAGGTCTTCTTCTTCTCGCCCTCGTGGAGCCTCGCCGCACCTGTTCCAAGCTCGCCCCCTGGCGGCGCCGCCAGCATCGCGCCCCGAGGAGTCGGAGCCGATGGTGACGGGCTGGACTAAACTTTCCCCTGTGGAGAAACAACGCCGCCGTGAGTTGGGCCTCTGCATGTATTGCGGAGGCGACCAACACACCGTGGAGCGTTGTCCACGGAAAGCCAGTCGGTGGGGTCCGCGAGTCACTGTTGGAAGCCTCGCGGATGTCAATCGGTTAGGATCACTTACTCAATTGAAGCTGCCCATCCGTTTCTGCCATAACCCTACTGGGCACCTCACCCACGCACTGGTGGATTCGGGCGCAGAAGGCAGCTTCATTTCACAAAGCCTGGCAACCCGATTGGGCATCCGCTGCCAGGCACTCAACACTCCCATCTCCCTGATCCACCTCTCCCGTGCCACCCTCGGGAGAGTGACACATCAAACTGTTCCCCTACCGGTCATCATCTCGGGAAACCACCGGGAGGAAATGACCTTTTACGTCCTTCCCAACTCTGTGTCGCCCGTCATCCTGGGGTATCCCTGGCTCCGCCTTCACAATCCGGTCCTGGATTGGAGATCAGCTGGGATCTCGGCATGGAGTACGTTCTGTATGAGCACCTGCCTTCAGTCCGCTGCCTGCTCTCCGTCCGCTCCTCCCCCTGCTACGGACGCTGCACCCCCGGACCTGTCTCTGGTGCCCCCAGAATTTCACGACCTGGGTATAGTGTTCAGCAAAGCGAAAGCTATGTCTCTTCCCCCTCATCGGCCCTATGACTGCGCCATCAACCTCCGCCAGGGGACTCCCTTACCTTCTGGTCGCCTTTACAGCCTGTCTGCGCCGGAGAAGGAGACGATGAACGCCTACCTGAAGGAGTCATTAAGTGCTGGGATTATCCGCCCATCATCGTCACCCGTGGGGGCAGGGTTCTTCTTCGTGGGGAAAAAGGATGGGTCCCTCCGCCCTTGTATCGACTACCGGGCCCTCAACAATATCACGGAGAGGGACCGTTACACCCTGCCTCTCATGGACACTGCTTTCCACTCCCTCCAGGGGGCGACCTGGTTCACCAAGCTGGACCTACGCAGCGCTTACCACCTCGTCCGGATCCGGGAGGGAGATGAGTGGAAAACGGCCTTCCGTACCCCGAACGGCCACTTTGAATATCTGGTGATGCCGTTCGGGTTGACCAACGCTCCTGCAGTCTTCCAGCGCCTCATTAATGACGTCCTCCGGGACTTCATTGGCCTTTTCGTGTTCGTCTACCTGGACGATATTCTCATCTTCTCCAAGTCCAGGGATGAGCACCAGGTCCACGTGAGGCGGGTCCTCCAAAGGCTGCTGGAGAATCGTCTGTACGTTAAGGCGGAAAAGTGTGAATTTTACGCCAGGAGTACATCCTTCCTGGGGTTCATCATCGCCCACGATAAGGTGCTCCCCGACCCAGAGAAGGTAAAGGCGGTGGTGGAATGGCCCACACCTGCATCTCGGAAACAGGTGCAGCAATTTGTTGGCTTCGCCAATTTCTACCGCCGCTTTGTCCCCAACTTCAGTGCCATCGTGGGACCACTGACCCGCCTCACGTCCCCGAAGGTCCCGTTCCGGTGGACCGAAGAGGTCGCTGCCGCCTTTGAGGCGCTGAAGGCGGAATTCTCCTCCTCCCGGGTCCTTCGCCAGGTCGACCCCGCGCTGCAGTGCATTGTAGAGGTAGACGCCTCGGACACGGGAGTGGGAGCAGTGCTGTCCCAGCGGTCACCGGACGATGGCGCCAAGCGACCGTGCGCCTTCTTCTCCCGGCGCTTGTCCCCGGCGGAGAGGAACTACGATGTGGGGGACAGAGAGCTCTTGGCCATCAAGCTCGCCCTGCAGGAGTGGCGCCACTGGTTGGAGGGGGCAAGCCTGCCGTTTGTGGTCCTCACGGACCACAAGAACCTGGAATACTTACGGTCTGCCAAGCGCCTGAACGCCCGCCAGGCGCGCTGGTCCCTGTTCTTCGCCAGGTTCCAATTTTCCATCACCTTCAGGCCTGGCTCTAAGAACGTCCTGCCTGACACCCTCTCCAGGCAGTTCGCCCCCGTGGAGTCGGAGGAGGCGCCCCACTCCATCCTGCCCAGGTCGTGCGTCGTGGGAGCCATCTCGTGGGACATTGAGAGCAAGATCCGGAAGGCACAGGAGGTGGAACCTGACCCTGGCGGCGGACCGGAGGGGAGGCTGTTCGTGCCATCCGCGGTCCGAGGAGAGGTCATCCACTGGCTCCACACCTCCAAGCTCACCTGTCACCCTGGCACCTCCCGGATGATAGATCTCCTCCAACGGTCCTTTTGGTGGCCAGGCCTGCGGAGGGATGCAGCCCGCTACGCCCGGGCTTGCCCAATCTGTGCCACCTGCAAGTCGGGAAATGCCCCTCCAGCGGGTCTGCTCCAGCCCCTGCCCGTCCCTGGCAGGCCCTGGTCGCACATCGCTCTGGATTTCGTCACCGGACTCCCCATCTCCAACTCCTATGACACCATCCTGACCATCGTGGACCGCTTCTCCAAGGCCGTGCACTTCGTCCCCCTGCGAGGCCTCCCTACTGCCCTGGAGACGGCGGACCTCCTCGTCCAACACGTGGTCAGGCTGCATGGGATTCCCGTGGACGTGGTCTCGGACCGGGGCCCCCAGTTTTCATCTGAGGTTTGGAGGTCTTTCTGCAACGCCATCGGAGCCAAGGTGAGCCTCTCCTCTGGCCATCACCCCCAATCCAACGGGCAGTGTGAGAGGACCAACCAGGAGCTGGAGGCTGCGCTCCGCTGTGTGTCCAGATCCAAACCCGCGTCCTGGAGCAACCATCTTGCCTGGGTTGAATATGCCCACAACACCGCTCGCTCTTCTGCTACAGGGATGTCCCCCTTCAAAGCGTCCCTGGGTTACGACCCCCCGCTGTTTCCGGAGCAGGAGAGTGAGGTAACTGTCCCGTCAGTTAGGGCCCATCTCAGGCAGTTCCGCTCCACCTGGGCTGCCGCGCGCCATGCGCTATTGCGCACAGCGGAGCGCAACAGGACTGTGGCGGACCGGCGTAGGAGACCTGCCCCGGCGTACAGAGTTGGGCAGCTTGTTTACATTTCCACCCAGGACGTCACTCTAAAAGGCGAGAGGAGAAAGCTGGCACAGCGCTTCATGGGTCCCTACCCCATCACCCGGATCATCAACCCGGTGGCTGTGCGCGTGGCTATTCCCCCCTCCCTCTGCATTCATCCTACTTTCCACGTGTCGAAGGTGAAACTGGCGGTTACTGACCCCCTTTGCCCTCCTCCTGCAGCGCAACCCGCGCCCCGGATGATTGGTGGCCATCCGGCCTGGTCCGCCTCCTCCATCCTGGACTCCCGGTGCCGGGGTCGTGGGTTGCAATACTTGGTGGACTGGGAGGGCTATGGGCCCGAGCATCGACAGTGGGTGCCCCCGTCGTTTGTGTTGGACCCATCGCTCATCGCGGACTTCCACCGAGTGCACCCGGATAAGCCATCGCCAGGAGGCGCTGCTAGAGGGGGGAGTACTGTCACGCCGCGCCATTCATCAGCGGCGCCACCTGCTCATGCACCTGCTACTCGTCAGCGGCGAAGGATAAAAGCCGCCTCGCCCTGAGCGTCGGCCTGAAGCCGTAGACTTCATTTCCTTTGTATGGACTTCTACCACATTCTCTTCAGCATCCTCATCTCCGGTAAGAAGTTCACTTACCTCATCTCTCCAGTCTGCTCCCCTGTGCACAGGTGGATTCCTCGGCGGCGGACAATCCCGTCCCTCGTCTCTCCTCGCTGCTGCACCGAGCCCTGCAGGTGGCTGTCTCCCGGGCTTCCATCCTTGAAGCGCCAGTCATCTGCCCAAACAAGTAAGCTTCTCTCCCTCGCCTATTCTCCTCCCGTGTTGGTGTGTGCTCATCACCCTGTGTCTGATTTCTCCCATAGGGTTGCCGGCTGAACGGTCTCCTGCCTCTGGGTCCGAAGCAGACGCCACCACCAACACATTAACATTCCGCAGACACGCACCCAAACATCCCTGTTGTTAATAAACAGTTTGAACTACTCTGAGCCTGTGTGTGTGCGTCTCCTGAGCCGAACGTTATGTCACACACGAGGGAGATACAATAGGATGTGGTTCAGGCAAGGCCATGTCAGGGGAGAACTGTCTGGAGAGCGCGTCAGGCTTGATGTTTTTGAACCCCAGGTGATAGGTGATGGTAAAATTGAACCTGCCAAAGAACAGGGACCAGCGGGCTTGTCTCGAGTTCAGCCGTTTAGCGGTTCTGAGGTGCTCCAAGTTCTTATGGTCAGTCCAAACCACGAGTGGCAGCGAGGCTCCCTCCAACCAGTGGCGCCACTTCTCCAAGGCAAACTTGACTGCCAGCAACTCTTGATCCCCCACATCACAGTTCCTCTCAGCAGGAGACAGACGTCGGGAGAAGTAGGCGCAGGGACGGACCTTATTGTCGGAGGTCGAGCGCTGAGACAGGACCGCCCCCACTCCGGAGTCCAAGGCATCCACCTCCACCAGGAACTGTAAGCATGAATCCACCTGGGCAAGGATGGGGGAGAGGGGAAGCGAGACTTTAATTCAGAGAATGCCGCATCAGCCTCTTCGGACCAACGAAAAGGGACTTTGGTGGCAGTGAGGTGGGTGAGAGGCAGAGCAACCACACTGTAGTCGGGGATAAATCGCCAATAAAAACTGGCAAATCCCAGGAACTGTTGCAGCTGCCTGCAGGAAGAAGGGAAAGGCCACTACACCACTGCCTTCACCTTACCTGGGTCAGCCCGGATCTCTTTATGGGCAATGACAAACCCCAGGAAGGTGGTAGAGGATGTATGGAACTCACACTTTTCCGCCTTGACGTAGAGTTGTTTCTCTAGTAGCCACTGAAGAACCCTTCTCACGTGTACGCGATGCTCGTCTATGGAACGAGAAAAGAGGAGAATGTCATCCAGGTACACGAACACAAAGGAATCCAAAAAGTCCCTCAGTACATCGTTGATGAGCCGCTGGAACACTGTCGGCGCATTTGTTAACCCAAACAGCATTACCAAATATTCGAAGTGGCCACTAGGAGTGTGGAACCCTGTCTTCCATTCATCACCCTCTTTAATCCGGACCAGGTGGTAGGCGTTGCGCAGGTCCAGTTTAGTGAAGACAGTGGCCCCCAGAAGCAAGTCAAAAGCAAAGTTAATGAGTGGTTGAGTGTGCTTAGCTTTCACCGTGATGTTGTTAAGCTCCCTAAAATCAATGCAGGGTCGAAGTGAGCCGTCCTTTTTTCCCACAAAAAAAACCCCGTCCCCACCGCCGATAAAGAAGGCCTGATAATGCCTGAACTTAATGACTCCTTAATGTATTTATCCATTGCCTCCCGCTCTGGGGCAGAGAGACTATAAAGCCTACTTGATGGTAATGGAGCTCCCGGAAGGAGGTTAATGGCACAGTCATAAGGGCGGTGGGGGGGGGGGGGGTAGAGAAAGTGCCTTTGCTTTACTGAATACCGGAGCAAGGTCATGGTACTCAGGGGCAGCGTTGGGCAAGTTACTAAAAAATAGTAACTAGCTACAGTTATTAGTTACTTCTTTTCAAAACTAACTGAGTTACTTTTGAGTTACTGCATGATTAAAGTAACTAGTTACTTGGAAAAGTAACTTTCACATTACTTTTAAATGCATACTTAAATCATCTTGCACACACAGCAAGATCAAGGGCCTCTTGTTCTCATCAGAAAAAAAGAAGAAAAAGAAAACTGAAGAGAAAAAAGTCTCATCTTACAGAGAAAAAATGTCTCAGATTTACACAGACTATTGTAATCAGTAGAAAGTCAGAATTTACTAGAAATAAACCTGTGAATTCACAGAGAAAATGTTGGACCCCTGGTGGGCCGTTTTTGGCCCACGAGCCATATGTTTGACACCCCTGGACCAGCCCATTAAAAATGCATATTTAGAGGATTTACTTCTATGAAATAATTGCATATCACAACAGCATGTCAATGAATGAGATAAAATAAAATAGAAAGCACAGACAAATGAAAGGTCACCGCTTAGAAGAAGCTTTACTGCCGCAAATCACAGTCACTTTTTCTCTGTGCATAAGAAAACTTTAAATGCATTTAATGCGTACATTAAATGCAAGCTTCTTTCTCAAAAAATATGTTTAACCACAGAGGTAGGAGCTGTTAGGGGCTACTTACCGCTCGGCCAACAGGTGATCAGGGCTTGATATGAGAGGTCACCACTGCCACAACATTTCTTCCCACAGGGTTGTGATATGAACTGGGGCAGGACAGGAAATGGACCCACAGAGGAGACTGTGTGACGGCTGCGTCAGTTATGGTAGGGTCAGTTTATATTTATTTGCTTATTTATTTTCTTGCCTTTGCCTTTGGCATGACAACCTCCAGTGGCTTGAGGCCACTGGGGATGACAGTTGTCCCCCCAATAGCCACTGAAACTGTGTATTCATCCCCCAGTAACTGCAAGTTGTATGATCGTCTGTTTGCACTAAAATGTCTATCCATAATAATAAAACGAGTAGCGCATCTGATCAAATTTCAGCAACTGTAATGCATTACTGAATTTTTAAACAGTAATTTCGTTACACAGCACATTTCTGCAAAAGTAGTGGTGTTGCTCCCAACACTGCTCAGGGGGAACCAAAGTGAGATCGGGCATGTGGGTGGGCAGGGAACTAATTGAAACAGAGGGAGAACAGGCTGCAGACTGTAAACAAGCGGCTAAACAAAAGGTGCTCCATGAAATGACCTTCCCTGCCTGCCAATCAACAACTGGGCTGTGGAGTCTTAGCCAAGGATACCCTAAAATGACAGGGGAGGCAGAAATGGGTAAAATAAAAAAAACTCAGGTGCTCCCGATGGTTACCTGAAACAAAAACTGAAATAGGGGCAGTCTTCTTAGTAACTCTGGTGAGTTGCTCTCTGGAAAGAGCAACCAAATTCAATGGAATTTCCAAATTATGACAAGCGAGGTTCAACCGGGTTGCCAGACTCTCCAAAATGAAGCTCTGTTCTGCGCCTGAATCAATGAGAGCATTAGTGGAAAAATCAGTGTGACATTGTTGAAAGCAAATAGGTAATACCAGTCGTTTAAAGGTTTTAGCCTTTCCCACGTCCGTTAGCCCCCCTACTGTGACAAATGGACCCTCCCTTTTGGCTGATTGGGGCAGGAAGTGACCTCGTGATCGGCACTAGCACAATACATGCACAATCCGAGATCGCTGCGGCATTGTTGTTCCGCAGGAGACAACTTAGACTGGCCCACCAGAATAGGTTCCCCGATGTCAGAGTGTTCAGAGCGGGGGAGGCCTGGGAGGAGAGGCTGAGAGGGGACATGCGGCTGGGAGCCCGAGCGGTTAGTAAAACGGTGCTCTCTACCCCGCTTCCTTAAGCTGTTATCAATATTAATGGCTAGAGAGATTAACTAGTTGTGAGGAGGGTTTTTCTAAACGGGCTAACTCATCCTGAAGGCTAGGACTAAGATTGTGTGTGAAAATGCTTCAGAGTGAAGCATCCTCCCATCCCACCTCAGCTGCAACAACCCGGAAATCCACAGAGTTGTCAGCTACAGACCTGGCCCCCTGACGAAGATTAAAGAGGTGGGTGGCAAGGACACCACCCCGGTCTGAATGGTCAAAAACCTGGGCAAACTTGGAAACAAATCGGTCATATGTGTAGTTGGGATATTCGGGGTGATCCATTATAGCATATGCCCAGGCTAAGGCCCACCCCTACAGCAGGTTCACCACGTAGCTAATTTGACTATGGTTTGTGGGGAAATCCTCCGGTACCCGTTGAAAAACAAGGTTACACTGAAGGAGGAACCCCCGAGCCTCCCCCAGCTTGCCGCTAAAACGGGTGGGTGTGGGAACTGGTGTTAACCGAGGGTGCCGTACTGAAGGAGAGGATGAAGGCAGCGGTATGGCTGAACCCCCGGAAGCAGCCTGAGAGGGCAGCGCTAAGGTAAGTTGATCAAGCCGAGAATTTATCTGAGTTAATTGGTTCAAGATCATTTGTTGTTGGTATGTAAGCTGATCTAATCGAGCCTCCATGATGTTTAGTCTTTGTGTGGTAGCACCATCTGCTGGGTTTGACTGACGGAGATGTACTGACATGATTTGAGGTTAAAACCCAGGAGCAAACAACAGACTTGATTAGAAATACAATGATCTTTATTGAATGTGTGTGTGAGTAAGTGCAGAGGGAGGAGTCTGGCAACCCTGCAAGGAAGAGAGAGAAGGGGATATGAGTAATCTTGCAACACACGGATGAATTAGTAGAATAAATAATAATCTTATGGAGCAAGGAAGTGTAGGAGAGAAACTACTTGCAGCCTTGCCCTTCTCCAGGGCCCGCGACAGTGAGGTAGTGCTAGTGCAGATATTTACAATGATCCGTGCAGAGGACTCCTCAGCTGATGAGGGAAAGGGAAAGTTCAGTCTAGGTGCTGAGGCACTTATGGGATGCTGATGAGAGAGAGGGGCCTCCAGCTCATGGAGTGAGTCCTGGTCCGCCACCTGGAGTTAGGTTGGTCCGCCAGGAGGATGGTCTACCTGTGCACAGGTATAGAGGACAAGGAGAGGAAGATGCAGGTTGATGAAAACCAGTTAACAGGTTGCTTACGAGTTGTAGTGATGGAAGCGAAACTCCCAGCTGACGAGGAGCAGAGTTGACATAGTAGAAAGGGAGGCGAAGCTCCCAGCTGCAGGGTAGATTTGCGTTGTAAAGCTCTTTCACCGTGTTGGAGCATTGACATCTCCATGCAGGAGTGGAGGGCCCCACTCTATAAATGCAGTCTAATTAGGAGGTGCAGGTATAAGTGGAACCGCAGCTGTGGAAGATAATTAGAGAGAGAGAGAGAACAAACCACACACACACGGCTCGGGTCACCACAGATTTAATCATATTGTTAAATTCAATCAACAGTTCCTTAAGGTACAACCGATGCACCTCAAGTTTAGTGGACTTCCACAGTCCCTTGCACCCTCCAACATTTATGTCTAAAACAACGAAGATCTTCATTTAACCAGGGGGATGAATTAACAGCATGGACAGGCCAGGTTATCAGGGGAGCAACTACATCTAAGATGCTTGAACAGTATGAGTTAAAAGAGCAGACCAAGCTCTCAGTGTCTTCATGAGAGGATAAAACCACACTGCTATCAAAAGCAGCAGAAAATTTCACAGCTGAAAAACGATCAATTACACTAGTGTCGCCACTGTATGGTCTGGTAATTGAATATTATATTATATGTGTAAAAGGATTTACATTTGCAAATGTTAACATGTATTGGATTGTAAAAACGCAAATATAATTGTAGAATGCGTTTTGACTGAATTGAATCCTTTTGTGAGATAATTGTTAATATTAATTATGTTAATTGGGTGAGGCAGTTGATTAATCTTGAAACCACGTACCTTTGCCAGCATGCTTCCTGGTGGTATCTGGGCAAAAGACCCCTCAGGGGTTTGAGGGCCTTTAGAATCAGAATCAGAATCAGAATCAGAATAAGTTTATTGCCAAGCACATTTACAAGTAAATAACAGGTAAATATACGAGGAATTTGACTTGACACTGAAAACGTCAATGACATTCTCAATGACGCGGCGAGCCGTGAAGGCGCCTGTCAGCAGGAGGGGAACAGTAGGCAGAGGGGAGGATGGACACAGTAGGAGAGAGAAAAAAGCATTGTTTATCAGAATAAAGTTCATATATGACCGATATTATGATTACAAGAAAAAAACTCTCAATGCACAATTAGCAAACAATAGAATCCACACAATGACACAAAGAGAGCAGTGAGTGAATCTTCAGTCAGTATAAGTGAGTTGGGTGCATTGTGTAGTGTAGATGTGACAGTTGTTAGTGAGCAGCAGAGGGCGCCTCCTGGCAGTGGATAGATGTTATAATCATGTGACTTATAAACAAGTCCAGAGTCTATCTCTCTTGCTTGCAGAAGGCGCATGGGCACTGTCCTTGAGGGTCCAAATCCGCTGATACGACAACAACTGATTGTCGATTGTTTGGGTAAGAGCCGGTCCTTCTGCTTATCTCAGTCAGGAGGAATGTAAACACGGGGCACCAAACAAGGTCAAATCAAATCAGCACAGTGCACTCAGAGAATAGAATTTGTCCTCACCCGTGCAAATTCTGTGCTATCATATATGCAGGCTTAAACTGTTTTTCCATGGAAAGCACAGGGCTCGAGATGTATTCCTCCACTGAATCACTGTCATTCAGTTCACCGTTTGCCGCTACTCGTGCCTTCCCCAACTAGTCGAATTTGATGAAGGAGCTTGCCGGGTCCGCTTTGATCAGCTCTCTCACCTTCCTTCAATTTCTGATGCATCAGGGAGCTTCACAGCCAAAAATAGAAATCCTGAGATCATAACCAATAATGTTTCCACGAATTCCAATGTCCATGAGTCTCCTCGCAGGTTCCAATTCTTGGGCTCCCCCTTGGCCCGATTCTTGTTGAAAAATAGTGACAATAGCACATTTAAGCCGCTTCCAAATCCATAATTTCCGATTAGATTAAGATTCAGCAGAAGAAGAGCGACTAGACACAGACAAAAACGCAACATTGCAAAGCTGGGAATAGGTCAGGAAGGCAGGATACCAGCGGGAGGTAGTATAGGATAGTGGAGTAAAGGGGGAGTTTAATATGTAAATAGGGGTTTGAATTATTTATTGTATTATTTATGGTGTATTTACGGTGTTACTTATTCTGTAAATATTGTGGGGAAATTATTTATGTATTTATGTCCTTTTTAGATATTATTGGGTATATGTCCTCATGAATTTAGAACTTTTCTTACTCTTGAATTTGCAGTTAAAAAAAAAGCTTAAACTTGCAGCATTTTACTCAAATCTTAGATCTGCAGCGTTTTTAGGTTGTAAACAGTTGGAAATTTACACCTTTTTTGTCTTTTTGCTAAAGTTGCAGCTTTTTACCCATAAAATTGTACTTTTTTGGTCAGAAATTGGCAGCTTTTAACTGAGACTTACATCCTCTTTTTTTTTTTTTTTTTGTCAGGTCAGGCATTGGCTTGCTTGCTACCGGATAACCATGAAAGCTGGTACTATCTGTCTCATGGGTCGGACCGTCGGCGACTCAACCGGCATCCCCGCCCTTCCGAGGGTGTGGAGGGTGAAACAGGGCATCCTGGCAGAACTAAAAACAATATCTGTCACAGGTCTATGGTGGACTACTCCCAGTTACACAGGGTGAGACTGGACATCCTGGCAGATAAACACATCTGTCACAAGGTCTGTGGTGGACTGTGCCAGTTGGTGCATTGTGACATGCACTACACAAAGAGCAGAGATAAACAAACCTATCATCTGGTCAGTCACTGCAACAGATACTGGAGTCAGTTTGTCTTGGCTTGTCCTTGCCACTGATATTACCTTTATCTGCCAAGAATATGCTGCCAGTCCAGCAAAAGCTAGCAGTACTCAAATACTTTGCAAGTAGTTTCATGAAATGGTCAATCAGAAAGCAACTCATACCGGCTCGGACGCCGCCCAGGCTTACAAGGTCTGCGCTGATCTGTTCACACTCTGACAGGCAGCAAAAAGTAAGCTAGGAGCAGGAAGACAAAAGAAGAGGAAAACAGCAACCTTGTGTGTAGCAGAATGGAATGTACGCACTCTGTTGGACAGAACAACATCACAGCGCCCAGAAAGACAGACCGCGCTTGAGGCCCTGGAAATGAACAGGTACAATGTAGACATAGCTGCACTTAGTGAAGCAAGATTGCCTGGATATGACAGCTTGGAAGACCATGGGTACATCTTCTTTTGGAGTGGGAGATCAACTCAAGAAAGGACAGAAGCAGGAGTGGGCTTTGCAGTTAGAAAGGAGATAGCAGCAATGCTTGATGAGGAACTGGTGCCAATCAAAGACAGGATAATGACTATGAAACTCCCACTACAGCGGAAGATGTATGCCACACTCATCAGTGTATATGCCCCAACAATGACCAACACAGAGGAGGTGAAGGAAGAGTTCTACAGTGATTTACGTGAGACTATCAGGCGTGTACCGACTGATGACAGGCTGATACTTGTTGGAGATTTTAATGCCAGAGTTGGTTTGGACACCGAGAAATGGAAAGGAGTGCTAGGCAGTCATGGAGTAGACAAGTGCAATGCTAATGGAGAACTTCTACTTGCACTGTGGTCAGAGTACAACCTTGTGATAACCAACACTCTATTTAAGCACAAGGACACACACAAGAAGACATGGATGCACCCAAGATCCAAGCACTGGCACTTATTAGACTACATCATAGTCAGGCAGAGAGACAGAAGGGATGTATTGGACACCAGAGCAATGAGAGGCGGGGACTGTGTCACTGATCATGTTATGCTGAGATCTAGATTAAGGATCTGCAGACAAAAACAGCACTGCAGGACGGGTGCGAAGCCACCACGGAAGCTAAACACTAGTGCACTGAAAGGCAAAAAGAAGCAGGAAGAACTTACACAGGAAATGGATGAAAACTTGAAAGACTGGGACAGCAGCAACTCAGAGAATGGCATAGAAGAGAAATGGGCAACACTGAAGGATACGGTGTATCAGACTGCGAGTGATGTATTAGGCTACCCTGAGAGGAAACATCAAGATTGGTTTGATGAGCATGATGAACACCTGAAGAAACTACTAGAAGCGAGGAATACAGCTAGGCAGGAAAACCTACAGTGTATCACAAGGTCGAAGAAGAAGAAATACTCAAAGGCTCAGAGTGAGCTACAGAAGTACACCAGAGAGATGAAGTCCAACTGGTGGGATGAAAAAGTGGAGAAACTTCAAACTGCAGCAGACAGGAAGGACATGAAAACATTCTTCACAGGTTTGAGAGAAATCTACAGCCCTAAACCAAGAGGATTGATCCAACTAAAGGCTATGGATGGTGAAACGGTTTTGCAGGAGAAAGACAAGATCCTGGACAGATTTGCAGACCACTTTGACCAACTACCAAACAACCCTGGAGATCTCACTGAAGAGGCTAAAGAAGCTCCAGTGAAGCGACCAGTTGTATCAAGTCTGGATGAACCACCAAATTTTGATGAACTAATGGCAGCTATCAGGACAACACAGGATGGTAAAGCTCCAGGAAGGGATGGAATTCCAGCAGAAGTGTGGAAATTTGGTGGTGTTCAGCTGACCAACTGCCTGCACAAGCTCATCCAAGAGATATGGGATGCCCAGAAAGTACCTCAAGACTGGAAGGATGCAAGTATTGTGCCTTTGTTCAAGAAAGGTGACAGGAACCCTGTCTGCGTGGGTTTACTCCGGGGGCTCCGGTTTCCTCCCACAATCCAAAGACATGCATGTTAGGTTAATTGGCTGTTCTAAATTGTCCCTAGATATTTGTTTCCTATAGGCCCTTAGAATAGAGGGTTAGTATTAGTGAAAGCGCTTTGAGTGGTCTTTGTGACTAGAAAAGCGTTATATAAGTTCAGGTTAGTTAGTTAGTTAGTTAGTTAGTTAGTTAGTTAGTTAGTTAGTTAGTTAGGAAGGATTGTGGAAATTACCGAGGTATATCACTACTAGCCACTGTTGGTAAGATTCTCTCACGTGTACTGCTTAACAGACTCAGTGAACACATCTCACAGAATGTACTACCGGAAACCCAGTGCAGCTTTAAAAGTGGAAGAAGCACAATGGACATGATTTTCTGCTTGAAACAGGTTCAAGAAAAGTGTATCGAACAGAACATGCCGCTTTATGTAGTCTTCATAGACTTCAGTAAAGCCTTCAATATTGTTTCGCGACAAGGACTTTGACAGGTACTCAAGAAATATGGTTGTACAGAGAAGTTTGTCAGCCTGATTGAGGCACTCCATACAGGTATGCAAGCAAACGTAGCAATGAGTGGTTCAGTATCTAAAGACTTTTCAGTAAGCAACGGGGTGAAACAAGGGTGTGTGCTGGCACCTACACTCTTCTCGCTATATCTGGCAGCCATGCTTGAGGTGGCCTTCAAAGACACTTCAGAAGGAGTATACATTCAAACAAGGAAAGAAGCAGACTTGTTCAATGTGGCACAGTTTAAAGCCAAGAGTAAGACATCGATAAAGATAGTAAGAGAAATGCTCTTTGCCGATGACAGTGCTCTAGTTGCACACAGCGTGAAAGATATGCAATCTTTAGTGGAGAAATTTGCAAGAGCAGCTAGCCAATTCAGCCTCCAAATCAACATCAAGAAGACAGCGTGCCTTTATCAACCACCAAAGTTCCAATTATCAACATCACTACCAGAAGAGATCAGCATTGGTACAGAGTCACTAGTCAAGTGCAAGACTTTCAAGTACCTAGGGAGTACTGTTTCAGAGAATGTTAGGCTGGAGGATGAACTATCTCTCAGAATGGGAAGAGCGAGCGCTGTGTTTGGAAACTTGAGGGAGAGACTGTGGAACAATCGACATGTGTCAATCCGTGTGAAATGCAAAGTGTACAGAGCGACAGTACTGGCTACTCTATTGTATGGTGCTGAAACTTGGACTGTCTACAGAGTGCAGGTGAAGAAACTCCACGCATACATGATGAGACACCTTTGAGCCATAATGAACACTTTCCGGTTCCAGTTCCGCCGGACCGGCGGCGCCACACGAGTCAGCTGCCTGTTGCAACAGCCTTTTTTTTTATCTTCCTTCTTCTTTCTACACCTTTCACTCTGTATATATATCACGGACGCACGGATCGCCCCGGGGGTCTCCCGGGTTGGCGGACGGAGCCACGGTTTGCAGTGGGAGACGTTACAGCGGGGAGGAGCTAGTGCTAGCTAGCACTTGGCCGCCGCCCGGTGCTAATGGGAAACTCGACATACTGGGAGCTGTAGCGAAAACGAAGCGGGTGCCGGGCTGGAGTTTAGGCGGCGTGAAAGAAATATAAGACAGAATAATAAAGAGCGATGGCAAGAACCAAGCAGACCGCCCGTAAAATCTACTGGAGGAAGAAGCCCCCCAGGAGACAGCTAGCCACAGGGCTGCTCGGAGAGGCGCTCTGGCCACCGGCAGAGTGAAGAGGCCTCGCCGTCACAGGTCCATGGCTCTGAGAGAGATCCGTCGCTACCAGAAATCCACGGAGCTGCTCATCCGTAAGCTGCCCGTCCAGCGCCTGGTGAGGGAGATCGCTCAGGACTTCAAGACCGTCCTGCGTTTCCTGAGTTTCGCCGTCATGGCTCTGCAGGAGACCAGCGAGACCCACCTGGTGGTCTCTTCTTCGCTAAGGGGGTCACCATCATGTCCAAAGACTTCCAGCTGGCTCGCTGCATCCGCGGAGAGAGAGCTTAGACTTTCTGCTGCACATCCACCAGCCATAATGCTCTGCACTGTGTGTCTATATATACATTTATAGTAATATGGACATATGTTTACTAGATGTTGTTTTTTCTTGCCTTCTGATTGTTGCTCTGAGTGTTGCTATCCCTATGCTGTTGCAATCCTGGAATTTCCCCATTGTGGGACTAATAAAGGCTTATCTTATCTTATCTTATCATGGAAAGACAAGATAACCAACATAGAAGTGTTGAAATGAGCTGGTCTACCATCAATGGAGGACATGCTAATACAGATGAACCTGAGATGGCTCGGACATGTTGAGAGGATGGACCACCAGCGTCTCTCTTGGCAGTTACTCTACTCACAGTTATGCGAGGGCAAACACAGTCAGGGTAGACCAAGGCTCAGATTTAAAGACACTGTAAAAAAAAACCTGAAGAAGTTGGACATAGACAGGAGTTCCTGGCAGCAGAAGGCTAAGGACAGAGCTGTGTGGAGGAATCTGATCAGACCTAAATGAAACAGTCATTGTCGCCCACAACAGACTGCTATGATGATGATGGGTATATGTGCGAAGATGAAATGTTCATTGTCTTACCTGGGATTATGGTATGTGCCAATTAGGTTAATTATCTCACTGAGTATATTAACAGGTGTCGGATGTGTGTTGGAGTTATTGCCTGTGAAGATTGTTGGAATGAACAGAAATTGCTGGTTGCAAACTTTGGAAGTCTCCACTTTTTCTCTGGTGCCTTGACCACTCGGCTATCACTCTGACATTTTGGTGTCAGAAGTGGTCCATTTCTTGACATTTGGCTTCAGGAATGGTTCGTTCCTGCTAATTGCTGACAGAAGTGGTCCGGTTTCACGGCTGTGGTGAAGAGGAAAGTGCAGCCGGATAAGTGGTGTCAGGAATTTTCCACTCCCACCGCAGCTACAAAGAAAGACAGTGGAACGTATGACAATGATGTCAAATTAAGTGGACTGTGTGACATTTGGTAAAAAAAAAAAATGTGTTGTCAAAAGTAAGGAGTGATAACACAGGACAAGCGGAGCGATGGCCAAAAGGAACATGAAGAAACAACAGGAGCAATTAGACGACTTGGAAACTAGCATGGCAATTGAGGAGCAGGGGGCCAGTGGACTAGACAAGCTAGAAGAATTGGCAAGCTTGGTGAAGTCCGTGGTACATTCACTGACAGTCAGAGACCATCAGATGGAGGAAGAAGCCTCTGTGCAAGAACAAAGGTGGCGGACTGTGCAGCATCAAGTTCGCCAGATGCAGTCACAAGTGACGGAGCTGAGAGAGGAGTATGGGAGCTGGGCTGAATGCAGCGGTGACGACGGCGCTTCGGGGTAAGACCCCAGGGTGACGGCCAGTCAGGTCAGCCCACAGGAGGAGGAGCTACCGCTGCAGGTGCAGGCGAGGACAATGCAGATGGACCGCGAGCCCAAGCTGAATCCGCTCTCTCCCGATGACGACATCGAGCATTATCTGCCGACGTTCGAAAGGATTGCTAAGGTTTGCCGCTGGCGTGTGGAGGAGTGGGCTATTCAGTTGGTTCCTCTGCTCACGGGTAAAGCACGTAGTGCGTATGTGCTCATGGACATCGCTGACACAAAGAACTATGATAAAGTGAAGGAAGCCATTTTAACTAAGTATGAAATAACACCCGACACCTATAGGAGAAGGTTTCACGCCCTGGGCATTCATCAGAACGAAACCCCCCGTGAACTGTATGTATGTTTGAAAGACCTGTTTAACAAATGGATTAAACCAGAGACCTCAACGGTGAAAGACATCACAGAACTGTTGATCTTGGAGCAGTTTCTGTGGATGGTGGACCCGGAACTGGGAGTCTGGATACAAGAGCGGGACCCGAAGACTGCGGAGGACACGGCTTGTCTGGCGGAAGTCTTCCTGTCAGCCAGGTCTGAGAGCGGGAGACCTACTCTCAGCCGTGACGGCTCTTTCACCACACGGAGTAAGTTTGATGGGGGTGAAAAGGACGGTCAAGTGCAAAATAGACTGTATTCCAGCTCCAGTCAGGTCACTATTAGCAAACATAATGGTAGTAGAAAGTCACATTTTGTTTCGAGTCAAGATATACACTGTTACCAGTGTAATAAAATTGGCCACATGCAGTATTCATGTCCTGCCACAAGAAATTGTAAACTGTCATTATTATGCTCAGTTCCTAGACCCACTCTTTCAGCCCCAGTGCACAGTGAAATGTATAAAACGATGGTGTTGCTTAATGGTCAGTGTGAAGAGGCCCTTTTAGACTCAGGTTGTTTTCAAACTGTTGTGCTGCCCAGTTTGGTCCCTAGGGATTTGTGGAGTGAGTCTGAAATAAATATCAGTTGTGTCCATGGGCATAAAAAGTTGTACCCGACCACTGAGGTCTATTTAACAGTGGGGGGTTAGACTTATCTCCTTTCTGTAGCTCTGGTGCCTGATTTGCCATACTCAGTTATTCTTGGCAATGATGTTCCAACTTTATTGGACACCATACAACAGGTTAGGGAAGAACACCAAACTGAGGAGAGACAGGCAGGTGGCGCTGTTGAGCAGAGGGTAAAGGCACCTGTGGTGAAAAATTGTAATATGGTTACAACTAGAGCTCAGAGGGCTGCCAATGTTCTTCAGGAGCTGACTTTTTATGATTCTGGGATAAAGGTAGGCCCAATTAAGCAACCAAAATCCAAGGCTCAGAGGAGAAGAGACAAGGTTTTAGCTACAGCTAAGAACTTGGGGGAGGAAACATCACAGCTAAGCCAGTCAGTAGATTTTAACATTCCTTCTGATATAGCTGCGCTGCAGAAAGCTGACCCATTGCTAAAACCTTGGTTTGGAAAGGTCTCTGAGATTGACGGTGTGAAACAGGGCAGAGTGGACTGTTTGGCCAAGGCCGAGTATGTCATTAGAGATGGCATTCTGTACCAACAGCAAGGTGAAGTTAGGGCCATAGCTTTGCCACAAGGCCTCACACAAAAAGTGATGGAACTGGGACATGTTATCCCTTTGGCAGGTCATCTAGCGTTCCAGAAAACGTTACAGATAATTGCTAGGTTTGTGTGGCTAGGAATGTATACCCAAGTTAAGGAGTTTTGTGCAACATGTGAGATATGTCAAATTACATCATCTAGGGGAGTAGCCCGGGCCCATCTTCATCCATTACCAATCATTGGAACACCGTTTGATAGGATAGGGATGAATATAGTTGGCCCCCTAGAAAGAAGCTCCTCGGGTAATAAACACATTCTTGTAATATGTGACTATGCTACTCGGTACCCAGAAGCCTTCCCACTGGAATCTATTAAGGCTAGGTAGGTTGCTAACTGCCTTATTCAGTTATTTTCGAGGGTAGGCGTACCCAAAGAGGTCCTGACAGACTGTGGGACAAATTTTCTGTCAAAACTTTTGCAACAGGTTTATAAACTGTTGGGTATTAAGGGGATTAGGACCACCCCATATCACCCTCAGACTGATGGACTGGTGGAACGGTTTAACCAGACTTTAAAGAACATGCTGTGGAAATTTGTTTCTAGTACAGGCTCAGATTGGGACCAGTGGGTACCGTATTTGCTGTTTGCTTATCGGGAGGTGCCCCAGACTTCAAAAGGGTTCTCACCTTTTGAACTACTTTATGGTCGTCAGGTGAGGGGCCCATTGGATTTATTAAAGGAGCACTGGGAGAGGCCTCTGAGTGATCAGGACAATGTGGTCTCATACGTCATTAAAATGAGACAAAAACTGGATCAGATGACTGCTTTGGTTCAGGAGTACATGAGGATGGCGCAGAATAAACAAAAGACATGGTATGACAAGAAGGCCAGGAAAAGGGTTTTTCACACAGGTCAGCAGGTGTTGTTACTGCTGCCCTCTTGTGATAGTAAGCTGTTGGCTCGATGGCAGGGGCCTTACAAAATTTCTAGGAAGTTGAGCTCAGTGACATATGAACTGTATATGCCTGATAGAAAGACAAAACACCAGTGTTTTCATATCAACTTGTTGAAGGAGTTTCAGCAGCCTGTGCATCAGCAGCAGTAGCCTGGTCATCAGCAGATGTGTCATCAGCTCCTGATTTGTGCAATGGAAGTGGATGAGGAGAGAGGACAACCCTTTCCCACAGACGTGACAGAGTTTTGTTCTTTTCATGTGTCTCATGTGCAAGATGATCAGCAGAGACAGTTAGAGGCACTAATAGATCCAGATTTGTTTCAGGAGAGACCTGATTTCACCACTTTAGTACACCATAGAGTGCATTTAAAGAAAGAGGCTGTTCCCCGTTGGAAGTCCTATAGGATCCCTGAACAGTTGGTCCCAAAACTGAGGCAGGAGATTGATTTGATGTTGCAGCTGGGAGTGATTGAGGAGTCGGTCAGCGAATGGTGCAGTCCGATTGTGTTGGTCCCCAAAAAGGATGGTTCTTTGAGGTTCTGCATTGACTTTAGGTACTTGAATGCAGTCTCTAAGTTTGAGTCTTACCCCATGCCCCAAATTGACGAGTTGTTAGAGAAAGTGGGCAGGGCTAGGTTTATTTCTACATTAGACCTAAGCAAGAGGTATTGGCAGGTGGCCTTGGCACCTGAGACGAAGGAATTGACAGCCTTTAAAACACCTTATGGCACTTTCCAGTTCAAGGTCATGTCATTTGGCCTCCAGGGGGCACCTGCAACTTTCCAGCGACTCATGGACCAGGTATTAGGAGGAGTGTCAGACTTTGCAACTGCCTATCTGGATGACGTAGTCATCTATAGTCAGACCTGGAAGGATCACGTGTTACATCTTCGGCAGGTTCTGCATTTAATTAAGGAGGCAGGTCTGACTATTAATCCACGCAAGTGCGCATTTGGACGGCAGCAGGTGGAGTACCTGGGACATGTGGTTGGTCAGGGGGTCATTAGACCACGAGTGCTATTCAGGCCTATCCTGTCCCTACCACCAAAAAGAAGGTACGGTCGTTTTTGGGTCTGGTAGGGTGGTACAGTAAATTCATCCCCCATTTTGCTGAAAGAGCAGCAATTCTGACTGACCTCATGAAGGCTTCAGCACCAAATAGGGTGAAATGGACAGAGGAGTGTGGGAGAGCCTTTGAGGATATGAAGGGTGCGATTTCTGGGGAGAAGGTTCTCTACAGACCAGATTTTGCCCGTCCATTTATTCTGCAAACAGATGCTTCAGGAGTTGGCATCGGAGCAGTACTTCTCCAGGAGGTGAGGGGAGAGAGACACCCAGTACTGTTTTTGAGCCGTAAATTGTTGGACCGAGAGACGAGATACTCTACGGTGGAAAAAGAATGTCTGGCCATGAAATGGGCAATAGGGTCTCTTAGGTATTATTTACTTGGACGTCATTTCACATTAGAGACAGATCATCGGGCCTTACAATGGCTAAATAGAATGAAGGACACTAACAATCGTCTTACAGGGTGGTATCTGTCCCTACAGCCCTATAACTTCACGATTCAGTATATGGCAGGGAATACCAACCTTGTGGCAGACAGCCTCTCCAGAGTACATGACTCATAGCGTATCGTACTCTCGGGAGGGGGGGGAGGAGGTGTGACGACGGAGTGTCACCACTGTATGGTCTGGTAATTGAATATTATATTATATGTGTAAAAGGATTTATATTTGGAAATGTTAACATGGATTGTAAAAATGTACATATAATTGTAGAATGTGTTTTGACTGAATTGAATCCTTTTGTGAGATAATTGTTAATATTAATTATGCTAATTGGGTGAGGCAATTGATTAATCTTGAAACCACGTACCTTTGCCAGCATGCTTCATGGTGGTATCCGGGCAAAAGACCCCTCAGGGGTTTGAGGGCCTTTAAAGGATACCAGCAGGAGGTAGTATAGGATGGTGGAGTAAAGGGGGAGTTTAATATGTAAATAGGGGTTTGAATTATTTATTGTATTATTTATGGTGTATTTATGGTGTTACTTATTCTGTAAATATTGTGGGGAAATTATTTATGTATTTATGTCCTTTTTAGATATTATTGGGTATATGTGGGAAGTTGAAATGTTCATTGTCTTACCTGGGATTATGGTATGTGCCAATTAGGTTAATTATCTCACTG
Source organism: Pholidichthys leucotaenia (assembly GCA_020510985.1). Lineage (NCBI taxonomy): Eukaryota > Metazoa > Chordata > Actinopteri > Cichliformes > Pholidichthyidae > Pholidichthys > Pholidichthys leucotaenia. The sequence continues at coordinate 122,921,541 of CM035842.1, forward strand.
AGTATATTAACAGGTGTTTTCATTTGGTTTGTGTGGGGTGTCGGATGTGCGTTGGAGTTATTGCCTGTGAAGATTGTTGGAATGAACAGAAATTGTTGGTTGCAAACTTTGGAAGCCTCCGCTTTTTCTCTGGTGCCTTGACCACTTGGCTATCGCTTGTGACAGCGAGAACATTTTACACACTTGCCAGTGTAGTAGTTTGATTTAAAAGATAAATTAAAAAGAGCACAAAAAATGGTCTGACACAAGAAGCTCCTTAGTCTGAACATTGTTCACATTAAGACCAATTGTAAAAACAAGATCAAGTGTATTTCCTTTGATATGTGTAGGGCCAGATACAAAATAAACTTAAATAATTCAGTACTGTTCAAAAAAATTAACTGCAAAGCTGTCGTTGGAATCATTAACATGAATATTAAAATCCCCAAGTAATAAAATCTGTTCAAATTTAATAATAGAATTTAAAAAAAAGTTACCAAACTCAGATAAAAAAGAAGTATTAACTCCTGGAGGGCGGTAGATTAAAACACAATAAAATGGGTCTGAGGAGCCAATTTTTAAAATCATGAGTTCAAATGATGAAAAAGTTCCATGGCTCACCCTCCGTGTAACGAAGCGGCTCCGGTTCACAATGGCCAGACCACCACCACAACCACCTCACGTAACTCCTTGGGTTCTCCAGCCACCACGACATGGACACCCTCAGGAAATCTGTACAAGAGAACACACTGCCAGCAGTATATCCATATTTGTCATTGTCATCATCATCGACGTCATCATCATCATCATGGGGTGCTGCTATTTGGAAACCAGATATACAGTGAAGCCAGAGTTCCTCAGTCTGCCTCTTGCTGTCCTTTCCCTGCAGCACCCCAACTGCTCCACACAGAAGTGTCCACCCCTAAATGATGGCACCATGGTGGTCCTGGGCCATTACTGCTCCTCCTCCTCAGTCATGCCCTTCTTTAGCTGTTTTCTCTGGGACCAGCAGGGCTCTCATCTGGCCGGCTATCCTGGCAGGGCTCTCCTCTGGCCAGGCTCTCATCTGGGCAGGCCCTCATCCGGCCAGGCTCTCTCCTCTAGTGATGTTACGCTCGACACCGCCCATTCGACACTGATTCAAGCAATATAAAGCGGAAGTGTCCTGAGCAGTGCATCGAACACTGTTTCAACATACCCACAGTCACATAACCATAGCAGGTGAGGCCTCGTTATGTCGTTACATCACGTGACTTGAGGGCTCGCGGGAAGTTTGAGAAGGTTGGGCATTTGAATATAAGTCAAGGAGAGTATTACAGAAGTTACAATTAGGTTTAGGTCCAGTAACATTAAACAAAACACATTACATTTACTAAATGTTACACTGAGATACATGCGTATACATTCATTCACACAAACACACTAGAAAATAGATAGATAGATAGATAGATAGATAGATAGATAGATAGATAGATAGATAGATAGATAGATAGATAGATAGATGTTTGTGTGGTCATCATTTTTTGAGAGTGTAAGGTGTGTTGTTTTGAGTGAGTGAGTGAGTGAGTGAGTGAGTTTTAAAATGCTTATTTTTTTCAATAAAAATCTTTAAACACTCCCCTTTTAATAATACCTCTCAGTTGCAGAAGTACAAGCAAGCTCCCTAATGTTCCACAACATAGATTTTCCCACAGAATTTTTACAAGCCTGTCTGAGAAAATGATAGATAACAAAAAAGTGTAGTGAAACCTCTGAAAGTCTCAGTACTCAATGAATTGAGACTTTTTCTGGTCTTCCATTCAGATGCAGTTCTGACACTTAGTCAGCAGATGGCACTCTTTATTAAATGTTTCATAACACTGCCGATGATGAAGCAATTGTCTCAAAGTTGTTCATTGTTTCATGAGACCTCAGTTTCACCATCACTACTCTCCTCAGGCAGGGCTCTCCTCTGGCCAGAGTCCCATTCAAGCAGGCTCTTTCTCATTTGGCAGGGCCCTCTCTTCTGGACTGCCCGAGTACCTTTTATTTACTTTCTGTGCAGCCACAGATGCTGCACATCCCCAACCGACATAGGTGCTGCTGATCAGTAATTAGGGGAAGTACAGGGTGGAAGTAGACAACATCTCCAATTAAAAGCACACTGATTAAATATAAAAACTACAAAACATGCAAAGCTATAAATAAACATGCAACACAAACATAAAAAACATATAAAACCTAAAAAAACACAAGAAAATACTTCCAATTAAAAGCACACACTTAAAATATCAAAAGTACAAAACATGCAAAGTTATAAAACATACAACATAAATTTAAAAACTATATAAAATCCCCCTAAAAAACCCACAATAGAATAGTTCCACCCGGTGACAAAAACATCAAACATGCATCTTTTTTCTTCTTGCTTGCAGTAATTTACATGATTCAGACAAACCCAAGTGCAGACACAGGCTCAGAATAAACACAATAATCTTTATTAAATGCATGTGTGAGTGTGTGTAGGAGTGTAAATGTGAATGAGTGAAGGAGGACGAGCAGAGCGAGGACAAGTCTGGCAACCCTAGAAGAGAGGAGAGGCAAGAGTATGAGCTCTCTGTAAACTGATTGAATAAACAAGTGATGAATCAGTCTTATGCTGCAGGTGAGTAGTTAAGGTGCTGAAGAGCATCCAAACAGCACCGTATGCCAGTGCCTCGGCCTGTCGTGTGCTCGTGTAGATTTTAATGATGCAGATGCGTCAGAGGGGAATAGTTCATTCATAGAAACCAACGTTTCCTCGGCGTGCAGGTGAAGGTCCCGGTCCGCCGCCAGGAGGAGGAAGTCCGCCCAGAGGAATCCACCTGTGCACAGCGAAGATAGTGAGAAGATGCAGAGAATGAATTTCTTCGAGAAGCTTACGTGATGTTGGGGAGACAAAACTCCCAGACGATCAGGTGTGCAAGAAAGATGAAGGAGAGACTCCCTCGCAAAAGGAGAAGTAGACTCTTGCTCAGAGTTCTTACATCCAGATGGAGCGTTGACGTCTCCGTGCAGAACGAGAGGCAGCACTCCTTAAGAAGGCTGCCTAATTGGAGGAGCAGGTGTGCGCGCAGCTAAGATAAGATAAGATAAGATAAGATAAGATAAGCCTTTATTAGTCCCACAATGGGGAAATTCCAGGATTGCAACAGCACAGGGATAGCAACACTCAGAGCAACAATCAGAAGACAAGAAAAAACAAGAGCAGCGAGTATACATATGTACATATAAGTATATAAATATATAAACACACAGTGCGGAGCATTGTAGCTAGATGGAATAAATATATAAATATATAAACACACAGTGCGGAGCATTGTAGCTAGATGGAATAAATATATAAATATATAAACACACACAGTGCGGAGCATTGTAGCTAGATGGAATGAGCAGCATAACCGTCTACTTAGTTATCCTACATGGTATGATTATGTACCCATACATATTGTCACCCTCCGTAGCGACCGGTATTTTCCTAGTTGTATACCGGAGGGGACCATTGCGTAAGTCTATTGCATCTTTTGCATTCATTACTATTAGATTGTCAGGTTTTTTTGCTATCTCTGCGAGCAGCCCTGCTTAGGTTATACAGTCTGACAGCCGTAGATAGGAAGGACCTGCAGAACCTCTCGGTTGTGCACCTAGGATGATGTAGTCTGCTGCTAAATGAGCTCCTCAGTGCGTTCAGTATGTCCTGCATAGGGTGGGACTCGGACTCCAGCAGAGATGACAGTTTAGCCACCATCCTTCTCTCTCCCATCTCCTCCACTGGGCTGCACGGTGGCGCAGTGGTTTAGCACTGTGGCAGCACAGTTTTACCCTCGGCCGGGGGACCGCGGGGATCATGAGATCGTGGGTTCGATCCCAGCCCCCGACCAACAGTGAGCTGTGTGGAGTTTGCATGTTCTCCCCGTGTTGTGCGGGTTTACTCCGGGATTTCTCCGGTTTCCTCCCGCATACCAAAAACATGTAGGTTTAGGGCGCTCGCGCACGCAGCGACCAGCAGCCGGTGGCTTGTCACCAGACTGTAAACCAAGTCTACCTACGGGTACAAATAAGTAACATAAAAAAAAAATCCTTCTCTCTCCCATCTCCTCCACTGGGTCAAGGCGTTGCCCCAGGACAGAGCTAGCTGTCTTGATCAGTTTGTTCAGTCTCTTCCTATCGGCTGCTGTAACGCCACTGCCCCAGCAGACCACTCCAAAAGTGATGGCTGACGCCACCACCGTGTCGTAGAATGTCTTCAGCAGCGCCCCTTGTACACCAAAAGACCTGAGTCTCTTCAGTAGGAACAGTCTGCGCTGTCCCTTCTTGTAGAGTGCGTCAGTATTGTGTGACCAGTCCAGTTTACTGTTCAGATGAACACCCAGGTACTTGTAGGATGTCACCATCTCAATGTCTGTTCCCTGTATATTTACTGGTGCTGTGAGGGGTTGTCCTTGCCTGCGGCAGTCCACCACCAGCTCTTTAGTTTTCCTCGCGTCGATCTGGAGGCAGTTCCGATGGCACCAGTCCACGAAGTCCTGGATAAGTCCTCTGTACTCAGCTTCATCTCCATTGGAGATGAGGCCAACGATCGCAGAGTCGTCAGAGAACTTCTGTAGATGGCAGTGTGTTGTGTTGTGTGAGAAGTCCGCAGTATAAAGGGTGAACAGGAAGGGAGCCAAAACCGTTCCCTGGGGGGCCCCCATGCTACCGATGATCGTGTCGGACACACAGTCCCAGGTTCTCACAAACTGTGGCCGGTTTGTGAGGTAGTCCAGGATCCATGATGACAGGTGCTGGTCCACCCCTGCGCACAGCAGCTTGTCCTTCAGGATCATCGGTTGGATGGTGTTGAAAGCACTGGAGAAGTCAAAGAACATGATCCTCACCGCATTCCCGGGCTTCTCCAGGTGGGACAGAGAACGGTGAAGGAGGAAGATCACCGCATCCTCCACCCCAATGCCATGCTGGTAGGCGAACTGGAGTGGATCCATCGCTGGTCCCACCAGGGGGCGGAGGTGAGCAAGGAGCAGTCTCTCCGGGGTCTTCATCATGTGGGTTGTCAGGGCCACTGGTCTGTAGCTGTTCAGATCTTTGGGGTGGGAAGTCTTTGGTACAGGTACCACACAAGATGTTTTCCACAACTGTGGTACCCTCCCCAGCTTCAGGCTCAGGTTGAAGATGTGCTCCACAATCCCACATAGCTGGTCTGCACAGGACTTGAGGAGCTTTACGCTGATGCTGTCCGGTCCTGCTGTGGAGAGAATTAGGGCAACAGGCGCACAGAGCGGATCACCACAGTAATTAATCTGACATTCTTCAGATGTCCGTCATATCAGACAAGCTTAACAAGATTATTACCTTAGTAAAGTGTATTATCATCTTTAACCTCTCCCTCAACCAGAACATAGTCCCCTCCTGCTTCAAAACCACAGCCATCATCCCCCTCCCCAAAAAGAGCCCGCCAATGTGCCTGAATGATTACAGGCCAGTAGCATTCAGTCAGGTCATCATGAAGTGCTTTGAGAGAGTGGTGCTGGCCCTCATTCAGGACAGCATACCAGATACCCTGGACCCCCTATCGGCCCAGCAGGTCCACCTCAGATGCCATTGCTGCTGCACTCCATTATTCCCTCTCCCACCTGGAAGATAAAGACTCCTATATCAGGATGCTCTTTTTTGACTACAGCTCCGCCTTCAACACGGTCATCCCCCACAAACTCACCTACAAACTGTCTTCACTTGGCCTGCACCCCCACCCTCTGTGACTGGCTACTGGACTTTCTGACTGGCAGCCCTCAGTCTCTCAGGATTGGTAACAGGACCTCAGCCAGCATCATCACGAACACAGGTGTCCCACAGGGTTGTATTCTCAGCCCCATCCTCTACAGCCTCTTCACCCATGACTGTGTTGCCTCCCACAAGGACAATGTCATCTTAAAGTTGGCGGATGACACAGCAGTGATAGGACACATCATTGGTGGTGATGAAGCATCCTACAGGAGGGAGGTGGCCAGCCTGGTGTCATGGTGTGAGGACAACAACCTCACCCTCAACATGGACAAGATGAAGAAAATGATAGTGGACTTGAGGAAGGGGAGGAGACCTCATCAGCCGCTGTTCATTCGGGAGCTTGAGATAGAGAGGGTGAGCAGCTTTAAATACCTGGGCATCCACATCAGCGAGGACCTTACGTGGGCACTAAACACCACAGAGCTGGTTAAGAGGACTCAACAGCAGCTGTACTTTCTGAGGAGGTTCAGGAAGTTTGGCATGTCCCCCAAGATCCTCAACAACTTCTACAGCTGCATCATTGAGAGCATCTTGACCAACAGCATCACTGTGTCGTACGGCAGCACTACTGCTTTGGACCACAAACGCCTGCAGAGAGTGGTGAAGACAGCTGAGAAGATCATCAGGACTCCACTCCCCTCTCTGCAGAGCATCTATCACCGCAGAGTCCAAATGAGAGCTACCTCCATTCTCCAGGACCCCACCTACCTCCAGTGGACATCCAGACTAAAAAACTAATTCTTTCCCACTGCCATCAGACTCCTGAACAAATAACACAATTCCGGACAGAGCTTTGCAAATAGGAATTCACACACTGGATGCTAAATTTGCACATTGTTCATTTGCACACTGCACATTGTCTCACCCCATCTCACGTCCATATCATCTCTGCTACTAAACTATCATTGTACAGTCTACTGGGTATTATCAGGGCACACATCTTTACACAGAGGAATTCTCACACTGAATGCTAATTTGTACCTTGCTCATTTGCACATTGTACATAGTCTCATGCCATCTCATGTTCATATCATCTCTGATCTTAAAATTGCCATTGTACAGTCTGTTGAGTATTATCAGAGACAAGTCATACTCACTCAGTGAACTTTATTTTACTCTGGGACAAGTCATAGTCACCCAGTGAATTTTCAATCTTCTTGTTTCCTCTAATCTTACTGCTTTTACTGTCCTAATTGCTTTTAATGTGTATTTATTAGTATTTATTAGTATTAGTATTAAGGTGTGTTTATTACCTTTATTAGTATTAGTATTGCTGTGTAATTATTACCTTAGCATTTGTTGCAGACAGTAGAGTAAGAATTTCATTGCTCAGGAAATGTTGCATTTCTTAACTGTGCACATGATAATAAAGCCTTTGAATCCTTTGAATCCTCAAGCCTAAAATCAATCATTTTTCTAGTGCATTAGAGTGGCTTTATTCTTAACTGCTCAGATCAACAGTTATAAGTGGCTATGACTGAGACTATAATTCAACAAAAAATGATGTATTGAGCATTTTTAACAGCAACAATGACACCTTAAGGTGGATTCACACTACAACGTTTGAACTGACTTTTACTGAGCTGAGGTTTTGGCAAACATCTGGCTCTGCTGGCAAAAGTTAATGATAGTGGGTGTTTGTTGGCAAACACTGGTGAAAGTTGTGCTCTTTTTAATTTTTCAGCATGCTGAAAATTTGCCGACGTTTGGAAATACACGTTGGTGAAAGTTGTGCTCAGTTTGTAAAAGTTCTTGAGCGGTGGGCTAAGTTATGTAGAGTTTATCTAAGTCAGCCTAAGTTAAAGTTGGGTTCACACTATAGCATTTGGACTGACTTTTACAGACGTTTTGAAAAATCTGAGAAATTAGTCTAAATGTTGGTAAAATTATGTTCATAAGCAGTTTCTTTTTAATCCAGTGCACATCAACTTTAATGAACTTTTACAAACTTTTGCTAGCATTTGCCAACGTTGCATTCAGCATTGGCAAACTTTTGCCAACTTAGGCTAGTGTATGTGTAGTTGTTGCCAACTTAGGTTAACTTAAGCAAACAAACACTCAGCGCAGGTCAGCTGACATCAGCATCAGATGACACTCATATAAAGATCAGCGCTTGTGGAGGTTTCCTGCCATTCTGGACCTGCTTTTGGAGTGAACACATCTCCTTTGGGCATATGTTTCAGTATTTATTTTTGTTTTATATTCCTATGTAGTTACTTCTGCATACTCCTTTCCCCGTTCATTCATTCATTTATTCATTCAGTCATTCAGTCATTCCTCTCAAAAATAATACAATAATGCATATAGACTCCAACACTAAGTCCACGATTAAAATAGAATACAATAGGCTTTATTGCCGTTGTACAGTTGTACAGTACAACTATACAATTGTACTGTACAACAAAATGTGAATGTGGATGGAATAAAAAAAAACTAGTGTATCATCATATACATAAAATGATGGGTGATATTTTGACTGCTACAACTCTGTCCATTAAAATAACAAAATCCTGTTAAATGTCATTTACTTTTTGACACCACATCAGCACTGTTTGATTCCCCACAATGGAAGCCGAATGAATAAATCCTGGAAAATGATTACGCATGGAGCAGAAAATTAAGAAAAATAAATTTCTCAATGAGGAGATTATTTTTCTTTTTGACTGTTACATTTTTGGGAGATTATATGTGTATTTTTTTCTTTTTTAATTCCCCCTTCTCTCCATTTCTATTTCGTTCGTGCATGTCTGAAGTGAATTTTGGTCTAAAACATCTGCTTCCACCAGCATTTCAGTCAACGTTTGCTAGCGGAGCTTAACTTAGGCCGACTTAGGTGAACTCTGCATAACTTAACCCAGCGCTCAGGAAGTTTTTCAAACAGAGCACAGCTTTCACCAACATGTATTTCTAAACGTATGCAAATTTTCAGCATGCTGAAAATTTTCAAGGAATACAACTTTCACCAGCGTTTGCCAACAAACATCAACTATCATTAACTTTTATCAACTTTTGCCAGCAGAACTAGACCTTTTCCAAAACGTCAATAAAAGTTGGTCCAAACACTGTAGTGTGAATCCACCCAAAAAAGTAGGTCCAGAATGGCAGGAAGCCTCCACAAATGCTAATCTTTATATGAGCATACCCTGTCGCTGATGTCAGCTGACCTGCGCTGAGTATTTGTTTGCTTAAAGGAGTCATTGATTGCATTTTTTCCACATATTAATAGCTCACACGTCTTAATGAAACGTTTGTGACATATTGTGTTCACATTTTCTGTAATCTTTTTAATTACTGAAGCAAATTTGTTTTTTATTTTTCCTGTCTTTTTATAAATGCTCTGATTTAAGGCCTGTCACTTTAAGAACCACCCTTCACCATTTCAACTCTGCCCTCCCTCTTATATCAGTTAGCCATTATAGCTGACTACCTTCTAGCCTTCCAGCTCGAGCGAGCAGTGCTCTGGTTCACTGATCCACAGTCAATGGTGTATCTCACGCCAGTGATGGTTATTAGGGTGACTAAGATCTGAAGAAAATAACAATATAAGCCACGCTTACAGTGAGTGTCCTGGTGACAGTGTTAGCTCTTGGGCTAATAGGCTACCTTTAGCCACCACTTCAACCTACATGACGGACAGCTAGGTGGACCAATAATAAAGCAGTAGGCAGGTCTCAAGGATTGCAGTGGGTTGGCTTTTTTGAAACTTGACGTATATGATTTACCCGAAAAAGTCTAAATGTCATGATCTGAGCACAGGGGGATTCCGCCGTGCTCTGTCTCTTTGTCTTTTTTCTGCATTTGTATTGGATTGTATTTTTGAGTTCTCATTCCTGTTATTTTACATTTCACACATTCTGCATTGCTTTTTAGTATCATTTATTTTCCTGTTTGCGTTCATTGTTGGTTTGTTATTTACACATTTGGATTTATTTGTTTTTATAATATTTGTATCTTGTTGTGTTTTTTCTCTCCCTCTCCTTCTCCGGGGCTGCAGCTGTCAGTGGCACTTCTGGGTTTTTTTGCTCTATTGTGGGCGGTGCCCCTGTCAGCTGTCAGTTCCGTCTTCTCCCTCTCACTGCTCCCAGCTGATTTCTGTTATAATCATTGTCACCTCCTGCCCGCTCATGGTATCCACACCTGCCATCACTTGTGTTCAGTTATCTCTAGCTCTGTCTAAGGATAATGATTTCTCCCCTTTATGGCTGGAGTCTTAAAGTACCGTTCGTGTCAGAACCCTGTCCCCGTTCTGGCATTTACTATCCATGTGTATCCTGTGTTCTCTTTGTCGTTCGTAAGTGTGCATTATACACTATTTTGGATTTTTGTGTTTGTGCACAGTTTAGACTTTTTGTTGGTTAATAAATTTCACAACTAGCAGTTCAGCGCCTGGGTCTCTCTCCTCCTTGCTCCGAGGGGTAATTTAGGACAGAAGACAGCCAGTTGAGACCCAGCTGCTGCTAGTTTGTGTTTTTTATGTCCACTCACCTGTTTTGTCCGGAGCCTCACTATGTCCCCAGCACACCGGCCTTCAGCAAGTAAAGGAAGATCGGCAGCTGGGTCCCCAAGCCTGGAGGAGGAGTGGGCTGCTGAATTTATCCAGAGCTTCGTGGATGAAGCTCTCGCCTCCCGCAGCCCAAAGAAGATCTGGGAGAGTGTGAATTCGGCGACCGTTATTGTCAAGACGCTCCCAAGATTGTGGAGGTATTCCCAGTTCTCGGAGTTGTTGGCCACACTCTCCATCCTCCAACCACCTCCAGTGAGCCCGAAGCTGGCACAGAAGCGCACTCCATGGCAGAAGCCCTGTTCCACCTCCAGTTTGCCCATTCCTGCTCTATCGGCTCCAAGATGCTGCCACCCATCTCCGGACTGCCATAGGAATACCCCCGCCTGTCCAGCAGTCCATTTATCCAGTTTTTCTTCTCTGGTTGTCCCATCAGCCTTTTCCTCCACTGCTGCTGCTTCTCCCTCCTCCTCAGCGATTTCTTCCACTGCTGAGGGTCCGGCCGTTTCTTCTCCGGCTCCGCCCGTCTCCATGTCTGCAGGGGCGGCTCCTCCACGGTCCTCTGAGGGGACCATGACCACCGTAACCACGGAGAGGGATGACTTTAGACCAGCTGGAACAGAAAACATCATGTCCCAGGAACACAGGCAAGTGTTTTTTCATTCTCCATCATTGACTCATGAATTTTCTTGCCTGGTTCCCGGTGGTGAGGCTCAGCCTGTGCAGTCCTCTGAGTCCTCACTGCCTGCTGCAGCTATAAACCTTTCACCTGCTCTCTCCGTGTCTCCTTCTCTGCCCCTTGAGTGTCCGCCGGCCACAGAATTGAGTCACCAGAAGATGGAGGAGCCTGCGGCCCTGGAGGAGCTGGTTCCAGCCCTGCAGCCATGGTCTGGACGGAGGGAGAGCACTGCCTGTGATCTGGAGCCTGCGCCGACGGCTGAGCATCCCTGGGCTTCAGCAGTGCAGGATTCAGTGTCAGCTGAAAACCGACCTCCTGGATCCACGCCGGACAAGCCACCTGCGTGGGTCACTCCGCTGAGGGGTCCTGAGACTGCATCAACCACCAGGCCTGCTGTAGGGTCTGCCACAGCAGAGCCAGACCTGGATCTCCAGAGGGCCGGGCCCAAAATGTTGCCACCTGGATCGATGGAGTCCTGGACAGTGGTGGAGCTTGAGCTCAGGCAAGTGCTCTCCTTTGTTTTTGTTGTTTCCATGTTGGAGAGGTCTTGTCTGGCTCTTTGTGGAGAAAGCCAAGTGCAGCCGTCAGCTGCACCTGCGCTCACCTAGCCGGGCTCCACTGCCGCCGGTGACCCTGACCCTGTGTCTCTGTTCCCTTTGTCTGAGCCTTTCCCCAGGGTCACTGAGGTTTGTCCAGCTTCACCAGAGGTCTCCATGGGTCCAGCCTCGCCACCTGAGATCTCCATGGGTCCAGTTCCCCCTGCCAAGGTTGTCGCGGATGCTCCGTCCCAGCCCAGGACCTCCATGGGTGCTGCTCCCCCTCTGGTTGAGGTCTTTGCGGGTGCTCCCTCCAAGCCCAAGACCTCTGTGGGTGCTGCTCCCCCTCCAGTTGAGGTCTTCGCGGGTGCTCCGTCCCAGCCCAGGACCTCCATGGGTGCTGCTCCCCCTCTGGTAGAGGTCTTTGCGGGTGCACCGTTCCAGCCCAGGGCCTTCAAGGGTGCTGTTTCCCCATTAGTTGAGGTTATCGTGGGTACTCCCTCCCAGCCTCCATGAGTGCAGCTCCTCTTCAGTCCGGGTCTCTGTGGGTGTGGTGTCCTAGTCGGGGACCATCGTGGGTGCTGCGCTCCAGCCTGAAACCAAAGTGGGTGCTGCGCTCCAGTGTGGGTCCACTGTGGGTGTTACGCTCCAGCTCAGGGACCACCGTGGGTGCAGCTATGGCCCAGTCTGGGTCATCCATGGGTGTAGCTATGGCCCAGTCCAGGTCCACCGTGGATGCAGCTATGCTCCCATCTGGAGCCACCATGGGTGCTGATACACTCCAGCCCAGAGCCACCGCAAGTGCAGCTTTACTCCAGCCCGGAGCCGCCGCGGGTGCAGCTTTGCTCCAGCCCGGAGCTACCACAGGTGCAGCTTTGCTCCAGCCCGGAGCTACCACGGGTGCAGCTTTGCTCCAGCCCAGAGCAACTGTGGGCGCAACTTTGTTCCAGCCTGGAGCCACCACAGGTACAGCTTTGCTCCATGCCAAAGCCACCGCAGTTGCTGCGATGTCCCAGTCCAGGACCACCAAGGGTTCTTCCCCGAGGGGTAATTCATGACACAAAAAAACGTTTTGGGGAGTTTCTCTGAGAGAAGAATGACAAGGCAGTGTGCCTTTTTGAGGTGGTTGATGTTTTGGAACATTTTGGGCTATATACATGACCAGTTGACACATTTGAGACAGTTGAAACCTACAAACACACCATTTTTCAATCAATGAACCCTTTAAGTTAACCTAACAACAGCTACACATACACTAGCCTAAGTTGGCAAAGGTTTGCCAATGCTGAATGCAGCGCTGGTAAATGCTAGCAAAAGTTCATAAAAGTTTATAAAACTTCTTAAAAGTTGATGTGCGCTGGATTTACAAAAAACCTGCTCATGAACGTAATTTCACCAACGTTTGGACTAAGTTCTCTGATTTGTCAAAACATCTGTAAAGTCGGTCCAAACGCTATAGTATGAACCCAGCTTTATAGTTACATCTTTAAAAATGAAAGACATCTAACATCCTTCTAACTAAACTTACCCAGTTTAACTTTTCAGAACATGCTATCAAATGGATGAAATCCTATCTAACCAACAGACCGCAATGTGTAATGATCAACAGTGTCAAATCACCATATTTGAAGTGTCAAATGGGTGTCCCACAAGGCTCCATACTTGGACCAATATTATTCTCCCTATACATTAATGATCTACCAGATGCATGCAGAAACATTCATATACAAATGTATGCAGATGACACTATAATATTCACACCTGCAAAAAACACCCAAGAAACTGCTTGTATTCTTACAACAGCGATGACCCAAATTCATGACTGGCGGAATAACTCATGTCTCCTACTAAACACTAAAAAAACTGTCTTCATGATGTTCACCAAACAACAATCAAATATTACAAACTCAAACGTCGTCTTAAAAGGGGAGGAGCTGCAACTAGTCGAGGAATTTAAGTACCTTGGTGTGATTTTAGACTCCTCACTAACCTTTAAAAAGCACATCAAAAAAATCTCAAACATAATCAAATTCATTCTAAGAAATTTTAAACAAATTAGACCATTGCTGACAATTAATGTGGCCCAAATGTTTCTGCATGCAATGATCTTCTCACACATTGATTACTGTTTTACCAATTGGTCACTCACTGGTGTAACCATAATCAAATCCATTGAATCTTTATACAAAAAAGCCATAAAACTCCTTGACAAGAAAGATCCCACATATCATTGCTGTGACATCTACAAAAAAAATACAATCTTCTGTCTTTTGAAAATTATAAAACTCTCAAATTTGCCTATTCAATTTATGAAATATTAAATGGCTATGCACCCCCCGGGAGAATATGTTAAACTGAGAACTGTCACCGGAACAACCACCAGAGCAATCACTAGAGGAGACTGTGAGGTTCCCGACAGACGCACCACATTCGCTCAATCTTTGCTATCAGTGAGGGGCGCCAAGATCTGGAATAATATACCACCTGCAATCAGAGAACATACCACACTAAACACTTTTAAGATGCATGGTAAAAACTGGCTTTTAAACAACCAAAACTGTACCCATAACTAGTGGTTGCTCTGTGGCATATGCATATATACATATGCGCCCGTGCATCACACACATATGGCCCACCTCTTGTTTATTCCTGTCTCTTGTTGCTGTGAGGTGCTTGGGTGCATGTGTGTGTACGCATGCACAGTTCTTTACTCATATCACATTTGAATATCTTGTTTTGTAACACCTTAACTGTTGCACTTTAGCATATCCACTTTGTACAGTTTCATTGCAGTTGTTCTGCTCATATATGATTTGTGTGTTTTTGTGACCCACTGGGGGACTACAGATGCAAATTAGCAGTATTGGTAAATCTGGCATAGTTACATTTATATTAATGTTCATTAGTATGTAATGTCCCTTTCAAATAAACATTAAACTAAACTAAACTAATCTAGGGGTTGTGAAAATAGATAGATGTACTTTATTGATCCCAAACTGGGAAATTACAGGAAATAACAGGAAATACAGTAACTACAAGCTTTAAAATGATGTAGGAAGAGGGGTTTCTGCACTTCTTTGCTGTGCTTCTAGCCAATCAGCAACAGCAGCAGCAAAATATCGTCTATTGAGATAATGGTGGTAAATTTAGAATTGATGTCTGGAGTGCTGTCAAACATCTGTCAAACAAAGCCCAGACGAGAATCTGGAATCTGTTTCATGCAAAGGTATAAAGATATATTAACCCAGAGTTGTTGTTTTTTTTTCCTCTCTCTCTCTCTCTCTCTCTCTCTCTCTCTCTCTCTCTCTCTCTCTCTCTCTCTCTCTCTCTCTCGCAGAGAGGGGAGTCAAGCAGCAGGATGGAGGTTTGTAGACTTGACATGAATTGTAAATGAGTGAATAAATGTGTGGATGCCAGCGTCCATCTATACAGCACTGCTTCAGCCCTTTTTTTTTTCTTTTTTGCTTACTTTGATTTAATACTGTCTTGTAAGCATACCTAAATGTGAATAATTCTAGTGCTTACAGATGCATTTCTACCAAGCTCTGTGTTTTCTTGCAGACTCAAAGGCCTTGAACTGTCAGTGTCTTCCCCCTCGAGCACATACAGCAAGCTGTATCAACTTTCTGGTTCAGCAGCTTTGATAATAATCTGACCTCCCCTCTTTGGTTGACTTGGGGAGCTATGATTTTCATTCTGAATGCTGTGTGAACACCACAAAATAGGAGTGCGTATTCATCTTTCATCCATAACCCCACTTTATTTTGCAAAGGTTATATTTTGACAACAGATCTCCTCTAGAGGGTCATCTGAAACAAGGTTATAAAGGACCGGGGAAACTTTTTTCTGTAAATCCCTACTAATTAACATTAAAAACTGGCAATAAATGGCACTTCCACTTTCATTATTGTCTCCTGATAAAGAGCACACGCTAAAAATAGTACACAAACACACACAAACAATTAAAAGGTCACCATGACAAGGTGATAAGTTGGTAATAGCTAAACTACAACACTAAAAAAGCCAAATAAAACTCTTATCACACTTTATATAAAGAACCAGCAAATAGCCCTAAGGCTCTATACATTATTACAGTAACTTTTATGAAATAATGATTCTCTACAGAAGAGCGATGCAGTTGTGGTTTTGATTTATTTAGAGTGACATTTCAGAGAATGTGTGTACAGATGACAGACCTGAACTAGGTTATCTGTACTCCAGCACTTAATACGCTGTGAAAGTCTGGGGCCCATCTGGCTCTGTTTCAGCCTGCATATCTGCCTGGAGGCTGTGTCTCCTTATTGTGCCTTATCTCATGTGCACTGTGTTTTACTGCCCTGACAAGACACCAGAGGTAGCTAGTACATTCAGTGTTTACTCTAGTAAACTGAACTTAAATGTAGTTCTGTTGTACTGTTCTTGGGTATTTACTCTACATCTTGATGTTTTGTGTGTGTTTTTTTTTTTTATAAATCCCTGACAAACTACTTTCTATTCTTTTTCCTAACTATGATTGATATGAGGACTGCTCATTAAAAATTTCCTTGGACTCATTTCCCATGGACTGAGAGGAACCAAACTTAGTTATTAGTCTTTCTCTAGGTACCACCAAGGGTCACACACTTCTCCCATCACCTTATGCAGCTGTGGAAACCTCACCTGTAGAAGTCTGCAGACTCAGAAGCCACAACTTGACCTTGGAAATCAGTGTTTCATTGCCGTCGAAGTGCTTGCCCTTCAAAAATGACTTCATAGTTTGAAAGAGGTAGAAGTCAGATGGTTTGAGGTAGGGAGAGGAAGGGGGTGAGGAAGGATTTCATAGCCACAGGACTGTTCTTCCGTCTGGACAACATGCAAGTTGTAAACCGAAGGGGGGGGGGCTCTTGTAGGAGAGGGACACCTTTGGTCAGCATGCCATGCCTCTCGGTTTTGATGGCCTTCTGCAATTTCTACATCACTGAAAAATAGTAAGTCCCAGTAATTGTGATACCTTTTGTCAGGAAATCCATTATCAATACTCTATGCTGGAGTATTGATGAGGGTTGGACACGTGCCTTCTTCAGGGGTGATGAGTCATAATGCTTCCATTGCTTTGACTGGGCTTTAGTCTCTGAATCATAGTGATGGACCCATATTTCATCCTGCATGATTCGTCTGTCAAACAAGTCCTCCTTATTTTCTTGGTACATGGCCAAAAGAGCCTGGGAACATGTGATTCATTCCTGCTTCTGGAAAGGTGTGAGCAACCAGGGATTCCATCATGCAAACAACTTCAACATGTGCAAATAGTCGTGGATGATTTTTTCCACAAACCCCACACTGATTCTTGACATCTTGGGCTAGTTGGTGAAAGGTTATGCAGCGATCCTCCAAAATGGTGGCCTCTACTTCCTGGATGGTGTCTTCATAAATGGCACACTGCTGTTTCCACTGATGTCCAATCACACTTGAACTGTCGATGCCAGTGCTCGACTTCGTCATATGATGGGGCATCCTCCCCATAAGTCTCTTTCAAAACCTCATCAAAAGGCTCCCATGATGTGCGGCCTCTCAAGTACAGGAATCCAATGACCGCTTCTCATTCAGCTGTCTCAATTATTACACCTTAGTCCCCATTAGCACCTGTAGAAAAGAAACACTTGGGAGTTCAGAGCTCCAAATTACCACAAGACCTACAGAGATATTTTTCATTATGCATGTGCAATTTCAGCCTCCTACAATACCCAGAAGTAGGTCAGGGAAAATCTTTATTGAGTAGCCTTGGTAGATGAAACTATAATACAGGTACATCTCAAAAAATTAGAATATCATGAAAAAGCTCAATATTTTTTGTCACTCATTTCAGAAAGTGAAACCCATATATTATATAGATTCATTACACAGAGAGTGATATATTTCAAGTGTTTATTTATTTTAATTTTGATGATTATGGCTTACAGCCCATGAAAACCCCAAATTCAGTTTCTCAAAAAATTAGAACATTACATAAAATTAATTTTAAAAAATAGTTTTTTAATAGAAATGTGGACCGATTGAAAAGTATGTCCATGTACACACTCAGTACTTGGTCGGGGCTCATTTTGGATTAATTACTGTATCAGTGTGGCATGGCATGGAGGTGATCAGCCTGTGGCACTGCTGAGGTGTTATAAAGGTCCAGGTTGCTTTGATAGTGACCTTCAGCTCGTCTGTATTGTTGGGTCTGGTGTCTCTCATCTTCCTCTTGACAATACTCCATAGATTCTTTATGGGGTTTAGGTCAGGAGAGTTTGCTGGCCAATCAAGCACAGTGATGCCATGGTCATTAAACCAGGTTTTGACACTTTTGGCATTGTGTGGGGGGGTACCAAGTCCTGCTGGAAAATGAAATCAGCTTCTCCATAAGGCTCATCAGCAGAGGGAAGCATGAAGTGTTCTTAAATTTCCTGGTAGATGACTGCACTGACTTTGGTCTTGATAAAACACAGTGGACAAACACCAGCAGATGACATGGTTCCTCAAATCATCACTGACTGTGGAAACTTCACACTAAACCTCAAGCAACTTAGATTCTGTGCCTCTCCACTCTTTCTCCAGACTCTGGGACTTTGATTTCCAAATGAAATGCAAAATTTAGTTTTATCTGAACAGAGGTCATCTGGATGGCCCACAGCCCCCATCCCAGAGATTCTGGGATGGGGGCTGTCTTGTCCCAGCACTCTCCGGCTGACGGTAAAATCCACCCCTGCGCCTACTTCTCTCGCCGGCAGTCCCCAGCGGAGCCTAACTACGACATCGGTGACAGGGAGCTGTTGGCAGTCAAACTGGCCCTGGAGGAGTGGAGGCACTGGTTGGGAGGAGCGTCACAGCCATTCATCATCTGGACCGACCATAAAAACCTGGAGTACCTTCGGACCGCTGAACAGCTGAACGGCCAACAGGCCCGCTGGTTGCTTTTTTTTGGACGGTTCGACTTCACCATCACCTACCGCCCTGGGTCAAAGAACACCAAGCCCGATGCCCTGTCTCGTCAGTTCGCCCCGGAGACGGCAGAGAAGGCTGAGCACCCCATCCTTTCCCCAGCATGCATCGTGGGCGCCCTCGAATGGGGCATTCGGGATAAGGTCATAAGGGCGCAGTCTGACGAGGCCAACCCGGGGGGGGGGGGGGTCCAGCTGGCAAGTTATTTGTCCCTGCAGCGGTTCAAGGGGAGGTCATCCAGTGGGGGCATACCTCCAAGTTCGCCTGCCACTCGGGAAGGGCACGCACTGTGGCACTCCTACAGAGATCGTTTTGGTGGCCATCCCTCCAGAAGGACATGGGGAAGTACATTTGCGCCTGTCCTGAGTGTGCAACCGGTAAGACGTCCTCTTCGCTGCCAGCCAGTCTGCTTCATCTCCTCCCCGTCCCGGGCAGGCCATGGTCCCACGTGGCATTAGACTTCGTCACAGGTCTCCCCACGTCCAACAACTTCACCACCATCCTCACGCTGGTGGACAGGTTTTCCAAAGCGGCCCACTTCATCCCTCTGTGGGGGTTACCTTCTGCCAAGGAGACAGCCGATCTGCTGGTCCAACACGTCATTCGACTGCATGGCATCCCGCAGGACATCGTTTCAGACCAGGGGCCCCAGTTCATCTCCAGGGTCTAGAAGGCGTTTTGCACCACTTTAGGGGCTACAGCTAGTTTGTCCTCTGGGTACCACCCTCAATCTAATGGGCAATGCGAACAAGCCAACCAGGAGGTGGAGGCAGCGTTGTGGTGTGTCGCAGCCACCAACCCATCGTCATGGAGCACACACCTCCCCTGGATCGAATACGCCCATAACACAACAGTGTCCACTGCCACCGGCATGTCCCCCTTCAAGGCCCCCCGCTGTTTCCTGAAGAGGAGGGGGACATCGCCGTTCCATCGGTTCGGGCCCACCTAAGGCGTTGTCGGCGGATCTGGAGGACGGCCAGAGCGGCACTACAACGGAAGGCGGAACGCAACACCACGGTGGCCAACCGATGCAGGGTCCCGGGTCCGGTTTATCAGGTGGGTCAGCAGGTATGGCTCTCTACCAAACACATCAACCTGAAGGCTGAGCGGAAGAAGACCACCCAACGGTTTATTGGTTCATTTCCCATACGTCGGATCATTAACCCGGTGTCTGTGCGACTAACTCTCCCCCCCCTCCCTCTGCATCTGTCCAACCTTTCATGTCTCTCAGGTGAAGCCCGTCTCCTCCAGCCCATTGTGCCCCCCTCCCAGGTCTCCACCTCCACCGAGGGTGATCGACAGCGACCCGGCGTGGTCTGTCTCCTCCATCTTGGACGTCCGCCACCGGGGGCGTGGCCTGCAGTACCTGGTGGACTGGGAGGACTACGGGCTGGAGTGGAGGTCCTGGGTGTATCCTGCCTTCGTGCTCGACAAGTAGCTCATCAGGGACTTCCATCGGACGCACCCGGGTAGGTTGGAACGCCCGCCGAGAGGTGTGCTGTAGGGGGGGAGTACTGTTATGGCCGCCAATCACGGCACCTGTGCACACACCTGCCTGTCATCTCCTGCGGCCCTATTTATTCCATCAGGACCAGTGCTGGGCGCAGAGTCGTCTGATTCTCTACGCTGAATCCAGTTACGCCTGCCTCCGTGCTTCCCTGCACTCAACTCTCCAGCCTTCGACTTCCTAGCCTGCTGAACTACGTCTGGGCTGGTTTTGCCCAGACCAACCTCCAAGTAAGCCAACTCGCTACTCATCTTGTCCGATTCCCCTGTGCACAGCCTCCATCTCCCTCCAGGAGGCGGATTCATCCCTCCACCTTCAGCTAACCAGCCCTGCAGACACTGTCTCCCTGGCTGCAGCTTCGGTGCTACCTGAGCTACTTCTACATCTCCTGACAGTAAGCGCTGCAACATCTATTGTGCTGCATAGGTTAAACAGTAAGCTAATGGCCCTTGTCTCATTCCAGGGTTGCCAGGTTGTACGGTGCTCTGCCGGCCCCAGCTGGATATTACGGATCGCACTACACAACATTACACCATATATTGCGCACTCACGCATCCACTCACTCACGTTTACAATAAAAGTACGTTAATTGTATTCACCCTGAGTCGTGTCTGTTCTGTGGGTCACCTGAACCATGTCAGAAGGATGGACGTACCCAGGACCTCCATTCAGGGCCATACCCCTCCCAGTCCACCGGATACTCAAGCCGCGACCCCATCGGCAGACGTCCAGGATGGCGTTGACCTTCCACGCCAGGTCGCCGTCAATCACGACTGGTGGAGGTGGAGACCTGGGAGCGGGACAGAGAGGGCTGGAAAAGAACGGTTTAATCTTGGAGACATGAAACGTTGGGCAAATACGGAGAGAGGGGGGAAAAGCCAGGCACACAGCCACGGGGTTAATAATGCGGATGATAGAAAAAGGGCCGATGAAGTGTTGGGACAACTTCTTCTTCTCCGCCTTGAGGTTAATGTGTTGGCCCACCTGGTAGAGTGGGGCTGGTCTCCTATGACGATTAGCGACCCTGGAGTTGCACTCCACCGTGCATTGAAGTGCCATTCAGGTCGCCCTCCACAGCCGACGACAGCGTCTCAGGTGGGCACGGACGGATGGCACGGCAATGTCCCCTCCTCCTCGGGAAAAAGTGGGGGATTATAACCCAGGGAAGCCTCGAAGGGGGACATTCCGATCGCTGAGGACACGGTGGAGTTGTGAGCGTACTCGATCCACAGGAGGTGGGTGCTCCATGACGCAGGATTAGAAGCGATGACACAGCGCAGTGCAGCATCTAGCTCCTGGTTCGCTCGCTCACACTGTCCGTTACTCTGTGGGTGGTAGCCGGAGGACAGGCTCACCGTGGCCCCCAGAGCATTACAAAAAGACTTCCATACCTGGGACACAAATTGGGGACCCCGATCAGAGACGATGTCCACAGGTATCCCATGCAGCCTCATGACATGTTGAACTAGCAGGTCCGCCATGTCCCTCACCGTAGGCAGCCCCTGCAGAGGAATAAAGTGGGCTGCCTTGGAGAAGTGGTCAACAATTGTGAGAATGGCGGTATGTCGATTAGACGGAGGGAGGCCGGTGACAAAGTCTAAGGTGATATGAGAGCAGGGCCTGCCAGGAGTAGGGCGAGGATGGAGCAAACCCACAGGAGGAGAGGATGGTGTCTTGCCGGTGGCGCACTGAGGACAGGCGTGGATGTATTCGGCGACGTCCTTCCATAGCGATGGCCACCAGAACATCCTCATGAGAATCTCCACCATGCGAGTCCCCCCCCCCCCGCCCTCCCCCGGGTGGCATGAGAGTCTGGAGGAGTGGGCCCAGTGAATTACCTTGCCCCGAACAGAAGAAGGGATGAACAGCTTCCCCGCTGGCCCCCCGCCCGGGTCCGGTTCAGTCTCCTGTGCCCTCAAGACCATCTCCTTGATGCACCACGAGAGGGTGCCCACAATGCATGACGGAGGAAGGATGGGATGATCAGACACCTCCGCAGCATCCGAGGTGAACTGTCTGGACAGGGCGTCCGGCTTCGCATTCTTGGCCCGAGGGCAGTAGGTGATGGTGAAATTGAAGTGCCCAAAGAACAAAGACCAGCGGGCTTGGCAGGCGTTCAGACGTTTGGCCGCCCTGAGGTACTCCAAATTCTTGTGGTCTGTCCAGACAATAAAGGGCTGGGCGGCCCCCTCCAGCCAGTGACGCCACTCCTCCAACGCGAGCTTAACCGCCAGGAGCTCCCTGTCACCGATGTCATAATTCTTCTCCGCTGGGGACAGTCGGCGGGAGAAGAATGCACAAGGGCGGATCACCCTGTCCACCGGAGAGCGCTGGGACAGCACGGCTCCCACCCCCGAGTCGGATGCGTCCACCTCTACCAGGCACTGAAGAGCAGGGTCCACCTGTGTCAAAATAGGAGAGGAAGAAAATGCAGTTTTAAGTTCAGCGAACGCTGCTGCAGCCTCCTCCGTCCACCGGAAAGCCACCTTGGGGGAAGTGAGACGGGTCAGGGGAAGAACAACGACGATGTAATTCTTAACAAAGCAGCAGTAGAAGTTGGCGAACCCCAGGAATTGTTGGAGCTGCTTCCTGGGGGGGAGGGGCCAATCCACCACTGCCTTCACCTTACCAGGGTCCGGGATGATTTGGTTATGGGAGATGATAAAGCCAAGAAATGATGTCTTAGCGGCGTGGAATTCACATTTCTCAGCCTTCACAAAGAGCTTGTTTTCCAAGAGCCGCTGCAAGACCCATCTCACGTGCACCCGATGTTTGTCCAGCGATCGGGAGAAGATCAGGATGTCATCCAGGTACACGAAGACAAACGACCCCAAGAAATCCCGTAGTACGTCACTGATCAGGCACTGGAAGACGGCAGGAGCATTGGTCAACCAAAACGGCATCACCAGATATTCAAAATGTCCGCTTGGGGTCCGAAAACCCGTCTTCCATTCGTCCCCCTCCCTGATCCGCACCAGGTGGTACGCATTGCGGAGGTCGTTTGGTGAACCAGGAGGCTCCCTGGAGGGAGTCGAATGTCATGTCCATCAGAGGAAGAGTGTACTTGTCTTTGATGGTGATGTCATTAAGAGCACGAAAGTCAATACACGGCCTCAGGGAGCCATCCTTTTTCCCAATGAAGAAAACCCTGCTCCCACCGCTGAGGACGAAGGCCCAATGATGCCCGAGCTGAGCCACTTCTTGATGTAAGTTTCCATCGCTTCCCACTCCAGAGCAGAAAGGCTGTAGAGGCGGCTTGACGGCAGCGGGGCTCCAGCCCGGAGATTGATGGCGCAGTCATAAGGGCGGGGGGGGGGGGGGACAGCGCCTGGGACTGACTAAAAACTGCCCCCAGGTCATGATATTCTGGCGGAACCCCGGACAGATCGGGAGGAGGAGTGACAGGGGTGGATAGGGGTGCGGACGGCGAGCATGCGGCTGACTGCAAGCAAGCACTGAGGCAAAAGGAGCTCCAAGAGGCCACATTCCCCATACGCCCGTCAATGGTGGGGTTGTGGAGCCAGAGCCAGGGGTAGCCCAGGATGACTGGAGAGGCCAAAACCGGCAGGACAAACAGGCTCAGGTCCTCCCGATGGTTTCTGGAGATGATGACTGACACTGGGGCTGTGTGTTTAGATACCACTGCCAGAGGAGCTTTGGACAGGGCAACGAGCCTCAGGGGGGTCTCAAGTGGTCGGCAAGGAAGCCCCAGTCGGGTTGCCAGGTCCCCTGAGATAAAGCTCTGCTCAACCCCCAAGTCAATCAAAGCGTGTGTGATAAATTCAGTTTGGTTGTGAATAAATCTAATGGACAGAAGGCACTTGGAGAGGGGATTAGGCCGAGGTGAGTCTGTGAGTCCCCCTACTGCAACGCATGGACTCCCTCTTTTGGCCGAATAAGGCAGGACGCCACCTCATGTTCCTCACTACCACAGTAAAGGCATAAGCCAAGCTCCTGGCAACGCTGCTTCTCCGCCAATGGCAGCTTTGTCTGCCCTACTATCGTATCTGGCAGGTCTAAGGAAGGCAGGGCCAATAAAGGGGACTGGGGGGAGCGGCGAAACTGGGCGCCCGAGCGACCGGAATTCCTACGCTCAGCTGCCCGCTCCCTCAGTCTGTTATCGAGATTGATAGCTAGGGAAATTAGCTCAGTTAGCTTCTCGGGCTTCTCCAAGCGGGCCAGCTCATCCCACAGGCTAGGGCTAAGACTCCTAGTAAATATGCTGCACAATGAGGAGTCTTCCCATCCCAGCCACCACCCGGAAATCGACGGCATAGTCCGCTACGGACCTGCTTCCCTGTCTCAGGTTTAATAGCCAGGTGGTGAGCACATTATCATGGTCGGAATGGTCGAACACCTCGTTGAATTCGTGGACAAACTGGCTATGGGTTAGATTAGCATAACTCACCCTAGCCATAACTGCATAGGCCCAGGCTAGAGCTCGCCCTTCCAACAGGTTAGCTACATAACCAATGCGGCTGTGATCAGTGGGGAAGTCACCAGGAACCCGCTGGAAGACTATCTCACATTGGGGTAAGAACCCTCGAGCCTCCCCTAGCTTACCGCTAAAACGAGAGGGAGTAGGAACTGGTGTTAGCCGGGACAAGGGAGCCTGACTAGCCTGGCTAGGTGGTGAGCTAGTGGGGGCCGGAGCATTACTTGGAGCCGGTGGAAACACCTGCTGCCCCGCAAGACGATCCAACCGACTGTTAATTTGGACTAGCTGGTTTAAGATGACCTGTTGTTGGTAAGCTAACTGGTCCACCCGAACCTCTAAGTTGTTAACTTGATGTGCTAGCGCGCTGTTCGCTGGGTCACTCTGACAGAGCCGTACTGGCATGTTTGACAGGCCCAGGGAACAGACACAGGCTCAAGAGTGGATTCAATTATCTTTATTGTAGAAAGTGAGGGTGTGTGAGTGTGTGTGTATGTGTGTTGTGTATGTAGACGTGAATGCGTATGTCTGCAGTGGAGTCGTAGCTGGGGGTGAGCAGAGCGCCGTACGACCTGGCAACCCTAAAGACAAAGCAGAGGCACAGATGTTAGTATTGCCCTTCTGAAGGAGCGTATTAGTGGATAACTGAGACTTACTTTTGCAGAAGGGGAGATGCACCCAGGTTAGCCTGGAGGCTACAGCCAGGAGGACAGCACCTGTCGTCACGACACCGCTGGTGAGGAGATGGACTTCGCTGGGATGAGCAAGTCTGGGTCCGCCACCAGGAGGAACAATTCCACCGCCAAGGAATTCCACCTGTGCACAGGGGATACAACGTAGGAACAGGTGAGTTGGAAATGGCTTACTTGGTGAAAGAGGATGATCCTTCCAGAGGATGAGGCTGAGATAAGGAGAGAAACGACGAAGAAACGACGGAGGCAGAAACGACGGGCAGAAACGACGAAGGCAAGATGATAGGCTATGAAGTCGAGAGTTGAGCTTCTTCAGCTAGGGAGACAGATGGCTCCATGCCGGTCTGAAGGCAAAGCAGGTTAAATAGCCCAAGTGTGATGGCGAACCGGTGTGCGCGCAGCTGTGGGAGATAATGACACAGACCGAGCCATCACATGTTGGTTGTAAATAAAATAAATAAGATAAGCCTTTATTAGTCCCACAATGGGGAAATTCCAGGATTGCAGCAGCAAAGGGATAGTAGCACCCAGAGCAATAGTAAATAAGATAATAAGATAAGAACTGGTTAGCCCAAGCAGTAAATGAATATACAGTGGTGTGAAAAAGTGTTTGCCCACTTCCTGATTTCTCATTTTTTGGTATGTTTGTCACACTTAAATGAATGAATGAATGAATGAATTTGAATGAATGAATTTATTTTATTTCGGATAGTACATTACAGGTTAAAAGAAACTGTATAATATAACAACAAGGTCAAATTAGACAAAGACTCCTTCTACTATACAATTCCACGTGAGTTATCCGAAATGGGTGATGGCTGAAGCCGCAGCTTATATTGCCCACCCATATTCCATCCAAGAATTCAAAGGAGAAAAAAGAGAAAACAAGACAAGAGCGATTACAATTTAAAACAAGGCTAAGACAAAATGTGACTGAGAGAAAAGAAAAACTGAGCTAGTCTAAGTTAAGCGGTTACTATTCAAAAACAAATCTAAGACATAGTGTCACAAAGAAAAAAAGAAAAAAACTAAGCTACAACACAACACAGGCTGGAAATGTCAATCCTTATGTGAGTTTACATGTCGTCTTGTAAGTATGTTTGGAGTATTTCTTCCTTTAGTTTTTGTTTAAATTGTCCAAGCGTTGTATATGATTTTAATTCAGGTCCAAAATCGTTCCATAATCTGACTCCTTGCACTGAAATACAGTGTTGCTTGGTGGTTGTTCTCACTGTAGGCTTTTGAAATATACATGTTCCTCTGAAGTGATATCGTTTCTCCCTTGTTTGGAACAACTTTTGGATATTTGCGGGGCAGTGATAGATTCTTCACTTTGAACATTATTATTGCGGTTTTAAAGTCAATCAGATCTTTCAACTTAAGAGTTTTTTGTTTAAGAAAAAGTGGGTTTGTTGGTTCCCTGTAAGCTGCTTTGTTGATTATTCTAATAGCTCTCTTTTGAAGCATAAAGACTGGATATATGTTTGTTTTATATGTATTTCCCCATACTTCATTACAATATGTCATGTATGGGAGTATTAATGAATGATACAAGGTGTATAGTGTGGGTTGATTCAGCAAATTTTTCACTCTGTGTAATATTGCAATTGATTTGGATACTTTACCTTTTATATAATTAATATGTGGCTTCCAACACAGTTTGTTATCAATTATTACTCCAAGGAATTTAGTTTCGGATACCCTTTCAATCTCTACACCATTTACACTGAGTTTGGGTACTGGGTAGTTGTGATGGTTGTTAAAGACTATAAATTTTGTCTTGCTTAAATTGAGCGTTAATTTGTTTGAATCAAACCACAGTTTCAGCTTTCCTAATTCCTTTCCGAGTGTATCCAAAAGTTGTTCCAAATTGTTTCCACTGCATAGCAGATTAGTGTCATCAGCAAACAATATTAAGTCAATTTTTTCTGAAACTTTACATATATCATTTATATACATATTGAATAATAATGGTCCCAAAACTGAACCCTGTGGGACTCCACAGGTGACCTTCAGTAACTCTGAGTTTTTGCTGTTAACACATGCAAACTGATGTCTATTCTTTAAGTAACTACTTAACCAGGACAGTGCTACCCCTCTAATACCACAATTTTGTAGTTTCTTTAATAATAGATTGTGATCTACTGTATCAAATGCTTTTTTAAGATCCAGGAATACTCCAACTGAATACTCTTTATTTTCAATGGCTGTTGATATTTTTTCTGTAAATTCCATTAAGGCATATGCTGTTGTCCTTTTGTGTCTGAACCCATATTGCTGCTCACACAATAAATCATTCTTCAGTATGAAGTTGTCAATTCTCTCATAGAATATTTTTTCAAGTATCTTGGAAAATTGCGGTAATAGTGAAATTGGTCTGTAGTTGGAGAGTTCCCCTCTGTCGCCTGTCTTGTAAATCGGAATTACTTTAGCTATTTTCATTGCATTGGGAAATATACCTGATTGGAGAGACAGGTTACAGATATACATCAGTGGTTTCACTATGCATTCGATAACAGTTTTGACTAGTAGCATGTCAATACCATCGCAGTCAGTAGATGTTTTACTTTTGAACGATTTAACAATTTCCATGACCTCTCTTTCGTCTGTGTTCTTTATGAAGATGGTGTCTTTTACAGCAGTGTTATTGCATATTGTATCACCTGTAGGCACCATAGTGGGTATTTCTCGGGCCAGTTTAGGTCCAATGTTAACAAAAAAATTATTAAATTCATCTGCAGGTGAAGCTATATTCACATTCGGAGTCGATTTATTATTTTTTGGAATATTAGTTGGGTAGCTAGTATTTCTGCTTTTATTTCCAAGGATACTGTTGATTATTGTCCATGTATTTTTAATACTGTCTTTGTTTTTTTCCAGTTCTTTACTGTAATAGTCTCTTTTACTGCATCTTATTATATATGTTAACTTATTTTTGTATGTTTTATACCGTTGCTCTGCTTCTTTTGTCCTTTTCTTTATGAAAGCTTTATATAATAATTTTTTCTTTTTACACGCCTTTTGTAGTCCTTTGGTTAACCATGGTTTGTCAGCAAATTTGTGTTTAAGCTTTTTTTTAACTAATGGGCAGTTTTTTTCATAAAGAGGGGTTACAATGTTTATAAATGTGTCATAGGCTTCATTTACATCTGTTACATAGACTTCTGTCCAGTCTTGCTTCAGCAAGTCCTCTTTAAAAGAACTGATTGCGTTTGGTGATTTGTGTCTGAACGATTTTGAGATTTTTTCTGGGTTGGGCCCCGTGTGGCCATGGATAAGTGCAAAGATTGGCAAGTGGTCGCTTATATCATTTATCAATAATCCACTTTCTATTTTCTTATCGAGAACATTGACAAACAGGTTGTCAATAAGTGTAGCAGAGTGAACTGTGATTCTACTGGGATGTGTTATTGTGGGATATAGACTCATGCTGTACATAGAGTTCATGAACTCTGTAACTACATTTTGTTGATGTGGATTAAGTAGGTCAATATTGAAATCTCCACAAATTGCTACCATTTTCTTACTAGTAATATTATTGTATAGCTCGACTAATTTATCTCTGAATGTCTCAATGCAAGTTCCCGGCGTTCTGTATATGCAGCTTATGATTAGATTTTTTGTTTTGTCTAGGTCAATCTCAACAGTAACACATTCCAAAATCCCTGGTAGTGCTGAGGACATTTCATTTACAAGCTTACATCTATATAGGTCATCAATATACAGTGCAACACCACCACCCTTTTTTTGAGATCTGTTAATGTTAAACATCTGATATCCCTCTATTGCCATCAGGGGAGCCTGGTCTTCATTAAGCCAGGTTTCCGAGACTGCAATGGCTGTGAATTTTCTGTTTAGCTGTTTTAAATAGTCCTGAATCTGTGAGAAGTTTTTGTTAAGACTTCTGCTATTGAAGTGTATTATTGACAGTTTACCATCTAATTGCACTTGACTTTTGAATTGCTTTTCAGTGTAATATTCACAGTGGTTATGAATATTATTGAAAAAGTGGTTATCAGGATCAATATCATTCTCCATCTCTTGTGGTTTATGTTCAGCATAGTGGCATATTTTTAGAGTTTGAGTTTCCTCACTCTGTGTTTCATAGTCATTGTTCATTTGTATTTATCTAAGTCAGTAGCATCTCTGATCATTATACTTTTTGCTTGCTCAGGTGTTCAGATCATTAAATGTTTCAGATCATGAAACAAATTTAACTATTAGACAAAGATAACACAAGTAAACACAAAATCCAGTTTTTAAATGAAGGTGTTTATTATTAAGCGTAAAAAAAATAATCCAAATCTACATGGCTCTGTGTGGAAAAAGTGATTGCCCCGCCTGTTAAAACGTAAATTAACTGGTTTATCACATCTTTGGAAAGTTGAGTTCAATTTCTTTCACCACACCCAGGCCTGATTACTACCACATCTGTTCTCAATCAAGAAATCTCTTAAATAGGACATACCTGACAAAGTGAAGTAGACCAAAAGATTCTCAAAAGCTAGGCATCATGCTGCAGTCCAAATAAATTCAGGAACAAATGAGAAACAAAGTAATTGAGATCTATCAGTCTGAAAAAGGTTATAAAGCCATTTCTAAAGCTTTGGGACTCCAGCGAACCACAGTGAGAGCCATTATCCACAAATGGTGAAAATATGGAACAGTGATGAACCTTCCCAGGAGTGGCCAGCAGACCAAAATTACCCCCAAGAGCACAGCGACGACTCATCCAAGGGGTCACAAAAAACCCCACAACAACATCCAAAGAACTGCAGGCCTCAGCTGCCTCAGTTAAGGTGAGTGTTCATGACTCCACCATAAGAGAGAGACTGGACAAAAATAGCCTGCATGGCAGAGTTCCATGACAAAAACCACTGCTGAGCAAGAAGAGCATAAAGGCTTGCCTCAGTTTTGCCAGAAAACACCTTGATGATCCCCAAGACTTTTAGGAAAATACTCTGTGGACTAACAAGACAAAAGTTGAACTTTTTGGAAGGAGTCTGTCCCATTACATTCGGCGTAAAAGTAACGCAATGATCAAGTGAGCATGCTCCCCCTCCCCTCCTGTGTGTTTTCCCTCTGCCTGTTTCCGGGCTCCAAAGCTAATCAACACACCTGAGTGATTGGCCACACCTGCTGCTTCCTCGTTTGCCAGCATATAAAAGAGCCAGTCTGTGAATGCTTCTCCACTAGATCGTTGGGTATTGCTGCCTCAAAACAACTGATGTTAATGTTGTTTGGAGTTTGTTCTCTCCAGCTGTCTTACCTTGTGTGTCTTCTCCTCCTCGGGTTTGCTGCCATCTCAGCAGTGTGTCTCCGGGGCTGCGCACGCTCACCTGAACCACTCATCTTGCCAAGGCAACTCCTATTCCACCCAGGTCTACCCATTCATCTACTCCATCCTGTCATCTCCCTTTGTTGGCCTTTCCGCTGGCCATCTCCCCACTAACTCCTGCTATCTCATGCTGGAGTCCACAGCCGGGTCCTCTGCTTGTGTAGTAAGCCTCTTCTCTTCCTTTTTGACATTCTCCCTTTCTTACTAATTCTTGGTACTAACCATTTCCCCTTTTCCTCTGTTGCAGGCTGTGTGTTGTTCCAGTGTGCCCACTTGTGTTTTGCATTTATTAAGGTTGCATTGTTGTGTGTTTTTGTCTACTTGTGCTTTTTTGTGTATTCCTTAACTGTTTGACTGCCTATGGCACTCCATCGTGCCGTCAGCCCCTAGTAGTCAAGGTTTTTTCAAGAAAATATTCAGTTCAAATGTCAGAGATTTCCACAGCTATAACTTGAAAGTGGTAAGAGATAATGGCTTACTGTCAATTAGAAAGATGTAGAATATGATCCAAAGTTTGAGATCGGAGTAAATTTATGCATCTAATTTGCATAATGCCACAGCAGCCATATCAAATTACATAACTTTCAGTCAAAAGCAAACTATTTACACAAAGGATGGTTTTCTTTTTTGTCATCATTTGTTATTTTGGGCATTTTGGTATCTTATCTTTAAAGTATATGAACCAGAAAATCAGTTACAATGTAAACACAGAAATTCATCACTTACCGCTGGCCAGGCAGCTCTTGCTTCGTCCATTTTGTCCATTTTCGTCCTGGTCGTTATTTTGCCTGCTATTGGTCATTTGTGCTTTCTCTCCCACATCCAGAAACCGTTATGATTATCCCACCTCAATTTCGCTTTTATTCTGCTGCAGTTTATCTTATATGACGACACAGAACCGGCGCGATTGTTCTGTCCAGTCACATGGTGCTGGAGGTCGATGGCAGGTGAACATCAACCAGCTTTGCCCACCCTCTATTATAACAACATGTTGATATTTACCTTGATAAGATAAATAATCTCTTTTTAGAATCATAGTTGGCAAATTTGGGAGCAAAAGTCCCACTTGATGAAGACCCTGGAGAGACTGCTCCTTGCTCACCTCCGCCCCCTGGTGGAACCAGGGATGGATCCACTCCAGTTCGCCTACCAGCATGGCATTGGGGTGGAGGATGCGGTGATCTTCCTCCTTCACCGTTCTCTGTCCCACCTGGAGAAGCCCGGGAATATGGTGAGGATCATGTTCTTTGACTTCTCCAGTGCTTTCAACACCATCCAACCGATGATCCTGAAGGACAAGCTGCTGCGAGCAGGGGTGGACCAGCACCTGTCATCATGGATCCTGGACTACCTCACGAACCGGCCTCAGTTTGTAAGAACCCGGGACTGTGTGTCCGACACAATCATCAGTAGCACGGGGGCCCCCCAGGGAACGGTGCTGGCTCCCTTCCTGTTCACTCTTTATACTGCAGACTTCTCACACAACACAACACACTGCCATCTACAGAAGTTCTCTGATGACTCTGCGATCGTTGGCCTCATCTCCAATGGAGATGAAGCTGAGTACAGAGGGCTTATCCAGGACTTCGTGGACTGGTGCCATCGGAACTGCCTCCAGATCAACGCGAGGAAAACTAAGGAGCTGGTGGTGGACTGCCGCAGGCATGGGCAGCCCCTCACAGCACCAGTAAATATACAGGGAACAGACATCGAGATGGTGACATCCTATAAGTACCTGGGTGTTCATCTGAACAATAAACTAGACTGGTCACACAATACTGACGCACTCTACAAGAAGGGACAGCGCAGGCTGTTCCTGCTGAGGAGACTCAGGTCTTTTGGTGTACAAGGGGCGCTGCTGAAGCCATTCTATGACACGGTGGTGGCATCAGCCATCACTTTTGGAGTGGTCTGCTGGGGCAGTGGCATTACTGCAGCCGATAGGAAGAGACTGAACAAACTGATTAAGAAAGCTAGCTCTGTCCTGGGGCAGCGCCTTGATCCGATGGAGGAGATAGGAGAGAGAAGGATGGTGGCTAAACTGTCATCTCTGCTGGAGTCCGAGTTCCACCCTATGAGGAGCTCATTTAGCAGCAGACTACATCATCCCAGGTGCACAACCGAGAGGTTTCGTAGGTCCTTCCTACCAACGGCTGTCAGACTGTACAACCTAAGCAGGGCTGCTCGCAGAGATAGCAAAAAGACGTAACAAACTAATAGTTTTTTTTTTTTTTTTTGAATGCAAAAGATGCAATAGACTTACACAATGGTCCCCTCCGGCATACAACTAGGAACATACCGGTCGCTATGGAGGGTGAGAATATGTATGGGCACATAATCATACCATGTAGGATAACTAAGTAGACGGTTATGCTGTTTCATCCCATCTAGCAACAATGCTCTGCACTGTGTGTGTTTATATATTTACATATTTATTCCATCTAGCTACAATGCTCCGCACTGTGTTTTTATATATCTACATATTATTCCATCTAGCTACATTGCTCCGCACTGTGTGTGTTTATATACTTGCATATTTATTCCACCTAGCTGCAATGCTCCGTACTGTGGGTGTTTATATATTTACATATTTATTCCATCTAGCTACAATGCTCTGCACTGTGTGTTCACACTGGCTTTTCCCTGCACTGTGTGTTCATATACTCATATATTTATTCCATCCAGCTACAATGCTCTGCACTGTGTGTCTGTGTGTGTGTGTGTATATATTTATTTTATAGTAATATGTACATATGTATATTAGCCGCTCTTGCTAGCTTGTTTTTTTTTTCTTGCCTTCTGATTGTTGCTCTGAGTGTTGCTATCCCTGTGCTGTTGCAATCCTGGAATTTCCCCGTTGTGGGACTAATAAAGGCTTATCTTATCTTAAATGCCTCCTCCGTCTTGCAATTGAGTACATCATTTGTTTGTCTAAAAATGTCTTCTTCTCTGGTGTCCAGAAGTGAGGTTTTTGGATGGTTCTATGGCTGCCATTAGTCCTCCAAGACAAGAGCAGTAAGTTTTACGTGTCTGCCACCTTGTGAGGTGGAATTCTTAGTACAACTGGGGAGTTTTTGGCCACGTCACATGACATCACATGACAGGCACAGCACTGCGCCATAGGCAGTTGGGGCGCTATCTGTTCATGCAATCAAGGATGTCAAAGGGTTAAATTTACGTTGTTGTGTATATTTGTGTTTAATAAACTGTGCTAAACATTACCACCTGAGTTTGAGTGTTCATCTGGTGTTGCTTGCTCTGCATTTGAGCCTCTGGGTCTTAAATCATGACAGAAAGGTCCAGCCAGGATCGAGACTCAGCAGGAGCTTCACCAGGTGAGCAGTCAGCACTCTCCCATTTAGATGCCACAAAGCGCCAAGTTTTGTTTTTGTCCAAGCAATTACAAACTATTACTCAGCAACTGGCCACTGTTACCAACCATCTGTGCTGACTTCCTGGTGTGGTGTCTCCCCCTACACCTGCTGCTCCGACAGCTCCTCCCATCCACCGGACCTTTTCCATCCCCTCTCCTGCCCCGTACGCAGGGGAGGTGGGAGGATGTAAAGGGTTGCTGCTCCAATGTCGGCTTTATTTCCAGCAGGTGGTGGGGGAATAGAGGGATGATTTGTCCAAAATCAAATCATGACCCTGACCCCTCTGAGGGGTCTTAAATGGGCTCAGTCCATCTTAAGTAGTCCAAAAGGGCACCATTACACATACATCCAGTTTGTGCAGGAATTCACTCGAGCATTCAACCACACAGAGAGTAAGGGGTAATATCGCCAGCCAGTTGATGGGACTCCGGCAGGGAAGTCGGTCGGTCGAGTTCTGGATGGTCGTGACGGATTCTGGATGGAATGACGTTGCTCTACACAACACATTCCTCTGGAGTCTCAATTCCAACCTCCGCGACGAACTGGCCATCTGTGTGAATCCCTCCTCTCTGGATGAACTAATTGAGCAGGCCATAGCCCTGGAAAATTGGTACCGTGAGTGTGCGAGGGAGCAGAGAGCTTCCGCTTCCTTGTCTGCATCATGTTCATTTCCCCCATCCTCTTGCGCTGCCAGGTCAGCTTCTCCAATGGAGTCGATGGTCCTTGGTCGGACTCATCTGACTCTGGAGGAACGCCGGCACTGGGAGAAGGTAGGGGCTTGTATGTATTGTGGTTCTACTGAACATGCGTTGTTGAAATGCTCCATTCGGCCAAAAGATCTGGACTGTCAGTAGCCATGGAGGGTCTGGCAGGTGGATCTTCTCCAGATCCTCCTAAAAGTTTTACACTTCCGGCCCTCATTCAGTTACTGGGGGCCGAGTGTAAAACCTCAGCTCTCATTGATTCTAGAGCTAAGAAAAATTTCATCCTACAGGGTCTGGTCCAAAAATTTAAGATTCCCACTTGGAACCTCCCGACACCTTTAAATGTCTCAGCCCTTTCTGGCTGTAGATTCGCTGTGGTTACCCTCCAAACCAAGCCCATCTCCATCATTTTGTCGAGTAATCACCGCAAAACTATCCAGTTTTTTGTCTTACCTAATTCATCTACACCAGTGATTTTGGGGTATCCATGGCTCTGCAAACATAATCCTATTATTAACTGGGATCAGGGCTCCATTTCATCCTAGAGTCCCTTTTGTCTCTCATCATGCCTCCGCTCTGTCGCGGGTTCGCCTACTCTTCCTATCTCCTCCCCTCTGTTCAAGCCGCCGGATCTCAGTCTCGTGCCCGAGGTCTATCATGACCTTGGGGAGGTCTTTAGTAAGTCTAGGGCTCTCTCTTTACCAACTCATCGGTCCTACAACTGTACTATAGATCTCCTTTTGGGTGTGTGACTGCCATCCAGTTGGCTCTAAAGTTTATCTGGGCTGGAGAGGGAGGCGATGGAGAGTTATATCAAAGACTCCCTGAGTGCCGGTCTTATCCATCCATCATATGATCCTGTCAGTGCTGGACTCTTTTTTGTGGAGAAGAAAGATGGTCCCTGCAGCCATGCATTGATTATTGCGAGCTGAATGTATTGTTAAAGATAAATACTCGTTGCCACTTATTAAGTCGGCCTTCGAGCTGCTTCAGCATGTGGTTGTGTTCACCAAACTCGATCTCTGCAACACATACCATCTAGTTCGCATATGCGAGGGAGACAAGTGGAAGACAGCCTTTAAAACACATCTGGGGCAGTTTGAGTATCTGGTCATGCCCTTTGGGCTGACCAATGTCTCCGCCGTCTTCCAGCAGTTGATAAATGATGTTCCTCGGGACATGGTGAACCACTTTGTTTTTGTCTATCTAGATGTCATCCTAATTTTTTTTCCTGCACGCTGGAGGAGCACACAGTCCATGTCCGGGCAGTCCTGCAACGGCTGTTAGAGAATCAACTCTTTCTGAAAGCTGAGAAATGTGAGTTTACTTCTAGCTCCACTTCTTTCCTGGGGTTTATTGATGCCAAGAGCGCATTAAAGGCCGACCCAGCAAAAGTCAAGGAGGTGGTAGACTGGCCTACCCTTCAGTCCAGGAAGCAGCTCCAGCGCTTCCCGGGCTTTGCAAACTTCTACCACCGATTTATTCATAATTATAGCAAGGTAGCCCTGCCATTAACTCAACTCACTTCTACCAAGATTCCATTTAAATGGTATGAAGTTGCCAAACAGGCTTTCACAAAATTAAAGGTACTCTTCACGGACATGCCCATTCTGGCCCAGGTCAACCCCCAATCCTCAGTTTGTGGTCAAGGTTGATGCATCTGATTCGGGGGTGGGTGTTGTCCTTTCCCAGTCCTCCAGCTCCGATCAGAAGCTTCATCTATGTGCTTATTTCTCTCGGCGGTTGACCCCAGCTGAGAGGAATTGCAACGTAGGAGACCGTGAGCTGCTGGCCTCAAGTCCATCACCACCCCTCTCCTGGACCCGCTGCAGTTTGCCTACCGAGCCAACAGGTCTGTAGACGACGCAGTCAACCTGGCCCTCCACTCCATCCTGCAGCACCTGGACTCCCCGGGAACCTACGCCAGGATCCTGTTTGTGGACTTCAGCTCCGCATTCAACACCATCCGCCCCGCTCTGCTCCGGGACAAGCTGTCCCTGCTCAACGTGCCTGACTCCCTCTGCAGGTGGATCACCGACTTCCTGACGGACCGGAGGCAGCATGTGCGGCTGGGAAAGACTGTCTCAGACTCTACTAGCATCAGCACCGGATCACCCCAGGGCTGTGTACTTTCCCCCCTACTCTTCTCCCTTTACACCAACTCCTGCACCTCCAGCCACCAGTCTGTCAAGTTGATCAAGTTTGCGGACGACACCACCCTCATCGGGCTCATCTCCAACGGCGACGAGTCCGCCTACAGGAGAGAGGTGGCCCAGCTGGCGTCCTGGTGCAGCAATAACAACCTGCAGCTGAACGCTCTGAAGACAGTGGAGATGATTGTAGACTTCAGGAAAGTCACTACCCCTCTGCCCCCCCTCACCCTCTCAGGCTCTCCCATCACCACTGCTGATTCCTTCCGCTTCCTAGGCACTACCATCACCAGGGACCTCAAATGGGAGCCGACCATCAGCTCACTCATCAAAAAAGCCCAGCAGAGGATGTTCTTCCTGCGGCAGCTGAGGAAGCTCAAGCTACCCACCAAGATGTTAGTGCAGTTCTACACAGCCATCATCGAGTCCATCCTCACCACCTCCATAACCGTGTGGTACGCAGGAGCCACTGCCAGGGACAGACTAAGGCTGCAGCGCGTCGTGTGCACTGCTGAGAAGGTGATCGGCTGCAAGCTCCCATCTCTCCAGGATCTGTACATCTCCAGGACCCGGAGGCGTGCTGGCCGGATCATAGCCGATCCCTCACACCCTGGTCACGTACTGTCTGCCCCCCTCCCCTCTGGTAGAAGACTTCGGTCCATCCAGACTAAAACCTCCCGTCACATGAACAGCTTCTTCCCCTCTGCCATCAGACTGCTGAACACTAAGTGACTTATTGACTCTCGTGCACTATGTACAGCAGCTCAACCAGACTCATGTCAATCATCACTGTTTTCTTCCTGCATTACCGACTGCACTATATAGTTCTCCACAGTATCTGCTGCTCGCTAATATATTTTAACTGCTGACCAGTATCACTTACTCTTATTCTACACTTTATTGCATGTATAGTTTATTTCTTTTATCTTATCATGTTTAATGTTGCAGCATTGCACCGAGACAAATTCCTAGTTTGTGTACTACATGAACAATGGCAATAAACCTGATTCTGATTCTGATTCTGATTCTGATTCTGGCCATCAAGTTAGCACTAGAAGAATGGAGGCACTGACTAGAGCAGGGGTGTCAAACTCATTCCATGGAGGGCCAAGACCCTGCAGGTTTTACTTCCACCCAGTCTCTTCAGCGGGTGTTTTCACTGATCAGCAATCAGTGGGAGGAAATTCAGAGAAAACACCTGTTGAAGCCACTGGGTGGAGGTAAAACCTGCAGGGTCTTGGCCCTCCATGGAATGAGTTTGACACCTGTGGACTAGAGGGAACAACCCAACCTGTTATAATCTGGACAGATCACAAAAACTTAGGATATCTCAGATCTGCCAGACGGTTAAACTCTCATCAAGCCTGGTGGGCGTTGTTTTTTCTCAAGTTTAACCTCTCCATTACCTACCATCCAGGGTCTCCTAATGTTAAGCCCAATGCTCTCTCTCGCCAGTTTTCCTCCAACTCCTCTTCTTCCTCTTTCTCTGCTGCTGCTGCTTCTCCTCTGGAGACTATTCTTCTTTCCTCCTGTGTTTTAGGAGCCCTCTCTTGGGAAATCGAGCAGAGCATCCGGCAGGCCCAGTCCTTCAAACCCATCGCTGAGGGATGCCCAGTGAGCCTACTTTATGTCCCCTCTGCCCTCCGCGGTGAAGTCATCCAGTGGGGGCACACCAGTTTTTTTGTATGTCACCCTAGCATTTCCCAGATAATAGAACTGTTGCAACAAGTTTTTTGGTGGCCGACTCTCAGGACGGATGTTCAGAACCACGTTAAAGCATGCCAGGTTTGTGCCACCAATAAATCTGATTCTTCACCACCAACCGGCCTCCTTCATTCCCTACCTGTCCCTAGTCACCCCTGATTAAACATTGCCATAGACTTTGTTACGGGTCTCCTTCCATCACAAGGCAACACTGTCATATTCACCATCATTGAAGGTTTTTCCAAAGCTATCCATTTAGTTTCCCTGTCCAAATTATCCTCTGCTGCCGAGACCACCAACCTCCTCATTCGCCACGTTATCCATCTGCAAGGGATTCCGATGGACATTGTTTCGGACCAAGGGTGACAGTTTACATTGCAGATCTAGAGAGCGTTCTGTCATTCCCTGGGTACCACCATCAGCCTCACGTCTGGATATCATCCGCAAAGTAACGGTCAGGTCGAGCGTGCCAACCAGTGTCTGGAGGCCACCCTGAGGTGTGTAGCATCCTGTAACCCAACCACCTGGAGCTCCCACCTGACCTGGGTGGAGTACACACAGAATACTGCCGTCTCCTCTGCCACAGGCCTGATGCCCTTCGAGGCTTCTATGGGGTACACTCCACCATTATTACCTATGGCGGAGAGGGAGATTGCTGTGTAATCTGTGGAGGCCCATGCTTGCCGCTGTCGCCATCTGTGGAGGTCTACTTGGGCTGCTTTCCTCCGTTCATCCAAGCAGAATCACCTCTACGCCAACCACAGATGTGCGCTGGTGCTCAAGTATACTGTGGGTCAGAAGGTCTGGTTGTCTGCCGAACAGGTGCCATTGAAGACAGCGTCATGGAAGCTGTCACCGCACTTTCTGGGCCCGTATCCCATCTCACGCATCATCAACGATGTCCCTGTTCGGCTTAAGCTACCTCCAACTCTCCACATTCAGCCGACCTTCCACGTATCATGGGAGGACAGCCCCCTCTGTCCTCCACCGGAGCCTTCAACTCCTCCCTGGGTCCTCAACAGCCATACCACCTACACCGTTCAAAGGATTCTGGACGTCCATCATCGGGGCCAGGGTCTTCAGTATCTGGTCCACTGGAAGGGCTATGGACCGGAGGAGAGGTCATGGGTCCCTGGGTCATATTACCATGATAAGGGCATGGTTCGGGCTTTCCATTGGGTGCACCCTAACAAGCACAGAGGTGCCCTTTTGGGGGGGGGCACTGTGATGATCAGGTGAGCGTGCTCCCCCTCCCCTCCTGTGTGTTTTCTGATGGGTGTGCAGGTCATTATCATGCAGGTGTGCTGATCAGCACACCTGCATGATTGGTCACACCTACTGCTTCCTTGTTTGCCAGTGTATAAAAGAGCCAATCCGTGAATGCTTCTCCGTTGGACTGTTGGGTATTGCTGCCTCAAAACAACTGATGTTAATGTTGTTTGGAGTTTGTTCTCTCCAGTTGTCTTACCCTGTGTGTCTTCTGCTCCTCAGGTTTGCTGCCATCTCAGTGGTGTGTCTCCAGGGCTGCGCACGCTCACCTGAACCACTCATCTCGCCAAGATAACTCCTATTCCACCCGGGTCTACCCATTCATCTACTCCATCCTGTCATCTCCCTTCGTCTGCCTTCCCCCAACCATCTCCCCACCAACTCCTGCCACCTCACGCTGGAGTCCACAGCCGTACCCTCTGCTTGCATAATAAGCCTCTTCTCTTCCTCTTTCACATTCTCCTTTTCTTACTAATTATTGGTACTATGTGGGACCACATGTGTATCACTTTAAGCTTCACATCTCAGCGAGAACAAAGAACTGGGCCTCCTGTGAGATAACAGGAGGATGTGAAAATTTAGTCTTTGGTATGCAAGAGACGACTTTGGGGGGTTTCCTGGTCTCCCAGAGACTATGAGCAGGATGTTATAGGATTTAAGGAAAGATGTATTGTTGCCTGTGATTAAATGCAATATGACTGTGAGCTTTGAGCAGGATGTTATAGGATTTAAGGAAAGATGTATTGTTGCTTGTGTTAAAATGCAATATGACTGTGAGCTTTGAAGGTCCTGAGTATTTAAAGGACGAATGTCTGTGTTTACTTTCTTTTTCTGTTTCTGCTGATGTTGGAGAATGTGAATAAACCTGACTCGTGAGATAAACTCTGCCTCGTCATTTTCACATTTCCACACTGGTGACCCTAAGACGTATCATGAGTGAAAGAAATTCCCCCGAGCCAGCCGGGTCAGGAGCGCCCAGCCAAGCGTATGCCGCTACCGTCCAGCTACCGGACTTTTGGCGAGACAACCCGCGCTCCTGGTTCCACTTGGTCGAAGCACAGTTCGCCCTCCGGGGGATAACGGTAGATGACACGAAGTTCTACCATGTGATTGCCAAGCTCGACAACCGCACGGCTCAGCAGGTGCAGAGCCTTTTGGAGCAGCCACCGGCCGACGACAAATACGGCGGGTTGAAGGCTGCGCTCATCCAGCGCTTCACTCTCTCAGTCCAGGAGAGAGCGGAGAGGCTCCTGGCTCTGAACGACTTGGGAGATGGCACACCCATTGACCTGATGGAGAAGATGCTGAGGTTGAGGGGCTCAGACGACGAAGACTTCATCTTCACCCACATTTTCCTTAGAACCCTACCGTCGGCCACGAGAGTGACCCTGGCCGGTTCGCCGTTGTTGGCCCAGCGGGACTTCCGCGCGCTGACCCAGGAGGTGCACCGGATTCTCAACGCCAGCAAACAGCACGCGGCCACCGCGGCAGCGATGGAGTTCGGCGCGACCGCCGGAGATGGCAGGGGGCCAGAGACGGCGGTAGCAGACCCACCGACAACAGCGGCGGCGGGGCCAAGGATCGCAGAGGAGACACCCTCTGTTTCTACCATCGCTGCTTTGCAGAGAAGGCACGCAAATGCATACCACCGTGCCAGTTCAAGCGCTTGGGAAACGCCAAGACCAGGGGTCGGTAGCAGCTGCAGCCCTCGGTGAAGAGAACAAGCTGCTCTACTTGACGGATGCACGCTCGGAGAGGCAGTTCCTCGTGGACGCAGGCTCCCAAGTGAGTTTCATCACGCCTTCCTCCGCTGACTGGCTAGCGGGTCCTGGAGGTCACGGGGCGTCAGCAGCGAACGGCTCGGAGATTAAGACCTTTGGTGAGAGGGCTCTGCTTCTGTCCCTACACGGCCATACTTTTGAGTGGACTTTTGTCAAAGGTGCAGTGAATTTCAATATGTTGGGGGCTGATTTTCTGTGCTCTCATGGTTTGTTGGTTGATCTTGCTAACAGGCGCCTGGTTAATGCACTTTCTTTTTATTCTATTCCCTGTGCAGCCCGAGTGACCCCGCCCACAGCACAAGCCAATGTTACAACGGCAAGCGGTAAGTTCCACACACTGCTCACTCAGTTCCCAGCACTCACGGTTCCCACATTTTCAGTAGCACTCGCTAAACACGGAGTGGAACATTTTATTACTACCACCGGACCGCCCGGTTTAGCAAAAGCTCGGCGTTTGGATTCAGCTAAACTGACCATAGCACGCGAGGAGTTCGCCAACTTGGAAAAGTTGGGCATCA
Organism: Pholidichthys leucotaenia; assembly: GCA_020510985.1. Classification (NCBI taxonomy): domain Eukaryota; kingdom Metazoa; phylum Chordata; class Actinopteri; order Cichliformes; family Pholidichthyidae; genus Pholidichthys; species Pholidichthys leucotaenia. Next base: position 122,963,467 of record CM035842.1, read on the forward strand.
TCAGGCGTTCGAACAGCCCATGGGCTTCCCCGCTTCACTTCCGCCCTCCAAAGAGAGCAGACGCTTTTCTTCCCAGCTCCGGCTCCCTATCCTCTCCCTCCTTAACTGACTGGATCCCAGCTCGCTATCGTCTGTCTGCGTGTCTTTACTGCTGATTTATCTAACGAAATTATGGATTTAATAAGCTGGGCTTTGAACGCAATTGACACTGTTTTTTCAACGAGGAAATCTGGCCCGGGGGAGCCGATCTGTCCCGCAGGAACTGCTGCTGCGGGTTATTTAAAGGACACAAGCAATTGGAAACTCTTGTGCCTGTGTGATCTTTTTTATTGAAGATATTGAAGATTTATATCTTTTCGGAGCAATGGTCATCGGAATTCTACTGATTGGATTTGGGATTGTTCTGGTGTACCACAAATTGAAGAAGATGGATAGAGCTTATCAAAAAGAGGACCCGGCGAAGCTCACCCATCAAATTGACCAACTGGGCAGGACTCTGACAGCGGCCAATGGAGAACTGTACAGGAAAATGGATTACATCACGATCACGCTGAGAGCTGTCCACGAATCGATTTCAACGCCTGGCCATGAAGGAAATGGAGCACTGAATCCGTAAGAGAATAGAAAGTTTTCTCTCTGAAGTCAGTGCTATTCGACCTGTTCTTTTCGACACCCTCAGCACTCAGTCCTCCAGATAATCAACAGTATATTTGTTTTCATAACACTGGCGGGCAGCATCTGACTCTCAAGGACAGCTGGCTGGCAAAACTATTCCATCTGCCGTGCTCAAGGACACGTGCCTTTGCTTCAGACTGTAGTCGTAACATCTGCTGAGGAAGAGACTATTGTTGTCCTCCAAACTGATTTGCCACTGATTGCACCCAACTCACACATACTGATCCACTATACTGACTGTTGAAGATATACACTCACTGCTCTCTTTGTGTCATTGTGTGGATTCTATTGTCTGCTAATTGTGCATTGAGAGTTTTTTTCTTGTAATCATAATATCGGTCATATATGAACTTTATTCTGATAAACAATGCTTTTTTCTCTCTCCTACTGTGTCCAAACCCCCCTTCCCCCCACTGCCTTCTGTTCCCCTCCTGCTGACAGGCGCCTCCACGGCTCGCCGCGTCATTGAGAATGTCATTTATGATGTTTTCAGTGTCAAGTCAAATTCCTCGTATATTTACCTGTTATTTACTTGTAAATGTGCTTGGCAATAAACTTATTCTGATTCTGATTCTGGTCCCGAAAGCTGATGGCTCGTGGCGACCTTGCGGAGATTTCCACAGGTTGAACAACGCCACAGTGCACGACCACTACCCAATCCCGCATATCCAAGATTTCTCCGTTCATTTGGCGGGGGCGCGTGTTTTTTTAAGATAGACTTGGTCCGCGGTTACCACCAAGTCCCAGTGCGCGCTGAGGACATACCCAAAACAGCGGTAATAACTCCTTTTGGCCTATTCGAGTTTTTGCGCATGCCGTTTGGGCTTAAAGGCGCTGCGCAGACGTTCCAATGCATGATGTTGGTGTTGTGCGATCTCCCCTTCGTATTCGTCTACCTGGACGACATCTTGGTAGCCAGCGTGTCCGAAGACGAACACGAAAACCACCTCACGGCAGTTTTCCGGAGGTTGGGAGAGCACGGGTTAATAATCAACCCAGCGAAGTGTCAGTTCGGGGTGACGCAGATTGATTTTTTGGGGCATCGGGTCTCTCCAGAAGGAGTGGTTCCTCTGCCTGACAAAGTGCGCGTGGTAACAAATTTTCCCCAGCCACAAACGGTCAAGGCGTTACAGGAGTTTTTGGGAATGGTGAATTTTTATAACCGCTTCCTCCCCCGTGCAGCGCAGCTCATGCAACCATTGTATGCCGCACTAAAAAAACAAAAACCCACAAATAAAATCGAATGGTCTCCGGAGCGAGAGCGAGCATTCTCGGAGGTCAAAACAGCCCTGGCAAACGCTGCGTTGTTAGCACATCCAGACCCAACGGCCCGCATAGCGCTCACTACTGACGCGTCAGATGTGGCCATAGGGGCGGTTGTGGAGCAGCATGTAGCCGGGGCTTGGCAACCGCTCGCCTTTTTCAGCAGGACTTTGCGCGATAGTGAACGAAAGTGCAGTGCATTCGACAGAGAGTTGTTAGCTCTCCACTTGGCCATTCGCCACTTCCAGTTCTGGCTAGAGGGACGCCGTTTCACCGCGTTCGTTGACCACAAGCCGCTGACATTTGCGATGGCCAAGATTTCAGAACCGTGGTCAGGCTGGCAGCAGAGGCAGCTGGCCGACATCTCAGAGTTTACTACTGATATTCAGCATGGGGCGGGTAAACTGAATGTAGTGACAGACTGTCTCTCGCGCGCCGTGGCAGCCCAGGTCCACATAGGGATAGATTATGCAGCCATGGCCGAGGATCAGGTTAGCGACGCGGACATGTGCGGGCTCCAGTCTGGACCAACAGGGTTAAGGCTGGAGAACAGGGTGCTGCAAGATGGTACGCCCCCCCAATCTGCGATGTCTCCACTGGGCGACCGCATCCTGTGGTACCGGCCGCGTGGCGCCGCCACGTTTTTGACTCGATTCATTCTCTGGCGCACCCGGGAGTGCGCGCGTCGGTCAAAATGGTGGGAGAGAAATTTGTATGGCCGAGCCTGCGCAAACAAGTTAGGGAGTGGGCAGCAGCCTGCATGGCTTGTCAACGAGCCAAGGTACACAGACACACGAGAGCTCCCTTGGAGCCGTTTCACATCCCGGCTAAGAGGTTCGACCAGGAGTTCTGTTAACAATAACTGTAAAATATTCCACCGCAGAACCACATTTGGACAAACAGCTTTCTCTATAAAGGGCAGTCACATCTGGAACACAATGCCAAATGAAATTAAAATAATAACGGACTTTAAAACATTCACTAAAAATGTTAAAAACTGGCTGAAAAATAAACAAGAATGTACTCATGTATGAATTAATTGTCTGCAAAGTGAGAGTGAATGAAGGGAAGGAATAAATGTGTTTGTTTATAGTGAGTGACGGAGGGAGGAAGGCCTGAAATAGGCAAATGTGAGTTATGTTATATGTGTTAAATGTGAGTCAGGCTGTTATATTTGTGTATTTATAATATTTATAATATTTATGTTAAATGTGAGTCAGGCTGTTATATTTGTGTATTTATAATATTTATAATATTTATAATTGTGTATTTATAATTCTTCTGCATTGATGTATGTGGTTATTGTGTATATTTTTTATCTTGATTCTTTTTTCTAAAGCCCATCCAGGGACAAGAGTTGCAAATTAGCTAATAGCTATACACTCTATGTGCAACACATCAGATTGATTGTCTTTGATTAATTGTCTATGTTTATTGCACTGTCCCTGTCAAATAAACTAATCTACTACTACTACTACTACCATGTTCACGTGGACCTCGTAGGCCCCCTCCCGCCGTCACAGGGGTGCACACACCTTCTGACAATGGTAGACCGCACCACGCACTGGCCGGAAGTGGTCCCACTGGCGTCAACCACAGCCAAGGAAGTGGCGCGCGCGTTTTTAACAGCATGGGTAGCGCGCTTTGGAGTTCCGTCGGACATCACGTCCGACAGAGGCCCTCAATTTGTTTCCGAACTTTGGTCAGCAATGGCCCGCAGCCTGGGGGTAACGATCCACCGCACAACCACGTACAATCCACAGGCTAATGGGTTATGCGAACGTTTTCATAGGTCAATGAAAGCGGCTCTCAGAACGTCGCTTACGGATGCAAATTGAGTGGACAGGCTACCGTGGGTTTTATTGGGGTTGCGTTCTGCACCTAAAGAGGATTTAGAAGCCTCCCTGGCCAAGCTAGTTTTTGCGCAGCCACTTCGGCTGCCCGGGGAGTTTCTCCCAGATAATCCTGCGCCAGAATGTTCCCCGGCTCAGCAGTTGCAGAGCGGCACGGAATCGGGCACGCTGCCTGGCCCCGTTCACCACAGTTTTCCGTGCGTTTTTGTTCCTAAGGTTTTAAAAAACGCGGAGTTTGTTTTTGTCAGACACGATGCCCATCGCCCGCCGCTACGACCACCTTATGATGGACCATTTAGAGTGCTGGAAACAGGGGATAAGCATTTTTTGCTAGATTTGGGGGGCAGGAAGGAAAAGATTGGCATAAACAGGCTCAAACCCGCCTTTGTGGTGGCGGACGAAAATGTGCTGTTGGCCAGGGCTCCTCGGCGCGGCAGACCCCCCCTGGGGACATTCCCCAGAACACCCACAGAGAGTGACAAACAGTTCTCACCCCAAGATAGCAGCGCCCCAGCGGGATGGCGCCGCAGAAGTGGCGGAGCCCGCTTACAGCAGATACGGGAGGAGACTGAGGCCCAAGCAGCACGTGGGTTAATGTGTAATGATTTTATCATGACATGCAGACTGTATTCTGTTGTTCCATCTTAGATGTTTGGGGGGGGGGGTCACGTGGGACCACATGTGTATCACTTTAAGCTTCACATCTCAGAGAGAACAAAGAACTGGGCCTCCTGTGAGATAACAGGAGGATGTGAAAATTTAGTCTTTGGTATGCAAGAGACGACCTTGGGGGGTTTCCTGGTCTCCCAGAGACTATGAGCAGGATGTTATAGGATTTAAGGAAAGATGTATTGTTGCTTGTGTTAAAATGCAATATGACTGTGAGCTTTGAAGGTCTTGAGTATTTAAAGGACAAATGTCTGTGTTTACTTTCTTTTTCTGTTTCTGCTGATGTTGGAGAATGTGAACAAACCTGACTCGTGAGATAAACTCTGCCTCGTCATTTTCACATTTCCACAACTAACCATTTCCCCTTTTCCTCTGTTGCAGGCTGTGTGCTGCTCCAGCATGCCTACTTGTGTTTTGTGTTTATTAAGTTTGCATTGCTGTGTGTTTTTGTCTACTTGTGCTTTTTTGTGTATTCCTTAAGTTTTCGTTGTTGTGTGTTTTTGTGTATAATAAACTGTGCTTAACGTTACCACCTGAGTCTGAGTGTTCATCTGGTGTTGCTTGCTCTGCATTTGAGCCTCTGAGTATCAAGGCACAACACAGCATTTCAGAAAAGGAACATCATATTGTTATGTATGGAATAAGTGAGATTTGAGTCATCTTATGCCAAGCAACGAACTGAACTTTTTTGAGGGAACACAGAATATATACAGCAGCCGCAGCCCGCCTGACGTCATCCCCCCAGACAGCTGCAGCAAGCCCCAAGGGCCGAACCCACATACTACGTTCCTCCCCCCACTTTAGAAAAGTCCAAAACCACACATACCATTGAACCCACCCACCAAAAAAAAAATAAAAAAATAAAAAAATTGGGGACCCGAATCACGCACTAAAATAAATTGGAACTGATGTACTAAAATTGGCCTATCACATTCACGCAAAACAACCTAAAAAATAGAGTTGGTGGGTGGACTGCCACACAACCCGCACAGCACAGTGGATTATTCTGCCACTGGAAACCTAAAAGTCCATTAATAAACTAAAATTACTGCCGTGTTCCTAAACTAAATGATAATACACAAAATAATCCCATTTTATAACATACACATACACAAGAACCTTAGAACTATTAATAAAGTGCTACCGCACAGTCAATGGGATGGAAAAAAACTGGAACTTGCACGGGGGGCCCAGGGCAGCCCCTCAGCAGGTGCGCGGAGACCGCAGACCCCCGGAGCAATGGCCGATCCTCTTGATGGTGGGGCCCGGATTCCACACCACCATCACCGACCGCCACTCTCGTCCAACTTTGCCACCAGAAGCCTCTTCCCGGACCCGCCGCAGCTCATTGGCATGCCTCGCTGAACCATCAGACAGCTGGAAGTAAGCTGCGCCCAGCTTAGCCACGATGCGCAGGTGTTCCTGGTATTTCACTGGCTGTCGTCTGGTCCGTATTCACCATGGACGTTCCTCTCCTCGAACCCAGACCAAGTTCATAACCCTAAGAGGGGCTCTGCTCGGCCTGATATGGTGCTGGTCGGCATGCGTTTTCTCCATGCCTGTTGGTCTGGCCCCGTCCTCTTCTGAAGCCATTGCGGTGGCCGCCATTGTAGCTGCAGATCCTCAATACCTCTGTGGCCAAGTACCGGGGGCTTCTGGGGCTAGCACATCGGTGCCACTCGCCAGTGCAGGCACTTTGCCGTCGCACTTGGTGGCTCCCTCCGCCATTTCCTGAGCGCCGGGATTGAGACCCCCCTGCATCGAACCTGGGCAAAACTGGTCCTGTTTGACCACCATGGTGCCCGTTAGCTCTTCGTACTGTTCACTTCCAGTGTCCGTCTCCAACTGTGGCTCGTCTTAGGTACAAAAGCAGTCCGGTACCTCCTCGCTGTCATCCGAGGTGCTCCGTTGTGCTGTCTCTATGCCTGGCTGTCGCTGCTGCTTTTCAGGGCTCTCAGTATGCTCGCGCTCCCCCTCCCACTGCTCCAGCTCTGGTTGCTGGGAAAATTGAGCCAAGTTCGTTCGCTGCTCACCCTCCATGCTGCAGTCACTCTTAGTGCTGTGCTCTTTGGCTGGCTTGTCATTCCCGATGGACACGGGCTCCCTCTCTTGTGTCTCCGATTCCACCGTGTTATCTAGCTCATAGCCTGTAGCTTCTAGCTTCTGTGTTTGGTGCCCACCTAGCTCCATGGCTAATTTCTCCGTTGCTACTAGCTAGCTTAGCGTCTTTTGGCGCCAACAGCCTTTCAACCCACAGCTTCGTGCTTCGCGTGTGTTCAGCAAAGTAGTCAGCAAGCAGCCCGACAGCATCTGCATAAGACTCCATCTTACCTAACATGTGGAAAATTTTCTGACCTTATACGTCAAGATTGCAAACCAGAAGTGTTCGGCTCCGCACTCCAACAAGTTTACCCAGGCCCAACGCTACAATGTACTCCTCAAACGCAGGCAACCAGCAAGGCCACAAACTTAAAAATTAAAACAAACGGTGGTTTTACAGAAAGTTTAACAAAGAAAAAGAGATAAATAAAAATTGGAGTTTAACTCCGATTAAGAATTGAGCTCAAAGAAATAGGAATTCCTAGGCATTTAAGAGAAAAAGAAAAAAAAATTAAAATACAAAGTTACATAAACAAATTATGAATTATCTGCTCTGTGCTCGGAAAAGCAACACATGGGAGAAGTCTTTGTTCAGGCAGTCCTTTGTTCTTCCCAAAGTTCTTTCTTGCTGTGTGTAGACAATGGACAAAGAAGAGAGACAAAAGAGAGCGATGAACGGAGGCGAAAGAGCATCCAAAAAGCGACGTTAAAAGAGACGAAAGAGCAGAAGAGCCAAAAAGAGAGAGCCGAAAAAAGAACTCCAGCACACTCCAGCACAACCCAGGCTAGGAGGGAACAAATTAAAAAAAAAAACAAAACACTCAGGATCCACACCAGGCAGAACCAGGCACCTAGGCCCCCTGGACCAGAGAGCTGCATAGTTCAGGTGGCCAGCTAAAGTCCCAGAGCTGGCAGATGGCGTGGTGGTAAAAGTCAGGTGGCCTGCCGGAGAATGTGGGCCACCCAACCCAACGGCACAGTCTGTTAGGTGGTCTGCCAGAGTTCTTTAAGATTTAAGATAAGCCTTTATTAGTCCCACAATGGGGAAATTCCAGGATTGCAACAGCACAGGGATAGCAACACTCAGAGCAACAATCAGAAGGCAAGAAAAAAAACAAGCAAGCAAGAGCAGCTAATATACATATGTACATATTACTATAAAATATATATATACACACACACACACAGACACACAGTGCAGAGCATTGTAGCTGGATGGAATAAATATATGAATATATGAACACACAGTGCAGAGCATTGTAGCTAGATGGAATAAATATGTAAATATATAAACACCCACAGTACGGAGCATTGCAGCTAGGTGGAATAAATATGCAAGTATATAAACACACACAGTGCGGAGCAATGTAGCTAGATGGAATAATATGTAGATATATAAAAACACAGTGCGGAGCATTGTAGCTAGATGGAATAAATATATAGATATATAAATATAAACACACCCAGTGCTGAGCATTGTAGCTAGATGGAATAAATATGTAAATATATAAACACACACAGTGCAGAGCATTGTTGCTAGGTGGGATGAAACAGCATAACCGTCTATTTAGTTATCCTACATGGTATGATTATGTGCCCATACATATTCTCACCCTCCATAGCGACCGGTATGTTCCTAGTTGTATGCCGGAGAGGACCATTGTGTAAGTCTATTGCATCTTTTGCATTCAAAAAAACTATTAGTTTGTTACGTCTTTTTGCTATCTCTGCGAGCAGCCCTGCTTAGGTTGTACAGTCTGACAGCCGTTGGTAGGAAGGACCTACGAAACCTCTCGGTTGTGCACCTGGGATGATGTAGTCTGCTGCTAAATGAGCTCCTCAGTGCATCCAGTATGTCCTGCATAGGGTGGAACTCGATGGAACTTTAACCACCTAAACTGAAAAGATGGTCCAGGGGGTAGCTGCCCAACAGGGACAACCAGCAAAGAAGAAGATGGAAGAATAGGGGAGACCATGTCAACCTCGGACAGAGAAGAGAGAACCACAATGGTCTTGGGCAGAGGAGAGGGAACTACGATTGCCTCGGGCAGAGGAGAGGGAACACACAACAGCCTCAGGCAGAGGAGAGGGAACCACGATGGCATCTGGCAGAGGAGAGGGGACCATGATGGCATCTGGCAGAGGAGAGGGACCCCAATGCTTTCGGACAGCTCTGCAGCACCCTCAGTGGTCCTAGACTGGGACATCGCAGCACCCACAGTGGCCCCGGGTTGGAGCAGAGCAGCACGTGCCTGAGCTCAAGCTCCAACACCGTCCAGGACTCCGTTGATCCAGGTGATGACATCTCAGGCCCGGCCCTCTGAAGGTCCAGCTTCAAATCTACTGTGGCGGCCCCTACAGCAGGCATGGTGGTAGGTGCAGTCCTGGGACTCCCCAGCAAAGCTATCCACGCAGGTGTCTTGTCCGGCGTGGATACAGGAGGTTAGTTCCCCACTGGCACTGGAACCTGTCCTGCTGAGGCCAGGGGACGCTCCAACGTTGGCACAGGCTTCAGCTCAGTCACAGCTCTCTCCCTCCATCCAGATCATGGCTGTGGGGCTGGAACCAGGCCCTCCAGAGCCTCTCGTCACATGAACAGCTTCTTCCCCTCTGCCATCAGACTGCTGAACACTATGTGACTTATTAGACTCTCACGCACTACGTACAGCAGCTCAACCAGACTCATGTCAATCATTACTGTTTTCTTTTTGCATTACCGACTGCACTATGTGGTACTCCACAATATCTGCTGCTCTCTAATATATTTAAAATTGCTTGACTAGTATTACTCATTCATATTCTACATTTTATTGCATGTATAGTTTTTTTTTTTTATTTCTATCTTCTATTTTTATCATGTTTAATGTTGCAGCATTGCACCGAGACAAATTCCTAGTTTGTGTACTACATGAACAATGGCAATAAATCTGATTCTGATTCTGATTCTGATTCAGAGCCGCAGGCTCCTCCATCATCTGGCGGCTCAGTCCTAGGACTGGCGGACACTCAAGGGGAAAAGGAGGAGACACGGAGAGAGCAGGTGAACAGTCTATGGCTGCAGCAGATGGTGAGGACTCAGAGGACTGCCTAGTCTGAGTCTCACTGCCAGGAATCAGGAAAGATAATTCATGTTTAATTGAATGAGAGTGAAAAAACACTTGCCTGAGTTCCCGGGCTGCGATGTCTTCTGCTGCAGCTGGTTGGAAATCAGCCCTCTCCATGACTTCAGTAGTTGTGGGCCCCTCAGAGGAATGTGGAGGAGCCGCCCCTGCAGACATGGTGACGGGTGGAGCTGGGGAAGAAACGGCCGAACCCTTAGCAGCGTGAGGGCACGTTGAGGGGACAGAAATTGCAGCAGCAACAGAGAGAGAGTAGGCTGATGGGACAGCCGGCGAAGGAGAAGTAGAAGGAGGAACTGCTGCGGGAATTGTCAGGCTTGGCATGGGCGAAACTGCTGCATGAGAGGTGGAGGCGTTCCTCCGGTGGGATTTTCCTGGGCGACGGCGGGAAGCGGAGACATTGGCTCATGGCGAAATAGGGGAGACCCAGGAGCCAGGGAACCCTCACTCATCGGCTCTAACTCCGGGCCCCCCAGTGAAACCTCCTCCAGCTCCTGGGCGAAATCCGGGAGGAGCCATGGCTTATATTCTAACAGCAGCTCAGTCTCCACTAATGTGACCCGCCTGCACTCCTACAGCTCCTCAGCTGGAGCTGCTGCTGGAGATCGGCGAGAGGCTGGAGGCTTCCGTGTACGCAGACGCTTGCTCTTCGTTGGCGCAGGCACAGACATTGGAGTGGTTTCCCCTAGCCCGTGACTCATAGGTTGTGGGGTGACTATGGAGAGTAGGTCAGCGAGCTCCGGGTGGTCTCACAGGCTGGGGCATGCCTCGAGCACCTGCACTGTGCCCTCCAGACGCTCTCGGGCTGCCTCGGGGGTACGGGAGGCACTAGCCTGCGTGAGGATGTCCTCCAAAATATTCACAGTCCACCGCACCACTTCACTCAGACCAGGAGTTGGTGAATCCAGGATGGCAGACATGGCAAAACCCCTGGTGAAAAAACAAAAACTGGGGAGGAGTAGAAAAAAAAGGCAAACCCTTGCTGCCGCTGGTGTTTTGAATAGTCCGGGTCCCCTTTTGGCCACATCCTGCTCCCAAGATCACCAAACCACAGGTGAGTGAAACAAAAAAAAACACAAACCACAGCAGCTGGATCTCTAACTGGCTGGAGTCGACTGTCATGAATTGCCCCTCGGGGCAGAGAGGACAGACCCAGATGCTGAACTGCAGTTTGTGATATTTATTTACAAAACACAAAGTCCAAACAGTACGAAAACACAAAATCCACACTGTGCAAAAAGTAAACTTACAAACACAAACAGCAAAGGAGAAGACAGGAATCCACAGGTAACAAAACGTCAGAACGGGAACAGGATTCTGATGCAAAACGAATCTTAAACCCTTTAACTGCCCTAGATGCCATGTGGCGCCTGGGAAAACGCAAGGCAACTCAAGGCCCCCTCAATGATCAAGAGTGGTAAAAATTTTTCTCAATAAAATAGCTCAGATTTCCAAGGCTATAACTTGAAAGTTACAAGAAATAATGGCTTACTGTCAATTAGAAAGATGTAGAATATGATCCAAAGTTTCAGATAGGAATAAATTTACGCATCTAATTTGCATAATGTCGCCGCAGCTATATAAATTACATAACTCAGTCAAAAGTGGACTTTGGACACATTTACATAAAGAATGGTCCGTTTTTTTTTTTTTAACACCGATTTGTCTACAGGGGAATGTTTTTATCTAATCTTCAAAGTATGTGAACCAGAAAATCAATAAAATGTAAAAAAAAAAAAAAAAACATATATTTCTCTTATCTGTTGCTGGGTGGCGGGGGGGCTTGCCCGCCCATGTGACTAGTCTGTTTTCGTCCATCGTAGTCGATGTGTGTTTGCTCAGCCATTTACACCGTGTACCACATCTACAAACTCTTATAATTACCCCACATGAATTTTGTTTGTATTACGTGGCTATTTTTTGTGTTTGGTGCATTATTCCTGTGGGAATCCATGCCGCCCGTGGGCGCTGCCATCTTGGTACTGGTAGCTCAGTTTTTTGTCCATCGTGGTCGATGTAACACGTTTACTTAGTAATTTACATCTGTGTACCACATCTACAACTCTTATGATTATCCCACTTGAATTTCATTTGTATTACGTGGCTATTTTTCCCGTTTCATGCAGTTTCAGTCATCATCGCGGCAGCGATGACCAAACATGGCGGCATCCACATTGGTGTGTGAGCTCAAAGCAGGAAAAGGAAGAGTAATAAGGAGGATTTCTTCTTCCTTGCTATATTCCATGTCAGCCATGATTCCTTCGGCGCGTGTCTGCCACCTTCAAAACTGTCAGATCAATAGAGATTAGTACAAATTCTCAATATAGCTGGGGAACGTCAATAAGTTGACACGTGCAGTTGCTGTGCTATGCCACTGGGGGCGTATGACCCATCCATTTAATCTGAGCAGTTAAAGGGTTAAGACTTCAGCAATGAGTGACAGGAACCATCCATCTATCCATCCATCCATCCATCTTCTTCTGCTTAATCCTTTTTTTGGGTTGTGGGGGGGCTGGAGCCCATCCCAGCATGTTTTTGGGCAAGAGGCAGGGTACACCCTGGTCAGATCGCCAGTCCATCGCAGGGCCAACATAGAAAGACAGACAACCATTCACTCTCACAGTCATACCTAAGGACAATTTAGAACCCCCAGTTTGGTGCCAATTAACCTAACTTCCATGTTTTTGGCATATGGGAGGAAACCGGAGAAATCCCAGAGTAAACCCATGCAGACATGGGGAGAACATGCAAACTCCAAACAGATCACTGTAGGTCGGGAGCTGGGATCAAACCCAGGACCCCCCAGCCTAGGGTGAGTTGCTGTGCTGCCGCAGTGCTAACCACTCTGCCACTGCGCTGCCCACAGTCCTTAAATAGGGCAACCAAACAATAAACATAAATGATAGCAGGTGTGGATCACATGAGCAGGAAGGAGATGAAGACAATTACAATCAGCTGTGAGCCATGAGGAGAGGAGACGGGGCTGACAGCTTGAGAGGGGCACTGCCCACAACCAGGGAAAAACCCGGAAGTGCCTCTGACAGTTGAAACCCCGGAGAGAGAGAGAAAAAAATGGTAAGATACAAATATAGTACGATGACAAATAAAGATACAAGTAAATGACAAAACTACAAGGAACATACACAGGGAAATTAGTCACACTAAGAAGCAATACAGAAAATGTGAAAACCAACCAAAGATAAAATAACAGGATTTCGAACTGAAAAATACAACACTATACAAATATGAAAAAAGGCAAAGAGATTGAGCACGGCAGAATCCCCCCCCCCCCTCCTCCATGCTCAGATCATGACAAAAATATTCATTCTTTACAATGGCTAACTCCAAAGGCAGAAAAGAATCAGAATAACCCCATGATTAATGCATTTCATTAAAAGCTGTTTGGAGGGAAAAAGATATGAGAGTACTGTAGATAATATCAGTGCAAGAACTTGAGATAAAGATGATTAAGACATCCTTCACATGAAACATTATTGAAGCAAATACTGTAAGTTCTGTTCTCTGTAGATCACATCATCTGTGATGTGACAGAGAACATTACATAAACCTTTTAATTTTTGTTTTAATTGATCATGGGATTAGGATATCAGTGATTGGTTCAAGAAACACAAATTATTATATCGTGTTTGATTACTAGTGTAATTACATTATAATTATTGTGTAAGTATAGCAAAAGTATTTCAGTTCATTTCATTTCATTTATTTTCATTTTAGTACAGCATAAGTACACTGCAAGTAGACCATACCGTTAGTGTAAGTAAATCATAATTACATGTTGTGTTTCCTCTTTCTTTTTTTCAGTTATAACTATATCCTTAGTTGTTTCTCCATTAAAAGTGTCCAACTCAATCTGCATTTAAAATCAGGGCAAATATCCTGGCTGTCTTCTTACTGTGCTCATTATTTGGGAACCTGTAATCTAAATCTGGTTGCTTTATACAGATAGGGAAAAACCCAAGTTTCCAAATCCTACCTTTTACATTCGAGTTGAATCCTGATATGCCAACAGATGTCACAGTGGGATGATGCTCCTCCATGCTGCAAAGGTTTCTCCATGGCAACGCTGTGCCTGTTGCAACCCTGGCATGTGCCAAGGAGGCCCCTGGCAGCACTCGCTCTCCTCCACAGTGCAGTGGCAGGCCCGGTGTTCCAGGCCGCCACATTGTTTCGGCAGTGATTAATTACCGTCCTGATGAAATGTGAAGGCTCTGGAAATGTCACAGTGATGACATGAGCTTGTCAGTGTGGGCCAGCAGGGAGCAACATATCGCACTCAGACATCTGGAAGTATATGGGGCACCAATCATTATTACCTGAACTGTTTTTTGTTGAATTTCTTGTCACTTTATTTTTAACAGTTTTATCACAGTTATTGGCTTATTTAACAATCTATTCACCCATTAAAGGGGTCAATGATTTTACTTTTTCCATATTTTAACAGCTCGTACTTGTCTTAATGAAATGTTTTGAGAAATATTTTGGTAAATTTTTCTTTAATTATTGCAGCAAAATTGTTTATCCTCTTTTGCAGCCTTTCTGAGAACTACTGGTTTTAGTGCATGTCTCTTTAAATTTCTAAGGCCGCATTTAAGTCTGCCCTCCCTCTTACGTCACTATTGCCATTCTTAGCTTGCTAGAGCCTAGCTCCTAGCTTGGAGCCAACTAATGTAAATTTATCTTAGAGAAATAATGCATCACAGGTGGGCAGGGGTGTGTGGCTTCAGTGGTCATCAGGATAAGATCATTTCCCAGAGTAAAATAAGCACAGAACCATTCGTGAATGAGTCAAGACCAGTGGCTAAACTGTAAGCTTCAGCTAGCCACCTTGGTGGTGCTAATGGTGCTAACAATGTTTCATCACAGCAAAAATATAACAAAATCAGTCAGAGTGACTTGAATTATCGACTGTGGATTAGTGAACAGAGTGAAAACAGTGCTGTCTATAAGGGTGACTGAAATCTAAAAAAATAAAAATATAAATGTGAGCTTCCTAGTACCACTATTAGCTCTGAATGTCATGGCGCCCGCAGGGCCATTATCAACCTCAGCTGCACGCACAACTGCTGCCAATCATCAGCGGGCTTTAAAAGCCAGACCTGCCTGTGACTCAGCACGAAGCCGTCTGTCAAACTCCATAGGACACGTCTCTCGTCAGCAGCCACGTCCTGGCTGATTCCAGACCAACGCTTCGCTGCACGTAAACTAATATTGACTCACCTTGTCAAGTTCATCTTCCCCTGTGCACAGGTGGATCTCCCTGGCGGCAGATTCGCTCTCCCCGGCGGCGGCTCAGCTCCACTCCTGCTTCAGGGTAACTCGCACTCTCCCCTGCACAGAGCCAGACGCTGTCTCCCTGGCTGTCGCCCTCAAGGCCAACCTGAGCTCACCACCACCATCTGCAAAGTAAGCTGTCGTCATTATTACGCCCTTTGCCCAGGTGCTGAGCTAACATCTCTGCTTTGTCTCCATAGGGTTGCCAGGCCGAACGGCGTCCTGCTCTTCCCCTGCACGAGTCTTACACTGCACACACACGACACTGTACCTGCACGCACGACACTACATACATGCACGCATCCACAAAACACAGTTAGCTAATAAAAGGATAATTGCATTTCCCTTGAGTCTTTCTTTTGTCCCCTGGGTCCAGAATTATGTCAGTACGGCTCCGTCAGAGCGACCCAGCAGACAGCATGCTAGCATGCCACTTTATCACCTTAGAAGCTCGAGTGGAGCAGTTAGCGAACCAACAGAGTGTTATCCTCAGTCAGCTAACTCCAATTAACAGCCAGTTGGATCGTCTGGATGGACAGCGGATGTTCCCTCCAGCTTCCCGGATCCCATCGGCCCACGTTAGCCCCCCTCCTAGCCAGGCTAGTCAGGCTCCATCGGCCCTGCTCACACCCTTCCCCATGCCCGCTCGCTTCAGCGGTAAGCTCGGGGAGGCCCGTGGGTTTATTCTACAATGTGAGACGGTTTTCCAGCGAGTGCCAGGGAATTTTCCCACTGACCACAGCAGGATAGGCTACGTAGCTAGTTTGCTAGAGGGTAGGGTGCTAGCTTGGGCCTACGCCGTTATGGCCAAGCCCAGTTATTCTAATCTTACATATCAACAGTTCATTGCCGATTTTCACGAGGTGTTTGACCACTTCGACCGGGATAGCGTGCTTACCACCTGGTTGTTAAATCTCCGACAGGGCGGTAGGTCCGTGGAGGACTACGCTGTCGATTTCCGGGTGGTGGCCGCTGAGGTCGGGTCGGAGGATGCCTCGTTGTGCAGCATTTTTATACGGAGCCTAAGCCCTAGTCTCAGAGATGAGCTAGCTAGGTTGGATAAACCAGAGAAACTCACAGAGTTGATTTCTGTTACCATTAATTTGGATAACAGGCTGAGGGAACGAGCAGCCGAGCGGAGAGCTTCCAGCCACTCGAGCGTGCAGTTTTTTCACTCCTCACAGTCGTCCCAGTTGGCCCTGCCCTCACCGGAAGCACTAGATGGGCAGGAGGATATGGTAGTCGGGCGCTCTAAAATTCAGTTAGCTGAGAAACAGCGCCACACACAACCAGGTTCTCCCCGACCCGGTGAAGGTCAAGGCAGTGGTGGATTCCCCCCCCCAATCCAGGAAGCAAGTCCAGCAGTTCCTGGGGTTTGCCAACTTTTATCACCACTTTGTGCCCAGGTACAGCATGGTTGGCCGTCCCCTGACCTGTCTCACGTCCCCCAAGGTCCCTTTCCGTTGGACAGAGGAGGCCGCAGCGTCATTCAGCACCCTCAAGAGGGAGTTCTCGTCGTCCCGCGTCCTCACGCAGGTGGACCCATCCCTCCAGTGCTTGGTCGAGGTGGATGCATTGGACTCCGGGGTGGGGGCAGTGCTCTTCCAGCGCTCTCCTATAGACGGGGTGGTCCGCCCCTGTGCCTTCTTCTCACACCGCCTGTCTCCAGCAGAGAGAAACTACAACATTGGCGACAGGGAGCTCCTGGCGGTGAAGCTCGCGCTGGAAGAGTGGTGCCACTGGTTGGAGGGGGCTGCCCAGCCCTTTGTGGTTTGGACCAACCACAAAAACTTGGAATACCTGACCGCCAAGTGGTTGAATTCCCGGCAGGCCCACTGGTCCCTGTTCTTCAGTCGGTTTGATTTTATGATCACCTACCGCCCCGGGGCCAAAAACGCCAAACCGGACACCCTCTCCAGGTAATTCTTGGCGGAGGTATCAGAGGACCATGAGCAGACCATCCTTCCACCATCCTGTGTCATTGGCGCCCTCTCATGGGACATCAGGGAGAAGGTCGTGAAGGTGCAGGAGGCAGAGCCCAATCCTGGAAGTGGTCCCTTGGAGCGGTTGTTCTTCCCCACATCGGTCCGGGGTGAAGTGATTCAGTGGGCCCATGCCTCGAAATTTGCATGCCATCCAGGGGTGGCCCGCACAGTAGAACTCCTCCAGAGGTTGTTTTGGTGGCCGAGGCTGCGAAGGGACATCACTGCATTCATCCGGGCCTGCGCTCAGTGCACCACCGGGAAGTCGTCTTCTTCTCCACCGGCCGGGCTCCTTCATCCCCTGCCGGTCCCCAGCCGTCCTTGGTCCCACATCGCCCTGGATTTTGTGACGGGCCTCCCACCATCCAACCACTTCACTACGGTCCTTACCATCGTCGATCGATACTCCAAAGCCCCTCCGAGGGCTGCCTACAGCACGGGATACAGCGGACCTATTGGTGCAGCATGTCATACGCCTTCACGGGATCCCCACTGACGTCGTATCTGATCGTGGGCCCCAATTCATGTCCCAGGTTTGGAGGGTGTTCTGTAACGCACTGGGGTCAACTGTAAGCCTGTCGTCCGGATACCGCCCGCAGAGCAATGGGCAGTGCAAACGGGCGAATCAAGAGCTGGAGGCTGCTCTGCGCTGTGTCATCGCCTCCAGTCCATCTTCTTGGAGCAGCCACCTGCCGTGGATCGAGTACGCCCATAATTCTACAGTTTCCTCAGCGATTGGCATGTCCCCCTTCAGGGCCTCCTTAGGATGTGACCCCCCACTGTTCCCTGAGGAGGAGAAGAAAGTGGCGGTGCCTTCTGTCCACGCTCATGTGAGGCGCTGCCGCCGGCTCTGGACCACCACCCGCAGAGTCCTCCTTCGGACCACTGAACGTAACACCAGGATAGCTAACCGCCACAGGAGACCAGCTCCCGAATACAAGGTGGGTCAGCAGGCATGGCTGTCTACACGAAATATTAATTTGAAAGCTGAGAGGCAGAAGTTGGCCCAGCGTTTTATCGGGCCCTTCCCCATTATTCGTATGGTTAACCCTGTGGCTGTTCGCCTAGCTCTCCCCCCCTCCCTCCGCATCTGTCTGACCTTTCATGTCTCACAGGTGAAACCCGTTTGCTCCAGCCCCCTCTGCCCGCTTCCCAAGGCTCCACCTCCACCAGTGATGATAGATGGCGACCCGGCGTGGGGAGTCAATTCCATCCTGGACGTTCGCCGCCGGGGTTGCGGCCTGAAATACTTGTTGGACTGGGAGGGATATGGCCCCGAGTGGAGGTCCTGGGTATGTCCGTCCTTCGTGCTCGACAAACAACTCATCAGGGACTTCCACCGGACGCACCCGGGTAAGATAGGGCAGGTCCCAGGAGGCACTTCTAGAGGGGGGAGTACTGTCATGGCACCCACAGGGCCATCATCAACCTCAGCTGCACGCACACCTGCTGCCAATCATCAGCGGGCTTTAAAAGCCAGACCTGCCTGTGACTCAGCACAGAGCCGTCTGTCAAACTCCATAGGACACGTCTTTCGTCAGCAGCCACATCCTGGTTCATCATCTGTTTCCAGACCAACGCTTCACCGCACGTAAGCTAATATTGACTCACCTTGTCAAGTTCATCTTCCCCTGTGCACAGATGGATCTCCCTGGCGGCGGATTCTCTCTCCCCGGCGGCGGTTCAGCTCCATTCCTGCTTCAGGGTAACTCGCACTCCCCCCTGCACAGAGCCAGACGCTGTCTCCCTGGCTGTCGCCCTCAAGACCAACCTGAGCTCACCACCACCATCTGCAAAGTAAGCTGTCGTCATTATTACGCCCTTTGCCCAGGTGCTGAGCTACCATCTCTGCTTTGTCTCCATAGGGTTGCCAGGCCGAACGGCGTCCTGCTCTTCCCCTGCACGAGTCCTACACTGCACGCACGACACTGTACATACACGCACGCATCCATAAAACACAGTTAGCTAATAAAAGGATAATTGCATTTCCCTCGAGTCTTCCTTTTGTCCCCTGGGTCCAGAATTATGTCACTGAAACTAATACTTTTGGCTCCCCACCCATCTACATGACAGACAGGCCAATAATAGAGCAGCAGGCAGGTGTCAAGGTGATATTTATGTGAACAAGGGGACGGGCCAAGCCCAAATGGTGGCATCCAGATGAGGATTTGAACTCACAACATCCCACTTCAGAGTCTGACACTACCTGTGTCACCAAGAGGGTTGATCCACTTGGCAAGCCAAGTAGGAATGCTTTTATTGACTCTGTTACATTTACCTTTTAGTGACATTTCCCATTTCTTGACGTAAGGGAAAATACCCAGAAGAGTCAAAACAGCTCCCTGGACAGAAAAACGAGGTAAAGGCTGTGTGTTTTTTGAAGAGAAGTGGATGTTTTGATATTTTTTCAATAATCACAGATGCATTTCAGAAGGTTGAAACCTACAAAAATGATTTTTAAGTCAATGACCCCTTTAATTAAAATGTAAATCCAGTTTTACTGTTTATTTTCAATTCAATTCAATTCAATTCAACTTTATTTACTGTATATAGGGCCATTTCACAACAACAGTCATCTCATAGCACTTTCAACTGTAGGGGAAACCCCCCACAACTGCAGAAAGACCCCAGCAATAAGGCAATCCCCTATGAGCAAGCGCTTGGCGACAGTGGAGAGGGAAAAACTCCCTTTTAACAGGAAGAAACCTCCAGCAGAACCAGGCTCAGTGAGGGGCAGTCATCTGCTGCAACTGGCTGGGGGGTGAGGGTATAGAGAAGATGAGAAGAACAGACATGTAGAGAGCAAACAGCACGATGGGGACTCAATCTATGGGAGAGAACAAACAGATGTTAGTGACCAGCAAAAAAAAAAATAAAATATTTCATTGAGAGTGAAGAAAGGAGTGAAGCCCAGTGCAATTATTGGAGGTCCCCCGGCTGTCTAAACCTAATAGCAGCATAACTAAGGGGGGGTTCAGAAACACATGATCCCTCCATAATTGTAGGCTATATCAAAAAGGAAGGTTTTAACCCTATTCTTAAAAACAGAGATCGAGTCTGACTCCCGAATCCAGATTGGCAGCTGGTTCCACAAGAGAGGAGCTTGATAACTGAAGGCTCTGCCCCCCATTGTACTTTTGGAGATTCTAGGTATTACAAGTAATCCAGCATTTTGGGAGCATAGTGCTCTGTTAGGATAATAGGGTAATATCAGATCTTTTTTTTTTTCTCCTCTCGGCGCCACACCAGTCGGCTGCCTTTTGCAACAGCGGCTCGATTGAGAGTTTTTTTTCCCTTCCTCTCTCTTTTGATCACTTTTTTTTTTTCACCCCACTTATATCACGGACACACAGATCGTCCCAAATGTCTCCTGAGCCGGTGGACGGAGCCACTGTTTATAGCAGGATACGATATAACAGGGAAGAGCTGCTAGCATTTAACCGCCACCCGGTCCCACTGGAAAAACTCGACATACCGAGTGAACTGAGGCGAAAACGCCACGGCTGCCGGGCTGGAGTAAGGCGGAGGACAAAAAATATAAGGTACAGACCCTCCCTTCCATCTGTTGTCATGGGAAATGTACGGTCGATACTGGGAAAGTTAGATGAGCTAGCGGCTATCTCCCGTTATGATAGCACTTACCGGGAGTGCTCTCTCCTTTTGTTTACTGAGACGTGGCTAACTGAACTAGCAGCAGATGCTAACATTGAGCTGGAGGGTTTTCACACGATACGAGCTGACCGAACACCAGAGAGTGGCAAAACTAGGGGCGGTGGAGTGATAATGTATGTTAACAACAACTGGTGCAGACCGGGACATATCACTGTTAAACAACGACACTGCAGCAAAGACATTGAGTTGCTAGCTGTTAGCATGAGGCCTACATATCTCCCGAGAGAACACTCACACGTGATCTGCATTGTTGTTTATGCAAATCCGACGGCGAACGCTGGGACAGCGCGTGACGTCATCCATTCAGTAACCAGCAGGCTGCAGACAGAACACCCAGATGCTCTTCTCCTCATCTCAGGCGATTTCAACCACGTTTCACTGTCTCCCATTCTGCCCACTTTCACCCAGTATGTCACATGCCACACTAGAGACAATAAAACACTGGATTTGTTCTATGCAAACACTAAGGAGGCGTACACCTCATCACAACTCCCCCCACTTGGGAGATCGGATCACAACTTGGTTCATCTCCGACCGGTGTACAAACCCCTAGTGCACAGACAACCTCCGGCCATGCACACTGTGGAGTTATGGTCTGAGGAGACAATGGACACTCTAAAGGACTGTTTTGAAGCCACTGCCTGGAAGCAGCTCTGCGATCCACATGGTGAGGACATCGATGGCCTCATTCACACCTTCACGGGCTACCTCAGCTTCTGTGTGGACAAATCCGTTCCCACCAAGACCATACGGCGTCACTCAAACAACAAACCCTGGATCAACCCTGAGATAAAAACACTTCTGAGAGAGAAGAAGAGGATCTTCAGGTCGGGGAACAGGGAGATGCTGAAGTCCGTACAGAGGGAGCTGAGGAGAAAGATCAGAGAAGGCAAGGACAGCTTCAGGAAGAAGATGGAGGACAAGCTGCAACAGAGCGACATCAGCGGGGTCTGGAGAAACCTCAAAACCATCTCGGGGCTCCAGAATACCTCCCCCCAGGCCACGGGGGGCAGGGAGTGGGCGAACAACCTGAATCTGTTTTTCAATAGATTTGACCAACCGCCCTCCCCCCTGTCTGCACAACAACCACTGCTGCCTCTAAGAAATCAAGTCCTGCTACCCACTCCCCACTCCACCGACACCCCCCCCACGCCCAACACACAGCCCCCCATCCTGACCCTGACCAAGACCCAGGTGAGGACGGAGCTGAGGAAGATCAAGGCGAGGAAGGCGTCGGGACCGGACGGCATCAGCGCAAAGCTCCTCAAGTCCTGTGCAGACCAGCTGTGTGGGATTGTGACGTATATCTTCAACATGAGCCTGAAACTGGGGAGGGTACCACAGCTGTGGAAAACATCTTGTGTGGTACCTGTACCAAAAACTTCCCACCCCAAAGACCTGAACAGCTTCAGACCGGTGGCCTTGACGTCCCACTTGATGAAGACCCTGGAGAGACTGCTCCTTGCTCATCTCCGCCCCCTGGTGGAACCAGCGATGGATCCACTCCAGTTCGCCTACCAGCATGGCATTGGGGTGGAGGATGCGGTGATCTTCCTCCTTCACCGTTCTCTGTCCCACCTGGAGAAGCCCGGGAATATGGTGAGGATCATGTTCTTTGACTTCTCCAGTGCTTTCAACACCATCCAACCGATGATCCTGAAGGACAAGCTGCTGCGCGCAGGGGTGGACCAGCACCTGTCATCATGGATCCTGGACTACCTCACTAACCGGCCTCAGTTTGTGAGAACCCGGGACTGTGTTTCCGACACGATCATCAGTAGCACGGGGGCCCCCCAGGGAACGGTGCTGGCTCCCTTCCTGTTCACTCTTTATACTGCGGACTTCTCACACAACACAACACATTGCCATCTACAGAAGTTCTCTGATGACTCTGCGATCGTTGGTCTCATCTCCAGCGGAGATGAAGCTGAGTACAGAGGGCTTATCCAGGACTTTGTGGACTGGTGCCATCGGAACTGCCTCCAGATCAACGCGAGGAAAACTAAGGAGCTGGTGGTGGACTGCCGCAGGCATGGGCAGCCCCTCACAGCACCAGTAAATATACAGGGAACAGACATCGAGATGGTGACATCCTACAAGTACCTGGGTATTCATCTGAACAATAAACTAGACTGGTCACACAATACTGACGCACTCTACAAGAAGGGACAGCGCAGGCTGTTCCTGCTGAGGAGACTCAGGTCTTTTGGTGTACAAGGGGCGCTGCTGAAGTCATTCTATGACACGGTGGTGGCATCAGCCATCACTTTTGGAGTGGTCTGCTGGGGCAGTGGCATTACTGCAGCCGATAGGAAGAGACTGAACAAACTGATTAAGAAAGCTAGCTCTGTCCTGGGGCAACGCCTTGATCCGATGGAGGAGATAGGAGAGAGAAGGACGGTGGCTAAACTGTCATCTCTGCTGGAGTCCGAGTTCCACCCTATGCAGGACATACTGGATGCACTGAGGAGCTCATTTAGCAGCAGACTACATCATCCCAGGTGCACAACCGAGAGGTTTCGTAGGTCCTTCCTACCAACGGCTGTCAGACTGTACAACCTAAGCAGGGCTGCTCGCAGAGATAGCAAAAAGACGTAACAAACTAATAGTTGTTTTTTTTTTGAATGCAAAAGATGCAATAGACTTACACAATGGTCCTCTCCGGCATACAACTAGGAACATACCGGTCGCTATGGAGGGTGAGAATATGTATGGGCACATAATCATACCATGTAGGATAACTAAATAGACGGTTATGCTGTTTCATCCCACCTAGCAACAATGCTCTGCACTGTGTGTGTTTATATATTTACATATTTATTCCATCTAGCTACAATGCTCTGCACTGGGTGTGTTTATATTTATATATCTATATATTTATTCCATCTAGCTACAATGCTCAGCACTGGGTGTGTTTATATTTATATATCTATATATTTATTCCATCTAGCTACAATGCTCCGCACTGTGTTTTTATATATCTACATATTATTCCATCTAGCTACATTGCTCCGCACTGTGTGTGTTTATATACTTGCATATTTATTCCACCTAGCTGCAATGCTCCATACTGTGGGTGTTTATATATTTACATATTTATTCCATCTAGCTACAATGCTCTGCACTGTGTGTTCATATATTCATATATTTATTCCATCCAGCTACAGTGCTCTGCACTGTGTGTCTGTGTGTGTGTGTGTGTGTATATATATATTTTATAGTAATATGTACATATGTATATTAGCTGCTCTTGCTTGCTTGTTTTTTTTTTTTTGTTTTTTTTTTTCTTGCCTTCTGATTGTTGCTCTGAGTGTTGCTATCCCTGTGCTGTTGCAATCCTGGAATTTCCCCGTTGTGGGACTAATAAAGGCTTATCTTATCTTATCTTATCTTATCTTAAAATAAAAAGAGGCCTGATTGTTTAGAGCTTTGAAAGTGAGAAGAAGGATTTTAAACTTAATTCTAAACTCTATGGGAAGCCAATGAAGGGAGGCCAGAACCGGAGAGATATGATCTTTCTTTCTAGTACCTGTTAAAACTCTTGCAGCAGCATTTTGGATCAACTGAAGACTTTTTAGAGATGTTTTAGGACAACCTGATAATAAAGAGTTACAATAATCTACTCTAGAGCTAACAAAAGTGTGGATCAGTTTCTCAGCATCACTCTGAGACAAGATGCTCCTAATCTTGGCAATATTACGCAAATGATAGAAGGCAGTCTTAGAAACGAATTTAATATGTGAATTGAAAAACAGATCTTGATCAAAAATAACTTCAAGGTTCCTCACAGATCTATTAAGAGAAAGAGTGACTGCATCCAAACTAAAAGTTTGATTTGGAAAGGTATTTCTAAGGTCTTTTTGGACCAACAAGAATTACTTCAGTCTTATCTGAATTTAATAGCAGGAAATTACAAGTCATCCAAGCTGTGATTTCCTTAAGACAGGTTTCTAACTTGGCTAATTGATTATTATCATCTGGCTTCATTGACAGGTATAATTGTGTGTCATCTGCATAACAATGAAAATGTATGCAGTGCTTCCTAATAATGTTGCCTAACGGAAGGGTATATAAACTAAAAAGAGTAGGGCCTAGCACAGATCCTTGTGGAACTCCATGACTGAGCTTTGAGTTGAAAGAAAACTCATTACTGACATGAACAAACTGGAACCTATCAGATAAATAAGATCTAAACCACTGCAATGAAGTTCCATTAAGTCCAACATAGTGTTCTAATCTATCAAGTAGAATATCATGATCAATAGTATCAAAAGCTGCACTAAGGTCTAAAAGGACAAGTACAGAAACAAGTCCATTATCAGATGTGATCAGGAGGTCATTAGTGACCTTCACTAAGGCTGTTTCAGTACTATGATGGATTCTGAACCCAGACTGAAACTCTTCAAATAAACCATTTCCCTGCAAGTGGTCAAATAATTGCATGGCAACAACTCTTTCTAAGATTTTTGAAATGAAAGGGAGATTAGAGATTGGTCTATAGTTAGCTAAAACTCCTGGATCCAGCGTTGGCTTCTTGAGTAAGGGTTTAATTACAGCAGTTTTAAAAGCCTGCAGTACATAGCCTAATGTTAATGAAGAATTGATTATCTGAAGAATAGAGCTACCAATAAATGGGAAGACTTCTTTAAATAACCTGGTAGGAATAGGGTCTTAAAGACAAGTTGAAGGCTTGGATGAGGAAACTATTTTGTCTCACTCTAAAAGGTCAATTGGAGTAAAATGATCCAAACAGATGTCAATTGAAGGAGTTGTAGTAGTTACTGTATTTAAGTTAACGGTGGGAAGAATCTGATTGATTTTATCTCTGATAGATGAAATTTTATTATTGAAAAAGTTCATAAAGTCCTGACTAGTAAACTCTAAGGGAATGCTAGGACTGACAGAGTCCTGACTCTTTGTCAGCCTGGTTACAGTGTTGAAAAGAAACCTGGGATTATTCTTGTTCTCTTCTATTAATGCAGAATAATAACTCGTTCTAACTTTTGTCAGAGATTTTTTATAAGTTAAAAGATGATTTCTCCAAGCTAAATAGATTTCATCTAAATTAGTGGAGCGCCAGTTTCTTTCTAATTGATGAGTCTTCTGTTTTAAGCTACGAGTTTCTGTGTTGAACCAAGGAGTTAGAAATCTCTGATTAGACTTTTTCTTTTTTAAAGGGGCCACCATGTCTAGAGTCTGATGCAGAGAAGCTGTAACACGATCTACCATGCTATCAATTACAGAAGGAGCAAGCTGTCTATAGCTTATTTCCGTTGTATCGACACATGACATAGAGGAAACAATCTGCATAAATTTGGTAACAACATCATCTGTTCGGCGGCTCAGGAGGGGAAAGCAGCTCCCTGTCCACACTGTGTATGGTGCAGATGAGACACTGTTGACTTCAACTGGGGATATCGTCGGGCGGTGGAAGGAATACTTCGAGGATCTCCTCAATCCCACTGATACGCCTTCCACAGAGGAAGCAGGGTTTGGGGACGAGGGGGATGACTCGCCTATCACAGGGGCTGAGGTCGCCAAGGTGGTTAAAAATCTCCTTGGTGGCCGGGCCCCGGGGGTGGACGAGATTCGCCCTGAGTACCTCAAGGCCCTGGATGTTGTTGGGTTGTCATGGTTGACACGCCTCTGCAACATTGCGTGGAGGTCGGGGGCAGTGCCTTTGGCATGGCAAGCCGGGGTGGTGGTTCCTCTCTTCAAAAAAGGGGACCGGAGGGTGTGCTCCAACTTTAGAGGGATCACACTCCTCAGCCTCCCTGGGAAGGTCTATGCCAAGGTACCGGAGAGGAGAGTCCGGCCGTTGGTCAAACCTCGGATTCAGGAGGAGCAATGTGGTTTTTGTCCTGGCCGTGGCACATCAGACCAGCTCTTTACCCTCTCGAGAATTCTTGAGGGTTCGTGGGAGTTTGCCCAACCAGTTTACATGTGTTTTGTGGACTTGGAGAAGGCATTTGACCGCGTCCCTCATGGATTTTTGTGGGGGGTGCTTCGGGAGTATGGGGTATCGGGCTTGTTGTTACGAGCTATTCGGTCTCTGTACGACCATTGTGAGAGTTTGGTTCGTATTGCCAACACTCGGTCGGAGTCATTCCCAGTGAGAGTTGGACTCCGCCAGGGCTGCCCTTTGTCACCGATCCTGTTCATAATTTTTATGGACAGGATTTCTAGGTGCAGCCAGGGATTGGAGGGTGTCATGCTTGGTGACCACAGGATCTCATCTCTGTTGTTTGCAGATGATGTTGTCCTGTTGGCTTCATCCAGCAATGACCTACAGCTCTTGCTGGGACGGTTTGCCGCTGAGTGTGAAGCGGCTGGGATGAGAATCAGCACCTCCAAGTCCGAGTCCATGGTCCTCAGCCGGAAAAAGGTGGATTGTCCTCTCCGGGTTGGGGACAGGCTCCTGCCCCAAGTGGAGGAGTTTAAGTATCTTGGGGTCTTGTTCACGAGTGAGGGGAAAATGGAGCGAGAGATCGACAGACGGATTGGAGCAGCATCTGCAGTGATGCGGACGTTGTACCGGTCTGTTGTGGTGAAGAGGGAGCTTAGTTCTAAGGCAAAGCTGTCGATTTACCAGTCAATCTACGTTCCTACTCTCACCTATGGTCACGAGCTTTGGGTAATGACCGAAAGAACGAGATCGCGGATACAAGCGGCTGAAATGAGCTTTCTCCGCAGGATTGCTGGACTCACCCTCAGAGATAGGGTGAGGAGCTCAGTCATCCGGGAGAGGCTCAGAGTAGAACCGCTGCTCCTCCACATTGAAAGGAGTCAGTTGAGGTGGTATGGGCATCTGATTAGGATGCCTCCTGGACGCCTCCCACTTGAGGTGTTTCAGGCACGTCCCACTGGGAGGAGACCCCGGGGCAGACCCAGGACTCGGTGGAGAGACTATGTCTCCCAGCTGGTCTGGGAACGCCTTGGTATCCCCTCTGAAGAGCTGGAGCAGGTGGCTGGGGAGAGGGAAGTCTGGGCTTCTCTGCTTGAACTGCTGCCTCCGCGACCCGGACCTCCGGAAAAGCGGTAGAAGATGGATGGATGGATGGATGGATCATCTGAGAGGCATCTGCTGTAGTAATATTTTTCCTTAGGAGCCAAATAGTCAGAAATAGTAAAATCAAAGGTTAACAAACAATGGTCTGACAGTACAGGGTTATGAGGAGACATTACCAGATTTTCTATTTCTATGCCATATGTCAGAACAAGGTCCAACGTATGGTGGAGATAATGGGTAGAATTTCCTACTTTCTGAGAAAACCCCATCGAGTCTAATATTGAATTAAATGCCACATTAAGGCAATCACTATCTACATCTTCATGTATATTAAAGTCCCCTACTATAATTATTCTATCTGATTTCAGCACTAAATCAGCTAAGAATTCGACAAATTCGGATTAAAACTCTGAGTAGGTTGATGGAGGACGATAAACTATGGCAAATAAAATTGGATTTAGCCTAAAATTGCTAAAATGCACAATACTGAGGATCAGGCCCTCAAAGGAATGATAACGTGTTTTTTTCTTTACATTAACTAGTAATTTGGAATGGTAAATTGTTGCTACTCCTCCTCCACGACCAGAATTTCTGGGATTTTGACAGTTTAAATAACCAGAGGGAGTTGATTCATTCAAACCAATATAATCCTCTTGCACTAACTAAGTCTCTGTTAGGGATATTAAATCAATCTGATGATCAATTAACAGATCATGGACTAGCAGAGACTTGGGAGTTCGAGACCTAATATTTAACAAACCGCATTTAATTTTTAAATTATGAGGAGGAACAGAGGCCAAATCATTCAATTTAGAGGCTTCATGTTTAATTTGAGTTTTACTAAGTTTTTGCTTAATCACTTTGGGATGCTTATACATTATATTTTTATTTACTTTGGAGGGAGCAGACAATGATTCTCTGATGGGGGAGACAGGGGCTAAGTTGAAGGGTGGCGGATGAAGAGGAGCTGCAGAGAGGCGTGTAAGACTGCAACTCTGCTTCCTGGTCCCAACTCTGAGTTGTCAATGTTTTGGAAATTTGGATAAAAATGATGCCAGATTGTTAGATAAATGAGATGCACCATCCAAAGTGGGATGGACACTGTCTCATCTAATAAGACCAGGTTTTCCCCAAAATGAGCTCCAATTGTCTATGTAGCCCACATTATTTGCAGGACACCACACAGACAGCCAGCGGTTGAAGGATGACAAGCGGCTAAACATGTCATCACTGGTCAGATTGGGGAGGGGCCCAGAGAATATTACAGAGGCAGACATTGTTTTTGCAAAGTCACACACCGATTCCACGTTAAGTTTTGAGACTTCCGACTGCCAGAGACGGACGTCATTAATGCCGGCATGGATAGCAATTGTGGAGTATTTACAGTTACTTTTAGCCAGCATTTTCAAATTTGACTCGATGTCGCCTGCTCTGGCCCCAGGAATGCATTTGACTATGGCTGCTGGAGTCCCTAGGTTCACGTTTCTGACTACAGAGTCGCCAATGATCAGAGTTTTTTCCTCAGCGGGTGTGTCGCTGAGCGAGGAAAAACGATTAGAAACATGAACAGTGTCATACACTGTCAGAAAATTTGTTTGTCCCCCGACTCTACAATCAGTATTTAGCCCACAGCAAGAGAGCATTAAATGGCTGAATGTATTAATTATTCAAGTCTTTTCAAACATTCTGTTTGATCTATTTATTACTGTCAGCACACAATAACATCCCATGCAAATGTACTGCATGTTCAAGATGTCGGCATTAGTGTTTAATCCATTTGCACTGGTGGGGGTAAAAAAAATTGTGAAAGGTATCGCTTGATGAAAAACAGAAATGACATACAAAATTCCCCTGATGATGGTCCATTTACTGAAATAAATTGAATTGATGCAAAAGAACCCCAGAGGAGCAGAAAATTGTTCAGCTATGGATGAAAACCCTTGCAGAGTTTCAGCACCTATGAACGGCAAAGCTTACTTGTATTGCACATAAGACTTGTAAAGATGTGCTGACAGCCAATGTTTATCCCACTTAATAGGGGCAGATTTTTTTTTTCCTCTGAGCTAAAATGTCTCCTAATTAACTTGGGACAAAAACAGAAGCAATGCAATTATTTAAATGAATGAATCTGATTTCCTTTTGTCATGATAGGAGAGATGCATGCTCTGGAGTCTAAATAATGCTCTTGTTGGATTTCCTGATATTTTCATCAAATCAGAAGGTAAATTTTAATAGGAACAACATCTATGTCAGAGTGCAAGTTACTTTTGAATCATGTATTTTCATGACTGGGCAGCCACAACCATTAATTCATGGTATACCACATGTTCAAATAAAATAAAGATGCAATTTGGTTCAAATTACCATCCAAAGTGACTTTCAAGGATATAGATTTGATGAGGCACATGTGTTCAAGTCTGTTTTTCAAACATCGTGAAGGTTTATTGATTTCATTCTTTGGTGGTTTTTTGTTTTGTGTTTTTCTTATTCGAGGATCAATCTCTTGTCACCACCACTTTGAAACTGTGAAACATATGGCAAATCACCAGAGTTGCTGTGTGAGCAGATGCTTTTGGTTAATTGAAATGCACTTGATCTTGAATGATTAGTGTCTATCAGAGCATTTCCGTGTTTGGAGTTCTAACGATGGGGCTGCTGTGACAGCATGTTTCTTCATGCTGGGTTTATGGGAAATTATCTACGCATCATTAACAGTTTCAGATCACCGATGGCAGCATCATAGGTCAGTTTCTGTTATAACTGATATCCAGTCATGTGGTTGCAGTATTGTGTATTTACTCTTCTTATCATGCTGGCTAATAAACAAATATATCTTACCCATCAATTAAATGAAAAGTCTGGTAAATGAAGAATGTATGTTTGGCAGTTTAAGAGAATGCACTGTGGTGTTTTTCCATTTCCTAATTTTCCCATATAGAGGAAGATTAGTCACAACAGAGTTGCCAGGGCAGACTCAGACATGTGGCAAAGCTACTTCTTTTAACAACAATTGTTTTTGTCTGATGGATCTCCCATAGTCTCAGACCATCATGCAAGCCTCTTTACAAGTGATCCTAAAGGTCAAAAGAAGACATTTCAAAATTTAAAAAAAACAAGGAAAGCGACTGTAAATGCTCATCCACAAGTCATGCATGAGAGTGACACAACTGAACAAACAAGCTAAATACATTGTGACTGATAACTGGCTCTGCTGAACACATTTTTAAGGTGTCCATTCAGATTCTGTAAAATGATCATATCAGTGTTTAAAGTCAGGCATACATAAGGTAGTTAGAATCAGGGGCTGTTCAAGGATCAGAGTTTAGGGGTGCTGAGCACCACCACACACACACACACACCCTTTTCACACACACACAACACACACCCACACACTATTTTGTTAGAGTTATCATCTTTCATACATCTCCTCCCTGGCTTCTAGTTAGTGAACATGGTACCTGACGACACATAAAAA
This sequence comes from Pholidichthys leucotaenia, assembly GCA_020510985.1. Taxonomy (NCBI): domain Eukaryota; kingdom Metazoa; phylum Chordata; class Actinopteri; order Cichliformes; family Pholidichthyidae; genus Pholidichthys; species Pholidichthys leucotaenia. The sequence continues at coordinate 122,994,576 of CM035842.1, forward strand.
CAGTGACAGCTTGGATTTAATATCTTGTTTATACCAAAACGACAACAGCTTCTTTCTCTTAAATTCAAACAGCGCACAGTGGTTGATTGTCAATGCAACCAGTAAAGAAACATGTCTGCTACTAGCTGTCTTAGCCAGGGCTGGACTGGGACCAAAAAAAATCAGTCCTGGTATTTTTGGTCCAATTTGTTAAGTAGCAACATTCAACCATCACACTTAGAGGGTCTAACAGGTCAGAATTATCCCACTTTTGCCCTTAACAAGTGAATCCCTATCATTTTGAAGAAAGAAAGAAAGAAAGAAATTTACTTTATTATCTATTTTGCATAAATATTTTGTCATCATTTTAAAGTCTCAAAACTTTCCAAAGGTGCAAAACTTTGAGAAAAAACTATACAATTACAAGGGAAACAAAAACATCACAAATATATATTCAATAAAAGCTTTACATTTACTAGAATAACGTAACAAATTTATCGGGGCAACTGCCCATTTATTTAAAATATGTACTAAATTCATGAGAGAAAACTAGAAAAGCACTCGGAGAGCGCAGACCTCCGCCAAGCACCACAGTTCCCCCCATACAGTGTTTGTGTGTACGTTTTCAGATTCCTTGACCATGAAAACATATGACTAGCAATTGGATTGACAATGATAGGATTAGTGGTTCAGTAGTTATTGAGGAAAATCGCATTTTCCGTAATGGCGGTTTTCTTCTGGACGGTGATCCGGATCACTACCAAAATCTAATCATCTGTAGGATACCCCATTTCTGACAATCTGTGAAAATTTCATGAAAATCTGTGCATAACTTTTTGAGTTATCTTGCCAACAAACAAACAGACAGACAGACAAACAGACAGACAAACCAACGTCGATGAAAACATAACCTCCTTGGCGGAGGTAAAAATGTAAAATTACAAGAAAAACAACCTTGAATTTAAAAGATCAAAGTTACCAAATCATAGCAAAAGCTGCAAATTTATGAGGAAAAAATTCACATATGTACAATTACAGTCATTGAGAATGTAAACAGGGAGTTATTTAAAAGATTTAATAAATTCATTAAGAAAAAGAAAATTAATGTTGAGACAAAGGTAAAAAAAAATCACAAAAAACAGCTCATTTGCAATAATTTTTAAAAAATTAAGGAAAAAAATCAATGGAAAGATGACGAAAAATTGAGGCAAAAATACAAAGACGGAAGAAAAAAGATGTCAGTTTATGACGCAAAAGTTACAAATTCAAGAAAAATGTCAATCCATGAGCAAAAATTTTTCACGAAGTTTCAGATTTCATGAAGTTTTTTAAAAAGTCTATAATTTAAAAAGAAAAAAAATAATCATTAGAAAAAGTAGGTAATTTATAAGAACTCCAAAGTCACATAAAAAAAATTCTACATTTTCAGTTTAAAAAATCTCTAATTTAGGTGGTGGAGTAGCCGGAAGTTGGAAACAAGTAAACATAGGTTATCTTTGTATATTATCACTCAATATACATAGTTACCCCCAAAATAGTTAAGAAGTTACTGAGACGTGACTTTAGTCTGGACAGTTTGAGGTTTTTCTCCTGAATTTATGACAGTTTTATTCTATATTTACTATTTTTTTCCTTGTAAATTTGAAAGATTTTTCCCACTTAAATCAACTTTCCTCATAATTTGTGTTTAGTGCTAGTTTAGGGCTTTTTTCTAGTACATTTGAGACTTTACTCTCATAAATTTGTGAGGTTTTTCCTCATAAATTAGAAATCAAAAATAAAATGTGCAACGATGCAGCATTTTCTGTTATAGGCCATTTATAGCCTATTAATAGCCTATTTTCTAACCCCCACACCAGGTGAAAAATCTCACGTATTCTGAAACCTAAATGTTTGCAGGTATGCATACGCTTACTGAATAGTCAGACGGACACAAAAACGATTCATAATGTTGCAGAATATTCCAGCTGAGGCTGACATCATACATCATTATGAGTGTGTTACCTGTAGAAAAGCTGCAACAGCCTCCCACTGTTGGGACAGGGAGGGACCTCTCTGTGTGTGCGTACCAGGGCTGTAGCGCAGCATGTGCAGGTACAGGGGAGAAAACGTGTGTGAGAGGAGGGATCATACCATTTGCATGGTGGGGAGTGTTTTCATTTTCCATCCATCCATCCATCCATCCATTTTCTATTGCTTTTCCGGAGGTCCGGGTCGCAGAGGCATCAGCTCAAGCAGAGAAGCCCAAACTTCCCTCTCCCTGACCACCTGCTAAAGCTCTTCAGAGAGGATACCAAGACGTTCCCAGGCCAGCTGGGAGATGTAGTCTCTCCAGCATGTCCTGGGTCTGCCCCGGGGTCTCCTCCCCATTGGACATGCCCAAAACACCTCAAGTGGGAGGCGTCCAGGAGGCATCCTGATCAGATGCCCAAACAACTTCAACTGGCTCCTTTCGATGTGGAGGGGCAGCGGTTCTACTCTGAGCCTTTTCTGGATGACTGAGCTCCTCACCGTATCTCTAAGGGTGAGTCCAGCAATCCTACGAAGAAAGCTCATTTCAGTTGCTTGTATCCGCGATCTCATTCTTTTGGTCATTACCCAAAGCTCATGACCATAGGTGAGGGTAGGAATGTAGACTGACTGGTAAATGGACAGCTTTGCTTTAGAGCTCAGAACCCTCTTCACCAGAACAGACTGGTACAATGCCCACATCACTGCAGAGACTACTCCAATCTATCTGTCAATCTCACGCTCCATTCTCCCCTCGCTCGTGAATGAGACCCCATGATACTTAAACTCCTCCACTTGGGGCAGGAGCTTGTCTCCAACCCGGAGAGGACAATCCACCTTTTTCCAGCTGAGGACCATGGACTCGGACTTGGAGGTGCTGATTCTCATCCCAGCCACTTCACACTCAGTAGCAAACCATCCCAGTAAGACCTGTAGGTCATTGCTTGATGAAGCCAACTGGACATCATTCCCAAACAGCAGAGTCGAAATCCTGTGGTCACCGAACATGACACCCTCCAATTCTTGGCTGCGCCTAGATATTGTCATGATCCTGGGCATAAATGGGCGCCGTGCCCAGTCTTCAGTTAAGTTTAGTCTTTTTCTGTCTGCTTCTTTGTTTATCCTGTCCAGTTATTGTGTCTTTTTGTATTTGTAGTAATGCTTACATTTTGGGGTTGTGCTGTTGTCATTTCATTATGGTTTCCAGTTTATGTTTTATTTTCACAGCACTGTGCAGCTTCCGGCTGTCAAACTGTTCGGAGCTACACAGCTGTCATTCATTCTGTTATTTTCTCCTCTCATGTATCCACACCTGCTATCCATCGAGAAAAGGTATTTAAGGGCATGACAATCTTTCCCAATTGTCGCGTCTTACAGAGACGTCTTTGGATTATCATTAGGAATCTGAGTGTGCTGTCTGCCGTAGCCCTTGAGAAGATCGCGTTGAGCTCCGACCAGGTAATTTATCCTTCCCCTAAATTCCCTCAGCCGTGAGCCCCGCTGTTCTTCGGGTGTGCTCCGGCTGTATTTGTCTCTGTTTCCCCGGCCTCCCCAAGTGCCTCAGCCATTATTCCCCGGGCTGTTCTGTTCCCCCTGGTCGCGAGCTCCACTCTCCTCAAACATGGGTGTTTCCCCTTTTATTTATTAGTGTTGTGTTGTTTGTTATGTGCATCTTTACTTTAATAAATGTTATAAACTCACAGATAGTGTTTGGTGTCTTGTTCTCCCCATGAAACAGACGATTTATGACAGAAGGGCATGACCAGTGTGACACCAGCCTCTGTGAGTTTGTTTTTCTTTCCCGCAATCATTTTTCTCCCTTTTGTTTTTTACACGCACCTTGAGTATGTCACCAGTACGCTGGGGCCCCACTAACCAAGGCAAATCGGTAGCCAGTGGTCCCACTACAGATGAAGTGTGGGCGGCGGACTTTGCCCAGGACTTTGCTGATGCAGCACTCGCCTCTTGCTCGATGAAGGAGGTTCGTAGGATGAAGGAGGTTCGTAGGAACATAAAGGGAGTGGCGGCTAAAGTGAAGGCGCATCCGGGGTTGGGCAGCTACCCCAGGTACGCAGGCCTGCTTCACACCATCTCCAACCTCCGGACAGACCCTCACAATCTGGTTGGAGACCTTCAATCTTCAGTGCCGAGGGGTAGGTCTACGAGGAAACGGCCCCGAGCTCTAGCGTCCCATCTCTTGCGCCAGAAGCCCAAGCCACCACCTTCTTCACTAGTTGCCAGAGAAGCATCGTCTGGTCCCACTTCAGCAGCAGGAACCCCCATGCCCCGCGAAATAAGGCAAGAGGGTTTTCATTCCTTTTTTCATTATAATAAGATATGCTACCTTATTCCCGGTGATGAGGCTCAGCGCCAGCAGCCAAATTTAGCTGAGTCCTCATCATCTGCTGCTGTTGTCTCACCCTCACCTCCCTCTCCCATGTTTTCCCCTGTGGCCTCCAAGTGTCTGCTGGTCCTGGGAAGAAGCCCCCAGTCTTGAGGAACCTGCGGTCCTAGGATTTCCTGCTCCAGCCCTGCGGCCAAGTCCAGGACAGGAGGAATGCATCGCCTGTGCTCTGAATCCTGAGCCAACAGATGGGTGTCCCCTGGGTTCAGCAGCACAGGAGAAAGCACCATCGGTGAGGCAACCCTCCAGCATCAGCCACCCCATCAGGAGATCCACCAGCACCGGTCGCCATGCCTGGAGGACTATTGGCTGCGCCTACCATCATGCCTGCTGCCGGGGCCACCGCAGCAGAGTCGCCGGAGTCCTGGACAGCGGTGGAGCTTGAGTTCAGGCAAGTGCTCTGTTCTGTGTTATCACCTGCAGATTCAGAGAATTCTTGTCTGGCTCAGGGTGGGGAGAATCAGTTGCAAATGTCCTCTGCTCCTAAGCCCTCCTCACCGGGATCCACTGCTGCCGTTGATTCTTCTCCAGTGTTTTTTCCTTCTCCTGAGGTGGTCTTGTCAGGAGTGGATGCTCAGACAGAGGGAGCCGAGATGTCCCAGCCTGGATAGCCAGAGTCCTGGGTGGCGGTGGAGCTCAAGCTCAGGCAAGTTCTCTTTTTTATTTTATTTTTTTTTTGTCTTAGAGAAATCTTGCCTGACTCTTGGTGGGGAGGGCCAAGTGCAGCCGTTAGCTACATCTGAGCCCACTTCACTGGGCTCCACTGCTGCTGGTGACCCTGACCTGGTGTCTGTGTCCTCTGTGTCTGAGCTTTTCCCCAAGGTCACCGTGGGTCCTTCTGCTCCACCATTGCCTGATCCACCACTAATCGATGGTCTGCTGTGCCTGGTCTTCTTGGGGGTCAGCCGATTGGTTTCACTGGGGTCCCCAGAGGTCTCCATGGGTGCTGCTCCCCCTCCGTCCAAGGTCTCCGTGGGTGCTGCTCCCCCTCCATCCGAGGTCTACATGGGTGCTGCGCCCCAGTCCTGGGCCGCCGTGGGTGCTGCACCTCCATCCGGGGCTGCCGCGGGTGCCACACCTTTGTTGGAGGTCACCGTGGACTCCCTGTCCTCACCGGAGGCCTCCGCTAAGCAGCCTCTCCCTTCACCTGGCCTCCTCGCTGGTAAACCGCCATCACCGTCGGGCTCTACTGTTGGCAAGCTGTCCTTGTTGGAGATCAGCTCTTCGCAGTGTCCGTTCCGCCTCCTCCAGGCTGGAGATCCTGAAGTTCTTCCTGAGGTGGGAGTTCAAGACTTCCAGGACAGGGGCCTCAGCCAGACATTCCCAGCACACCTTCACTATATGTTTAGGTCTACCAGGTCTGAGTGGCACTTGCCCCTGCCATCGGATCCAACTCACCACCAGGTGGTGATCAGTTAACAGCTCTGCACCTCTCTTTTCCTGAGCATCCAAGACATGTGGTCGCAGGTCTGATGACACGATAACAAAATCGATCATCGACCTGCGACTTAGGGTGTCCTGTTGCCAGATGCACATATGGACACCCTTATGCTTGAACATGGTGTTCATTATGGACAAACTGTGGTTGGCACAGAAGTCCAATAACTGAACACCACTCAGGTTCAGATCAGGCAGGCCATTCCTCCCAATCACGCCCCTCCAGGTTTCACTGTCATTGCCCATGTGTACAATGAAGTCCCCCAGTAGGACAATGGAATCTCCAAGAAGAGCACTCACCAGCACCCCAGTCAGAGACTCCAAAAAGGGTGGGTATTCTGAACCATCATTTGGTGCATAGGCACAAATTGTGGTCAGGACCTGTTTCCCAACCCGAAGGCGCAGGGAAACTACCCTTTCATCCACCGGGGAGACTGCCAGTTTCGAGGCAGCAAAGTGGGGGGATATAAGAATGCCCACCCCTGCCCATCGTCTTTCACCAGAGTAGGCCAAGCTCCAGCCCCTCTCCAGGAAACTGGTTCCAGAACCGGAGCTGTGCATTGAGGTGAACCCAACTACATCTAGCCAGTTTCTCTCAACCTCATGCACCAGCTCCAGCTCCTTCCCCACCAGAGAGGTGACATTCCATGTCCCAAAAGCCAGTTTCAAAAGCTGGGGATCAGACCACATAGGTCTCTGCCTTCGCCTGCCACCTGATCCGCACAGCACCAGACCCCCATGGTCCCTCCTGCAGGTGGTGAACCCACTGGAGGGCGGACCCATGCAACTCCTTTGGGCTGAGCCCAGCCGGGTCCCATGGGCAGAAATCCGGCCACCAGGTGCGAGCCATCTTTGGCATGTTTTCATTTTCATTTTTAAAAAGATTTATCGACAAACTTCTGAATATGTTTTGTTTTGTTCTGTGATTATCTATATCTATGATATGCAACTTTTTCATGGAAGTAAAACCTCTAATTATTTATTTTAATGTGCTGGTCCAGGGTGTCCAGGGTACTGATCTGTTCACACTCTGACAGGCAGCAAAAAGTAAGTTAAGAGCAGGAAGAGAAAAGAAGAGGAAAACAGCAGCCTTGTGTGTAGCAGAATGGAATGTATGCACTCTGTTGGACAATCAATCAATATAACAGCGCCCAGAAAGACAGACCACGCTTGTGGCCTTGTAAATGAACAGGTACAATGTAGACATAGCTGCACTTAGTGAAACAAGATTGTCTGGATATGACAGCTTGGAAGACCATGGATACATCTTCTTTTGGAGTGGGAAATCAACTCAAGAAAGGAAAGAAGCAGGAGTAGGCTTTGCAGTTAGGAAGGAGATAGCAGCAATGCTTGATGAGGAACCGGTGCCAATCAACGGCAGGATAATGACTATAAGACTCCCACTACATCGGAAGATGTATGCCACACTCATCAGCGTGTATTCCCCAACAATGACCAATACAGAGGAGGCGTGTCATGTCCTGACGAGCGCTTGCCCCCTCCTTCTCGTTTCACCCTGTGCTCCTAATCAACTCATCTTATGCACCTGCTGTTCCTGCTGAGCCAGCATTTATAAGAAAGCGCTCTTCAGTGATTCAATGCTGGCTCGTTTGGGTATACTGCCTCGAGCAGAATAATCTAAATAAGTAAGATCCTTGTGTTGTGGATTACCTTACCTGACACACTTTCTCCTCCATCTTCTCCACAGGTTGCTGCCGACGAAGTGGTGCGTCTTCAGGGGCCTTGGTGCGCTCACCAGCCTGTTGCTTTCATCATCGCAGTCCTCATCTCCACCCGGTCAGACTCCGCACCTCATTCCCCTATCAGCAGTCCTGTCCTGCTGGTTCATCTCCTTTCCTGGGTTCTGAGCAAGGCTCTCTCTTCCTCCCACGTGAGTGGTATCATTTGGATTTCCATCTCCCCTTTCATTCCTCTATTAATCACCCTTGTCTCTCCCTCTGCAGGTTTGCTGCTCCTCTGGTGAGTGACTGGTTTTCTCCAAGTTTGCGTCTTTTGTAATTAAATAAAGGGTCAAACATTTCTTGTGTGTGATTCTGTTGGTGTTGCATCTTGCACTTAGGCCGATTGTCCAGTCAATATGACAGAACGAGCCAGCCAGGGTCACAGCCTAGCAGGTGCCTCAGCAGCAGAGCACACCACGCTCCACCGCCTCGACGTTACAGAGAGGCAGGTGGCTGAACACTCTCAGCTGCTGCAGGCTATTACGCAGCAGCTGAATGTCATTTCTAATCAATTGGGCCGCATATATGCTCCAGCGGCTCCGCCCCCACCTGCTCCTCTTACTTCTTCCATCATCTGCCGAACCCTTTCCATTTCCACTCCTGCCCCATACACGGGGGAGGTGGGGAAATGTAAGGATTTTCTTCGTCACATTCGGCTTTATTTTGAGCAGGTGTGAGGGGAGTTTCCAGATGACTTCTCTAAAATTCATCAGTTCACCCTTCTGCTTCAAGGCCGGGCTCTTAGTTGGGCACGGTCTGTAATCGATAGCCAAAGGGACGCTCCACCAACGTTTGACCAATTTGTGACCGAGTTTTCCCGCACTTTTGACCGTACCGAGAGTGAGGGGAATATCATGAGTCACCTGTTGTTGCTCCGCCAGGGCAGCCAGTCAGTGGCCAACTTCTCGGTGGAGTTCCGGGTCGAGGCAGCAGATTCGGGGTGGAACGAGGTTGCACTGCTCTGCGCATTCCACGACAACGACAACGACCTGGCGGTTCATGCTGTTCCTGCCACCTTGGATGGCCTTATTGACCAGGTGGTCGGGTTAGATAACCGGTACCTCGAGCGTGCTATGGAGCATGGCACCTCCTCTTGCCCGTTCACCTTATGTACGCTCCCTGCACCTGCTGACGTAGGTGAATCCAAGTCCTCCACCGAAGCCATGGAGCTCAGCTCTGCTCTCCTTCCATGGGCAGAGGCTGAGCGGCGGCGGCGGATCAGGGCGTGTGCTTACTGTAGTTCATTGAAGCACAGGTGGGACACATGCCATCTATGGCCAAAAGACGCCCCGTTAGTAGCCGCGGGGGGTCTGGCAGGCGGGACTCAATCTCATGCCCCCAGTAATTTTTCTATTTCGGCCCTGGTTCAGTTGCCGGGGGCCGAGAGGAGGGTCTCTGCCTTTATTGATTCCAGGTCAGAGGGTAATTTCATCTCCTCCCAACTGGTGCTCAAGATGGGGATTCCGACAGTTAAATTGCCAGCTCCTCACTCTGTGCATACCCTTTCTGGCCAGACGGTGGTGTCTGTTACCCATTGCACGGCGCAGCTATCTGTTCTTCTGTCCGGTAACTACTGGGAGAGGCTCACCTTTTACATGTTTCCACATGCCTCTCACACAGTGGTTCTAGGGTACCCGTGGCTCCGAAGGCATAATCCTGTTCTCAGTTGGGCACAAAATTCTATCACCTCCTGGAGCCCTAACTGTTTGGCTACATGTCTAAGTTTGGACGAGTGTTTGCCGTCCCTCCCCTTCTCCTCTCCTCAGGCCGAGCCGCCGGACCTGAGCCTTGTGCCTGAGGTTTATCACAACCTCGGGGTAGGTCTTTAGCAAGTCACTTCTCCCACATCGCTCGTATGACTGTGCCATCAACCTCCTCCCAGGCTGCCGTCCAGCAGGCTCTATAATATTTCCAGACCTGAGAGGAAGGCGATGGAGAGGTATATTAAGGACTCTCTGAACGCCAGCCTCATTCGGCCATCCTCGGCTCCCCTCAGGGTGGAGTTTTTCTTTGTGGGTAAGAAGGATGGGTCTCTGCATCCGTGCATTGACTACCGGGAGCTCAATGCCATAACCGTCAAAGATAAATACCCTCTGCCCCTGATGAACTCCGCTTTCAAGCTCCTGCAGCGCTCGCGCGTATTCTCTAAACTCAACTTACCTAACGCTTACCATCTAGTTAGAATACGCAAGTGGGACGAATGGAAAACGGTGTTTAAAACATACCTGGGGCAATCTGAATACCTAGTTATGCCCTTTGGATTAACTAATGCCCCAGCTGTTTTCTAACGTTTAATTAACGACGTCCTCCGCAATATGTTAAATCAGTTTGTTTTTGTCTATTTAGATGACATCCTGATTTTTTCTCGCACGCCAGAGGAGCACCAGACTCATGTTAGAGCCGTGTTACAATGGCTCTTAGAGAACCAACTATACTGTATGTCAAGGCAGAGAAGTGTGAGTTTTCCACCAATTCCACTTCTTTCCTTGGCTTTATTGTAGTGGAAGGGGAGCTGAGAGCCGACCCGACTAAGGTGGAGGTTGTGCTTGATTGGCCAACACCCCACAACCGCAAGAAGCTACAACACTTCTTGGGGTTTGCAAATTTCTATCACAGGTTCAGTCAGAACTATAGTGAGATAGCACAGCCTTTAACTAAGCTGACCTCTATTAAGGTAGCATTTTTATGGACCGAGGCAGCTGAGCGTGCCTTTGTGAAATTAAAAGGCATGTTCTCTAACAAACCCATCTCAGCTCAGGTCGACCCCCAGCTCCAATTTACCCTGGAGGTGGATGCTTCAGAAATAGGGGTGTGTGCGATCTTGTCCCAGCACTCTGCCTCGGACTTGAAGCTCCGCCCGTGTGTGTACTTCTCTCGGCGGCTCACCTCAGCCGAGAGGAATTACGACATCAGGGGTCGAGAGCTGTTGGCTATTAAATTAGCTCTTGAGGAATGGAGACACTGGCTGGAGGGAGCTGTTCACCCTGCAGTCATGTGGACCAACCCCAAGAACCTCGAGTATCTGCGGTCGGCCCGCCGGCTGAATTCCAGGCAGGCTCGCTGGGCCCTATTTTTCCAGTGTTTCAATTTCACTGTCATTTATAGGCCCGGCTCCCATAATGTTAAGTCTGACGCTCTCTCCAGGCAGTTCAGCCAGGACCCGGCTGACCCCCCTTCCCGCTCCCAGCCCATTCTCCCGCCTTTGTGCATCCTGGGAACCCTTACCTGGGAGATTGAGAAGAAAGTCCGCCAGGCCCAGTTCTCTGAGCCCGAACCAGCGGGTTGCCCCCCAACTGCCTTTACGTCCCTGCCACCCTCCACAGCGAAGTTATCCAGTGGGGGCATACAGGACATTTCGCCTGCCACCCTGGTGTGGTGCGCACCGTGGACATTATCAGGCAAGCGTTCTGGTGGCCCATGCTGTGGCAGGACGTGCAGGTGCACATGAAGGCTTGCCAAACTTGTGCCTGCAATAAATCCTCCCCCACCCCCACTGGTCTTCTTCACCCCATCCTCGTCCCCAGCTGGCCTTGGTCCCACATAGCCATGGACTTTGTTACTGGTCTTCCCCCCTCTCATGGCAACACTATTTTGACTATTGTGGACAAGTTTTCCAAGGCCGTTCATCTGGTTCCTCTCCCCAAGCTGCCATCTGCTTCCAAGACTGCCGAATTGCTATCCCACCACGTCATCAGACTGCACGGCATCCCTACGGACATTGTGTCTGACCAGGGTCCACAGTTCATCTCACGGGTGTGGAAGTCCTTCTGTCACTGCCTCACCCCCATCAGCCTCACCTCCAGTTACCACCTGCAGAGCAATGGGCAGGCGGAGCATGCCAACCAGTCCCTGGAGGCCGCCCTTTGTTGCATGGCAGCCGATGATCCTACTTCATGGAGCTCCCATCTGACCTGGGTGGAGTACTCATTAAATTCTACGGTCTCTTCAGCCACAGGGCTTTCTCCATTTGAAGCCTTCATGGATTACAAGCCCACCCCCCCATTACCAATGACTGAGAGAGAGGTGGCGGTGCCGTCCGTGGGGGCCCAATTTCGTCGTTGTCACCAGGCCTGGAGGTCTACCCGGCCACCGCTCCTTTGCTGTACGGAGCGCAACCGGCGTTATGCTGATCGTAAGAGGGTTCCAGCACTGGACTACAAGACTCAGCAGCAGGTCTGGGTGTCCATGGATCAGGTTCCACTGAAGGCTGAGGCTCATACGCTCGCCCCCCGGTTTGTGGGCCCCTTCCACATCACCAGCAACATGGGCGACTCCGCTGACTGGCTCCAGGCGCATCCAACATTCCACGTCTCTAAGATCAAGCCTCTCTCCTCCAATCCTCTCTGCCACCCCCCCACCCCCTTCCCGAAGCTGCCTCCTCCTCCTCGGGTCCTCGACGGCCATGTCATGCATACCATGCAAGAAATCCTAGATGTTCGCCACTGGGGCCGGGGGTTCCAATACCTGGTCCACTGGGAGGGTTATGGTCCGGAACATTGGTCATGGGTTCCCTGGTCAGCAATCCATGACAAAGGTATGGTCCGGGCCTACCATCGAGCCCACCCGGAGAAGCTTGGTGGACTGCCAGGAGGCGTTCCTTGAGGGGGAGCCCTGTCATGTCCTGGCAAGCACTCGCCTCCTCCTTCCCGTTTCACCCTGTGCTCCTAATCAGTTTATCTTACGCACCTGCTGTTCCTGCTGAGCCAGTGTTTATAAGGAAGCGCTCTTCAGTGATTCAATGCTGGCTCGTTTGGGTATACTGCTTCGAGCAGAGTAATCTAAATAAGTAAGATCCTTGTGTTGTGGATTACCTTACCTGACACACTTTCTCGTCCATCTTCTCCACAGGTTGCTGCCGATGAAGTGGTGTGTCTTCAGGGGCGTTGGCGCGCTCGCCAGCCTGTTGCTTCCACCGTCACAGTCATCATCTCCACCCGATCAGACTCCGCTCTTCATTCCCCTATCAGCAGTCCTGACCCGCTGGTTCATCTCCTTCGCTGGGTTCTGAGCAAGGCTCTCTCTTCCTCCCACATGAATGGTATTGTTTGGATTTCCATCTCCCCCTTCATTCCTCTATTAATCAGCCTCATCTCTCCCTCTGCAGGTTTGCTGCTCCTCTGGTGAGTGACTGGTTTTCTCCAAGTTTGCGTCTTTTGAAATTAAATAAAGGGTCAAACGTTTCTTGTGTGTGATTCTGTTGGTGTTGCATCTTGCACTTAGGCTGATTGTCCAGTCAATATGACAAGGCGAAGGAAGAGCTCTACAGTGATTTATGTGAGACTATCAGGCGTGTACCGATTGATGACAGGCTGATACTCATTGGAGATTTTAATACAAGAGTTGGTTCGGACACTGAGAAATGGAAAGGAGTGCTAGGCAGTCATGGAGTAGGCAAATGCAATGCCAATGGAGAACTTCTACTTGCACTATATTCAGAGTACATCCTTGTGATAAACAATACCCTATTTAAGCACAAGGACACACACAAGAAGACATGGATGCACCCAAGAGCCAAGCACAGGCACATGTTAGACTACATCATAGTAAGGCAGAGAGACATAAGGGATGTGTTGGACACCAGAGCAATGAGAGGTGCAGACTGTGGTACTGATCATGTTATGCTGAGATCTAGATTAAGGATTTAGAGACGAAAACAGCACTGCAGGACGGGTGTGAAGCCACCACGGAAGCTAAACACTAGTGTACTGAAAGGTCAAAAGAAGCAAGAAGAACTTACACAGGAAATGGATGAAAACTTGAAAGACTGGGACAGCAACAACTCAGAGAATGACAGAAGAGAAATGGGCAACACTGAAGGATACGATATATCAGACTGCGAGTGATGTATAAGGCCACCCTGAGAGGAAGCATCAAGATTGGTTTGATGAGCATGATGAACATCTGAAGAAACTACTAGAAGTGAGGAATACAGCTAGGCAGGAAAATCTACAGTGTAACACAAGGTTGAAGAAGAAGAAATACTCAAAGGCTCAGTGTGAGCTATAGAAGTACACCAGAGAGGTGAAGTCCAACTGGTGGGATGAAAAAGCAGAGGAACTTCAAACTGCAGCAGACATGAAGGACATGAAAACATTCTTCATAGGTTTGAAAGAAATCTTCGGCCCAAAACCAAGAAGATTGATCCAGCTAAAGGCTATGGATGGTGAAACGGTTTTGCAGGAGAAAGACAAGATCCTGGACAGATTTGCAGGCCACTTTGACCAACTACTAAACAACCCTGGAGATCTCACTGAAGCGGCTAAAGAAGCTCTAGTGCAGCGACCCGTTGTATCAAGTCTGGATGAACCACCAAATCTTGATGAACTAATGGCAGCTATCAGGACAAGACGGGATGGTAAAGCTCCAGGAAGGGATGGAATTCCAGCAGAAGTGTGGAAATTTGATGGTGTTCAGCTGACCAACTGCCTGCGCAAGCTCATCCAAAAGATAAGGGATGCCCAGAAAGTACCTCAAGACTGGAAGGATGCAAGTATTGTGCCTTTGTTCAAGAACGGTGAAATGAAAGATTGTGGAAATTACCAAGGTATATCACTGCTAGCCACTGATGGTAAGATTCTCTCACGTGTACTACTGAACAGACTCAATAAACACATCTCGCAGAATGTACTACCGGAAACCCAGTGCAGCTTTAGAAGTGGAAGAAGCACAATGGGCATGATTTTCTGCTTGAAACAGGTTCAAGAAAAGTGTATCGAACAGAACATGCCCCTTTATGTAGTCTTCATTGACTTCAGTAAAGCCTTCAATACAGTATCACAACAAGGACTTTGGCAGGTACTCAAGAAATATGGTTGTACAGAGAAGTTTGTCAACCTGATTGAGGCTCTCCATACAGGTATGCAAGCAAACGTAGCAATGAGTGGTTCAGTGTCTAAAGACTTCTCAGTAAGCAACGGGGTGAAACAAGGGTGTGTGCTGGCACCTACACTCTTCTCGCTATATATGTCAGCCATGCTTGAGGTGGCCTTCAAAGACACTTCAGAAGGAGTATACATTCAAACAAGGAAAGAAGCAGACTTGTTCAATGTGGCACAGTTTAAAGCCAAGAGTAAGACATCGATAAAGGAAGTAAGAGAAATGCTCTTTGCTGACGACAGTGCTCTAGTTGCACACAATGCGGAAGATATGCAATCTTTAGTGGAGAAATTTGTAAGAGCAGCTAGCCAATTCAGCCTCAAAATCAACATCAAGAAGACAGAGCCTTTATCAACCACCAAAGTTCCAGTTATCAACATCACTACCAGAAGAGATCAGCATTGGTACAGAGCCACTAGTCAAGTGTAAAGACTTTCAAGTATCTCGGGAGTACTGTTTCAGAGAATGCTAGGCTGGAGGATGAACTATCTCTCAGAATGGGAAGAGCAAGCGCTGTGTTTGGAAACTTGAGGGAGAGACTGTGGAACAATCGACATGTGTCTATCCGTGTGAAATGCAAAGTGTACAGAGCGACAGTACTGGCTTCTTTCTTGTACGGTGCTGAAACTTGGATTGTCTACAGGGTGCAGGTAAAGAAACTCCACACATATATGATGAGACACCTTCGAGTCATAATGAACATCTCATGGAAAGACAAGATTTAACCAACATAGAAGTGCTGAAAGGAGCTGGTCTACCATCAATGGAGGACATGCTAATACAGATGAACCTGAGATGGTTCGGACATGTTGACAGGATGGATCACCAGTGTCTCCCTCGACAGTTGCTCTACTCACAGTTATGTGAGGGAAAATGCAATCAGGGTAGACCAAGGCTCAGATTTAAAGACACTGTAAAAAGAAACCTGAAGAAGTTGGATATAGACAGAAGTTCCTGGCAGCGGAAGGCGAAGGACAGAGCTGCATGGAGGAATCTGATCAGACCTAAATGAAACAGGCATTGTCGTCCCCGACAGATTGCTATGATGATGATGCCAGGGTGTCAAACATGTAGCCCAAGGGCCAAAAATGGCTCACCAGGGGTCCAAGTTTTTCTCTGAATTTACATCTTTCTTTCTAGTATATTTCTGACTTTTTCTACTGATTAGAATTGTTCATATAAATTTGAGATATTGTTTCTCCTGAAGATGATACTTTTTTCCTCATCAATCCTCTTTCTTCTTTTTTCTGGTGAAAACAGGTAGTGTTGATTTAGATTAAGTCTATCAGCAACTACTAATGACCTCATGCAGCCCTGAACGGGTGTCCCAATTCATAAGGGTCATTTTCAAACTCTATCAAGGGGTAGGAGTAGGCAAAGGGGAAGGGGTAGGGATACAAATGAGAATCGGGACGGACCCTCTACCTGTACTTCATTCTCATGTTGCAAATATTTTTCTAGACTGTTTTACAGCATTTACTGCTGTTAAAAAATAATCCAACAGTGTTTCTCTTGCTATTTTTATGTATGTATAAGGGCCATTTACAATTAAAATGACTGTAAATTTAGTTCAAGTAAATTTTAGCATGAGATTTTCAAATTTGATCATACTAAACATAATTTTCCAACCACAAAATTGTAGCTAGTGAAAAGGCTGAGTGGCTAGTAACTTTAGAAAATCACTAGCCGCAGTGGCCGGTGAGCAAAACAGTTACTGTCAAGCCCTGGTACCAAGGTACTGATTTTCAGTAACTTACCCAAAACTATGTATTATTAATCCGAGGGGAAACCACATGTATCCAGCCAACATTCAATCAGATAAGGCTACCACTGGACTGAAGGAGGAAGCACCACACAGAAATGTTCTGCCTAGGTTTAAACCCAGACTTTTCTGATGTGAAGACAACAGTGTAAATCACTGAGCCGCAGTGTTACCCATGTTACAGGGGTTCTCTAGATTTGAGCATCACAAAGTAAATTCCTCTTGTTTTGTGTTGCTTTCTTACACTAAAATTAAGCACCTTCATTAAAAATGGCTCAAAAATTCAAAAGCATCAAAAGGATGAAGCTTACGGTATCGCTACCTACTTTAAAAGTTTAGTGTTACATTAGGAGGCCAATACAGGGAGTACTTAATTATCTAAAGCTGAAAAAAATTCTGGTATTTTCATTAAAATGTTCAATAAAGAATTTTCTCATTTTTCCATTTACCTGATATTAACAGAAGACAGCATTCATATATCCATAATTTGCTCATTTCTAATACAGAAGAGGTGGAGCGTGATATTGCAATTAGATAAAGTGTAAATGACTTCAAAGACGCTAACCACTTCCACTGATACTTCACAGCTTCCCTGCTGGGCTAAATCTCATCCAAAGCAAAATTAGTCTGACATCCAGAGCAGACTGGAGTATCGTGGGTTTTCAACTTTTCATCATGCAGCCGAAAAGACTGCTATGAGCACATGTAAATGCTGCTTGTTAGTACGATACTGATTCCCAAAGAAAGCTGTCAGTTATCTTTATAACAGAAAAATAGACAGCTTATTCCTGTAAAAGTAGAAAACAGGATAAACAAAGACGCCTCCTGTTACATTTTAATCATTCTTACTTCCAAATCTTCCACTAACATCAAAGACAGCATCATCCATCATCACTCCATGTTTGGGGCAGAAGTCAGTCAGATACCTTCAGAATATAAAGTTAGAGCTGATTTACAGGAGCAGTATTCCTGATGAATGGTAATTTCTTGTTTCACGTTTGTGGTCTTCTACCCTCTGTGCCTTTGAAATGCTCATCTCATTACCATGGTCGCACAAAAAGAAGAGAATACGTGTTATGAGTTCTCCAAACACTGGTGATTAAACATACCTCATGTTTCATCACAAATCAGACATGTGGTCTAGACAGTGTTTTTGGTTTTCTTTAAAGTAAATGTGTCTTCAAAAAATGTACTTCAGACTGTATTTTTTTTCTCTGATTTTCTGCAGTCTTTTGCCCTTTCTCACCCTGTATTTCCACATTGTTTACTTGAAAAATATGAGTAAACATAACATTCAGAGTTTATATAATTCCTAATAAAGCTCAGCGCAAAAATGCACCCATAAGCAAACATTAGCCACATCAACACACTTTGCTGAACAAAACAAAGCAAACATCAGCCGTCCTTGGGTTTGGTTCAGCCTGGGCAGAGAGGTAACCTAAAGACTCAGAAAGTGTGTAATGAGAATTTTACTGCTCGTGGAGACTGAGGGAAAACAGTGGTCTGCTGCCCTGGTGGCTTGTGCTGGGGATCAATGGTCATTAATCTTTCTAAAGAGGCTCTGGCTGCACTTTTTTAGGGGGTAGAAGGATTGCTGACCCAAGTACAGGACGTCTTTCTGGATCCAACAAGCAAGGGTTTCTGTGTTTGGATGTCACAGCATTTCTCACATGTGTCCAGCCTCAAGCAGAGCTCAAGTCAAGACTGAGACTAAGTGGTAGAAAACAAACACACAATATTGACAGGGAAGAAGTCACAGCTACCTTATCTGTTGTGACTATACAAGTGGAATTTTTATCCTTGCCAAAGAGGTAATGTAATCAGGGTGGCTTGTTTGTTAGCAGGATTACCCAAAAACTACTCAACTGATTTTGATGAAATCTTCACCAGAGGCGGCCCTTGTGTTACAGATGAACCCTTTAGATTTGAGGTAATCCATGAGTGCATACCTCCACCAAGGCCCTATACCACAATGTATGGATGGATAGGAGGATGGAGGGATGGTCACACAAATGGAGGTGCAAACTGATGGATGGCCAAAGGGAGGGAGGAACGGAGTCCTGGTGGAGATATGCGTTCTCTGAGAGCCTTCAAGTTGATTGTGTCATCATCAAAAAATACTGAAAACTTCCATATCTTTCACCTTTCAGGACAACAGGATAAGAATTGGATTCCTGAATGTCTTTCACCTGTTAAGACATTTACTTGATTCAGAGGAGCATTCAGGTAATGATTAAACCTGTAATACTGCACTTTGTTTTTTCTTGTCTGTTCTTGTGTATCCCTTTACTCCGCTTTGGAGTGCATCATGCAGGGGCAGACTTAGTACATTTGGGGCCCAAAGTAAAGACAGAAATCTGGCCCTACTTTTTCTTTGTTCTACACTTTCTTTATAGGCTTTATTGAAATCCTAACTGAAACCAGTGGTGGACCCTCAGGGCCAGCAAAGCCTTCTCTGCTGGCCTAAACACTATCAGAGTTACATTTACAACTTTTACAACATATTTGTTCCATGTGGATGTATTAAATTATTCCCAATAGTCTATTCTCTTCATTTTGTAGCTTTTCTCTTGGTTGCACTCCTTCCAGTAGTGTAATGCATGTTAGAATTTTTTGTCCAATCATATTTCAGCCATCTGTATTGCCAGGGTCAAGCAAATCTGCCTTGGACCTTCAGGAATTAACAGTGCGGCTCTGTAGGTTAAATTAACTGTTAAACTTACCCTGTTGCATTTTAACGTCTTTTGATTGGATGGTTAGACTCCTCCACCCACAGTGCAGAGGATCATAGCTAGCCAAATGCCAGTGCAAGGACTTGCTTAAGCAGCTACAATATTGTACTGTATTTGTTTAAATATAATAGCTGTTTTTCCACCTACAATGGCTGACAGGGGAGAGGAAAATGATTTGGTCAATGAAATTTAAAATAAATCAATTTTCCAGACAGACTTTTCAAGAAAAGCTGGTCAATGTGAAGAGAGGTCGGCCAACCCTGAAGCTAGCAGGCCTGTCTCAGCTGGGGAAAGGATTTGTCCGTCACTTCCATATTAGCAATGAGCGGTATCCTTGGATTACAGGCTCTGAGGAGTGCTGCAAATGATCTTGCTGGGAATGCCTGTTGTTTGCAACTGATCGAGTAGATTCTTGGAGCCAGACAGGGTATGCAAACTTGAGCTGTCTGTCACACCATGACGCTTTAGGCAGCGTTCGCCAAACATATAAAAATTGGTCTAAAATGCTGGGATACGCCAAAATTTTCACTTTTGGACATATGCATCACATATCCATAATGACTTGGACATATAATTAAGTAATAGTAACTTTAAACCAACTAATGCTTAGCGTGTTGCTGGCATTCACAACTTATGTGCAACAACAGTCTAAATTCTGCATGGCACAGTCATGCCAATCTGCTGTTGCCTCCCGATCCATGAATCCTAGTTTTGGGAGAGATCATCTCTGTTCAACCAAGATGAGTCTCCCCTCCGGAGACCACGGAGGGAGGTGTGACCGACCTGGCAGAGCTGTCAAATCTGTCAGGTCAGTCGCGCCTAAAACAGCTGATATGACACATCGGGAACATCAGATAATGACAAGAAGGGGATGAGCAGTCTCTACTTCCTGAGGAAGCTGAGATCCTTCAATGTGTGTAGCAGGATGCTGGAGCTTTTCTACCAGACCGTTGTTGCCAGCGCCATCTTCTTTGCTGCTGTCTGTTGGGGTAGCAGTATCAGGACCAGAGACAACAACAGACTTGACAAGATTATCAAGAGGGCTGGCTCTGTAATTGGTCTCAGACCGGACCTTTGAGACAGTGGTGGAGAGGAGAACACTAAATAAACTGCGATCCATTGTAGACAATCCTGATCACCCCCTCCACCACACACTGGACAGACAGCGGAGCACTTTCTCCAGTAGACTACTATAGCTTCGCTGTTGAACGGCCAGATACAGGAAATCTTTCCTGCCACATGCAATTTCACTGTACAATAACTCACTATGATGTATTCTGGTCATAATAATGTTGCCACACTGAACCTTACAGTGTAACTGGTACATCACTTTTCACTCTGCTCCTGATAGTCCTTCTTTGTGCAGTGGGACGATTCATGTGTTTATACAGGTCATCATATATTAAGCTATGATGTATATAGGTTTTATAGTGGTGTTAGTTTTACTTTCCATGGGTAATCCCTTTGTCTGTCATGTGTGTGTTTCTGTGTTTGGTTGTCTACTGTCATGCTGCTGTTACACTGTAATTTCCCAGTTTGGGATCCATAAAGTACATCTATCTATCTATCTATCTATCTATCTATCTATCTATCTATCTATCTATCTATCTATCTATGTCCACAGTCCTGGAAATGACGACCGACAAGGATGCTGCTGTTTAGTGAACTTTATTACAGAAGAAGTATAAGAATACAGGCACCTGTACAAAGGGCTGTACCACTGAGTGTAGTATTGACCATGAACTGCTGTACAACTCTCCCTGCTGGAGTGGCGGGCCGCCCAATATATAAGACGAGGTGACGTCATCCGCAGGATGCCGCACCACTCTCTGAATACCTGGTATTCATACACCACATTTTCCTCCCCCCTTGCAAAAATTGAAAAATTTATGATTAGCTTTAGCAGATGTGCTCTCCCCAATTTAGTAATCAAATCCCGCTAATCGGTCACTTATAATTGGCATTATTCAAACACATTACTATTCACTGTTACCCGTATCTACGATAAACACACCAAACATTTCTAAACATGTCTATTCAAGCATTGTTAAAACTTCATAAACTTAGGATTAGCTGTTCAGGTAATAAATGATTCAAAATTTATAATTGCATTAGGCTTATATCCTCAGCCAGAAAAAGGTGGATTGTCCTCTTCGAGTTGGGGACAAGCTCCTACCCCAAGTGGAGAAGTTTATCTTGGGGTCTTATCCACGAGTGAGGGGAGAATGGAGTGAGAGAGTGACAGACGGATCGGCGCAGCATCTGCAGTGATGCAGACGTTGTACTGGTCTGTTGTGGTGAAGAGGGAGCTAAGCGCTAAGGCAAAGCTGTCGATTTACCGGTCAATCTATGTTCCTACCCTCACCTATGGTCATGAGCTTTGGGTAATGACCGAAAGAACGAGATCGTGGATACAGCCAGCTGAAATGAGCTTTCTTCATAGGATTGCTGGACTCACCCTCAGTGATAGGGTGAGGAGCTCAGTCATCCGGGAGAAGCTCAGAGTAGAACCGCTGCTCCTCTACATTGAAAGGAGCCAGTTGAAGTGGTATGGGCATCTGATCAGGATACCTCCTGGACGCCTCCCACTTAAGGTGTTTTGGGCACGTTCCTCTGGGAGGAGACCCCGGGGTAGACCCAGGACTCACTCAAGAGACTATGTCTCCAAGCTGGTCTGGGAACGCCTTGGTATCCTCTCTGAAGAGCTGGAGCAGGTGGCTGGGGAGAGGGAAGTCTGAGTTTCTCTGCTTGAACTGACCTGGACCTCCGGAAAAGCGGTAGAAGATGGATGGATGGATATCATTTTTCAAAGAACGCACACTTGTTTGTTTTATTAAGGAACACTCTGTTTTTTTTCTTTTTGAACATAACCAAAGTCTAACGACTAGGGTCCGCAGGTAGACCACCACAGGACCCAATGCGCCTGGGTTGGTTATTCGTGTCAGCTGTGCTCCTGCCTGAGCAGTCTTTTTGAGAACAGTCTTCCATGGGAAAAACAGTTCTGCCTGAGGGGTTTTGTGGTGGGCCCAACCACGGGTCCCCCTCAAAGCACGAGGATGCTGCCATTTAGTGAATTTTATTACAGAAGAAGTATAAGAATACAGGCACCTGTACAAAGGGCTGACTGCCTACCACTGAGCGCCTCTATAGTATTCACCATGAACTGCCGCACAACTCTCCCTGCTAGAATGACAGGTCGCCCAATATATAAAATGTGGTGACATCATCCGCAGGATGCCGCACTACTCCCTGAATACCTGGTATTCATACACTACAGATAACAGCTGTCACAACCTGGCTCAAAGGCACACGAACTGATGGCAATAAAAAAGTTTATTTTCAATAAAGTGAAAAAATAAAACCAAGATAATACATGGAGTGTGCTTTTGGTGGGAGGTGCAGCCAACAGCGAACAGCTGTGCTCTGCACTTCAGGCCAACCGAGAGGCCTCCAGGTCGAGGCAGGGAGGAAAACATCTCAGTCTCATGTCTTGGCAAAAAGTCCTCTGCAGCGAAAAGACCAACCTGTGAACCCCCCGCAGGCGAGCGTCCATGCCGGGGAGTCTGGATCAGCACCACCTGCTCGTCTGCCAACACGTGAGCCAGCTTAAGCCTATCTATGCAGATGGTTTCCCTGCACCCCCCAAAATCCAACACAAAATGTTTTGCACCCATTTCGAAAACCCTGAAAGGACTGTCATAAAGTGGATGCAGCAGAGTCCTGTGGGCATCGTATCTGACAAAAACAAACTTGGCATGCTACAAATGCTTCGAAACAGAAGTGCGGTGGAAACAATGGTGCACCAGCCCTGGAACGCTAACTGACTCGACCCTAGGAAAAAAGTGCGTGGACGAGTCAGTACTGGGAGCAAGACCTTCCGGCAAAAATTCACCCGGGACCCATAACGGCTGACCAAAAACGAGCTCAGCCGGGGAAGCAGCAACATCCTCCTTGGCCCGGAGCGTAACCCAAATAGGACCCAAGGGAGGCAGTTGACCCAATTCGCGTCGGTCAACGAGGCTCTAAATGCGTCTTTAAGTGACCTGTGGAACCTTTCGCACAAACCATTAGCCTGTGGATTGTATGCGGTGGTACGGTGAACTTTGACCCCCAGGCCCTCGGCCATGGTGGACCAGAGTTCTGAAATAAACTGGGGCCCCGAATCGGAGGAAATGTCCAACGGGGAACTGAAACGCGCAATCCAAGATGACAAAAATGTGCAGGCTATTTCGGCAGAAGTGGTGGAAGCCAACAGGACTGCTTTTGGCCAACGCGTGGTGCGGTCCACTATTGTCAAAAGGTGTGTGAAACCTTGCGACGGCAGACAGAGGCCCACTAAGTCCACATGGACGTGGTCGAATCTCCTTCGGAAGCCGGAAAGGTAGCCTGAGGCTAAAGAAGTAGCATGTGTTAGTGGCCCAGCTCCCTGAGTTATACAAAGCAGTGAAGAAAAAGAAACAGCATCAACCAAATGTCTATTAGCAACATCTACAAGAAGACCATAAGCACACAGAAAGTCAGCACCTATAATAGGAACTGAGTAGGCAGCTACCACAAAGTCCCACTCGTAGTCTCATCCATGAAAACATACAGTTACTGACCTTTCTCCACACGTCTCGATAGGGAAGCCATTAGCAGCGGTTAACAACGGGCCACAGCCTTCCGCCAGTCCAACAGAACCAGTCGTCAAAATTAGACTCTTCTGGGAACCAGAGTTCACCAAAAACCTTCTCCTGGAACATGTTTCCTGGAGGAAAAGCAGCTTCTCCTTGTTCCCAGCAGCCGTAGCTGCTACTGACCGCTGGCTAGTCCGTTTCCCAGCATCTTGAAACAGCATGGTGGGAGGCAATGCTGTGCATCGGCATCAAAACACTGATGATAGAAGCACACAGTCCTCTCCCGGCATCTCTGAGTGGCTATCCCAGCCACAATCATCGTCTCCACAGCCTCTGTGGACTCTGCCGAAGGTCCCGGTGTTACTGCCTGGACACCGAAACTCCTATTCACCAGGATAATGCGGTCTGCTTCTTCCACCAGTGCGCGGTAGTCTCTGGCAGCTAGCAGCGATGAGTTGGCCAAAATTGTTCGCGCCAAAACCGGCAGTTTCCTGAGGAAGAAATGGGTGAAAAGAAAAGATCTGTCATCTGTGTCCAGCAAAGCCAACATACTTTCCATAAACTCCACAGCCAAGCCGTCACCTAACTCAGAGTGGGAGAGGAGCTTCTCCGCTATCTCCCCGTTGGAGAGGGTGTAATGCCGTAACAGCAGCTGTTTGAGAGCACCATATTTCCCCCGGGGTGGGGGTCTCGGAGCAAGCTCATAGCACATTGAGTGGAGCACGGGTCAAGCAAATCCACCATGTAATGGTATCTCGTGTCGTCTGCAGAAATCCCACAGAGGGCAAACTGAGCCTCAATGTGGATGAACCAGGCAGCGGGATCATGGAGCTAGAAATCTGGGAGCTTGACTGCCACAGGAAATGAGGCCGGAGTCTCCAAAGGAAACCCTAGCTTGGGCTCGCTTCGTCTTCCATTTTGAGCATTATCGACGTTGCAGGTCACCAGTGTGGAGGAATGAAGTGGCGAGACACGAGAGCTGCCAGTTCAAAACTTTAATCAACTCCAGCAATAATAGGAATGACATTTGGCACCAAAGTGCATACATAAATGTTGCCCCATCTCTCCACCCTCCTCCCCAAGTCACTGGGTGTAAGTGGAGCCTCCTAGTGGTCCACCACAAGATCATAAATTAAGCTGGACGTAACATATTATGCATATTAGAACAAAAATATCCAAAACCATTGCCATACTACATAAAACTAAGTATATTCTAAACCAGAAGTCACTTTATGTTCTGTTCTGCTCCCTCATAGTCTCATACATCACTTATTGTTTGGAGATTTGAGGAAACGCCTATAAAACCAATACACAACCAAGTTACATATTACAAAAGAAAGCCATAAGAATTATACATCAAACTAATTATTATGAAGCTACCGATCTACTGCTCAGTAACCTACAGACTTTAAAATATAAAATATATGACCAGCAGCTGCTGAACCGGTGGATCGCAGTCCTTCGGAGGTGCATGGGTAAAGTAGCAGCCAATAGGTCTCAAATATTTGTAAACATGTCCTGTTATAGTACTGCATGAGTTTACTCATGATACACAGAAGAAATTCAATATTACACTGAACTCCATCACTGAACAGTGATATAAACTAAAATAATCATGATGACTCAACAACTCCCATTCCCCAAAGTGCAAGATATACTATTATCTTGAATAAGTGATAAAAGATCACACAAATAAGTGATCTGACAAACAAATAAACAAGGGATCTGAGACAGTTGCCAATATTGGATGTCCCATTCATATTCAATAATTAGGTATTCTGTAATTAATATTCACAAGAGCAAATAAATCTTAGTGCCATTTACTCCCTTTTATATTTGTCAAAGTCTAACGTGTGATTTCCTACATATTGTCATGAGCCAAGCTGGTGGTTCCCAAGCTCAGGCTTCATGACGGTTTCCTGTTCCATATCATCTGTGTTTTATGCTACCTTTAGCTTTCCATATATTTTCTGCGCCTCCTGCCTCTGGAAGCCACTTCCCCCTCTCCTGTCAGTTTCTGACAGGTCATTCCAATCTGTCATTGTCTGCTCCTTGCTCCTCTCCCTGCTCAGGTTCACCCATTCATGCCTACACACACACACACACACACACACCCACACACACACACCTGCTCTCACTCAACCCAACACACACCCATTCAGTCCTCTCTCACACACACTCCCCCAGGCACACCAGCAATCACTTTAGTCATTATGTTTGGTATTATTTAAGCTCTGCTTGCACTCCTGTGATTGTCGGTGCATTGTATAGTCTTCTCCCTGCACACAGTAAGTCGTTCAGTTCAGCCTACTCCTTGTTTTTGGACTTTTTCCTCTGGACTGTGTTTGCTGTTGTTTTCTCAGAGCCCAGCTCTGACACATCCATGTAAGTCCTCCTTCCTGGTTAACATCTCTTGTTTTTCCCCAGCGGCCAGTGTTACCCTGGGGCTGAGGTGAACTGTTTTTCTCTGGTCCAAAACTTGACTCAACTGAACTGTATTCACCTGCTGTGCAGCCTACCTTTTGGAATCTTATGTTGGATTTGTTGCCTTTTGATTCATTGTAATAAAACTCACTCTTCATCTGCAAGTGGGCTCATCTCTCCTCATTCGTGCGTGTGTAAAAGCGCACACACATGACACATATAGCCTACACCTCTTTGTATTCCACTTTCAAACACAGCCTACATCTGGGCCTGAAAAGCCTGATTGCGATACCTGTTTCAGACAGTAGTATTTGCATTTTATGGGAAATGCACTAGTTATAGTATATTTTTTTAAGCATTACATCTTCACTATTCTCTCTTTCTTGTCAAATTTGTTGCTTTTCACTTGCTTTTCTTGTTTGCAAAGCATGGACTCTCTCCCTTAAATGGAATTTGAAACTGTACTCTGAAATTGTTTTTGTGTGTGCCGTTTCTCTTATCTTTTTACCTTTTAAATTTACACCCTGCTTGTTTCAGGGTCAACAGTTTCTGAAACCCGACCTGAATTGCTTTCTATATGTGCTGTTTTTCTTTTAATATCTTCCTGTCTGCCTCAGGAACTACAGATGGAAATTAGTGCAAACGCTATAATCTGGTACAGAGCATCTTTATCCTGTATTTAATGTTTTTTTTCTGAACATTGTCCCTGAAAAATAAAGCAATAAACTAAACTAAGCACTGTGGAGACTGACTGGTCGTGATGACGCATATTATCCAATCAGCATGGTCGTGATGCTGCGCATTACCCAATCAGCAGGGTCATGACAACGTGTATTATCCAATCAGCACGGAGTCAATCCAAAACCACATACACACTGAAGGGCATGAAGATACAGAGCGGTGACAGAGCGGTAGCTAAACTTTTATTGATAAAAATTGCATATTTTGACTGAGCATCTCCATACTCGGGGATGCAGACCCTCGTAGCTGCAGGAAAGCACTTATAAAATGTGAGGCCAGTCTGACAAATGGTTCAAGAGATATGCATGGAACAGACAGACAGACAGACATGCACACACACACACACGGAGATTTCATCCATGTATAGATAGATAGATATCATGACCACAGGGGGGTGCCCAAGCCAGTGTACTCCTAGTGCTGGTCCCAAACCTGGGTAAATGGGGAGGGTTGTGTCAGGAAGGGCATCCGACGTAAAACTTCTGCCAAATTTAACATGCAGATCATGACAAATGAGACTTTCATACTGGATCGGTTGAGGCCCAGGTTACCAACAACCGCCATCGGTGCTGTTAACCGACAGGGTGCCAGTGGAAATTGGGCTACTGTTGGTCGAAAATCGAGGAAGAGGAGAGGGGAAAGGCATGTTAGGAGGGAGAGAGAGAAAAGGAAAGGTAGAAGTGTGGAGGTGAGCGTAGGGATGTTAAATGTAGGGACTATGACTGGTAAAAGCAAAGAGATGGCTGATATGGTGGAGAGAAGAAAGGTAGATATACTGTGTTCAAGAAACCAGATGGAAGGGAAGAAAGGCTGGGAGCTTTGGAGGAGGATTTAAACTGTTCTACCATGGTGTAGATAGGAAGAGAAATGGAGTAGGAGTAGTCTTGAAGGAAGAGTATGTGAAGAGTGAGTTTGAAGATAGAAGTCAAAAGTGTGATATTGAATGCTGTCAGTGCATATGTCCCACAAGTTGGATGTTAGGTAGATGAGAAAGAGGAATTCTGGAGTAAGTTGGATGAAGTGGTAGAGAGTGTTCCCGGTGGGGCGGGGGGTGTGACTGGAGCTGACTTTAATGGACATGTAGATGAAGGAAACAAAAGTGATGAGGAGATCCTGGGTAGGTATGGTCTTAAGGAGAGAAATGTAGACGGACAGATGGTTGTGGATTTTGCTAAAAAAAAAATAGAAATGGCAGTGGTGAACACATACTTCAAGAAGACAGATAAGAGGAAAATGGGGTGACAAACAAGAGTGGAGGAAGGTGCACACAGGTGGATCACATCTTGTGCAGGAGAAATCTGAAAGAGATAGGAGACTTCAAGGTGGTGGGAGAGGAGAATGTAGCTAGACAGCATCGGATAGTAGTCTGTAGGATGACTTTGCAAAGCAAGAAGAGGAAAACAGTGAAGGCAGAGCCAAAGATTAAGTGGGGGAAGTTACATACAGTGCATCCAGAAAGTATTCACAGTGCTTCACTTTTTCCACATTTTGTTATGTTACAGCCTTATTCCAAAAGGGATAAAATTTCTTTTTTTTTTCCTCAATATTCTACACACAATACCCCATAATGACAGCATGAAAAAAGTTTTTTTGAGATTTTTGCAAACTTATTAAAAAATAAAAAACAAAGAAATCACATGTACATAAGTATTCACAGCCTTTGCTCAATACTTCGTTGATGCACCTTTGGCAGCAATTACAGCCTCAAGTTTTTTTGAATATGATGCCACAAGCTTGGCACATCTATCTTTGGGCCGCTTTGCCCATTCCTCTTTGCAGCACCTCTCAAGCTCCATCAAGTTGGTTGGGAAGTGTCGGTGCACAGCCATTTTCAGATCTCTCCAGAGATTTTCAATTGGATTCAAGTGTGGGCTCTGGCTTGGCCACTCAAGGACATTCACAGAGTTGTCCTGAAGCCCTCCTTCGATATCTTGGCTGTGTGTTTAGGGTTGTTGTCCTGCTGAAAGATGTACTGTCACCCCAGTCTGAGGTCAAGAGCACTCTGGAGCAGGTTTTCATCCAAGATGTCTCTGTACATTGCTGCATTCATCTTTCTCTTTATCCTGACTAGTCTCCCAGTTCCTGCCGCTGAAAAACATCCCCACAGCATGATGCTGCCACCACCATTGGCATAGATAACATGACACCTGGCATTCGCACCAAAGAGTTCAATCTTTATCTCATCAGACCAGAGAATTTTGTTTCTCATGGGCTGGGAGTCCTTCGGGTGCCTTTTGACAAACTCCAGGTGGGTGGCCATGTGTCTTTTACTCAGGAGGGGCTTCCATCTGGCCACTTTACCATACAGGCTTGATTGGTGGATTGCCGCAGAGATGGTTGTCCTTCTGGAAGGTTCTCCTCTCTCCACAGAGGAACACTGGAGCTCTGACAGAGTGACCATCGGGTTCTCCCTGACTAAGGCCCTTCTCACCCGATCACTCAGTTTAGATGGCTGGCCAGCTCTAGGAAGAGTCCTGGTGGTTCCAAACGTCTTCCATTTACAGATGATGGAGGCCACTGTGCTCATTGGGCCCTTCAAAGCGACAGAAGTTTTTCTGTACCCCTCCCCAGATTTGTGGCTCGAGACAATCCTGTCTCGGAGGTCGACAGACAATTCCTTTGACTGACTGATTGACTTGATCAGCCACACTATGAAGATATGGGAAAGAGTTGTTGAAGCTAGGTTAAGAGGAGAGGTGACAATCAATGAGCAGCAGTACGGTTTCATGCCAAGAAAGAGTACTACAGATGCAATGTTTGCTCTGAGTCCTGTATGAAAATGTCAGGAGTTTCATAGAAGTATGTGAGGGTGGTGCAGGACATGTATGAGGACAGTGAGACGGTAGTGAAGTGCGCATTTGCCCAAGGCAAATGATGAGGGATGGATGATACCAGTGTTCACGGACTCTTTGATATATTTATCCATAGCCTCCCTCTCAGGGGCAGACAGGCTATAAAGGCAGCTGGATGGTAATCCTGCCCCCTGTTGGAGCTCGATGGCACAATCTTAGGGTGGGTGAGGAGGGAAGGACAGTGCTTTAGTCTTACTGAAAACTGGCGCTAAATTGTGGTAGGTAGAGGGTACATTGGTCATATCCGGGAGTCCAGGAGTGGGAGACGGAGTGGGGATGTGGGGGGAGCGGGCAGCTGATTGGAGACAGGCAGACAGGCAAAATGGGCTCCAGGAGATTATAGTCCCCCTACCCCAGTCAGTGGTGGGATTATGGAGTCTGAGCCATGGGTAGCCTAGAACTATGGGGGACATGGAAACAGGTAGGAGAAAAAAACTCTAGGTCTTCCCGATGGTAGCCCAAGGACAACATATTTAAGGGAACAGTTTGTTGGGAGACCTGAGACATGGGTTGGCCAAATCAAGTGGCTGCCCCTATGGGCTGCTGAAGCTTCTTGCAAGGTATTTTTAGTCGGGTCACCAGACTCTCAGAAATAAAGTTCTGTTCAGCCCCAGAATCATTAAGAGTGGAACAAACATGCTCAGTGCGATTGAGTAAAAACCTAATGGGTAGTGTGAAATGTGTTCGTAAGGGCCCAGATGTATTGCCCACTAATCCCCCTTCTGTGACGAACGGGCGGTATCTCTTCCCTTCATGGGACACCGATTAACCAAATGACCAGATTTCCCACAGTACAGATACAGCACCGCCTCATGGCGTCGCTGTCATTTGGCTCAAGGAAGTTTATGCCGGTCTACGGCCATAGGTTCCGGTGACTCAGGGGACAGGAGGGGGAGGAGCTGATGTGTGGGGCGAGTAGGCAACTGGCCGAGATTCATCTCGATCAAAGACGAGCTGGCACAGTAAAAGAAATCTGCTGGTACCCCCAGCCAACCATTATAGTGCGAAGGTGTGGAAACTAAAAGGGAATGGCCTGAGTGGCCAGAGGAGCTAGCAAAAGCAACGGGGCCGACGGAGGAGATGGCCATGATGAGGCGTTGAATGGTCGTTTCCTCCTGGGACAAATGCTCTGTGAGTTTGTTTAGTTCACTTAGCATGGCCTGGTTCTGATACTCAGCCTAACCCAGCCATTGCTCAAACTGATCTTTTATCGCTTCCATCCCTTGTCCACTGGGTCAGTCTGCTGGTGACATACTGTTATGGTGGGGGGGTGTGACCCAAAAGCAGACTCAGGAGAAAGCGATAAAAGATGTGAACAATGATCTTTTATTACAAGGACTGTGCAGGTAAATGTGCAAAGTGAAGATACAAGAGTCTGGCAACCCTGTGGGGGACAGTAGAGGGACAGGTTAGTTTAACTGAAGCAGTTAGTGGGTTTGTAAAAATTATTCAGTTATGCTTACACTTCAGTAGGGGTGAGCAGCTGGGAGCAGAGGAAGGTCTTCCACGCTGGTGCAATAGGCTGCCAGGAAGAAGCATGCGGGGGTGCTGCGAGGAAGTCATTAGGGGATGCTGTGAACAGACTGGCCAGGCCTGCATGCTGGGCAGTGAGAGTGAAGAGCAGAAGAGATCACAGTGGTAAGTCAACTTACATGAGGAATTGGGGAAGTGTACAATCCAAGATATCCCAAGCCCAGTCCGAGAGGCTAATTCCAGTGTCCAGAGGCAGGCTAGGGTCGAGGCACGTTAGGAAAGAACTCAGGCAGGCAATTCTAAAGGGCAGGCAGTCTCAGGGTCCAGAGTAAGCAAAAGTCAGAAAACATGGCAAAGCAGAATGAAATGGAGCTCAGATCAGATCAGGCTGTGTATACAGTGGTGTGAAAAAGTGTTTGCCCCCTTCCTGATTTCTCATTTTTTTGTATGTTTGTCACACTTAAATGTTTCAGATCATCAAACAAATGTAAATATTAGACAAAGATAACACAAGTAAACACAAAATGCAGTTTTTAAATGAAGGTGTTTATTATTAAGGGGAAAAAAATCCAAACCTACATGGCCCTGTGTGAAAAAATGATTGCCCCCAAACCTAATAACTGGTTGGGCCACCCTTAGCAGCAACAACTGCAATCAAGCATTTGCAGTAACTGGCAGTGAGTCATTTACAGCGCTGTGGAGGAATTTTGGCCCACTCATCTTTGCAGAATTGTTGTAATTCAGCTACATTGGAGGGTTTTCGAGCATGAACCACCTTTTTAAGATCATGCCATAGCATCTTAATTGGATTCAGGTCAGGACTTTGACTGGGCCACTCCAAAGTCTTCATTTTGTTTTTCTTAAGCCATTCAGAGATGAACTTGCTTGTGTGTTTTGGATCATTGTCCTGCTGCAGAACCCAAGTGCACTTCAGCTTGAGGTCACCAACAGATGGCCGGACAGTTCTCCTTTAGGATTTTTTGGTAGACAGCAGAATTCATGGTTCCATTTACCACAGCAAGTCTTCCAAGTCCTGAAGCAGCAAAACAACCCCAGACCATCACACTACCACCATTTTACTGTTGGTATGATGTTTCTTTTCTGAAATGTTGTGTTACTTTTACGCCGGATGTAATGGGACACACGCCTTCCAGAAAGTTACTCCAAAAGTCTTGGGGGTCATCAAGATGTTTTCTGGCAAAACTGAGACAAGCCTTTATGTTCCTTTTGCTCAGCAGTGGTTTTCGTTTTGGAACTTTGCCATGCAGGCCATTTTTGCCCAGTCTCTTTTTTATAGTGGAGTCATGAACACTGACCTTTACTGAGGCAAGTGAGGCCTGCAGTTCTTTGGATATTGTTGTGAGGTCTTTTGTGACCTCTTGGATGAGTTGTTGCTGTGTTCTTGGGGTAATTTTGGTCAGCTGGCCAATCCTGGGAAGGTTCACCACTGTTCCATGTTTTTACCATTTGTGGATAATGGATCTCACTGTGGTTCATTGGAGTCCCAAAGAGTTAGAAATGGCTATATAACCTTTTTCAGACTGATAGATCTCAATTACTTTATTTCTCATTTGCTCCTGAATTTCTATGGATGGCAGCATGATGTCTAGCTTTTGAGGATCTTTTGGTGTACTGGACTTTGTCAGGTAGGTTCTATTTAAGTGATTTCTTGGTTGAGAACAGATGTGGAAGTAATCAGGCCTGTGTGTGGCTAGAGAAACTGAACTCAGCTTTCCAAAGATGTGATAAACCAGAGTTAATTTATGTTTTAACAGGGTGGGGGCAATCACTTTTTCACACAGGGCCATGTAGGTTTTGATTTTTTTTATTTTTTTTTACCCTTAATAATAAACACCTTCATTTAAAATCTGCATTTTGTGTTTGCTTGTGTTATCTTTGTCGAATATTTAAATTTGTTTGATGATCTGAAGCATTTATGCATGACAAACACAAAAAAAATGAGAAATCAGGAAGAGGCAAACACTTTTTCACACCACTGTAGGTCAACATCACCCGGTAGAGTGAAGGGAGACCATCCTATTTAAAGGCCTCCACTGATTAACCATAGGTGAAGCACAAGGCTGCAGGGAATGAGTCTAATGAGAGGGAGAGAGAAGCAGGAAGACAGAGCAAACACAGACCATGACAGTAGGAAAATTTCTGTGTGGAGTTTGCATGTTCTCCCTGTACTGCATAGGTTTATTCTGGGGGTTCTGGTTTCCTCCCACAATCCAAAGATATGCATGTTAGGTTAACTGGTGATTCTAAATTGTCCCTTGGTATCCATCTCTGATAGGCCCTTAAGATAGAGGGTTAGTGTACCTACTAGTTAAATGCTTTGAGTGGTCTTTAGGACTAGAAAAAGCATTATATAAATACAGGTCCTTATCCCTTGTATTGAAATGGTATTTTACTGAAAAAACTGTGCTAGCATTCATCAAAAATCTCACTATATATGCACACATGATGAACTTTTAAATGCATTATTGATAACTGAAAACTGCCAACAATGACTAGATAAAATGACTTGATGTAAAATGATGAGAATCATCAAAATTAGTATAGTTTTGTTCAATTACGTAATAGAAAAAAAATACCAATAAACCACCCAGGGAAGGAAAAAGTAGACCCCCACCCCCTGCTGTGAGATTTGATTGGTATCTTTCATGCTCAACTGAAGTTGTTAGATTTAACGACATGAAAGTACAGCTGAACAGTTTAATGAACTTGTTCATACTGTATAATCCCTATGTGATTTAGCCACCCATGCAAGGTTTCACAAAGCAGCGAATGTAACATTAGAAAGAATTATAGACAGCAAAACCCGAATGGCTGTCATCACTGAAGACATATCAAAGTTTTATAGTCTTACCCATATTGGTGTACAGCATTGTAACATGGGGTGTTAGTGTATGCAACACTGGTACTATTAAGTTCCAAGTAATCCAGTTCAAGTTAAATTCTGTTGATGTTTTTGCTAAAATTTGTTTAAAAGCCCCAAAATGTTTCATCTGTTGTAGAGATCATTTAAAGGTGGCAAGTAGCCCCCTCTATTCACTTTTCTGTACTGTGCTGAGCTACAGTATATTTTAGGGCTGCAGGCGATAAATACAACCCATGCGTCACCAGCAAGTGCAGCACTGCTTAACTGGAGTCAAGGGTACTTAGTGACATGATACTAATAGAGGTTGGCACCAAGAAATGAAATATACAAACACATTTATTTAAGAGGGATTCAAGGATCTGATAGGGCAATGCTGTAACTCTGCAACATTGGTTTTGAACAGAAAAAAAAAAACTCCATAGGATCACTTCTTTACCAGGGATTATAACCTATACATATGAAATTAAGTAACCTGTAGCAGTCATGCAAACACTTAGAAAAGAAATAAAAGAAACTTAAATTAGTAAATGCCAAAAAGCTACATTTAAGCAATATTACAGTACATGGGAGGGAGTACGGTATCAATGAATATAGTAACTGTGGGTGTGATATGCCATATGCCCAACGCATAGCAGGCATATGACGAATCACGTTTACATGTTTACATACACGTAAACAAATTAAATATGTAAAGTGCAAAAGTCAGTGATTATAATACATACCGGTCATCTGTTGAGACAGGTTTGCGGTCACCCGTACCATGGAGTAGGTGGCTAGTTAGCATGCCAGTGATTTGGCTTCAGCACACTTTGCTTGCTTTTTCTTGGCAGTTTCAGATGAAATAAAGAGTCCATCACAGCAAAGGTACTGTGGTTTGTTAATCAAGACAATAAATCCAACTCTAGCACTGCCTATATTTTTTAAACAGATTGCTCGGTCAGAACTAACTGTTGTATAATTCACATATCATGTGCATATATTCACATGCCTTTTTCTACTTTTGTAAAAGGTCATTTTAAAAGCAAAGTATAGATAACTGCCCGCTTGCTATTATTTTGACACAGTGGCAGATGGGCTTCTTGATTATATGGCATAGCTGGCTATACTGAGTTATTACAGACAGGCAGAGGCAGCAAAAGGTCATTTACAGCGACCCAGTAATAATTCTGACCAAATGCGGCATTTATGAACCCTTTTACATGGTTAACTCTCACAATGCATCACAACCTTTTCCTGTTTTATGATTATTATTATTATTATTATTATTATTATTATTTTGCTGGCTTCATAACCTTTTTTCAACCTTTTGGTCATTAACACTGTCACCCATGAACTGCTTTAAACATTCAGCTCATTATTCACTATATCTAATTAATGCTATACTTGAAATAGGGAAGGTGCAATTTAACATTTCATGCTGGTCCCTGTCGGGAAATCCATTTAGGTGCACTGGAAAATCCTCTTTGATGTAGAAATCTATTTTCATTGGTACCCAAAAAAGTGGATGTACAACACAACAGTGAACCCTCTGTTATATCCCAAAAGGAATTCACTTTACTGCACCCCTGTCGCTATTTATACTAATTTCAAATGCATTATGTTTTACTGGGGTTTAATTGAATGTGTTTACTTGTGTTCTTTCATGGATCTATTGGTCCCTGTACCAGTTTAATTTTGTCATCCATAAATACAAGAAGCAAATTCTCCCTCAAGAATATTCACATATGGTATAAATTATTATATTTTCTTTAGAATTAATACAGATTTGAGATTGTGAAATGGTTACAAGTTAGATGTTTTTAAAAAATAGCTGAGAAATTTGAATTGGCATAATTTTTTGTCTCCTCTGTGGATTGCCACCTTATCGTGGTGGAGGGGTTTGAGTGCCCGAATGATCCCAGAAGCTATATTGTCGGGGGCAACTTGCCCCTGGTAGGGTCTCCCAAGGCAAACTGGTCCTGGGTGAAGGGCCAGACTAAGAGCGGTCCAGTAGAGCTCCATGAAAAACGATACATCAAGGACCCAGTGTACCCAAAGGAGGCACATGGGTCCTTCCTCCAGTGGGCTCACCATCTGCAGGAGGGATCATGGGGATCATAGTGCTATGTGAACTGGGTTGAAGTCTGGGCTGCTCTGCCTGGACTGATGCCCCCATGACCCAGATTCACGGATAAGCAGTAGAAGATGGATGGATGGATAATTCTTTGTTAAAATGATTGTCATTGGTAAAACATTAGGGAAACTCCCAGAATTATTATCATCCAAATTATGAAAGCTCAATTATTCTATATCACATGTGTCGAACTCTAGCCCTGTGGGCCAAATCCGGCCTGACACCTCCTTTTATGTGGCCCGCAGGAACTTAAAAAGAATATGATTTTCTCAAAAATACAATTCTGTGCTGCTGTTATGAGAGGCGCTCCTCTGGAGCACAGAACACAGGACCCAAACGCACAACTGCCAGTTTGCAAATTTATTGAACCAAAACACAAACAATCCTCAGCTCGAGGGCTGCAAAAACAAAAATGAATCTTCAGCAGGAAAGCCACAAGCTAGGCAAAACAAGACAGAAGCATGAGTAATGCACCGAGAAGAAGCAAGGACTACTCACCCAGGTGTGTGTGTGTGTGGGGGGGGGGGGGGGTCCTTAAATAATGCAGGACTGATTAACCTAAAGACAAACAGTTGTGGACAATCGAGAAATTAACGAGACACCCAAAATACAGAACAGAACCATGACTGAGATAAAGATAAGGAGATAGAGAACTCAGGCAAGGATAATAGAATATAAGCATGATGATGATAATAATAATACTAATCAACAGAGCTAAGAGGAAAATCATAACAACAGAAATAAATGGCAAATTCTAGGGAATATAAATAGGGACATGATAAAAAAAAATTGGTATTAAGACCAAAATAAGGCTAGGACAGGGAAAACACAGAACTGAGATAATAATAAAGCACAGGAACACAGAAGACAGAAATACATACAATAATAAACTCAAAACGAGAATGTGGGCTGAGCCCATATCCCGGTGACAAGAAATGTAAATTATGAATCAAGGTGAGGACATGAGGCCCAGCCCATGCCCTGACAGTACTCCCCTCTTAAGGGGCAGATACCAGACATCAAAAAAAAACAAAACAGGAAATGACCTTTCCAAGGTGAGTGGTGGGGGCACAAGGCCAGGCAGGCCAAAGCAATCCTACCACACACACACACACACACACACACACAAAGTCCAAAAAAAAAAAAAAAAAAACTACTGGGACAACACAGAGTCCAAGGTCCCAAAACAAAAACCAAGGCAGGTTGGGTGGTCTACCCAAGTCCATGGGCTACCCAACCAGAGAACAAGGCGGGTCAGGGGGCCTACCCAAGTGTGTGGGTCCCCAGACCGGAGCACAGGATTTGGCAAACACAAACCAAGAAGCCTTCTTCTCCAACACGGGCGACTGTGGTGCACTGATTTCAGCAGCAGACGATGGTGGCACACTGGCCCCAGTGGCTGATGGCGGAGATGCACCAGCCTCAGCAGCAGATGACAGGAGTGCGCTGGGCCCTGAATGCGATGACTGAGGCACATCGGCCTCAGGAACAGCAAGTGGAAGCGTATCAGCCTCTGCAGCAGACCATGGAGGCGCACCGGCCTCAGCAGCAGACGACGGGAGCGTGCCGGCCCCTGGATGTGATGACTGAGGCACACAAGCCTCAGGAACAGAAAGTGGAGGTGCACCGGCCTCTGCAGCAGACAGCAAAGCCACATCGGTCTCGGGAACAGATGGTGAAGGTGCACCAGCCCCTGGATCACATGGCAGAGGCACACCAGCCTCTGGAACAGACGGTGGAGGTGCGCCAGCCTCTGCAGCAGACGGCAAAGGTGCACCAGCCTCAGGAACAGAGGGCGGAGGCGCACTGGCCTCTGGAACGGACAGCGAAGCGTCAGGCGTGATAGCCCATGGAGCTGATGCTGATGGTGTGGAAGGGAGATGGAAAGCTCCAACTGAAGAGGAGGCCCCTATCTCCAATAGGCCAGGGGCAGATGGTCCATCCACCTCTGGCATGGAGGAGAACTCGTTGGAGAGCAAAAATTCTCAAAGGAAGGAGGGAAGATCCTCCTACAGGTGGGGTTTGGATGCTGCAATAAGACGAGCACTTCCCCACGCCATGTTCTGCCACTCATCCCCCCGACGACAGAGTCTGTAGCACTCGGTCAGCTGTCCAGTGACCTGGCACAGCTCCCAGTGATGGTCCGAATCCTCCGTCGTGGTGCTTGGGAGAGAGGAGAAGCAGGTGAGAGCCGGGAAATGGAAGCAGCAGTGGATATTATAGCAGAGACAGGGTGGCGAGGACTCAGCAGCGGTGGGTGGCTGCTGCCAAGCCCCACCACCAGGAACAAGGCCAGACCCTTCATTCATAGGTGTTAAAAAATGAAATGGTACTTGCCATGTGTGCTGCTCTGCTGCCGCTGAAGAGCCAGGTGAGTCCTCTGGGTGACTGCGGGGCTCGGCTCGCAGTGAGCTATGGGGGTAGTGCTGGAGCTGAGATGAAGTGCCACGAGGAGCGGTGCCTATGCTCCCTTCGCCTATCCTCCCCAGTACCAGGCGGAAAGGTGGACCACTGAGTGCAGTAGATGGGTAACTCCTATACCCAAGGAAACACCCCAAGATGTTAGGGTGTGCTCCAACTCCCAGGTTGATGGTGTCCAAAACAGGCACTCCTCCTTCGGATCGCTGCAGCTGCTGGCCACGGTCACCAAGCTCCCTAGCCTTTCCATGGCCCACAACTGTTGGTCGGTAAGCAGCACGCAACCTGCCATAGCTTTGAGCAAACAAAGTCCACTGGGTCCTCACTGGTGGAGTCCTTCTGTCATGAGAGGCGCTCCTCCAGAGCACAGAACACATAGCCCAAGTGTGCGACTGACAGTTTGCAAATTTATTGAACGAAAACACAAACAATCCTCAGCTTGAGGACTGCAAAAACAAAAACAAATCTTCAGCAAGAAAACCACAAGGTAGGCAAAACAAGACAGAAGCGTGAGTAACACACTGAGAAGAAGCAAGGACTCCTCACCCAGGAGAGGGGTGGAGTTCCTTAAATAAGGCAGGACTGATTAACCTAAAGACAAACAGCTGTGGACAATCGAGAAATTAACAAGACACCCAAAATACAGAACAGAAACATGACTGAGATAAAGATAACCAGGAGATGGAGAATTGAGGCAAGGATAATAGAAAATGAACATGACAATGATAATAATAATACTAATCAACAGAGCTAAGAGGATAATAATAGCAACAGAAATAAATGGCAAATTCTCAGGAACATAAATAGGAACCAAATGGTTAAAATGGGCACAAAGACCAATCTAAGACTGGGGCCGGGAAAACACAGAACTGAGATAATAAAAAAGCACAGGAACACAGAAGACAGAAATACATACAATAATGAACCCTAAACGAGGATGCGGGCTGAGCCCATATCCCAGTGACAAGAAATACAAACTGTAAGTCAAGGTGAGGGCATGAAACCCAGCCCATGCCCTGACAGCTATGTTATGTCCACAAACCTGGCACAAAAGAAGACGGACGAGGAGGTTGCACTGGAACACAGGTTTAATAGTAATGAGGTTGCACTACAGGGAATACACCATTGGTGGAGTCTTCCTGGACAAGAGGAAGCCCGAATGGCGGACACCCCTTATTATAGGGTGGTGTGATGACGCAACCGGAAGGCAGCGTCATCACACCGCACTTCACAATAAACCCCCATTACATCCCCCCCCCTCATCTTTATAAAATAGAAAAACACACCTAATTAGAGCCCACCCAAATTTGGAAGCACAAACCCCAAGGATACACTAAAATAAAAGTAGACATAAAATCATAAAGAACACTAAAACTAGGACCGGTGGATAGACTGCCACACGGCCCGCACGGTAAAGTGGTTTATTCTGCCACTTGCAACAGAACAGTCATGCTCCTAACACTTTCAGTTTTCAGTCTTTTAAACACAGTCCTCCACAGAAATAGTGGGTCAGGCGGGGGGGGGGAGGGCAGGCCCGCAGCAGACGTGCCCCCAGAGGTGGCAGGCCCTGGGGGCAAGGACTGATCTTCGAAACACAGGAGCCTGGGTTCCACACCACCTTCGCTGGCTCCTGCACAGCCTTGCCACCCGGAGCGTCCAACTGGACATGCCGCAGCTGGTTTGCATGCCTAATCAAGCCGTCCATCAGCCGGAAGCACACAGCTCCCAATTTCGCCACAATCCTCAGCAGTGCCCAATGTTTCGCTGGCTGCGGTCCGGCTGGATGTCGCCCTGGTCTCTCATCAGCCCAAACCCAAACCCAGTCCATGACCTGGAGTGGTACCTTACTCGGTCTGATGTGCTGCTGTGCATGCAGCAGCTCCATGCTCTCGTGTCGTCTGGCCCCGTTGTTTACACTGTGGCAATGCAACAGTCACTGTCATTGCAGCAGACCCCTCACCCATCTTCGGCCGAAACCCAACACGAGTACTGAAGGTGTCCGGTGCCTCCCTGGTGTCGCTCATCAGAACGGGCATTCCACCCGCTGACCCAGCCACCCCTACTACCTCTGGCCAAGCGCGGGCACTACAGCCGTCCCGCTCCTCCACTGAGCTTGAAGTGGGCACCTCGTCCACAAGCGCCTCATCCTAAACCATGGCATCGCCATTCACTGGAACAGGCGAGCTCCAGCAACCAGACACAGACCATCCGGTCCCAGCGCTATCCCTGATGGTGAAACCCAGTCCGTAGAACAAGTCACACACCCATGATGTTATCACCATGTGCCGCCACCTGTAAAGTGAAGTCATGCACCGCTTCAGACTTGTAGTGAACAGTCAACTCTACAGTCCCAACATTGCACAGTCTGTTACCGCTGTAGCCGTATAACAGTGCTGGGCTACCCCTGATCCTGTGGTATGGGAAAAAAAACTTCACTGTGGCCCAATTCAGCATCGACTGCACCGCCGCCGTGTCGAGCAATAATGGCAGAGAAACACAGTCCAATTCCACCGTGCAATAAGAATGCCCGTTGGTGTTAGGACTCACCGAGTGGATGGTCGTTGCGGGCGGGTGGGCTGGCTTCTTCGGCGGGCTCCACAGTACTGGAAATCAGCACACCCTGGTGAAATGATTCAAGCGCCCACACTTACTGCATCGTTCCCCTCTTGCCGGGCACACTCTTGCTTTAAACCGGTGCGTTGGGGACCCACAACCCCCACAAACGGGGTCTCTCGGGGCAGACCTTCAGCTTATTGTGTTAGCCTTGTAGTCCTTTTCCATGCTGTCTTTGTCCTCTGAATCCACCACATTCGCCGACATAGTCATCTCTGGCGGCTTCTGTGACTGTTGCCAGTTTAGCTCCGAAGCTAGCTTATCTGCGGCCTCCAGCTGGAGAGCTAGCTTGAGAGCCCTAGCTAATGTCAAGTCATTAGGCACCGTTAGAAACCTAGCACGTAGCCTGGCGTTACACGTGTGCTTGCCCAATTAGTCCCGCACAATCTCATCCTCCAATGGCCCAAAATGGCACTCACTAGCTAACTGTCTGAGGGCAGCGACGAACTGTTGAATTGGCTCTTCGACCCTTTGGCGTCTCTGGCAAAAGTGAATCTGTCGTACCGTCACGCTGTCCAGTATGGTAAAGTGGTTAACTAGTAGCTCCACGACATCCTCGTACGAGTCTGTCACACCGAGCATCCGCAGAATCCTTTGGCCTTCGATACCCAGGTTGTGGACAAGAAGTGCTCGAGCCCTCACCTTAACTAGCTTCCTGAGGTCCAAGGCCGTGACGCAGGTCTCGAAGGCCTCCAATCAGCGAGGCCATGGCACCGGTGGTTCGCCAGGAAGCTCCAGGAAAGGCCACAGTGGTGTAACACACTCTTCCATGGTTTAATCCTCAGTCACTAAATGTTATGTCCACAAACCCGGCACAAAAGGAGACGGATGAGGAGGTTGCACTGGAACACAAGTTTAATAGTAATGAGGTTGCACTACAGGGAACACACCATAGGCAGAGTCGTCCTGGGCCAGAGAAAGCCCGAATGGCAGACCCCCCTCATTATAGGGCAGTGTGATGACACAACCGGAAGGCGGCATCATCACACCGTACTTCACAATAAACCCCCATTACAAGCTGCATTAGAGTACAGTCACCATAAACTACATGCCCCACAGTGCATTGCATTTTTGCCATGATGGCATCCAACCATGGAGTGGCAGTGTTTGACAACATCATCACCATTCCCAAAATGTTTACATCTACATTTTTATATTGTTTAATTTTTATTGTATATATTTTCAATTTTCTGTATCAAGAATACAAAAAAGAATGACATTGTGATGTCAGGTTAAGTCATTTCAAGTGTGACAATCCACTACATTTTTATTATTTTAAAACTGGGGGATGGGGGGGATGTAGTCTCACAGATACAACCGGCCCATTGAGAGCCATGAGACTGATGCTGTCATGAATCACCCCTCGGGGCAGAAAGGAAGACCCACGCACTGAACTGTGAGTTTGTGAGATTTATTGAAAACAACAAAACATAAAGTCCAAACAATGCTCCAACACAAAATTCAAACAAATGAGTAAATTTACAGATTAGCGCACCAGAATGAGGGCTGTGTTCTGGTGGAGATGAGGAAAGGGAAACTCAAGACTGCCGCAAGGGGAAATGAAAATAACCACCCTTAAACAGGGTCAAAAACAAATCATACAAATAATGAAAGGTGTGGGTCACATG
This sequence comes from Pholidichthys leucotaenia, assembly GCA_020510985.1. NCBI lineage: Eukaryota > Metazoa > Chordata > Actinopteri > Cichliformes > Pholidichthyidae > Pholidichthys > Pholidichthys leucotaenia. The sequence continues at coordinate 123,037,280 of CM035842.1, forward strand.
AGCAGGCAGAAGGTAACAATGATGAATAATTTGGGCCAGCTGGGAGTAATGAGAGGGGAGTGACAGGCACTGACAGCTGACGGGGTGACGCTCACACAGAGCACAAACCCAGAAACGCCACTGACAGCTGTCAATCCAGAGGAAGAATACAACAGTAAGGATATAAAGAATAAAATATCAACAAAGGCCGACTGAGATATAAATACAAATTAATACAAAATTAGAGCATAACTAAGATATAAACAGGAAAATAGAAAACAGTACAAGAATAACAGAAACCAAAAACACCAAATACAACAAATATATAAATATAAAGAAAAAGCCATGAGACTGAGCGTGGCGTAAACCTCCAGTGCTCAGCTCATGACAGATGTGACCTGGGTCTGACACCCCTGTCCTATATGATTCAAACCCAACCAACTTTTGTAGGACTTATCCAACAGAGGTGCAGATAAAAAGGCAATTGGCTACTGGAGTGACAGCATTAACCACCCAGCTCCCTTGTAAAAAAAAAAAAAAAAAAAAAAAAGACTGACACCAAAAGAAAATGGAATGTCTTGTATGTCTTCCAGAAAATGGAGGACATACAAGACCACTGATAATCTCCCTCGATCTGGGGCTCCATGCAAGATCTCACCCTGTAGGGTCAAAATGATCACAAGAACGGTGAGCAAAAATCCCAGAACCACACGGGGCGACCTAGTGAATGACCTGCAGAGCGCTGGGACCAAAGTAACAAAGGCTACCATCAGTAACACACTACGCCGCCAGTGACTCAAATCCTGCAGTACCAGACGTGTCCCCCTGCTTAAGCCAGTACACGTCCAGGCCCGTCTGAAGTTTGCTAGAGAGCATTTGGATGATCCAGAAGAGGATTGGGAGAATGTCATATGGTCAGATGAAACCAAAATACTGTAGTACTTTTTGGTAAAAACTCAACTTGTCGTGTTTGGAGGAGAAAGAACACCATACCTACTGTGAAGCATAGGGGTGGAAACATCATGCTTTGGGGCTGTTTTTCTGCAAAGGGACCAGGACGACTGATCCGTGTAAAGGAAAGAATGAATGGGGCCATGTATCGTGAGATTTTGAGTGAAAACCTCCTTCCATCAGCAAGGGCATTGAAGATGAAACGTGGCTGGGTCTTTCAGCATGACAATGATCCCAAACACACCGCCCGGGCAATGAAGGAGTGGCTTCGTAAGAAGCATTTCAAGGTCCTGGAGTGGCCTAGCCAGTCTCCAGATCTCAACCCCATAGAAAATCTTTGGAGGGATTTGAAAGTCCGTGTTGCCCAGCGACAGCCCCGAAACATCATTGCTCTAGAGGAGATCTGCATGGCGGAATGGGCCAAAATACCAGCAACAGTGTGTGAAAACCTTGTGAAAACTTACAGAAAACGTTTGACCTCTGTCATTGCCAACAAAGGGTATATAACAAAGTATTGAGATGAACTTTTGTTATTGACCAAATACTTATTTTACTGAGGAATTTACCAATTAATTCATTAAAAATCCTTCATTGTGATTTTCTGGATTTTTTTTTTCTCATTTTGTCTCTCATAGTAGAGGTATACCTATGATGAAAATTGGAGACCTCTCTCATCTTTTAAGTGGGAGAACTTGCACAATTGGTGGCTGACTAAATACTTTTTTTCCCCACTGTATATTGCATCCTGTGTGACCCATCCAGATAGCTCTGTTACTTGAACCAGCAGAACCAGCACATTTAAGCAGACTGTTTCTTTCATTTATGTGAAAATCCAACTCACACAGCCCTAAAATCATCAGCATTTGAAAAATATGCTGTATTGGTTATTTTTAAAAACATTGACAAGAAATGAGCCTTTCAACTCTTGTTAATTTCCCTGAAAAAAAAAACAAAACAGTTATTTCTGCAGTGCTTTGTGGCACGGTTAACTTTGTATTGATATCTTGGAGAACTTCCTTGTTTACTGGAGTTAGCACCTCCTGTTCCCTTGGCTGCATCTCACATTGACATATCAGGCTCCAGGGAGGGAATCTAGTCAAGATTAGAGCTGCATTACCGGTTAAATGTTTTTCCCTAATTAAGAGGCAGTTAAGGAGCGTATAAGACTCTACTGTCTTTTACAGAATACTGTTGTGTGGGGATTTTGACATTTGGGGCTTGCCGTAGCCTGGCCGGGGGGTTGTGGGTGATGACGTCAGGTGGGCTACGGCTAGGAATATATTGAGTTGTGTTTATATAATAAAGTTAGTTCAGTGCTCAGTTGAATGCGGCTCCGGTCTCACGTTATTCTGACATAACATTTTGGTGACGAGAATAAACCATGGGAGCATGCATTAGACCGCCAAGTCCATTTTTACAGTCTCCGGGAATGCCAGCTATACCATGGGGCCGCTGGCAGGAGACATTCAAAGTGTATCTGGCAGCGACTGGTCTGAGCAGCACCGATGAAGAGAAATGGAGGAGCCTACTCGTTCACTGCTACGGTGAGGAGGGCCAACAGATATTTGTTGGGCTTGGTGGCCACGGCTCACTGAAGGAAGGTTTGGACTTAATGGACTTTTTCTTCAGGGACCAGTCCAACATCACGGTGCAAAGATATAAATTTTTTGACAGCGAGCTGGTGAGTCCACCCAATCCCTCATTATGGAAACTCCGTAGCTTAGCAAGAGAGTGTGCCTTTGGGCCTATCGAGGAGGAGCTAGTCCGGGACAAGCTAGCTCACGGTATGAACAATGAGTGGCTGAATGACAAGCTGACACTGACTGCGGATGTCCTCATGCTGGAGAAGGTGATTGAACTAACTAGGCGGATTGAGTCCACCGCCCAGCTGGGCCTGCCAGTGCTAGCTAAAGAGAACATAGCTGCTCAAGTTTTCCCTCCAAGTCTGGCCGTTAGCAACATAGCTAACTCTTCGGAGCAGACCCATAAAAGGCGGCGGACTGTGGCATGGGACAGGGCCTGCACCATCACTACTAAACCATCGGCGGCGGAGCCTGAGAGCATGACGCAGGTGTGTGTAGCAGGCGCCCAAGAAGGAACCATTAAAGTGGTACGTCCTGCAGCTGGATGGAGTTGATGTGCCGCTTATGGTGGACTCAGGAGCCGGTATGTCCACATTAGGTATGGCTACACTGAAAAGAGTTTTTCCGGGCAAAACCATCAATGTAGGGCCAGTGAAAATGTTTGGGTATCGTCACGCTGAAATTGAAATGGCGGGCACAGTCAGCTTCTCAGTGAAATGTGGGTTAAAGATCATTCCCGCATTCCCCTTCCAGGTTTTGTGCCAGGGGGCCAACTTACTGGGAATCAACCTGCTGGGTGAACTGGGATTCTCCATCACGGACCCAAAGGGCTCAACAGTGCTGAGAGCGTTCCCTGAATGCCATGTCCGCTGGTCAGCGTTGTTTGGGGGCCTTGGATGCATCAAGGTGTTCTACCACCACCCGCTCATCGACCCAAGCATGACACTGAAAATCCAACCATTACGGTGGCTTCCCCTCACTCTGCGGGATGATGTCACGGTGGAAATGAACAGACTGCTCAAAGCTGGCATCATCGAGAGGGTAGACGCTTCACTTTGGATATCAAGCATCGCGGTGGCCAGGAAGAAGACAGGCAGCATCCGGCTGTGTATTGACCTTAGGATGGTGAATAAGGCGATTATACCGGACATATACTCGCTCCCTACAATGGAAGAACTCACCGCAACATTCAGCGGCTCAAGGGTATTCACAAAACTGGATCTCCACTAAGGTTACCTGCAGGTGCCTCTTCACCCAGCCAGCAGGAACCTAACAGCATTCGTGACCCACATGGGCATTTTCAGGTACCCCTGCATGCCTTTTGTTCTGAGCTCAGCGCCTAGCTCCTTTCAGAAGGTCATGTCCACGATTCTGGCTGGGCTCAAGGGTGTAGTGGCATACCTGGAAGACATTGTGGTTCATAGCACATCGCAGGAGGAGCACGATGGTCATTTGGGACACGAGTGATGGAGGTGCTACAGGAGTATGGAGTCACATTGAACAGGGAAAAGTGCATTTTCACAGCGGACTCCATCGAGTTTGTGGAATTCCGGCTGGTGGCCGAAGGTCTGAGACCTCTGCACTCAAACTTGGAGGTGGTCCTGCGTCTCCCGGATCCCACGACACCCACACAAATTTCCTCGTTTTTGGACATGGTGAACATTTACAGACATTTTATTCCCCATTATTCAGAGACAATCGAACCACTCTGGGCTCTTCTAAAACAGAATGCACCGTGGCAGTGGACCCTGGCCTTCTCAGTGGCGGCCGCTAGGCTGAAGTCCCAATTTACCTCCCCTCCAGTGTTGGCTCACTTTGATCCAAAATAGCCGACTTTTGTGACCTGTGATGTATCTGATTCGGTGGTGGGGGTGGTTATGTCTCAGGTGCAAGACAGCACCAAGTGGTGTTCGCATCGAGGTCTCTTTCAGCGGCTGAACATAAATATGCAGTGGGTGAGAGGGAGGCGCTTGCCTGTGCCTAGGCGTGTGAACAGTGGCACATCTGCCTCTACAGGCACCACTTCACACTGCGGACAGACCACCGGGCACTGACAACACTACTGGAGACTACAGACTCGGGACACAGACCCCTACGGATCCACAGGTGGCTGAGGGCCTACAACTTTATTACCCAGTTCACCCCCTGGAAAAGAGAATATAGTGGCGGACCTCCTGTCCCATGCCACGGCCAACACTGCGCAACCACACAACGATGGTGATGATCCCATCGAGGCGGATCTGGTCAACACGCTGCACGGACCCCTCCAGGACACGGTATCCCTCCTGGAGCTCCGGACAGAATCAGAACGGGACCCCACATTGTCGCAACTGTGCTCGCTCATTAGGGAGGGTTGGCCTGCGAGCACAGGGCCAACAGGCCGAGTTGGCACCTTTTCACCGATTTAGGGAAGAGCTGAGCTGTTGGAACGGTGTGTGTGTAGTGAGGGGGCAATGCACGTTGATCCCAGTGTCCCTGAGATCACAAGTTCTGGCGATGTTGGACAAGGGTCACCTGGGCGTGGTCAGGGTGAAGCAGCGTTGCAGGGATTCAGTTTGGTGGCCTGGTATTGATAAGGGCATTGAAACTATGGTAAAGAACTCTATCCCATGCTTGGAGAGCAGAAAGACCGGCGGACCCCCCCCCACCACCACCACCACCACCACCCCTGCGACCATTCCCATACCCGGAGGGCCCTTGGAAGCACATCCAATTAGACATCTGCGGCAAACTGCATGCAGCACCCCCGAACAGCAGGTTTCTGCTTGTGGTCTATGATCTGTTCTCTAAATGGCCAGAGGTTTTGCCCACTAATTCAGTCACGGGAGATGTGGTTACAGGTTTCCTCTTGTCACTGTTCACCAGATGGGGGATCCCGGATGCCATCACTACAAACAATGGCCCACAGTTCACCTCTGGGGCGTTTGAGGAGTTTTTGGGCGTTAAGGGCGTGGAACACATCAAAACCATGTTCTATCACCTCCAAGCCAATGGGGGCATGAAGCGTTTCAACAAGACTGAAAAATGGGCTGAGAGCTCACTTGTTGGATGGCTTCACGTTTCCGGACGCCCTCCAGAGCACACTCCTCTACTACAGGGCAGCAGCCCATGCTATGACAGGGTGCTCCCTGGCAAAACTCATGCTGGGGCACGAACTCCACCTGCCTTTGGACCAAATGAGACCACCCACAACTCCTTCTCCAGGGAGCACGGACCCTCCACAGGACCGGGTCGCTGCCCAACAGCGGAAGATGAAACAACGGTTCAATAGGAAGTACGGGGTGAGGGCCCACGGACTGGAGGTGTCAGATCAGGTTTGGAATAAACATCCCAACCGCACGCATAAGCTACAACCTTTCTGGACGGGGACCCTACAGATCGTGAGGCGGCGGGGCCGGGACAAGTTCAAGCTCTCAGACAGGTCACAGTGGCACTCCAGCCCACTCAGGAAGTCCTTGCCTGCACAGAGTCCAGGAGCTACGGCAGAACAGACTGGTGTGGGTTGGGACTCATCAGACGTGGGGGTTCGGGACTCGCAGGTGCGGCCGACGGTACCTGGAGCAGGTTCCCCTTCTAGGGGATACTCGGCTAGAACACATCAGAGGCCCAGGTACCTGGAGGACTATGTTCTGAAGGCAGTGTTGGCGAATGTGTGTTGGGAATGGGCGGCAGAATAATCCGCCCCAACACGAAGGGGCGTTCTGATAGTCCACCCAGGCACCCACTTAGTTGACTGAGCTTTGGCTGTTCAGTTGAAAAAAAAAAAGGAAAACGTTTGTTACTCATGTTCTGGGGGGGTTCTTCATGTTTTGTTGGGGTGGGGGGTTGTGTGGGGATTTTGACATTTGGGGCTTGCCGTAGCCTGGCCGGGGAGTTGTGGGTGATGATATCAGGCGGGAATATATTGAGCTATGTTTCTATAATAAAGTTAGTTCAGTGCTCAGTTGAACGCGGCTCCGGTCTCATGTTATTCCAACATAACAAGGACAGAAGCCTATTTCTACATTTCTACTTTTCAAGCATCGGAAATGGAATAGATAATGCATAATGGAATAGATATATTTTAACTTGGTGGATACATCATACAGGGAATACCCGCCAGATGACTGGGAAAGTACAGCAAAAGTATTGAGGGAAATGAGTAGAAAGGTATGTGGTGTATTCTCTGGACAAAGGAAAACAAGAAGACTTGGAGGTGGAATGAGGAGGTACAGGAAAGTATTCAAAAGAAGAGGCTAGAAAGGAAAAAGTGGGATAGTCAGGGAGATGAAGAAAGTAGGCGTATTTGGAAGCTAGGCGCATGACAAAGGCAAAGGAAAAGGCATATTGTGAGTTTTATGAGAGGCTGGACATTAAGGAAGGAGAAAAGGACTTGTATCAATTGGCTAGACAGAGACTGAGCTGGAAAGGATGTACAGCAGGTTAGGTTGATTAAGAACAGAAATGGGAATATACTTACAAGTGACAAGAGTGTGTTGAGAAAGTGGAAGAAGTACTTTGAGGAGCTGATGAATCAAGAAAAAGAGAGCGAGAGAGAGAGAGTTTGACTTTTAAAAAATGCCTTTATTGCACAATTCAAGAAAATGTAAGAGCACCAATCTCATTCCACCAAGTGTCTCACATTGGAAAAAGTGCAAACATAGGTCTCCCCCCCACACACACACAACACAGAGTATGCCTTGCAGTCCACCTATTCCACATTGCCAGTGGCAGTAGTGCGAGTCTTCCTCGTAGTCCGTGCAAAGACAAGCCAGAAGCCCCCAGTTCTTAAGCCAGGTCAAGTCCCCTTCCTCCGGCAGCAGAGATAGCGCTGTGCGGCCGCAGCCAGTTCCGTTGCACGTCCCAGAGACATTTTCCTCATCTCAGATGGATTGTAGTCCTTAGACCATGCGGGATTTTCAAGCAAGTCATCTTCGCAGAATGAAAACGTTGGGGCATCCATGCCCTGCAGGTAAAGATCCAGTTCCGTGACAGTTAATTACAGTCAAGTAGAAACGTCATATAAAAGTCTAATCAAACAATATTCCAAAAATGTGTAAAACAGGCAGAGGAACGACCGCCATTTATTCCTCCTGCCGGGCACGCTTGAGCCCTGTTCTCCCTGCTGCTTTACGCAGGACTGTCAGGTGTTTCTTGAGGCGAAAACGTTTCCTTTCGTCCAGGAGGTCAAGACCAACCTGCCTTCTTAGCACATCAACAGACTTAATGAATTTTTCAGTGTCACTGAAGTAGTCAGTGACTTTAATGGCCTTGTTATAGGTTTCATCCAGAAAAGCATTTATTTCTTCCAGTGAATACAAACTCGTGTTTGTACTGCATTTTGCCTCAATAGACTCAGTATTAGACACAGTGTGGGGATCAGGTTCCATTTCCTCGTCAGCAGTGGATTCTTCATGGGCCACATTTTCCTGGACGAGAGAGAGAGAGAGAGGAGGGTGAATGAAAGAAAGATGGTGAACAAGGAAGTCCCGAGGATTAACAAGGCATAAGTGAGGGCAGCTTTGAAGAATGGAAAGGCATTTGATCCAGATGACATACCTGTGGCGGTATGGAGATATTTAGGAGAGATAGCGGTGGACTTTTTAAACCAGATTGTTTAACACAATATATTCCAAATACATAATATATTCCACTAAGAATGTCTGCTGTAATCCTGGAATTTCCCCAATGTGGGACTAATAAAGGCTAATCTTATCTTATCTAAAAAGGTAAATCAATAAATACCTTACATTTGTTTTGTTAAAATTATTTAGAAAATCTGATTTGCAAATTTGACCCTGAAAGCATCATATGTTATGATTCCTCGTGCGCTATTACGCAGCACACAGAGGAAGAAATGGAAAACCCAATTGCAAGAGTAGAACGTGCACTTTATTCACAAAAATCCCAAACAATAAGTCCAGCATCAGTCACGACTTCAACAGAGAGTAGAGAAGATGCAATATAGGCCACCAGACAAACAGGGACGCTGCCCGGACGCACAGCAGTCCAGAGAGAGGGAATACCTAGTGCTGCAGCGTATCTGTCAGCACGAAGAGAAAGGCAGACATAACTTATGGGCTGCGGCGATCCAAGGTGGTCCGTGCTGTCTGGAGGATGGAGGTAAGGCAGGGTCAGCCGCTAACACCAAGGAAATACACAATCTTGATGTGTTAGAGAAGACGGCAACGTCAGGCTGAATGTAAACGAAGGTAATAGGTACAAACATACACGGAGGAACACGCTGCCGTGTATGAGGCTCAATGCTCCAACGGTCTCTTCCTACTAACACCGCGTTTAAGTAATAATAATACTAACGAGGGAAGAGACCGCTGGTGTGAGAGTGCGTGGGCTGAACCTAATTGACACTATGTGTGTATGAGTGAGTGTCTGCGCGTATGAATGGGAGTGAATGAAGTGTGTGCATGTATGTGTGAAACACCCGTAATGAGACACAGCTGACAGCACTGACAGGAGGAGGAGGCGTGCCCGAGCTGTCAGGGAGCGAAAGACCCAAACAGCTCCCTGTAGCGCCTGATGGAAAATAGGGAAAAACCAACCATGGGTCAGAACTGGGTTTGGAATCACCAAACCCAGGTTCATGACAATCATATAGCATCACCGGAAATGAAACTTACAAATGCAAGGCTGAAATGAAAACCTGCTCACAAGCACAAACAAAATAAATGGATTCCGTTCAAAGTTACACCTCTGGCAAAAACATCTGGAAAGTGCCAGTCTTGACATGTTCCTGCCTGGCAGTGTTGGGAGTAACTTGTTACAAAGTTACAAAGTAACACGTTACTGTAGCACCACTACTTTTGCAGTAATGTGTGTTTATCGGAATTACTGTTTAAAAATTCAGTAATGCATTACAGTTACTGAAATTTGACCAGATGCATTACTTGTTACTCGTTTTATTAATAAGGATAGATATTTTTAGCACAAATAAAAGAATATATAAACTGACCCTACCGTAGCTGAGACGAGCCGTCAGTCGACGTGACCTGTTGCAGAGAGCTGAGTCTTAATTACTGAACGGAGGAAAAGATGAAGCTACCTTTGTTTTTGTGGAAATAGATTATTTTTCCTTTGTCATGGTTAAAGACAAAAGCATCTTGGTGGGTTGCAAACTAAAGAGCTGGTTGAGACTTAAGGCAGTCTTCAGCTTCGACAAAGTTAGTGCTATGCTATGCTAACAACACAGTGAAGTGGATCTACTGTATTCTGAACAGCCATAGCTGGATGTAAAGTGGACATACTCGTCTCAACACCCATGGCTGGATGTCAACCATAGGTATGCATCTGGACAGTTTGTGACCCAGCAAGAATTAAACCGACTGCCAGATACGTTGTTCCAGACTGAAGACATGATAACACTTTCCATCAGACAGCTGGACTGTGATCCACTGAAATTAAAATGCATTTACTTGCTATCTGGATAAAGATTATTCATTCAAAAATGGACTTTGCTCTCCAAAAGGAATTTGAGGGACTGGATCATGTCTCTGTTACAGCAGACATTTGGACTGTGGATAATGGACATTTTCTTTGGATCACTGCACATTGGATTAAATCCATAATCATAAAGGTAAGATAAGCATGGATAGCTTTATGCAGTGTTGCCAACTCTCACTCCAAAATGAGGAAATTACTGGCAATATCATGTTGATTTTCTTCAGATTTTTTCCCACAATAAGAGCTCTCAAGGCAGGATAAAACAGACTGAACATGTTCTAAAAGCTCTGTTTTAAGCAGTCTGTTTTTAGCCTGACATTAATAAGCCCGTAATGTAATCCATTAATTAAATTATCTTGTTATGTGTGCAAGATGTCCCACCCATGGAATGTTTTACATTGGTTGGACACTGGCTAAAATGCTAAGGAATTTACAGTAAATCTAGAGCTGTAAATCAGGTATGTGTCTGTTCGTATATTACCAATTTTCTCCAAAGTTTTACAAAAAAAAAACTTGCTACACAATTATTGAAGTATATGGAGTCCAATAATTACTTACATCCTCTCTATGGCTTCTGACCAAATTATTCAGCTGGGAGTGGTAACTCCTTCTTGACTGAACAAATTAAAAACAAAAAAAGTCAGGTTGTGGGAGCTGTTTTACTGGACCTAAAAAAAACTTTTGATGCAGTGAATCATTACATCTTAGTTACAAAAAATATTAAGATCAATTTCTCTAATCTGGCCGTGCAATGTTTTCATCTTATCTGTGTGACAGACAACAATGTATAATGGTGAATAATGAAAGATCTTCTTTCTTAGCCTCTTAAAATTCTAGTTTTCCACCCACAGAACATTTCACATTGGCTGGAAACTGGCAGGAAAGCTAAGGGGTTAAGTATGCATTTAAAAGTAACATGAAAGTTACTTTTCCAAGTAACTAGTTACTTTAATCATGCAGTCACTGTTAAAGTAACACAGTTACTTTTGAGAAGAAGTAACTAGTAACTGTAATTAGTTACTATTTTTCGTAACTTGCCCAACACTGCTGCCAGGATATCAGTTTTGTTCATCTAAACAGGCCCAAGTTTCACACTGAGTATAAACTAATTACAAGATTAAATTGTCAATACATATGCTGTAATAGGCTACGCAGAGTCAGTTTGTAACATTTTTTAATATTTGATTGTAAATTATTGGTGCAGGAGAGCAATCTCAACAAGGATGAGTACAGATGTTGTTGCCCATTAGCTATTTTTGTAGCTGCACCTCCAGAGGAAAAAAATAATAATTAAAATAAATCTTTTTGCCAGCTTTGCTGTTTAAAAATATTTTTCTCCTAATGTCTTTGATATTTTTCTTTAAAAAAAATGTTTTCTTTAAAATGAGTTATTTTTCACTTGTGATCTTATGAAATTTTCTCAAAAAATATGTATAAGTTTTTTTTTCTGATGAATTTAGTGCATCTTTTTAGTAGATTTCCTGATCGGGTTTTTTTTGTACGTTTTCAGTGATCGTTACTGTACATATCTGACTCTTGTAAATTTGCAAACTTTTACCACAAATTTGTGATGTCTTATATTTTTTTTTCTTGTAATTTTGCCCTTGTCTCAGATTAGAGCAACAGCCCCTCAAAATGCATGTACACGTCCCTGAGTCTTGATTTGTTCGGACAACTGAAAATGATTAAAAGGTTTGATATTACAACATGAACTAATGACACCCTATAATATTGAGATGATGGCTCAAAGCAGTCTCAGATATTGTGTTTGTTTCAAGAACAACTCTACCATGGTCTGATGTAGAGACGCCACATTGAACATTGAGCCCTAATGGCTGCAGCAAGCTCTTGGGGTGGAAGGGTGTGCACTCTGTGTCGAACAGAGTTTCCCATTCTTGACAAATTACACCTGGTAAGCAAGTCTGAAACATGTTACCTCAGTGTTTGTAAGATCTATGAGTAGCTCTGCATGCACATCTAAATCAACTGGATCTGGCATACAGGGCAGAAAGTGTGGGGGGGGAGGGGTTCCTCAACAATTTTTTGTGAAGACGTATGCACTTCCCCCATTATTCAAGAGGGGTTGTAAAAGTTAACAACCTCTGCATATAATAGGACTGCAGTAAACACAGTCTGACATATGGCAGAGTATGCTGATCAAAGCTCTGTGTTGGGGTTTAGATAAAGGGCATCCAGCAGGACTTTTAAGGTTTTTAATGTCATAATCTTGTCTGAAAATCAGCTGAAAATCTGAAAAGAGGTACATATATGTTATGTACGCCCCTTCAGGGCAGAGAAACAAACCCACATGCTGAATGGTGTTTTGTGAAGTTTATTAACAAAAAGAACATAAAGTGTCCAAAAATAGTGCTGTACACACAAAAATGCAAAACAAGAAACACTTACAGACTGAGGCACTCCTGAGCCAGCTTGACTCAGGAGGAAACAGGAAGCTGATCAGCGTGATAGTGATGGGAAGGCAGGTACCAGTGCTCCGATCTTATCCAGGAAATATTTGGCAAGGCATGTTTCGAGGCGTGCATCATTTTTTTTTTTTTTTTTTTTAGATTTAGTATACTTTATTGATCCCCAGAGGGGAAATTGAGGGTCATCCACCACCTGGATGGATGAAGCAGCCATGATACGGCGCTATCCCTTAACCATTCACACACACATTCACACCTAGGACCACTTTAGAGTCTCCAATTAACCTAACCTGCATGTTTTTGGCATGTGGGAGGAAACCGGAGAAATCCCGGGATAAACCCACGCAAACACGGGGAGAACATGCAAACTCCACACAGATCACTGTTGGTCGGGGGCTGGGATCGAACCCACGATCCCACGATCCCCACGATCCCCCGGCCAAGGATAAACTGTGCTGCTGCAGTGCTAACCACTGCGCCACCGTGCAGCCCACGTCAGCCCACATCATGACGTATGTGTTGACGTCGGACCACATGACTGGGTCAGGAAGCCGTTCATGATTTTGCACGCAACATGAAATATAGCGAGCAGCAGTACCCAATGGAACTCCCCGTCCCTCACGTTTTGTTTTTTCCTGTTTGACTGTGTAAGGGATTTGTCACAGCCAATTTCCAGATGGAGCCAGCACCAAAAACACGGACTTCTCCCGTTTTGGAACAGTTTGAGCTTGTTTCTCCCATTGATGTATTTTTGACAAATAGTGGCTGCTTACTGCACCTGAGGTGATGGCTTAGTGGTAGTATATCAACTTTGCAAGTGGGAGACCTGGGTTTCCAGCTGTGTTGTTCTTTTAATTTCATTTTTATTTGCAAGGTAAAGTGTCTCTTGAGTTTCAAAGAGCTTGGACCATTATTACGCATCATTACACTGAGGCACTATTGCCATTGTGCCCTGCATGAGAATAAGGCCAGAGTTGAATATACTGGGACAGTATAAGACTGTTGAAAATTTATTATTTCGTAATAAAAATGGATAAGTAGTACAAGCACACGAAATAATACAGACACATTCTGTCACATTCTGACACATTCTGTCTGTGTCATTCAGCTGGGTCCCAGCTGAATGACCCAGCTGGGACATTCTAATAATTTATTTTTATTTGCACAGTGAAGTGTCTGTTGTGTTTCAAAGAGCTTGGATACAACAATAACACATCATTATGCTGAGGCACTATTATGCCCTGCTTGACAATAAGGACAGAGATGAATGTACTGAGAAAGACAGTATGACTGTTGAAAAGTTATTATTTCTTTAAAAAAAAAATGGATAAGTAGCACAAGTACATTTACTGTAGTCACCTCAGTGTTATTATTTTTTTGCCTTATGATCACTGATATTTCTTAAAAGACAGCATATTTATTGAAACTGGGAAAAATACACATTAAACCAACAATACCCTTGTAAAAATCAGCATGTTGTATACATTGTGTCCACTAGATGGCCTGGTAGAGAAAATGAAGTCCCAAATGAGGCCTTGTCTATGTGAACCATTTTGATGAAAGGCCTCAAGTCCTCCAGAAAGCCTCATTTGGCCATCACTAGTGATAATCAGGAGGAGAATAATACCAGAAGAAACCAGTCTTGAACATCAATTTAGCCACACTGACACAGTGGAAAGCCAGTGCTTAAACAAACAAAAGTGAACGTGCTGCAGGTGTGAATCACAGGCAAGCCATGACCTAATTACCAAGCTACCACAGCTGAACTGGCAGAAAAGCAGGCAGTGGGCAGCTGGTGGGGAGAGTCTGGAGAGAGAGAGGAAGGGCTCTGTCACAAACCAAACAAATATAGAAAAACTGACCACATAATAATGACAACAGACAATCACACTTAGAAATAAAGTGAGGGTCTGAGCTCAATAAGAAAATGAGCTCAGACACATGACACATATGAATGTTACTTAAAAATGTTAAGCAGGATTTTAGATGTTGCACACTTCATGTTGGCATTGTTCTAAATACAATTCATCTGTAAAAGCAAGTGAAGCTTCCTGTGTCTAACCAGGGTGAGATGGATTGTGGTCCATATGAACTGATTTGGCTTTGTGGCTGTCTTGCACAGAGCTCACACGCTGCTGTTGCTCTGTTTGTGTTATCAGAGCTCAGTGGACTGGGCTGAATTATTCAATGCTCCCAGCAGCATCTCTCTCCCACTCTCTCCATGTACCGACCTAGTTTACATCAGTTTACAGGTTGAGCAGGGGGCTGGAGCCTTGCAGTCTGAGCCATCAACCCCAGTCAGGAACAAACTCTTATATGCAGGACTGGCTTTTATAAAAACAGCATAAAATTTAGTAATAAACTGCATTGAATGTATCATGTATATCTTGAACTGAAGTTTTCATTTTCAGTATCTATCAAAATAGATATAAAAATGGCAGTTGCTGAGACAAAACTCAAACAAGTTGCAGGACTTAACTTTGAGTTCCCTCCAGAGGCACAGCATTAGTTCAGCCGCCTGCCAGTCTGACAGAGGAGGAACGTTATGCCTCAGATGTCACAGACCACCAACAACTGTGAGCTCAGCTCAGTGACAAGCCTGATGGTGCTCATAGCTCTGCTTCAACCTGCCAAGACTGTTGAGACCAAATGAGCTTAAAGCACAGCATGAAACAGAGGCTGTCGACACTCCTCTGCAAATGGGAGTCTGCTCGCCACAAGCTCCAGAACCAAAACTTGTTGAGCTGAAGTATTGCTAGTACAGACCTGGGGTTAATAAAATTCACATTTTTGGAGGTTTTCTGAAATTTAAATATGAATTTAACATCTCTGAGTATTACCTTTTAATCTGAAAAATGTTATGTTTGAACTAGATGAGGACCCAAGAGCAGTACGCAACCAGATAAAGAGGACTGAGGTAGACAATGGATTTTTACTGAACAACTTAGAATAGTGCAATTGGACCCACAGCACGGGGAGTAACTGGAACATGATTGGAACGATGGTGAAGGATTTAATATTAACAGGTAGAGGCTCTTACAATGTGAGCTGTGGAGTCTGGCTGGTAAGGATCAGCAGCATGAGGTAGGTGAGGATCTTCAACCTATAGGTTGCGGGCCAAGGAGGAACCTGAGGTTAGAGTTAAAGTTGGGAATGTGCAAATGTTTAGAGTCCTTATTTAGGTGGTTCCTGAGGTCCAGGGAATCCAGAAATGAAAGTCCAGCAGAAAAGAGCAAAAGGGAGGTCCAGAGATCCTGAGTCAAGAGGCGAGTGATTGTAAATTATTCAGAGTTTTTACTTGAAAGGGTTCCCAGGAGAGGAATCCAAGAGGAGGCTTCCAGTGAGGAGAAGGTGGCTGTCAGGGACAGGGCAGTCAGCTGGGTGAGTGTGCCGAAGCCAAGGGAACTGGGAAGCAGACGGACACAGGTAGTTTCGCCTGGAGAATAAGGTTTAGTGAATAGGAGTCCAAGAGCTCACAAAATTACTGCTTACAATTCAGAAGGTCATGAGGAAAGTTTACAACAAAACAGTCCCATGATGGTGTGGCATATTGTTGTATCACCATGCACGGCATGGACGTGGTGATGCAGACACAAATAACGTCACCCCACCATGCCTATATTAAGGGACTGATGGCGGGAGCCCGGGTATTTGGCACACCACCTCTAGCCTGCTACACTAGCCTGTACCCCTTCATTACTAGCTTACGTATTTGTAGTGTTCCACATGTTGCTAGACTCCTTAATAAAGCCACTGTTCAGCACACAGTCAATGTGTCCGCTGGTCCTCTTTCCAGACATAACAGACGGGCCGTTCCAGACTGAAATGTATAAATCTGTGGGATCAGTGATTGCCTGCAGGTGAGGGTGCTCACACAGTTGCTGCCGCTCACCCTCCCAAGCTCCTCCAGAGATGTTATGCCGCCACTTAAGAGTAACGTGGACCAAGATAGTGCAGTGCTACCCAGCTCCATGACTAAAAATGGTTGGTTAACTATAGCAGTGATTGCCTTTTGTTTGCAAACAAAACAGTGGGATAAGCTGCGAAAGTGAAAGAGTTAATGAAATAATTTCAGAGAGAGAGAGAGAGAGAGAGAATCCAGCTTAGAAATTGAATCAGGCAGCCTCGGGTTGAGGGAAACCAAGGTTAAGGAAATGCAACAAAGCAATGTAGTGTGTTCATAGAAAATCAATACTGTACTTCTCATTAATGTCCTTGTACTCCTATGTAGAAGACAGGTAAGATCTTTCAACTCGAAAGAACACTGAAGGAGAAAGATCATTGCAGTCATTCTCCAAATCAGAGTATTTTGCTCACACTTGACTATCAGGACAGAACATTTTCTTGCTGCAAACTGGAGGCTACACTACTGACATGATATGTAGATATTAATTCAAAGTAAATTTGGGAGATGAATTATTTCTCCCATTCTGTGAGTGCTCTAACTTAAGGGTTTCCAGACGAAGCCCATTATCCTTAGCTTTCAGAGATATTTAGGCAAAGTCGTTACCCTCGTCTCTCATAGCTCCCCCCTTTTTTCCTGACCTCTGGCTGACCTCCCATTACGAGCTGCTATCACAGTCTGACACCGATATCATTGCTTTGGGTCAGTATTCAAATCACATCTCAGATGTGGAGTGGCCTTTCCTGCCAAGTCTCTGTTAATCCATTCTGAAGAAAAACTGAAGAATCATCTCCTCATTCGCCAAAAAAGGGTGAAAAAGTGTCTTTCCTAAAACACTTGCAAGATATGTTCTTCGAATACTAATTAGAGGTGGGAAATTAATAATTAGGTGCCTTTCACTTTCATAAAAACATATTTTATGATGCTCAGAGAAATTAACATTTTCACATTAAATCTTTTAAGTAGTATAAAATATTGACCCTTCATAAAGACAGCAAAAGCAATACCACCCTGTTAGTGATAGTATCTGTAATGCTTTAAATCTCCAGAAGGATAAACTTCACAACAGAAAAGACCATTACTAATTTAATGTGTTGGCTACATCAGGCAAAGAACAATGTGTGGTAACATAAGTGAGTGCAATATTTTCAAATAATATTACATCAATAGTAGTAATAATCATTGTAATAATCTTTTAATATCCTCCAACTGTCACAAGGCTGAGCGTGGTTTGTCACCGTGCTCAGGCTTTTTATTCATTCCTGAGTATTTCCTGTATTTTTCCAGTGTGGTGTTTATTTTTTCCGTATGTGTTTAGGATGTGTTCTTTGTTGTCATTTGTTTTATTATGCTTTCAGGTCCTTATTATTATGATGATGATTCTGTCAGTATTTTTAGATTCCTGTTCTATTTTGCTCTGTGTTTATATTTTGTTTCCTAGTGGCATGAGCACCGCACCTGTTCAAGGCACTCCCACTTTGTCATGATCTTGTTTATGTGCTCTGTGTTTAGTAATTAGGTTAACCTGACCGCTCATGTGATTCACACCTGAGGCCACTTGTTATGATTATTTTCCTGCCCTATTTAAGACGGGCTCTGTGAGTCTCTCGTTGTCAGAGCGTCTTCTCACCAATGTATCTCCGTCGGGACCCCATCCCTGTTCCGATGCTCTCCTTTGTGTCTTTGTCTTCTCGCTGTTCTCCTCTATGTAAGTTTATGTTTGAGCACTTTTTTTGGATTTTGTGTTTCCTTAATAAATTACCACAAACTGCAGTTCAGCTCTTGGGTCTTTCCTCTCTGCCCTGAAGGGGCGATTCCTGACACCAACAGTGTTCTTAAAATTTTGAATTTCCAAATATTTTATTTAGTGCTCAACAAAAGGTTAAACCGATCTTGATAGCGCTTTATAATACAGCCTACAAATGAAATAAGTGTAGTACAAGTAGGGCATAAATACGTTGTAATTACCCTCTATGTTGGAAGAACAGGATATAATAGTACTATGAGTACAGAATAACTCTTACAGCCTGCAAATTACAGGTCAGTACAGCGTTCGTACCAAAAATGGGATAAGAACCAGAAAAAAATAAAAACTGAATAAAACGGGGTAAAAAAAAAAGGATATCACAGGAATGGGGAAAAATAGGGTAAGTAAAGGATAGGTACTGGGGCATGGGCTGTATAATGCCTAGACAGTGTGTGTGCCTAGTTTATTCCCAATTTTTCAGTGCTTATATGGTAATTATGTCAGACAAAAGTCGAAGCATATTAGTAAGTAAAACTTTATTTATATAGCACTTTTTTAAAACACACCATTACAAAGTGCTGTAAAAGCATAAAATAATTTCAAGACAAAATGAGGCATTTCCAACACAACAAAACTGAGCATATCAAAAGAGACAGACACACAAGCACGCAGACAAAAACATAAACTCACAGACTCATAACTGGACTCATTACCGACAAGCATCTTCCGACTCCACCGACTCCATCTTCCGTTTCCGGCGCCACACGAGTTGGCTGCCTTTTGCAACAGCGGCTCAATTCTGAGTCTTTTTATCTTCCTTCTTCTTTCTGATCCGGTGATATCTTTCTGATCCGGCATACCTTTCACTCTATATATATCACGGACACACAGATCGCCCCAAAGGTCTCCCGAGTCGGCGGACGGAGCCACTGTCTACAGCAGGAGACGATACAGCAGGGACGAGCTAGCTAGCACTCAACCGCCACCCGGTGCTAACGGAGAAACTCGACATACCGGGGAACTGTTGGATGACGAGGATCGCACTTCCTCTTCCCCAAGATAGTCGGTTTTCAAAATAAAATCACACAATTGTATTAATACAATTGACATCTGAGAAAAAAAAGGGTCATTTTCTCAGCTGGGTTACACTCTCCCGCGCTAAATATCATGCACGTCCCATTGCATGTGCAACCAAGACTGTCCCTCGTCAGTATTGGTTGAGTTGTAATGTGACCATTTTCAGTACTGTCTCCATCCGGTATCATTTATGGGCGGAACTACGACGGTATCTGGTCGTCTTCGAACCTCCGACTTTCGTTTCTCTTTTGGCTTTGTACTGAGTGTACCTTGTGAGTTTTGAGCTTTTGGTTCTGCAGTTAGTTTTACTAGTTGCGTTTGAATTTCTGCAACTTGTTTTGAGAGTTCTTGGAGTGAGTTTAGCGTGATATTGTCCTCATCTTCATCTGAACTGCTCAAATGTTGTCTCATCCTTAAATTTTTGGCAGCAATTTGGTCTTCTTCAGTGCGTAGCAAGAGAAGCAAATCAAGAAAAGTTGGGGGACTTGTTCGTTTTTGTTTTAACTGGAGTGCAGTTAAAAAGGAATCATCCCAACAACCTCGACAAAACTGTGACAAGCAGCCTGTCAAAATCCTGGCTTGAAGCGCCACCACGCTTCAGTGTGAGTCAGAGCTACGTGAAGACGTTGTAGATATGACAAGGGTTTCTCACCTGTGTTTTGGAAGGTGTCAATAAACCTGGCGTAAAGCTCTCCACCATCTTGAACTGTACCATAAGCAGAATCTAACAGCTGACGGTATTCTGATGGTGAGCTGTTGGGGTTCAAGTGCTTGACTACATCAGCTGCTGGAGGTAAAAGAGACTCAATGACCTTTCGGGATTGTTGCAGTTTGGACATAGCAGGATCAGTCAAGATTAATTCTACACTGGAGCGCCAAGTATCATAATCTAGCTCATAAGTTGGTCGGAGGTCTTTGGCAGAAAAAGCTCTGAGCTTTTGTGAAAACGGCTGCACGGAAAAATCTTCCCTTTCTACAATGTGCTCAACTACCACATGTTGCACTTCTGGGGGATTTAAATCATGTGCAGAAATGGTGGGCAAACTTTGAGCTGGGGTGCTTGCCGTGTGATTCGACTGGTTAGTTGGCTGTGCACCTTGAATACTGGGCTCAGCTGCAGAAGGCTGAGGTTGAGGTTCATCAAAGAAAGCTTCAGGTAAGTTATCAGGTAACTTAACTTGCTCTGATTGATCATTTTCAGATTCTTTGATTGCCTCAGACATCCGTAACATCACATATTTCAGGACATCTGCAAAATCTCTGCCACTCATCTTCGCTAGATTTTTAATTTTAGTGAGAAATGACTTGGTCATTTCGCTCCCTACACGGTGCGTATAAACACTGGCAAGAGATTGTATCATATAGCTGGCTCCACTATCAGATACATGAGTACATGGCAATGGGTCAAGAGTTTCAAAAGCAATACCTGAGTGATACTTAAAAATAGCACTCTGGAAAAACTCAGACTTACTATCTGTTACTTTTATGACTCTTGAAATCGATCCATACCGTTTCAAAAACTCAGTCACTTCATCAAGTTGCTCATCTCCAGCGATTTCACTCACTATCACTGCATTTGGAATTTTCACAGATTCACGTTCAACAATATCCATTTTGGGTACGTATAGACTTGAAATAATGAAAGGGAAAGAAGAAAAAGGCTCCTGGCTGGGCTCGCCACTTCTTATTGTAACCCTTGCCTTATGTTAATTAGGTAAGGGAAATAATTAAGTGTAGACCAGTTGCTAGGTTTGTAAGGGTTACAATAGGGAATTAAAGTGAGTGTGAAATGAAATAGCTGGAAGCAAGAAATGAGCAATAATGGTTGTTATTTATAGGGAAAAAAGTGAGCAATATATACAGACAATTTACCACTATACAAATATACAACGGCCGGTATGAAATAAAATTCCAATGATGTCCTACTGAGCTCAGTGTTTGTTTGTCCTTTCGGGTTAGTCGTTTGACCAGTCAAGATATCTCATATCTCCAGACTCAGGTTTCTTTTCCTCTTTTAAAGCGGCGACTTGGGTTGTTACCACTTTAAATCCTGGGCACTGGAGAGAGGAAGGGTGCTCTTCAATCGAGATCTTGGTTAGATCTCAGATCAATCTCGGTTCAGTCTCGGGTCAGGCTCGCCATCTCCATTCGGAGAGAATCCAGGATCCAGAAGGTTCTTGATCAGCAACCAAAAAAACCTAGCCTGCACGACAATAATGGTATTATTGTTTACAGCTAGAGTAATTCGTCTTCCAATCCCTTCTTATATAACACCATAGATTAGTGTTTAAATTCTTCTCTCATATTACTATTATCACAATCCAGCAATATAGTAATATCTTGCATTTCACATCTTACATCTTGCATGCATGTGTTCTTTTTCTCTTCTCACAATCTCTCTGGTAGCTCATGAAATACCCTTTTTTTCATGTAACCAATTAAATGAATTCCTCCTTTTATCTCTGCATCATTTAACCATGAAATTATGATTAATCCCTTTTAACCTTGTCTTTGTAAATCATGAAATGAAATACAATTAATCTATCACATAACCAGGGAATATACCATCCTATTACTTCCAATATTCCCTTTTAAAATCAGTAAAACCCTGTCTGAGCTACTGGGTTTAGCATAACCTATGGATTTACATAGTAGACCAACACCATGTGCTTTTAGCATCAAACTACACATTGCATTCAACAGAAATTGTGCATATGAACTAAAAGTACCTCAGCATACTGTTGGGAACTGAAATCACATTTAGGAAAACCATACAGACACAAAGACAGCCTTTTCCATTGCTTTTAAACAGGAAAAAATCCACTCGCGATTAGCATTAGCATAGCACTAACGTTAGCATAACATTAGCATGTATCTGACTCACCAAGATGAAGTATCAGTGCGAATACAGCAAAGGACACAGCCACAATGCCCCTCACGCTCATGCTCCCGTCAACTTAGGATAATAAAGGTTGCAAATTAGCATTTGGAGAGTGTTTAGATCCATTTATAGCATCTTTCTGAATGAAACTCACCAAGAAGAGGTATCTGTGTGAATCAGACCGCTTCACAACCTCTCTCGTCCGCGCTCATATCGTGAAAGAAAGACTTCCAGCAGAGCGCCTCAGCACTTTGCTCAGAAGGCGGGGCTAATATCGCTCTTAACAAATGGAAAGACCCAGATCACCCAACGTGACCATGAAACGGAAATTTAAAAGTTGGATGACGAGGATCGCACTTCCTCTTCCCCAAGATAGTCGGTTTTCAAAATAAAATCACACAATTGTATTAATACTGTGACGTATGCAGGGTTCACACAAAGAAAATGGAGCAAGATGGTTGTGATCAACGGGATTTATTTTACACACACTCTGAGCACAGGCAGGAGGGGAGGTCATTCTCCCAGACCCCTGTTTGAATCATGGTTACACACACACATGATAAATCTTGCCTATGAAATACTGTTGGGTAATTATAACGCAGTTATAATTACCCAGCAGTAGAATAGCTCAGTAATAACATTTACTACACACACACAGTAACGTTTCAATTGTCAAAGCATGCTGGGAACCCCCTGCCCCCCTTAACATGGCCCCGACGTTACAATACAATTGACATCTGAGAAAAAAAAGGGTCATTTTCTCAGCTGGGTTACAGTATTCTTTGGTGACTTGGTCAAAAGAAGCCCTGGCCAAATATTGAGTGTGTACATGGACATGCTTTTCAGTCAGCCAGCATTTCTATTAAAATCATTTTTTTTAATTGATCTTATGTAATATTCTAATTTTTTAAGAAACTGAATTTTGGGTTTTCATTATCTGTAAGCCATGATCAACAAAATTAAAAGAAACTGCCAAGCCGTGGGTTGGACCCACGTCCTTGCCTTGAGTTCATTATGGTAGGATTTTCTATGTTGCTGATTATTATTATCCCAGTTCTGTGTTTTCCTCTGCTTTTGTTCTATTTATTTGATCATTAGGTTTATTGTGTAAGTTAGATCATCATGTTTATTATGTAAGTTGGTAAATGCCCCTGCCTCGTCTTGTGCTCTGTATTTTCATTGTCTGCTGTTGTCATCATGTCTCTGTCATAGATATTGTCTGAGTTCGGTCTTCCCTGGTTCATTGTCATTATGTTTCATGTGTATCCTCTGTCAGTGATTGTATGTGCAGCCCCACCCCTGTTTTCCTCATGTGTCAGTCATGATTGGGCTCCCCACCTGACCTGTGTTGTCTTGATTACCCACGTCTGCTTTGTAGTGTTTGCTGATTCGGTTTTGCCCTATTTAAGGGACGCCACCCTTTACACGGGTACGGTGTCCTTGTCATTTTTTGGCACTTATCCACACTTCTGCCTGCCTGCCTAAGTTGAGTTATTTACTGTACATGTCCTGTTTGCCTGTCTTGCCTGCCTGTTTGGATTATTATTTACACCCTCGAGCTGGTCTGGATTTGGACCAGCTCATAATAAATCACCTGAAACTTTAAGTCTGATGCCTGGGTCCAATCTTTACCACCTCCGTGATAGTAGGACACCGTCAGTATCGACCCAGTGGACCTAAAGTTCCAGTCAATGGACCTTGACGAAGAGGAGGTCTGGGTGGCTTCCAGCGTTGAGGACTTAGTCGAGGCAGCCCGCACCTCCCGCACACTGGAGAAGGCCCTCACATTCCTTGCCATCGCCGAGGAATTAATCGGGGCCTTTCCAACTCTGCGGCGGTATCCCCAGCTCACTGGATTCCTGCGTTCCGTGCCCAATTTGCAGCAGATGCTCCGGGAGCTAGTGAGGCTGTCACCGGTGGCGGGAGAGGAATGGAGTGAAGGGGGACCTACATGAGTCGAAGGACGCGGCTCATGCTGGCGCAGACAAACACAACAGCCCGGCTGTTGCTCCGGGCCTTCATGTCCTCCTCCCTCAGCACAACACCTCACCACCATGCAGTGGCGCCTCGTCGGGTGACTCACGTCTTATCCCGGGATGGATCATCCGACTCCCCAGTGGCAGCAGAATGGGAACAACAGCAAGTACCCTCTTATTTTTTTACCATCTATAAATAAAAGGGATTGCCTTGGTCCCGGGGAGGGGGCTTAGCTACAGCCACCAACCATCACTGCTGAGCTCTCTCCACCGCACTCTGCTGCCTGTTCCATCTACCCATCCACACCTGCATCTCTCATGTCTTCATCTGCTTTTTCCAAGAGTTTAGCCATACTAGGTGAAAACCAACTGGTCTGGGAAGAGGCTGCTGTCCCAGAGGCCCCACTAGCAGCACCTGCCTCCACGTCGGCACCGCAGGACACCGTGGTTTGCCGGATTGGGGGTGTGGGATTAGCATCTCTGTGTGGGGGTGACGAGGAGGAGCAGGAGGAGCGTTGCCAGACCGCGCTTGCTCAGAAGGAGATAATGTTGGACTATAAACCCTGGCTTCTCCCTGAAAATGTGTCCCTGCCGGGTTGGAACCAGTTGACGTCAGATGACTCAGCGGCCCCAGCTCCTATACCAGCTACACGTCGCTTCCCAGTTCCAGTATCAGCTCCACACCACTCCCCAGCACCACCACCAGCTCCTGTTTCTGCTCAGGACAATGTGCATGCTCCTGTTCCTGCTCCAGCTCCCGTTCCTGCTCAGCCCAAGGTGCATGCTCCTGATTCTGCTCACGCTCCTATTCCTGTTCAGAGGGGCATGCTCCAGTTCCAGTTACGCATCCTGAGGTTGTCACCCCGGCAGCATGAGACCAGGAGTTAAGGCAAGTACCTTTTCATTTATTTTCTACCACCATTATAGAAAAGACTTGCCTTATTCCTAGCAGGGAGATCCAAGTGCAGATTTCAACAACTTTTGGGTCTTTCTCACCAGTCTCTGCTGTTATTAACTGTAATGCCACATCACTGACCTCCTGTTCCCCTTCCTCATCAGAGGCGGCAGCATGGAGGATGGAGATGCAGGAGGACCATGCTCCAGCCATTGTTGCAGAGGTCAGGGGACCTCCAACTGTCATTCCAGAGGCCAGGGGACCTCCACCCATCATTCCAGAGGTCATGGGACCTCCACCCATTGTTCCAGAGGTCAGGGGACCGCCACCCATTGTCCCAGAGGTCAGAGGACCTCTACCCATTGTCCAAGAGGTCGAGCAGTCTGCTCCACCCATCGTCCAAGAGGTTGAGCAGTCTGCTCTATCTGGGTCGTCCGAGCAGTCCGCTCCACCTTCACTGCCTGGGGTCGCCACTTCGTAGCTGCTGTTGGCCCCTGCGCTGAAGGCCCCTCAGGTACTCTCTCCAGAACTAGAAACTCCTGTGTTGATATCTCCAGAACTAGAAACTCCTGTTATTAGCCCCAGAGCAAAAAGAATACATTGTTTTCCCCAGGACAAAAGGTCCCTGTGTTGTTTTCTCCTGAACAAAGAACTCCTATATTGGTACCTCCAGAGCCAGAAACTCTTATATTGGTACCTCCAGAGCTAGAAACATCTATACTGGTATCTCCAGTGCTAGAAACTCCTATACCAGTATCTCCAGTGCTAGAAACTGTTATTATCCCCAGGGTAAGAAGCCCCTATGTTGTTGTCAGCTTCTGAGTTTACAGTTCCTATGTTGTTACCTCCTGAGGTTAAAGGTTCCATGTTGATACCTCCTAAGGTTAAAGGTTCCATGTTGTCACCTCCTAAGCGTAAGGGTTCCATGTTGAGTTTAAAGTCTCTGTGTTATCATTATCTTCTGAGTTTAAAGTATCCATGGTGTCATTATCTCCTGAGTCTAAAGTGTCCGTGTTGTCTCCAAAGTCAAAAGCTCATGTGTTCCCCCCTGAAGTTAAGGCTCCTACTTTGTCTCCTGTGCAAAGAGTTCCTATGTTATCTCTAGAGTTTAAAATTTTTGTGATGTTGTCTCCAGAGCAAAGGGCCTCTTTTTTAGCTCCCGTGTTAAAGGCATCTGAGCTCAGAGTTCCCGTGGCACCGTGTTCATCCATCTGGTAGCCCTTGGACTTTGGTAGGCCACCCGACCTGCCATGTTCATCCATCTGGTGGTCCTTGGACTTTGGTAGGCCACCCAATGTGCCATGTGTATCCATTTGATGATCCTTGGACGGTGGTAGACCACCCAACCTACTCCGTACTCTGGTCTGGGGCCCCATGGACTTGGGTAGGCTCCCTGACCTGCTTTATTCTCCAGTCCGGTGGCCCTGGGACTTTTGGAAGCCCACCCGAACTGCCTTGCTATCTGGTCTGGTAGCCCTGGGACTTTTGTAGGCCACCTGACCCGCCTTGTTTTGGTTTGGGGCCCTGGTCTTTGGTCATGCTCCACATTTGTATGTTTGTCACACAAATGTTTCAGATCATCAAACAAATTTAAATATAAGACAAAGATAACACAATTAAACACAAAATGCAGTTTTTAAATGAAGGCATTTATTATTAAGGGTACAAAAAAAAATCCAAACCTTCAGGACCCCCCTTCCCCGTTAAAACATAAATTAACTATGGTTTATCACATCTTCGGAAAGCCGAGTTCAATTTCTCTAGCCACACCCAGGCCTGATTACTGCCACACCTGTTCTCAATCAAGAAATCACTTAAATAGAACCTGTCTGACAGTGAAGGAGACCAAAAGATTCTCAAAAGCAAGACATCATGCTGCCATCCAAAGAAATTCAGGAACAAATGAGAAACAAAGTAATTGAGATCTATTAGTCTGGAAAAGGTTATAATGCCATTTCTAAAGGTTTGGGACTCCAGTGAGAGCCATTATCTACAAATGGTGAAAACATGGAACAGTGGTGAACCTTCACAGGAGTGGCCGGCCAACCAAAATTACCCCAAGGATGCAGCGACAACTTATCCAAGAGGTCACAAAAGACTCCACAACAACATCCAAAGGCCTCACTTGCCTCAGTTAAGGTCAGTGTTCATGACTCCACTATAAGAAAGAGACTGGGCAAAAATGGCCTGTATGGCAGAGTTCCAAGATGAAAACCACTACTGAGCAAAAAGAACATAAAGGCTTGTCTCAGTTTTGCCAGAAAACATCTTGATGATCTCCAAGACCTTTGGGAAAATACTCTGTGGGCTGACGAGACAAAAATTGAACTTTTTGGAAGGTGTGTGTCCCATTACATCTGGCATAAAAGTAACACAGCATTTCAGAAAAGGAACATCATACTGTCACGCCGCGCCGCTCATCAACGGCGCCACCTGCTCACACACCTGTCAGTCATCAGCGGCGAGGGATATAAGCCGCCTCGCCCTGAGCTTCGATCTGAAGCCGTAGACTTCATTTCCCTTCCATGGGCTTCTACCACATTCTCTTCAGCATCCTCGTCACCGGTAAGAAGATCACTTACCTCATCTCTCCAGTCTGCTCCCCTGTGCACAGGTGGATTCCTCGGCGGCGGACAATCCCGTCCCTCGTCTCTCCTCGCTGCTGCACCGAGCCCTGCAGGTGGCTGTCTCCCGGGCTTCCATCCTTGAAGCGCCAGTCATCTGTCCTAACAAGTAAGCTTTTCTCCCTCGCCTATTCTCCTCCTGTGTTGGTGTGTGCTCATCACCCTGTGTCTGATTTCTCCCATAGGGTTGCCGGCTGAACGGTCTCCTGCCTCTGGGTCCGAAGCAGACGCCACCACCAACACATTAACATTCCGCAGACACGCACCCAAACATCCCTGTTGTTAATAAACAGTTTGAACTACTCTGAGCCTGTGTGTGTGCGTCTCCTGAGCCGAACGTTATGTCACATACCAGCAGTAAAATGTGGTGGTGGTAGTGTGATGGTCTGGGGCTGTTTTGCTGTATCAGGACCTGGAAGACTTGCTGTGGTAAATGGAGCCATGAATTCTGCTGTCTACCAAAAAATCCTGAAGGAGAATGTCCGGCCATCTGTTCATATCTCAAGCTGAAGCACACTTGGGTTCTGCAGCAGGTCAATGATCCAAAACACACCAGCAAGTCCACCTCTGAATGGCTTAAAAAAAAAAAGAAGACTTTGGAGTGGCCTAGTCAAAGTCCTGACCTGAATCCAATTGAGATGCTGTGACATGACCTTAAAAAGTTGGTTTGTGCTCAAAAACCCTCCAATGTGGCTGAATTACAACAATTCTGCAAAGATGAGTGGGCCAAAATTCCTCTACATCGCTGTAAAAGACTCAATGCCAGTTATTGCAAACACTTGATTGCAGTTGTTGCTGCTAAGGGTAGCCCAACCAGTTATTAGGTTTAGGGGACAATCACTTTTTCACACAGGGCCATGTAGGTTTGGATTTTTTTTTCCCTTAATAATTAACACCTTCATTTAAAAACTGCATTTTGTGTTTAGTTGTGTTATCTTTGTCTAATATTTAAATTTGTTTGGTGATCTGAAACATTTAAGTGTGACAAACATATAAAAAAATGATAAATCAGGAAGGGGCAAACACTTTTTCACACTTTTTTTTTTTATTATACACAGCAGAAGGACCCGTTTGACTACAGCCGTTGCATCAGTGCTGCCCATTTGTCAGTAAATAGTTAACTAAAAATAATTTATTTCATTATTTGGGCATTTTTGTGTCCTGCATTTGGTCGTTAAGTCATTCCGGCCATTCTGCTCCACAATCAAGGCGGTGTAGAAGCATGCTCAAATAACGAGGCTGAGTTTCAGTCATAAAACCAGCTTTATTTGACAGAACGCAGCTTCTAGCATTCTCAAAGCAGGAAAGAGAAAGAATCATACTTCAACACTCTTTTATACATTTCCAGCATCAGAATTCAAGTCACATGGTGTCTTCAGTCAACATACAGTTACAAAGCATCCCCTTGAAGCTTCACCATTGTCTCTCATTTCCTGATGAACCGGAATACCCTCCGGGGCGTCTTCTGTGGGACAAAGAGACAAATCTCACACTTCCTTGTTACCTCCTGTAGATTCGAGTCCTCAGTCCTTGCAGACGTGACACCCCAAAATACACATTCAGTCCTGTCTCTGTGGCAGCGTGAGCCCACAATGTGTGTCGGCCACACTACCCCCCCCCAAACGTCTAGTAAGGCAAAATCTAAATGGCATAACAAAAAGGAAAACACAAAGCACTCCATACATCGCTAATCAATCCACCAACTGCCTAGGTTTTAATCTTCTGCCGAATCTGCTGCAACCTGGCTTGGCTGCACCTGCAACATCTCTCTGCACCTGTGGATTAAAGCTGTTAGCACCTCTC
This sequence comes from Pholidichthys leucotaenia, assembly GCA_020510985.1. NCBI lineage: Eukaryota > Metazoa > Chordata > Actinopteri > Cichliformes > Pholidichthyidae > Pholidichthys > Pholidichthys leucotaenia. The sequence continues at coordinate 123,066,563 of CM035842.1, forward strand.
TGTGAAGACTTTGGAGAATGTCTCCTCGGCGGCCTGCCCCGGCGGAGGGGCCTCGCGAGCTGCACCTCCTCGTCAGCCAGAACAAAAGCGGGTTTGAGTCTGTTAATGCAAATCAGCTCCCGTCTGCCCCCTAAATCTAGCAGAAAATGCTTCTGCCCGGTCTCCAGCACTCGAAACGGTCCGTCGTAAAACGGCCGCAAACTTGGACGCTGGGCGTCATGTTTAACAAAAACAAACTCTGCATTTTTTAAAGCCTTGGGCACAAAAACGTGTGGGAAACTGTGATGGACTGGGCCAGGAAGCGTGTTTGCTCCTGAGCCGCTCTGCCACGGCTGAGCGGGGGGGGCCATTAGGTGCGGGATTATCAGGAAGAAATTCCCCGGGCAAACGAAGCGGTTGAGCGAAAACTAATTCAGCCGGGGAAGCATGCAAATCTTCCTTAGGTACAGAACGCAACCCTAATAAAACCCATGGAAGTTTGTCTACCCAATTTGTATCCGTTAGCGACGCTCTGAGGGCTGCTTTCAATGACCTGTGAAAGCGTTCGCATAAACCATTAGCCTGGGGGTTATACGCGGTGGTGCGATGAATCTTCACCCCCAAGCTGCGGGCCGTCGATGACCACAGCTCGGAAATAAATTGGGGACCCCTGTCGGACGTTATGTCCGACGGTACACCAAAACGCGCAACCCATGCTGCTAAAAATGCTCGCGCAACTTCTTCCGCTGTGGTTGATGTCAGAGGAACCGCCTCTGGCCAGCGCGTGGTGCGGTCTACCATCGTCAAAAGATGTGTGTGCCCGTGTGATAACGGAAGCGGGCCGACCAGGTCAATATGCACGTGATCAAAACGCTTAGCGGGGATGTGGAAAGGTTCTAACGGGGCCTTAGTGTGTCTGTGTATTTTAGCTCGCTGACATGCTACGCAGGCTGCTGCCCATTCCTTGACCTGTTTGCGCAACCCGGGCCAAACAAATTTCTCCCCCACCAACTTAATCGATGCGCGCACCCCCGGGTGCGCGAGAGAATGGACCAACTCAAAAACACGGCGACGCCACGCGGTTGGCACCACAGGGAGGGGCCGTCCCGTGGAGACATCGCAGATTAGCAGGGGCATACCGTTTTGTTGCACCCTGTGCTCCAGCCTTAACCCTGTTGGTCCAGACTGGAGCGCGCGCACGTCCGCGTCGTTAACCTGCTCCGCAGCCATGGCTGCATAATCTAACCCAACACAGACCGGGGCTGCGCGCGCTCCCACGTCGCTGCCCGGGCCCGCGGCCATGGCTACAGAGTCTGCCCCTATGGGGCTTGGCGGTGCTACTGCACGCGAGAGGCAGTCTGCTACAACATTGTGTTTACCCACGACATGCTGAATATCAGTAGTGAACTCCGATATTGCGGCTAGTTGCCTTTGTTGCCGGCCTGACCAGGGTTCTGAAATTTTGGCCATCGCAAACGTTAGCGGTTTATGATCCACAAAAGCGGTGAAACGTCGCCCCTCTAACCAGAACTGAAAATGACGGATGGCCAAGTGTAGGGCCAAAAGCTCCCTGTCAAACGCGCTGTATTTCCGTTCACTATCGCGCAAGGTCCTGCTGAAAAATGCGAGGGGTTGCCAGGTACCTGCCACAAACTGTTCAACTACCGCCCCCACCGCTACATCGGAAGCGTCAGTGGTGAGCGCCATGCGGGCCGTTGGAACTGGGTGCGCTAACAAAACTGCGTTTGCCAGGGCTGATTTGACCTGGGCAAAAGCGCGCTCCCGCTCCGGAGACCATTCAACTTTATTTGTGGGCTTTTGTTTTTTTAACGCGGTGTACAATGGCTGCATGAGTCGTGCTGCGCTTGGGAGGAAACGGTTGTAAAAATTAACCATCCCGAGAAACTCCTGAAGCGCCTTGACCGTTTGAGGTTGCGGAAAATCCGTTATGGCACGCACTTTATTTGGAAGGGGAACTGCTCCCTCTGCCGAAACGCGATGTCCCAAAAAATCAATCTGCGCCACCCCAAACTGACACTTCACTGGGTTAACTATTAACCCGTGCTCTGCCAACCTCTGGAAAACTGCTGTGAGGTGTTTTTCATGTTCGCCTTCGGACGCGCCGGCTACCAAAATATCGTCCAAATAAACGAACACGAAAGGCAGGTGGCGTAAAACTGCATCCATCATGCGTTGGAAAGTCTGCGCAGCCCCCTTGAGGCCAAAAGGCATGCGCAAGAACTCAAAAAGGCCGAAAGGCATTATGACCGCTGTTTTGGGTACATCCTGCGCGCGCACTGGCACCTGGTGATAGCCGCGCACCAAGTCTATTTTAGAAAAAATGCGCGCCCCCGCCAAATGAACAGAAAAATCCTGCATGTGCGGAATCGGGTAGCGGTCATGAGCTGAAACATTGTTCAACCTGCGGAAATCGCCGCAAGGTCGCCACGAGCCGTCAGTTTTTGGGACCATGTGTAACGGCGAAGCCCAAGAGCTCTTGGAACGTCTAACAATGCCCAGTTTTTCCAGATTAGTGAACTCCTCGCGCGCGATGGCCAGTTTAGCTGGGTCCAAGCACCGAGCCTTTGCAAAAACGGGAGGGCCTGTGGTTGTTATGAAATGTTCTACTCCATGTTTGGCCACCGTTGCTGAAAACGTGGGGACTGTGAGTGCTGTAAACTGAGCAAGCAGAGTGTGAAACTTACCACCCGCAGCTGAGACGCTGGCATGTGCAGTTGGCGGGGCCACCCAAGCTGTGCAGGGAATAGAATGAAAGGACAGTGCATTAATCAGACGTCTATTAGCAAGGTCAACCAATAAACCATGTGAGCACAAAAAATCAGCCCCTAACATGTTGAAACTGACTGCTGCTACAATAAATGTCCACTCAAATGAACGGCCCTGTAAGGACAGAAGCATGGTCCTCTCACCAAACGTTTTAATCGTGGAGCCGTTCGCTGCTGACACTGACACCCAGGGGGCTTTAGAAGGCGACAGCCGTTCCGCGTAGGTGGGTGTGACGAAGCTCAGCTGAGAGCCCGTGTCCACGAGGAACTGTTTCCCCGAGCGTGCATCCGTCAGGTAAAGCAGCCTGTCCTCGTTGCCGAGGGTCGCGGCTGCTACCGGCCCTCGGTCTTGGCGTTTCCCTGGTGCTTAAAATTGCACGGTGGGACGCACCTGTGCACTCTCTCTGCAAAACGGCGGTGGTAGAAGCACGAGCCGTTCTCCGCTCCGCGTCGTCTGGCTCCTGTCGCCGCCGTCATTGGTGCGTCTGGCGCCGCGGCCGCTGGACCCGCACTGTCTCCGGACGCCGTTCCCGGACTGGCCGCCGCGGCCGAGACCGCGTTCCGCTTGTGGGCGTCGACCAACCTCTGCGCCTCCTTGCTCAACCCATGGTAGTCTCGCCTGGCCAATCGGGGTGACTCTGCCAGGGCCACTCTCACTGCTGGTGGTAGGGTTCGAAGGAAAAGGTGGGCGAAAATGAATTCGCCATCCTCAGAGGCTTTGAGCTGCAGCATCTTCACCATCAGGTCCGCAGGTCTATCGCTTTCGGCCTCCGTCAGCGGCAGGAGCCCATCTGCTCTTTGTTGGACTGAGGGGGTGAAATGGCTGATCAGCGCGTCCTTCAATGCGCTGTACTTGTCGCTGTCTGGTGGATGATTAACCAGATCTTCCACTCTCTGGACCGTGTCGCTGTCCAGCTTCGCTACCACGTGGTAGAATCTTGTGTCATCGTTGGAGATTCTCCGGAGGTTGAACTGCGCCTCGATTGCGCTAAACCATGAGCGCGGGCTGTGCTGCCAGAAATCGGGCAGCCGGATCGTGGAGGCGGCCATCAGGCTGGCTTCCACCGAGCCCCGCTCGGGAGAATTCTGTCTGCTCATTTTCCGTCGTAGGTCACCAGTGTAGAAGCATGCTCAAATAACGAGGCTGAGTTTCAGTCATAAAACCAGCTTTATTTGACAGAACGCAGCTTCTAGCATTCTCAAAGCAGGAAAGAGAAAGAATCATACTTCAACACCCTTTTATACATTTCCAGCATCAGAATTCAAGTCACATGGTGTCTTCAGTCAACATACAGTTACAAAGCATCCCCTTGAAGCTTCACCATTGTCTCTCATTTCCTGATGAACCGGAATACCCTCCGGGGCGTCTTCTGTGGGACAAAGAGACAAATCTCACACTTCCTTGTTACCTCCTGTAGATTCGAGTCCTCAGTCCTTGCAGACGTGACACCCCACAATACACATTCAGTCCTGTCTCTGTGGCAGCGTGAGCCCACAATGTGTGTCGGCCACAGCGGTATTATTATTAAGTTTTTAATTTTTAGATACTTGCGCGGGAGGGGGGACTCGTGGTCCTGCAAAGTACAGTGGTACCACACAGGTGAATCAGAAGCAGGTACTCCCGTCTATTATAGACTGGGCAGGCTGGGCGTGCCTCCCCGCAAAGAAATGTGGTCAGGCCGGTTGGGCCGCTGCTTCTCCCTGCATGTTCTGTGTTGATACACCAGTGTATCTTGTCAGACCTGGGTCCCCGCTGACGCTCCGCCCAGTCTGCTCGCACGCATCGTGTTCTCCACATGTGGCGAATTATCCTTTAGACCCACACAATCATAGGAACTTTATGGTATAATTTTTGTAAGCATTCAGTATTGTAAGCATTCAGTACTTTTGTAAGCATTCAGTATTATCTTTTTCTCATCAAATTTGTCATTTTTCACTTCCTTGTTTTGTCCAGTGACCACTGTGGTGACTGACAGGCTGTGATCCCATGTATTATCCAATCAGCATGGCTGTGATGCCGCGTTTTACACAGTTAGCACGGAGTCATTCCAAAACCCCGCTCACACTTCCTGAAACCAAGGCGTGAAGAGACAGAGCGGTGACAGAGCGGTCGCTAAACTTTTATTAATAAAAATTACATATTTTGACTGAGCGACTCCATACTCGGGGATGCACACCCTCGTAACCTCAGCAAAGCATGTATAAAATAATAGGCCAGTCTGACAAACAGTTCAAGAGATATGCGTGGAACAGACACACAGACACTTATGGCCCTTTTCCACTAGTACCCAGTTGGCCTTACTCTACACTACTCAGCTCTACTCGGTTCGGCTCAGTTTTGTTTCCATTGCAGCTGGGTACAGCTGGGTACGCCTGGGGTGGGTGGGATTTTTTTTACAGCAAGGCGGCACCACACTCCCGTGACGTAAAACACACAACCCAAGCGAAACATAACATTGCGGCTGTACAAGGCGACTCCTCGGTCTCCGGCTTTTTGTCACCGTAAATGCCAAAAAGGACCACCAGACAAGGGTACAGGCAGCAAGACGAAACACTCTGGAAAAGTACCGCAGCGTCTGGGAAGCCATAGAGCCGAAGACGTGAGGATATGAAGTAGATCATATATGACGGTAAGCTAATGATTGCTAATGCTAGTTTGCTTTAAGTATGTCGTACTACACTGTAGTGTCTGCAAGTTATCGCTATTAGGTACTAAAATATGTATGCTGTGTGTGTGTGTTTCAGATGGCTCTGTTGTGGGAAAATTACCGCTTCAAACGGTCGGTCTGGCATTCAACACAGCCTCTCACTGATGTCACCCCAGCTTCACAAACGATCAGTGGCTATAGAGCTTAAGCATATCTGTAGAAACGTTTAGCTTCCTGTACAACAAATTGCTCTGATCTGTGTGAAAATCATGGAGAGACTGTTGAGAACATGGAACATACCTGCTCCAGCAGCATTGAGTCTGTGGTGGTGTCATGGCAAAAAGCGATCAGCTGACACAACTTGATCGCCAGGTCGTAGTTACAGTGGGGTAAAAAAGTATTTAGTCAGCTACCAATTGTGCAAGTTCTCCCACTTAAAAGATGAGAGAGGTCTCCAATTTTCATCATAGGTATACCTCAACTATGAGAGACATAATAAGAAAAAAAAAATCCAGAAAATCACATTGAAGGATTTTTAATGAATTGGTAAATTCCTCGGTAAAGTAAGTATTTGGTCAATAACAAAAGTTCATCTCAATACTTTGTTATATACCCTTTGTTGGCAATGACAGAGGTCAAACGTTTTCTGTAAGTTTTCACATGGTTTTCACACACTGTTGCTGGTATTTTGGCCCATTCCTCCATGCAGATCTCCTCTAGAGCAGTGATGTTTTGGGGCTGTCGCTGGGCAACACAGACTTTCAACTCCCTACAAAGATTTTCTATGAGGGTGAGATCTGAAGACTGGCTAGGCCACTCCAGGACCTTGAAATGCTTCTTACGAAGCCACTCCTTTGTTGCCTGGGCGGTGTGTTTGGGATCATTGTCATGCTGAAAGACCCAGCCACGTTTCATCTTCAATGCCCTTGCTGGTGGAAGGAGGTTTTCACTCAAAATCTCACGATACATGGCCCCATTCATTCTTTCCTTTACACGGATCAGTCGTCCTGGTCCCTTTGCAGAAAAACAGCCCCAAAGTATGATGTTTCCACCCCCATGCTTCACAGTAGGTATGGTGTTCTTTCTCCTCCAAATATGACAAGTTGAGTTTTTACCAAAACGTTCTATTTTGGTTTCATCTGACCATATGACATTCTCCCAATCCTCTTCTGGATCATCCAAATGCTCTCTAGCAAACTTCAGACGGGCCTGGACATGTACTGGCTTAAGCAGGGGGACACGTCTGGCACTGCAGGATTTGAGTCCCTGGCGGCGTAGTGTGTTTCTGATGTAGCCTTTGTTAGTTTCGTGACTTCCGGCAGTCGGAAGTCACGAAACTTAATGTAGAATCGGTGTGTGACTTTGCAAAAACGATGTCTGCCACTGTAGTATTCTCTGGGCCCCTCCCCAATCTGACCAGTGATGACATGTTTAGCCGCTCGTCATCCTTGAACCGCTGGCTGTCTGTGTGGTGTCCTAAAAATGACGTGGGCTACATTGACAATTGGAGCTCTTTTTGGGGAAAACCTGGTCTTATGAGACGAGACAGCATTCATCCCACTTTGGATGGTGCTTCTCATTTATCTAACAATCTGGCATCTTTTTTATCCAAATTTCCAAAACCATGACTACTCAGAGTTGGGACCAGGAAGCAGAGTTGCAGTCTTACACGCCTCTCTGCAGCTCCTCTTCATCCGCCACCCCTCAGCTTAGCCCCTGTCTTCCCCATCAGAGAATCGTTGTCTGCTCCCTCCAAAGTGAATAAAAATATAATGTATAAGCATCCCAAAGTGACAAAGCAAAATATTGGTAAAACTCAAATTAAACATAAAGCCTCTAAATTGAATGATTTGGCCTCTGTTCCTCCTCATAATTTAAAAATTAAATGTGGTTTATTTGTATAGTATAGTGAGGGTGTGCTGGGAGCGTCTGGCTGAGGCCCCTGTCCGGGAGGTCTTCAACTCCCACCTCCGGAAGAACTTCAACCACATTCCGAGGGAGTCTGGAGACATGGAGTCTGAATGGGCCATGTTCTCCACCTCTGTTGTTGAAGCGGCAGCCCAGAGCTGCGGCCGCAAGGTGGCCGGTGCATCTCGTGGTGGCAACCCCCGAACCAAGTGGTGGACACCAGTGGTGAGGGGGGCCATTAAGCTGAAGAAGGAGTCCTATCAAGCTTGGTTGGCTTGTGGGACTCCCGAAGCAGCTGAGGTGTACCGGCAGGCCAAGCGGAGTGCAGCTCGGGTGGTTGCTGAAGCAAAAACCCGGGTATGGGAGGAGTTCGGTGAGGCCATGGAACAAGACTTTCAGTCGGCTTCAAAGAGATTCTGGCAAACTGTTCGGCGGCTCAGGAGGGGAAAGCAGCTCCCCGTCCACACTGTGTATGGTGCGGATGGGACACTGTTGACTTCAACTGGGGATATCGTCGGGCGGTGGAAGGAATACTTCGAGGATCTCCTCAATCCCACTGATACGCCTTCCACAGAGGAAGCAGGGTTTGGGGACGAGGGGGATGACTCGCCTATCACAGGGGCTGAGGTCGCCAAGGTGGTTAAAAATCTCCTTGGTGGCCGGGCCCCGGGGGTGGACGAGATTCGCCCCGAGTACCTCAAGGCCCTGGATGTTGTTGGGTTGTCATGGTTGACACGCCTCTGCAACATTGCGTGGAGGTCGGGGGCAGTGCCTTTGGCATGGCAAACCGGGGTGGTGGTTCCTCTCTTCAAAAAAGGGGACCGGAGGGTGTGCTCCAACTTTAGAGGGATCACACTCCTCAGCCTCCCTGGGAAGGTCTATGCCAAGGTATTGGAGAGGAGAGTCCGGCCGTTGGTCGAACCTCGGATTCAGGAGGAGCAATGTGGTTTTCGTCCTGGCCGTGGCACATCGGACCAGCTCTTTACCCTCTCGAGAATTCTTGAGGGTTCGTGGGAGTTTGCCCAACCAGTTTACATGTGTTTTGTGGACTTGGAGAAGGCATTTGACCGCGTCCCTCGTGGATTTTTGTGGGGGGTGCTTCGGGAGTATGGGGTATCGGGCTTGTTGTTACGAGCTATTCGGTCTCTGTACGACCGTTGTGAGAGTTTAGTTCGCATTGCCAACACTCGGTCGGAGTCATTCCCAGTGAGAGTTGGACTCCGCCAGGGCTGCCCTTTGTCACCGGTCCTGTTCATAATTTTTATGGACAGGATTTCTAGGCGCAGCCAGGGAATGGAGGGTGTCATGCTTGGTGACCACAGGATCTCATCTCTGTTGTTTGCAGATGATGTTGTCCTGTTGGCTTCATCCAGCAATGACCTACAGCTCTTGCTGGGACGGTTTGCCGCTGAGTGTGAAGCGGCTGGGATGAGAATCAGCACCTCCAAGTCCGAGTCCATGGTCCTCAGCCGGAAAAAGGTGGATTGTCCTCTCCGGGTTGGGGACAGGCTCCTGCCCCAAGTGGAGGAGTTTAAGTATCTTGGGGTCTTGTTCACGAGTGAGGGGAAAATGGAGCGAGAGATCGACAGACGGATTGGAGCAGCATCTGCAGTGATGCGGACGTTGTACCGGTCTGTTGTGGTGAAGAGGGAGCTTAGTTCTAAGGCAAAGCTGTCGATTTACCAGTCAATCTACGTTCCTACTCTCACCTATGGTCACGAGCTTTGGGTAATGACCGAAAGAACGAGATCGCGGATACAAGCGGCTGAAATGAGCTTTCTCCGTAGGATTGCTGGACTCACCCTCAGAGATAGGGTGAGGAGCTCAGTCATCCGGGAGAGGCTCAGAGTAGAACCGCTGCTCCTCCACATTGAAAGGAGTCAGTTGAGGTGGTATGGGCATCTGATTAGGATGCCTCCTGGACGCCTCCCACTTGAGGTGTTTCAGGCACGTCCCACTGGGAGGAGACCCCGGGGCAGACCCAGGACTCGGTGGAGAGACTATGTCTCCCAGCTAGTCTGGGAACGCCTTGGTATCCCCTCTGAAGAGCTGGAGCAGGTGGCTGGGGAGAGGGAAGTCTGGGCTTCTCTGCTTGAACTGCTGCCTCCGCGACCCGGACCTCCGGAAAAGCGGTAGAAGATGGATGGATGGATGGATGGATGTGGTTTATTAAATATTAGGTCTCTAACTCCCAAGTCTCTGTTAGTCCATGATTTGTTAATTGATCATCAGATTGATTTAATTTCCCTTACAGAGACTTGGTTAGGACAAGAGGATTATGTTGGTTTAAATGAATCAACTCCCTCTGGTTATTTAAACTGTCAAAATCCCAGAAGTTCTGGTCGTGGAGGAGGAGTAGCAACAATTTACCATTCCAAATTACTAGTTAATGTAAAGCAAAAAACATGTTATAATTCCTTTGAGGGCCTGGTCCTCAGTATTGGGCACTTTAGCAATTTTAGGTTAAACCCAATTTTATTTGCCATAGTTTATCGTCCCCCATCAACCTACTCAGAATTTTTATCCGAATTTGCTGATTTCTTAGCTGATTTAGTGCTGAAATCTGATAGAATAATTATAGTAGGGGACTTTAATATACATGTGGATGTAGATAGTGACTGCCTTAATGTGGCATTCAATTCAATATTAGATTCGATTGGGTTTTCTCAGAAAGTAGGAAATTCTACTCATTACCTCCACCATACATTGGACCTTGTTTTGACATATGGCATAGAAATAGAAAATCTTGTAGTGTCTCCTCATAACCCTGTACTGTCAGACCATTGTCTGTTAACCTTTGATTTTACTATTTCTGACTATTTGGCTCCTAAAGAAAAATATTATTACAGTAGATGCCTCTCAGATGTTGCTGTTTCCAAATTTATGCAGATTGTTTCCTCTATGCCATGTGTCAACACAACGGAAATAAGCTATAGACAGCTTGCTCCTTCTGTAATTGATAACATGGTGGATAGTGTTTCAGCTTCTCTGCATCAGACTCTAGACTTGGTGGCCCCCTTAAAAAAGAAAAAGTCTAATCAGAGATTTCTAACTCCTTGGTTCAACACAGAAACTCGTAGCTTAAAACAGAAGACTCGTCAATTAGAAAGAAAATGGCGCTCTACTAATTTAGATGAAATCTATTTAGCTTGGAGAAATCATCTTTTAATTTATAAAAAATCTCTTAGAAAAGCTAGAACGAGTTATTACTCTGCATTAATAGAAGAGAACAAGAATAATCCCAGGTTTCTTTTCAGTACTGTAGCCAGGTTGACAAAGAGTCAGGACTCTGTCAATCCTAGCATTCCCTTAGAGCTTACTAGTCAGGACTTTATGAACTTTTTCAATAATAAAATTTCATCCATCAGAGATAAAATCAATCAGATTCTTCCCACAGTTAACTTAAATACTGTAACTACTACAACTCCTTCTATTGATGTCTGTCTTGATGAGTTTACTCCAATCGACCTTTGTGAGTTAGACAAAATAGTTTCCTCATCCAAACCTTCAACTTGTCTTTTAGACCCTATTCCTACCAGGTTATTTAAAGAAGTCTTCCCACTTATTGGTAGCTTTATTCTTCATATAATCAATTCTTCATTAACTTTAGGCCATGTACCGCAGGCTTTTAAAACGGCTGTAATTAAACCCTTACTCAAAAAACCAACGCTAGATCCAGGAGCTTTAGCTAACTATAGACCAATCTCTAATCTCCCTTTCATTTCAAAAATCTTAGAAAGAGTTGTTGCTACGCAATTATTTGACCACCTGCAGGGAAATGGTTTACTTGAAGAGTTTCAATCTGGGTTTAGAATCCATCATAGTACTGAAACAGCCTTAGCGAAGGTCACTAACGACCTCCTCATTGCATCTGATAATGGACTAGTTTCTGTACTTGTCCTTTTAGACCTTAGTGCAGCTTTTGATACTATCGATCATAATATTCTACTTGATAGATTAGAACACTATGTTGGACTTAATGGAACTTCGTTGCAATGGTTTAGATCTTATTTATCTGATAGATTCCAGTTTGTTCATGTAAATAATGAGTTTTCTTTCAACTCAAAGCTTAGTCATGGAGTTCCACAGGGATCTGTGCTAAGCCCTACTCTTTTTAGTTTATATATGCTTCCGTTAGGCAACATTATTAGAAAGCACTGTATACATTTTCATTGTTATGCAGATGACACACAATTATACCTGTCAATGAAGCCAGATGATAGTAATCAATTAGCCAAGTTAGAAGCCTGTCTTAAGGAAATCAAAGCTTGGATGACTTGTAATTTCCTGCTATTAAATTCAGATAAGACTGAAGTCATTCTTGTTGGTCCAAAAAACCTTAGAAATTCCTTTCCAAATCAAACTTTCAGTTTGGATGCAGTTACTCTTTCTCTTAATAGCTCTGTGAGGAACCTTGGAGTTATTTTTGATCAGGATTTGTCCTTCAATTCACATATTAAATTTGTTTCTAAGACTGCCTTCTATCATTTGCGTAATATTGCCAAGATTAGGAGCATCTTGTCTCAGAGTGATGCTGAGAAACTGATCCATGCTTTTGTTAGCTCGAGATTAGATTATTGTAATTCTTTATTATCAGGCTGTCCTAAAACATCTTTAAAAAGTCTTCAGCTGATCCAAAATGCTGCAGCAAGAGTTTTAACAGGTACTAGAAAGAGAGATCATATCTCTCCGGTTCTGGCCTCCCTTCATTGGCTTCCCATAGAGTTTAGAATTAAGTTTAAAATCCTTCTTCTTACTTACAAGGCTCTAAACAATCAGGCTCCTTTTTATTTAAAATATCTGATACTACCGTATTATCCTAACAGAGCACTACGCTCCCAAAATGCAGGATTACTTGTAATACCTAGAATCTCCAAAAGTACAATGGGAGGCAGAGCCTTCAGTTATCAAGCTCCTCTCCTGTGGAATCATCTGCCAATCTGGATTCGGGAGTCAGACTCGATCTCTGTTTTTTAAGAATAGGGCTAAAACCTACCTTTTTGATATAGCCTACAATTAGGGAGGGATCATGTGTTTCTGAACCCTCCCTTAGTTATGCTGCTAATAGGTTTAGTCAGCCGGGGGACCTCCAGTAATGCACTGGGCCTCACTCCTTTCCTCACTCTCTATGAAATATTTTTTTTTGCTGGTCATTAACATCTGTTTGTTCTCTCCCATAGATTGAGTCCCCATCATGCTGTTTGCTCTCTACATGTCTGTTCTTTTCTTCTTCTCTATCCCCTCACCCCCCAGCCAGTCGCAGCAGATGACTGCCCCTCCCTGAGCCTGGTTCTGCTGGAGGTTTCTTCCTGTTAAAAGGGAGTTTTTCCTCTCCACCGTCGCCAAGTGCTTGCTCACAGGGGATCGCCTGATTGCTGGGGTCTTTCTGCAACTGTGGGGGTTCCCCCCTACAGTTGATAGTGCTATGAGATGACTGTTGTTGTGAAATGGCGCTATATAAATAAAGTTGAATTGAATTGAATTGAACTTTGGTCCCAGCTCTCTGCAGGTCATTCACTAGGTCCCCCCATGTGGTTCTGGGATTTTTTCTCACCATTCTCGTGATAATTTTGACCCCACGGGGTGAGATCTTGCATGGAGCCCCAGATCGAGGGAGATTATCAGTGGTCTTGTATGTCTTCCATTTTCTAATAATTGCTCCCACAGTTGATTTCTTCACACCAAGCTGCTTACCTATTGCAGATTCAGTCTTCCCACCCTGGTGCAGGTCTACAATTTTGTTTCTGGTGTCCTTTGACAGTTCTTTGGTCTTGGCCATAGTGGAGTTTGGAGTCTGACTGTTTGAGGTTGTGGACAGGTGTCTTTTATACTGATAACGAGTTCAAACAGGTGCCATTAATACAGGTAACGAGTGGAGGACAGAGGAGCCTCTTAAAGAAGAAGTTACAGGTCTGTGAGAGCCAGAAATCTTGCTTGTTTGTAGGTGACCAAATACTTATTTTACTGAGGAATTTACCAATTAATTCATTCAAAATCCTTCAATGTGATTTTCTAGATTTTTTTTTCTCATTTTGTCTCTCATAGTTGAGGTATACCTATGATGAAAATTGGAGACCTCTCTCATATTTTAAGTGGGAGAACTTGCACAATTGGTGGCTGACTATATACTTTTTTGCCCCACTGTATATTAGCCACAAAATATATATTCAAAAGGTAAACAGTACTGAGTTAGGTATAATAAGATATATTTGACAATTATGATGCATTTTCAGCCAAAACAAACTTGATCAAGCATTAAAAGCAATTAAAATAATGCAGTCACAAGGTTATATGGAAAATACTTGATTTACTAGATACATGTACTGTAGAAATATATATTCTCTGCATCAACAATGTACTATACATGCATTCATATAGTATTGCACTGGGAATTGCACTGACAATAAACCTTGAAAGTTTTTGCAGATGTCTCTTTTTTATATGTGAAGGTTACCACCAAGTGACATAAATTAAATACTGAAAGATTGGAAAAGCTGTCTAAGAACAATCCAGCAGTTTGAGAAATCACTTTTGGTTTGGTGTAAATCTGTCAACAGAATTATGAACCATAAAGCAGTTTGTGTTAAAATGTTAAATCCCATTAATCCCTAACCCAGGGGTGTCCAATCAGTGCCATGGAGGGCCAAGATCCTGCAGGTTCTCTCTTCTACCCAGTCTCTTCAGCAGGTGTTCTCACTGATCGGCAGTCAGTAGAAGAAATTCAGTGGAATCTGCTGATGAAGACACTGTTTGGAGGTAAAGCCTGCAGTCTTGGCCTTCCATAGCACATGATTGGACACCCCCGCCCAAACTCATTATGATAAAGTACAGATGCTAATATGGCCCAGAATTCCTCCATATACTGGCATACCTGCCAACTTTTCAAACCTGAAAAGCCTAGTAGCTAGCCGGGGTTCAGGGGCCGATGCTAATGCTAATAACGCTAATGCTAATAATAATAATGCTAAATTTGCCAAACAAATATTAGCATTAAATCTAGTTAAATATAGCTAACAACCTCATATTTCTTCAACTTTCAAACCTGAAAAGCCTAGTAGCTAGCTGGGGTCCAGGGGCCGCAGGCCCAGGTAGGTCCAGGACAAAGTCTTGGTGGGGGGTTCAGGAGGGCGAAGCCCCCCGACGCCAAACAAATATTAGCATTAAATCAAGTTAGAATGTAGCTAACAACCTCATATTTCTTCAACTTTCAAACCTGAAAAGCTTAGTAGCTAGCCGGGGTCCAGGGGCCGCAGTGTCAAACAAATATTAGCATTTGACATAGAAGTCACATATTAATTACTGTATATTAAAGGTAAAATATCTAAATCAATTGCAATACTACACAGAGCGAAATATTTGCTGAATCAACCCACATTATATACTTTGTATCATTCATTAATACTCCCATACATGACATATTGTACTGAAGTATGGGGAAATACATATAAAACAAACATATATCCAGTCTTTATGCTTCAGAAGAGAGCTATTAGAATAATAAACAAAGCTGCTTACAGGGAACCAACAAACTCACTTTTTCTTAAATTAAAAACTCTCAAGTTGAAAGATCTGGTTGACTTTAAAACTGCAGTAATAATGTTTAAAGTGAAGAATCTATCACTGCCCGCAAATATCCAAAAGTTGTTCCAAATAAGGGAGAAACAATATCATTTCAGAGGAACATGTATATTTCAAAAACCTACAGTGAGAACTACCACCAAGCAGCACTGTGTTTCAGTGCAAGGAGTCAGATTATGGAACGATTTTGGACCTGAATTAAAATCCTGTACAACGCTTGGACAATTTAACCAAAAACTAAAGGAAGAAATACTCCAAACATATATACAAGATGACATGTAAAATCATGTCAGGATTGTCATATCCAGTCTGTGTTGTGTTGTAGCTTAGTTTTTTGTCACATTTTGTCTTAGCTTTGTTCTGAATTGTAATCGCTCTTGTTTTGTTTTTCTTTTGAATTCTTGGATGGAATATGGGTGGCCAATATAAGCTGCGGCTTCAGCCATCACCCATTTCAGATAACTTATGTTGAACTGCATAATCAGAGGAGTTATTGTCTAATTTGACCTTGTTGCATTTTCTTTTCCCCTTTGTTATATTATTCTGTTTCTTTTTTAATCTTTGCTTTAAATCTATCCGAAATAAAGATTCATTCATTCATTAAATTTGCATTCAAAAGACTATCTTAACACTGCATAGAACTTCGAATAGGCCAGATGTGATGTATTATGAATACTAGAAAAGCACTCGGAGAGCGCAGACCTCCGCCAAGCGCCACAGTTCCCCCCATACAGTGTTTAACATCATAAATAAAATATTGAAAATGGCCCTATCTCGCAATGTTAAATTTAAAAAAAAAAAAAGAATCCTTTAAAAAATTCCTGGATCCAGATGGTGATCCGGATCACCACCAAAATCTAATCATCTGTAGGATACCCCATTTCTGACAATCTGTGAAAACTTCATGAAAATCCGTCCATAACTTTTTGAGTTATCTTGCTAACAAAGAAACAGACAAACCAACGCTGATGATCACATAACCTCCTTGGCGGAGGTAACTAGAAGACTAGAAATATCAGCAGGGTACACTAGCACTGTTTAACAGACACGTGCGTAAAAGACGGCAAAATCGCTCTGATATTTTATGTGTTTACATGATACACCAAGCATGACAAGGCTTGCAATTACACAGCACATGTTCTTCAAGTTTGCCGCTAGCGTCACTGGCACTGGCCTTGTGTTTTTTCATTCTTACGTGGTCTTTCACATCGCTGATTCCGCCATGTCCAATCAAAAAGTCTTGTCTACACAAAGTGCAATTTGCGTAATTTTCACCCCTTCTTGAGCGAATAATAACTCCCGGAAATGCTTTGTTGTATTCCTCACGAAAGGACTGTAATTTTCGTTTGTGTTTCACGCTCGTTAGTGATTTTTCTCCGGCAGACTCCATGATGAAAACGTATAATTCTTACCTGATTGCCTCGCGATTGCACATGGAAAATTGGCTCAGACCTCTCGCACATGCGCAATACACCTACATGAAGCAGTGCCGATTGCCTTTGTTCTAAATTTAGATACGATTCCGAGCGACAGCGTGTTTGGAATTGCTTTCGTGTTTTCCGTGTTTTTTTTACGATTTAAAATTTTTGACTGAATTTTTTAGTGAAAAACCGTACTTTTGAATAATAAAACCGGAACCCGGAATGGGGTCTTTAAAACCGGAACCATTACGGCAAAACCGGAGTAGTTGGCAGGTATGTACTGGTACTGTCAATAAAGTGTGCAGTGTCTTCTGCGGTGGCACATCCAACTATACAGTCTTCAGTTAATAAAATAATTGTTTTGGTTACTTTTTCTTAAAAATGAGCCATTATTTTCAAAGTCACCGATAAATGGTTTGTACTGTTGACTCTTTTCCCACCGGTGTCTTAACAGACAAAATAGAAAATCATGATGCAAACACATAAGTCACTAAATTGTTTATTACAATCAGCAGCAAATTCCAGATTATTCAGAATGTGCAAAATTCAAACTGTAAAAAAAAAAAAAAAAAAAAATTAGAATGAGTCACACACGCCAGCCACGCTGCCTCACTGAGAAGAAGCTGGGATGTGCCACTCAAGCTGGTCCCAGTTCAGCAGATCTTCGGCCTGCATCTCTGTAAATAGTAAGGGAAGGTCCAGTTTGGGGTGGATCGTTTCCCTCTTGCCTAGACAAAAGATAGAAATGGGTGGTGGTTAATTAAAGCAAGTTAATTAAAGCAAGTTTAAAACATATTTAAAATACACTCGTTGCTAAAAGCCAGTGGTGGAATGTGAATGAATGAATGAATCTTTATTTCGGATAGATTAAAAGTAAAGATAAAAAGAAAATAGAATAATATAACAAAGGGGGGGGAAATCTAACAAGGTCAAATTAAACAATAACTCCTCTGATTATACAGTTCAACATAGGATATCCGAAATGGGTGATGGCTGAAGCCGCAGCTTATATTGCCCACCTATATTCCATCCAAGAATTCAAAAGAAAAACAAAACAGGAGCGATTACAATTCGAATGTGACAATGAAGTACTTCGTTGTTGTATTTAACCACAATTTTCATGTAGCTGCGCTTCAGTAAAGTAGATTTTACAAGGGCTGGGTTACATTTAAAATCATTTGTTTTTACTGTAGCCTCAGCAATCAGAATGAATTAATACATTCACTTGAATGGAATATAGTACTTTAACTGAGGGTGCGCAGCACCAAGTATGGAGTCGCTCAGTCAAAATATGGAATTTTTATCAACAAAGGTTTAGCCACCACTTTGTCACCGGTGTATCTCTTCTTGCCCTG
This sequence comes from Pholidichthys leucotaenia, assembly GCA_020510985.1. Lineage (NCBI taxonomy): Eukaryota > Metazoa > Chordata > Actinopteri > Cichliformes > Pholidichthyidae > Pholidichthys > Pholidichthys leucotaenia. The sequence goes on from CM035842.1 coordinate 123,084,238, forward strand.
GCTTCAAGTGTGGGTGGTGTTTTGTACTTTTATTGCTAAAATATAGAAGGAAGCACTACAATGGGTCTCAAATATTTGTAATTTTTTTTTTTTTATTACTTATTTTGTACCCGTAGGTAGATTTGTTTTGCAGTCTGGTGACAAACCACCAGCTGCCGGTCGCTGCATGCGCAAGCGCCCCTTAACTCCTAACTCCTAACCTGCATGTTTTTGGCATGTGGGAGGAAACCGGAGAAATCCCGGAGTAAACCCACGCAAACACGGGGAGAACATGCAAACTCCACACAGGTCACTGTTGGCCGGGGGCAGGGATCGAACCCACGATCTCACGGTCCCCACGATCCCCCGGCTGAGCGTAAAACTGTGCTGCCACAGTGCTAACCATTGTGCCACCGTGCAGCCCAAATATTTGTAATGTGTCCTGTTACTGCATGAGTTTATTGATGATAGACTATAAACTACATATATAAACTAAATTATATTGATGACTGAACAACTCCCATTCCCCAAAGTGCAACATACAGTTATGAACATAACTCACAAAGGATCACACAAGTGATCTGACAAAAAAATAAATACATTAACAAGCAGTTTATTTTACAGTTGATGTGCCAGTCATTTTCAGTTATTCTGTAATTAATATTCACACAATCAAATAAATCTCAGTTCAGTCCCTTTTATATTAAGTGGAAATTGTGCTACTTTGGTTTTGCCACTTTACCTATAAAAGCAAAAGGATTTCAGTACTTTCCACAGTGGCAAGGTCTGTTGCGGGGTGGCTGCTTTTCCTTTCCTCTTGCCTAGACCAAAGACAGAAATGGATGGTGGTTAGTTACAGCAAGTTCAAAACATATACAGGCACATCTCAAAAAATTAGAATATCATGAAAAAGTTCAATATTTTTGTCACTCATTTCAGAAAGTGAAACCCATATATAGATTCATTACACGGACAGTGATATATTGCAAGTGTTTATTTTAATTTTGATGATTATGGCTACAGCCCATGTTAACCAACATTTCAGTGGCCAACATTTCTATTTAAAAACTATTTTTTAAAATTAATTTTATGTAATAGTCTAATTTTTTGCCAAACTGAATTTGGGGTTTTCAGGGGCTGTAAGCCATAATCATCCAAATTAAAATAAATAAACGCTTGAAATATATCACTGTCTGTGTAATGAATCTATACACGTAATAGATGGATTTCACTTTCTGAAATGAGTGACAAAAAAATTGAACTTTTTCATGACATTCTAATTTTTGGAGATGTACCTGTATTAGGGAAATACACTTGTGACAGTCAGTGGTGGGATGTGATAAAAATGCTTCGTTTTCCTGACCAGTGAGAACCTCAGGATCCACTCTGTACATGTACAAGTACATTATCAATCCAGGGATTTATGGTGGAACAGCACAACAACACTGTTCCAACACCTTTTATGGAAAATCCACAGAATAGGTGTGTGGGTCTATTCTGATGCTTTAGAAAATTATATGAATCACTTTATAAATCACTGGTTTGAAAATGCGCTTGTATATGTTGAGATTTTGGATCCTGGGGTCCACTTGACCTGTATCCACAATATAAACACAACATGCTGTGGGCAGCTAACCCCTGGCATGTGGAAACAGATTCTAGAAAGAAATTACACACAACTTAATGCACAGCACCAAAGTGCAACACGTACACAAACCAGGACTTTAACCAGGATTAACATATTTCATCGTTTTGCTCTCACAAGCGAATACTTTGGACAAAGCGAGCGCAAATCAGCAGAGTTGGCTACTAGCTAACACTCATTAGCCAGCACAGGACAGCGTTGTATTGCTCAAAAAAAGTGAGCTTACCACCAAATAAATAAATGAAAAGATGCACAATATCACAAATCACTCACCATCGATGGTTCTCTCATGTTCATCTTCAGCTTTGTCCGTAGTCCAGTTCTATGCTGGGCTGCCATCTGTATTAGTATGGGTCGCTCCTCTCACTGTGGATCTGCCACTAAGCACAGAAAACTCCACACCTCTTCGTTGGACCACAGTGTAGATTTCTGCAAAACCTACAATGCCATCTCTATTAATATCGTGTTTACTCGGTGACCAAGTTTAGTCCGTGAACTACTGCAAATGGCAGTCATGTAGATTCCACAGAAGACGGACGCTTTTGTGACGTTACGCCCTGACCAATCAGTGGCTTGCAGTCTGTTAACGTCACATTTTTGGCTCGACTCAGCATGGTTGTACCCTGGCCTCGAATAGGTATGAAAATAGTACCTGGTAACCGGTACTAGGTGCTAATGGAAAAGGCTACAAACCGGGCCGAGTAGAACCAAGTAGGGCCGAGTGGGTACTAGTGGAAAAGGGCCATATATAGACACACAGATAGACACACAGACAGACAAACACACACACAGAGATTTTGCACATTTATAGATAGATATCTGGTACATGTCCCTGCCTTGTCTTGTGATCTGTATGTTCATCGTTTGTTGTTGTCATCATGTCTCTGTCATAGATTTTGTCTGAGTTTGGTCTCCCCTGGTTCACTGTCATTATGTTTCACTAGTGCATACCCATGCATACCCGTCCATGCCCATAGAAACCAAGTATAAGCAAGTTTTTCTGCATGCCCGTTGCTGAAGGGTCTCTTCCTGTCTGAGACAGCTGTGTTGTTCACAGTCATGCCAGCAGCGTACTGGTGGAACCTGAGGTGTTTCATGTTCACGGCATTCTTTCTGACGTGCAGCAGTTCTCCTCATTCTATTGCTCTCCATCTGGTGGGTCTTCTTCTTCTTCATTCAGACCACTGGTTGAGGGATAGGTGCATCGTAATTCCAGTTCATGGGCACGATCCTGAAAAAGTGGCTTTCGACCCTGTTCAGGAAGGCCCGTGCATGCCTGTAGAAACCAAGAAACCGGAGCACCCGGAGAAAATCAACGCTTTGCTTGGCATTTTACACATTTGTAGTGTAGACTGGCATTTGTCAAGGTTACACATTTGCCGTCATGTAGGCGTGGCGAGTCATCCTACGATGCCTGAGTTCATAGGACGCGCTATGATGATGAGGCAGAGATTATAGGCCATTCTATGATGTCCTAGAAACGTGCTTTAAAGTCTGTCTAAAGTATGGGCAGCACGGTGCTTTAAAGTATGGGCAGCACGGTGGTGCAGTGGTTAGCACTGTTGCCTTACAGCTAGAAGGTTCCAGGTTCAAATCCCCAGGCTGGCAGGGGTAGGAACCTTTCTGTGTGGAGTTTGCATGTTCTCCCTGTGCTGCGTGGGTTTACTCCGGGGGCTCCGGTTTACTCCCACAATCCAAAGACATGCATGTTAGGTTAATTGGTTGTTCTAAATTGTCCCTACATATCTGTCTCCTATAGGCCCTTAGAATAGAGGGTTAGTACTAGTGAAGCGCTTTGAGTAGTCTTTGAGACTAGAAAAGCACTATATAAGTACAGGTCCTTATCCCTTATCTGTCACACCCTATGCTGGTGAAGGGTGTCCTCCTGTCTCAGACGGGTGCAATGTACTGCTGGAACCTGAGATGTTTCATCTTCATGACATCTTTTCTGATGTGCAGCAGTTGTCATTCAATTGCTCTCCATCTGGTGGGTCTTCTTCTTCTTCTTCGTTGAGACCACTGGTTGAGGGATAGGTGTGTCGTAATTCCAGTTCATGGACAGGATCATGAAAATAGATCTGAGCAAAAAGAAGCTTTCCGGCATGGACTCACTGTATATGACATTATAAAGACATGAAGGCAGCCTTGATATATATGATATCATAACCTTGATGTATATGACATCATAAAGACATGTTGCCTGATGTCTGTCACTGTATATGACATCATAAAGACATGAAGGCAGGCTTGATGTATATGACATCATAAAGGCACATTTGTCTATGTGCCGTCATAGGCATCGCGAGTCGTCCTATGATGCCTGAGTTCATAGGACGTCCTACGATGTTCAAGCAGAGATCATAGGCTGTCCTATCCCCTGTCAGTGATTGTATGTGCAGCACCGCCCGTTTTCCTCGTGTGTCAGTCATGATTGGTGTCCCCACCTGACCCATGTTGTCTTGATTACCCACGTCTGTTTGTAGTGTTTGTTGATTTGGTTTTTCCCTATTTAAGGAACGCCACCCTTTGCACGGGTATGGCATCCTCGTTATTCTTTGGTGCTTATCCACGCTTCTGCCTGCCTGCCTAAAGGTATATGTCCACTGGTTCCGTCGTTTTTCAGCTTCCTATTCACTGTGTATTGGAAATGCAGCAGAAAGCATTTGGGTACGGAGTGGTCGAAAACCTTACTGTGATGTACCGAGTCGCCCGTGGGTACCCTACAGCTCATTTGCATAAAGATTTCCATCGGTCATGATTTTTTCCGTACGGTCATGAACCGGAGGCAGCACTCTCGTCCTGAACTTTTAAACCAGCAGTTTTTGATGTCAAATAACAACAGATTCATTAACTGAACTTAATATTTCTCGCACGAAATGATGTTAGAAACACTTTTCACTGGTTTGTTTTAAAGATATGGAGACCAAGGATGCCATATTGTCCAGTAGCAGCCGAGAGCCGAAGACCGCCCACAGCCGGACCCGTCAACCAATCCAGTGAACCACCTAGCTGGAGGAGAAGATGAGAGAGGAGGGGGGGAGGGAAAGACAAGCAGATCTGTATGTTACCTGTTGTTGTGAAGACTTGAAGGAGAAATTACCCACTGTTTCAGGTAACCCAATACAATATTACCAGTCCTTGCTGTCATATAGAAACAACATACAAAGGAAGAAGGCATGGAGAGCAGTGGAACATGGGCTCATCCAGCCAAAGCTCACAAACCAGGTGGTCAAATTTTCCATGCATTGTGTGGGTTTGTAGGATTGGGTGAACCCAAAACCGGCGGCAGCAACAACAACGTCGCCTTTTGTAGCACAAATAAACCAGCGTTATTAAAAACAGTCTGCTCACGGTTAATAATGACTATTCCAGTATTTCCTCCCACATTGTTTGACTCCGCCTAGCCGAGAACTATGATACACGCCCCTTTTCCACACCTCATAGGTTGCAGTATGCGGATTCCTTTCTGAAAAATCCAGACCAGTGGACATGTAGCATAAGTTGAGTTATTTTCATGTCCTGTTTTCCTGTCTTGCCTGCCTGTTTGAATTATTATTTACACCCTCGAGCTGGTCTGGGTTTGGACCAGCTCATAATAAATCACTTGAAACTTTAAATCTCGTGCCTGGGTCCAATCTTTACCACCTCCGTGATAGTAGGACGCCATCAGTATGGACCCAGCCGACCTAAAGTTCCAGTCAGTACCATGTTTCTATTGAGAAATAATGATTTACATGTTTATCTTCGTAATTTACAATTACAACACTCCTGCTAATAAACACAGCTGAAGGTCAAAGTCCCCCTTGTGGGGGCATTGCAACACAAAAGACTACATATCACCTCTTTAAGTGCTACCAACAAAATGTCACAGTAAATTAAATTCCCGGCCCACAAAGGCAGGAGCTGACATTGGATCCTCTCAGACACTGACCCCTCTTTGCTGGTCAGTGCATTCAGGCAGGAGAATGAAGTGAACGAGTCCCGGCCACAAAAGGCCAACCCTGCTTAGCTCTGATCTGTGCTGCAAGAGCTGACATCAAAGGTGTTATTACCATATAAATTAGATAAGGTCTTTGGTAATTGCTGGCTGAAATTAAAGTGAAATGGATGGCTACTGCAGACAGTTTGTCTGCATGGAAGGAAATTGTGATGTTTTACAGTAAAGTGACTCTTTCATTAGTTCTCCATTCACCGGCTACTGTCTTAATTTAAACAAGTGTGACATATTAGCAGAAATACCTTTTTAAAGGCAGTGTATAATTAAGTCTAATTCAAAAGAAAGAAAAGCTTACTCTAATAGTACAGTTAAAATTTTAAAATATATTTCTTAAAAGAAAAATACTTCTACCTCACCCACAGAGCCATCAACATTGCAGGCGACACCTCCCACCCCTCACACTCCTTCTTCAGCCCCCTGCCCTGGGGGAAAAGGTACCAGAGCCTCTGGGCCCACTCCACAAGACTGCTAAACAGCTTTGTTCATCAGGCCATCAGGATCCTGAACTCTGTCCACTCCCCCCCTCTTCCTCGGACCATAATGCACTCACCCGCACAATAACTACTTCAGCTGTTGGCACGGAAAGACTGGCACACCAACAGTAATACATCTGCTGCTGTATGTCTCTACACTTTACTGCAACCATTTGCACAAATGCCATATCTGCTGCTGTCTGTTATTGCAATACTGATCTAGTGCAGTCCTATCTGTCACTGTCTGCACCAACACTACTGCACTGAACTTGTAACTGCGAGTATTACTGCTCTACTTTTCGTGTATATAGGATTGCTGGGTTTCATCGTTTATCTTTATTTGCACTATGTGATGTCTGGGTCTATCCTTTGTCGCTATTTTTCACTACGTGTAGCATTACTGTATATAGACTGCTGTTGTTTTTTCCAGCTTTATTCCTTTTTCTTTTTTCATATTGCACACACCACTGAAGAAACACCATTTCAATTCTTTTGTATGTCCTGTACGTATAGTAGTATTGACAAATAAAATCTTTGAATCTTTAAACTTCTAATTAAAGTGCCATATTTAGAATTTCAATTATCCCAACAGTGTTTTGAGACATGCCAAGCACAAAAAGACAAGTCACATTCAAATTAGTCCCCATATTAGCAACCAGTAAATTAGCTCCTGATAAGTACAACTGATAAGTACAACCGGTCTGTTGTGGTGAAGAGGGAGCTTAGTTCTAAGGCAAAGCTGTCGATTTACCAGTCAATCTACGTTCCTACTCTCACCTATGGTCACGAGCTTTGGGTAATGACCGAAAGAACGAGATCGCGGATACAAGCGGCTGAAATGAGCTTTCTCCGTAGGATTGCTGGACTCACCCTCAGAGATAGGGTGAGGAGCTCAGTCATCCGGGAGAGGCTCAGAGTAGAACCGCTGCTCCTCCACATTGAAAGGAGTCAGTTGAGGTGGTATGGGCATCTGATTAGGATGCCTCCTGGACGCCTCCCATTTGAGGTGTTTCAGGCACGTCCCACTGGGAGGAGACCCCGGGGCAGACCCAGGACTCGGTGGAGAGACTATGTCTCCCAGCTAGTCTGGGAACGCCTTGGTATCCCCTCTGAAGAGCTGGAGCAGGTGGCTGGGGAGAGGGAAGCCTGGGCTTCTCTGCTTGAACTGCTGCCTCCGCGACCCGGACCTCCGGAAAAGCGGTAGAAGATGGATGGATGGATGGATGGATAAGTACAACATCCTTGATGAGTAATTATTTGTGCACTGAGGTGTGTGTCATCCACTGATCTTTATGTGTGTTGTGTCATGTCATAATGGTGGTGTGGAGAGGGGGCCAGAGGCATTTATTAGTTGATGAAATAGCCCACCTGGGAGAAAAACAGTCATGGCATTTCTACAGTGGAGCAGGGCAATTACCCCAGGCTAAGCAGCAACAGAGCAGACAACCTTCGGCAGTAGTCCATACTCACAGGCTTTGATATGCTTTTTTTTTCCTTTGGCTGGATGTTAAGAGGTTTAAAAATGCATCTCATATCGTCTTTTGTTTTAAGGCCTACAAACAGAGACTGTTTAATAGATGAGTGTGTTCACTGTGAACAGATCATTTCTTAAAGTGGTTTTATCAGTGTAAGACCAATCATGGGCCTAACTTTTACTCTGGAAATCCTTAAAAAGAGTTTCTTAAAAAATATAATTACAAATCCTATTAAATATCCATATTGTTGGTATGAAGGGAGAAATCAGGCTTATTTTGCAAAGGAAATAAGTTAATTTTTATCAAAGCTGGACACTTCAAACATGTAAATCTTTGAGAAATTATTTGCTTTCAGAGCTACATAAGATTGAGTCTGACTTTAGATGCTTCATTAATCCCAGAGAAGAATTCAAGGGCATCCAGTCATCCAGATGAAAATGTCACTGTGCAGCGTCAGTTCCTTCACCTTTAACACACATATCCTCACCTGAGTCATTTTAGAATCACCAATTAATCTAAACTCATGCTAGCACAGGGAAAAACATGCAAACTTTGTATAGAAAAGATTAGGGGATGTTTGGTTACTTGTGTGGAATCCTGCTAAAATGCTCTGAGTAGATGGGTCAATCCCTTTCAAGTGGGGAAGCACAAAAAGTGAGGGAATTATGAACGCTTCCAAATACCAGTCAGTGTTGGCACAAAAACCTTCAGGCTTCTGCTAGAAAGATGAAGAGGAACTTTGTTTCTGTACACGTCCTTTAAGACCTTAGTGCAGCTTTTGATACTATCAAACATAATATTCTACTTGATAGATTAGAACACTATGTTGGACTTAATGGAACGTCGTTGCAGTGGTTTAGATCTTATTTATCTGATAGGTTCCAATTTGTTCATGTCAATAATGAGCTTGGGTGAGGAGCTCAGTCATCCGGGAGAGGCTCAGAGTAGAACCGCTGCTCCTCCACATTGAAAGGAGTCAGTTGAGGTGGTATGGGCATCTGATTAGGATGCCTTCCTGGATGCCTCCCACTTGAGGTGTTTCAGGCACATTCCACTGGAAGGGGATCCCGGGGCAGACCCAGGACTCGGTGGAAAGACTATGTCTCCCAGCTGGTCTGGGAACGCCTTGGTATCCTCTCTGAAGAGCTGGAGCAGGTGGCGGGGGAGAGGGAGAGGGAAGTCTGGGCTTCTCTGCTTGAACTGCTGCCTCCGCGACCCGGACCTCCGGAAAAGCGGTAGAAGATGGATGGATGGAATAATGAGTTTTCTTCAAACTCAAAGCTCAGTCAAGGAGTTCCACAGGGATCTGTCCAAGGCCCTACTCTTTTTAGTTTATATATGCTTCTGTTAGGCAACATTATTAGAAAGCACTGTATACATTTTCATTGTTATGCAGATGACACACAATTATACCTGTCAATGAAGCCAGTTGATAGCAATCAATTAGCCAAGTTAGAGACCTGTCTTAAGGAAATCAAAGCTTGAATGGCTTGTAATTTCCTGCTATTAAATTCAGATAAGACAGAAGTCATTCTATTTGGTCAAAAAAACCTTAGAAATACCTTTCCAAATCAAACTCTTAGTTTGGATGTGGTTACTCTTTCTCTTAATAGTTCTGTGAAGAACCTTGGAGTTATTTTTGATCAAGATCTGTCTTTCAATTCACATATTTAATTCATTTCTAAGACTGCCGTCTATCATTTGCGCAATATTGCCAAGATTAGGAGCATCTTGTCTCAGAGTGATGCTGAGAAATTGATCCACGCTCTTGTTAGCTCTAGATTAGATTATTGTAACTCTTTATTATCAGGCTGTCCTAAAACATCTTTAAAAAGTCTTCAGTTGATCCAAAATGCTGCAGCAAGAGTTTTAACAGGTGCTAGAAAGACAGATCATATCTCTCTGGTTCTGGCCTCCCTTCATTGGCTTTCCATAGAGTTTAGAATTAAGTTTAAAATCCTTCTCCTCGCTTACAAAGCTCTAAATAATCAGGCCCATTTTTATTTAAAAGATCTGATACTACCCTATCATCCTAACAGAGTATTACACTCCCAAAATGCAGGATTACTTGTAATACCTAGAATCTCCAAAAGTACAATGGGAGGCAGAGCCTTCAGTTATCAAGCTCCTCTTCTATGGAACCCGCTGCCAATCTGGATTTGGGAGTCAGACTCGATTTCTGTTTTTAAGAATAGTGTTAAAACCTTACTTTTTGATATAGCCTATAATTAGGGAGGGATCATGTATCTCTGAACCCTCCATTAGTTATGCTGCTAATAGGTTTAGACAGCCGGGGGACCTCCAACAGTGCACTGGGCTTCACTCCTTTCTTCATTCTCAGTGAAATATTTTTGCAGGTCATCAACATCTGTTTGTTCTCTCCCATAGATTGAGTCCCTGTCATGCTGTTTGCTCTCTACATGTCTGTTCTTTTCGGCTTCTCTATCCCCTCACCCCCAGCCAGACGCAGCAGATGACTGCCCCTCCCTGAGCCTGGTTCTGCTGGAGGTTTCTTCCTGTTAAAAGGGAGTTTTTTCCTCTCCACCTTTGCCAAGCGCTTGCTCACATCACAGGGGATCGCCTGATTGCTGGGGTCTTTCTGCAATTGTGGGGGTTTCCCCTACAGTTGAAAGTGCTATAAGATTACTGTTGTTGTGAAATGGTGCTATATAAATAAAGTTGAATTGAACTGAAATTGAATTGAACTTCATCTTTCAACAAGGCAATGACCCAAAGTACACATCCAAATAAAACATTCAAACGTGTGTACTGTTTGATTGTCTCTTTGTTGCTGCACCTTGCACGTGGGCTGAATTATCTTATCAGTCATGACAGCATCTATTTAAAAAAATTCTTTATCCTGCCTTTTTTTCAGTCATCCATATAATTTCCCTTATACTGTGCATGACTGATTAGAACACACAGGGTGCACAAACAAGCAGGAAGAGGACTGTCTATGAGTGAAAAGAGTAGTTACTCTGAGGAGGCAGATGGTGAAACCAACAGCTGTACTCTTTTTAATAAAATGCAAAAAGGAGTATTTGAAGGAGGAATGGTGATTCAAAGATTTTTACTTACATTTTACAGAAGAATTGAAATACCATTTCTCTCTCTTAGTGGTGTTCCAAAAGGGATAAGGGTGGAAAACAACAACAACAATCTACAGTGGATATAAAAAGTCTACACACCCCTGTTCAAATGCCAGATTTTTGTGATGTAAAAAGTTAGACCAAGATAAATCATTTCAAAACTTTTTCCACCATTAATGTGACCTATAACTTTTACAACCCAACTGAAAAACAAATTGAAATCTTTTAAGGGAAAAAAAACAACAAAAACTGATTGCATAAATATGCACACCCTTAAACTAATACTTTGTTGCAGAACCTTTGGCTTTTATTACAGCACTCAATCTTTTTTGGTAGGAGTCTATCAGCATGGCACATTTTGATGTGGCAACATTTGCCCACTCTTCTTTGCAAAAATGCTCCAAATCTGTCAGATTGCGAGGGCATCTCCTGCGCACAGCCCTCTTCAGATCACTTCAGATGTTTGATTGGATTCAGTTGTGGACTCTGGCTGGGCCATTCCAAAAATTAATCTTCGGTTTAAACCAGTGTAAACTGGTCAAAACCGGTCTAAACCGGTCAAAAGTGGTTTAAACCGGTCTAAAGAAGTCTAAACTGGTCTAAACCAGTCAAAACCAGTTTAAAACTGGTCAACACCAGTCTAAACTGGTCTAAACCAGTCAAAACTGGTCTAAACCAGTCTAAACCAATCTAAAACTATGCCACATAAATATATTTCTTACAGGCTTGTAAGGCTCATTACATTCAAAACTCCCCATGTGCATACTTTCCTTTGAAATACATTTGAGTTTTCAAAGGAAAACCAGTCAAAACCGGTTTAAACCGGTCTAAACCGGTCAAAACCAGTTTAAACCAGTCTAGACCAGTCAAAACCAGTCAAAACTGGTCAAAACCAGTCGAAACCAGTTTAAACCGGTCTAAACCAGTCTAAACCGGTCAAAACCGTTCTAAACCAGTCTAAACTGGTCTAAAACTATGCCACATAATTATATTTCATACAGGCTTGTAAGGCTCATTACATTCAAAACTCCCCATGTGCAGACTTTCCTTTGAAATACATTTGAGTTTTCAAAGGAAAACCAGTCAAAACCAGTTTAAACCGGTCTAAACCAGTCTAAACCAGTCAAAACTGGTTTAAACCGGTTTAGTTCTTCCGGCGCCACATGAGTAGGCTGCCTTTTTGCAACAGCGGATCAATTTCTTCCTATTTCTATTTACTATCTGGCTCTCTTGCTAATCTTTCTGATCCGGCAACACCTTTATCCATCACAGACACGTTGATCACCTAAATGTCTCCTGAGCCAGCGGACGGAGCCACTGTTTCTTGCAGGAGGCAGTACAATAGGGACCAGCTGTTAGCACTTAACCGGCCCACGATGCTAACGCAAAAACTCGACATACCGGGAGAAATAAGACGGAAACGGCAAGGAATATAAGGTACAGACCCGCCCTCCCATCTGTTATTATGGGGAATGTACGATCGCTACTCAGTAAAACAAATGAGTTAGCGGCTATCTCCCACTACGAGAGCATGTACAGAGAGAGTAGCTTGATGCTATTTACGGAGACGTGGCTAACAGAACTAGCAACAGATGCTAACATTGAACTGGAGGGTTTCCACGCAATACGGGCAGACCGAACACTAGACAGTGGGAAAGCAAGGGGCGGAGGAGTGATAATGTATGTCAATAACTGGTGCCGACCGGGACATATCACGGTTAAACAACAACACTGCAACAAAGACATGGAGTTGCTAGCTGTTAGCATGCGGCCTACATATCTCCCGAGGGAATACTCACACGTGATCTGCATTGTTATTTATACAAATCCAACGGTGAACGCTGGGACAGCGCGTGACGTCATCCACTCAGTAACTGGCAGGCTGCAGACAGAACACCCAGATGCTCTCCTCCTCATCTCAGGCGATTTCAACCATATTTCACTGTCCCCCATTCTACCCACGTTCACCCAGTATGTCACATGCCACACTAGAGACAATAAAACACTGGACTTATTCTATGCAAATACTAAGGAGGCGTACACCTCATCACCCATGGAGTTGCTAGCTGTTAGCATGCGGCCTACATATCTCCCGAGGGAATACTCACACGTGACCTGCATTATTATTTATACAAATCCAACGGCGAACGCTGGGACAGCGCGTGACGTCATCCACTCAGTAACTGGCAGGCTGCAGACAGAACACCCAGATGCTCTCCTCCTCATCTCAGGCGATTTCAACCATATTTCACTGTCCCCCATTCTACCCACGTTCACCCAGTATGTCACATGCCACACTAGAGACAAGAAAACACTGGACTTATTCTATGCAAATACTAAGGAGGCGTACACCTCATCACCACTCCCCCCACTCGGGAGATCGGATCACAACTTGGTTCATCTCCTGCCGGTGTACAAACCCCTAGTACACAGACAACCTCCGGTCATGCGCACAGTGAAGTTATGGTCTGAGGAGGCAATGGACGCTCTAAAGGACTGTTTTGAAACCACTGCCTGGGAGCAGCTCTGTGATCCACATGGTGAGGATATCGATGGCCTCACTCACACCATCACGGACTACATCAGCTTCTGTGTGGACAACACCGTACCCACCAAGACCATACAGTGTTGCTCGAACAACAAACCCTGGATCAACCCTGAGATAAAAATACTTCTGAGAGAGAAGAAGAGGATCTTCAGGTCGGGGAACAGGGAGATGCTGAAGTCCGTACAGAGGGAGCTGAGGAGGAAGATCAGAGAAGGCAAGGACAGCTTCAGAAAGAAGATGGAGGACAAGCTGCAACAGAGCGACATCGGTGGGGTCTGGAGAAATCTTAAAACCATCTCTGGGCTCCAGAATACCTCCCCCCAGGCCATGGGGAGCAAGGAGTGGGCAAACAATCTGAACCTGTTTTTTAATAGGTTTGACCAACCGCCCTCCCCACGAGAGCACAACAACCACTGCTGCCTCTAAAGACATCGAGTCCTGCTGCCCACACCCCACTCCACCAATACCACCCCACTCCCAGCACACAGGCCCCCAACATGACCCTCACTAAGACCCAGGTGAGGACGGAGCTGAGGAAGATCAAGGCGAGGAAGGCCTCGGGACCGGACGGCATCAGCGCAAAGCTCCTCAAGTCCCGTGCAGACCAGCTGTGTGGGATTGTGGAGCACATCTTCAACCTGAGCCTGAAGCTGGAGAGGGTACCACAGTTGTGGAAAACATCTTGTGTGGTACCTGTACCAAAGACTTCCCACCCCAAAGAACTGAACAGCTACAGACCAGTGGCCCTGACGTCTCACATGATGAAGACCCTGGAGAGACTGCTCCTTGCTCACCTCCACCCCCTGGTGGGACCAGTGGTGGATCCACTCCAGTTCGCCTACCAGCATGGCATTGGGGTGGAGGATGCAGTGATCTTCCTCCTTCACCGTTCTCTGTCCCACCTGGAGAAGCCCGGGAATGTGGTGAGGATCATATTCTTTGATTTCTCCAGTGCTTTCAACACGATCCAACCGATGATCCTGAAGGACAAGCTGCTGTACGCAGGGGTGGACCAGCACCTGTCATCATGGATCCTGGACTACCTCACTAACCGGCCAGTTTGTGAGAACCCGGGACTGTGTGTCCGACACAATCATCGGTAGCACGGGAGCCCCCCAGGGAACAGTTTTGGCTCCCTTCCTGTTCACCCTTTATACTGCGGACTTCTCACACAACACAACACACTGCCATCTACAGAAGTTCTCTGACGACTCTGCGATCGTCGGCCTCATCTCCAACGGAGACGAAGCTGAGTACAGAGGACTTATCCAGGACTTCGTGGACTGGTGCCATAGGAGCTGCCTCCAAATCAACGCGAGGAAAATTAAGGAGCTGGTGGTGGACTGCCGCAGGCAAGGACAACCCCTCACAGCACCAGTAAACATACAGGGAACAGACATTGAGATGGTGACGTCCTACAAGTACCTGGGTGTTCATCTGAACAATAAACTAGACTGGTCACACAATACCGATGCACTCTACAAGAAGGGACAGCGCAGGCTGTTCCTACTGAGGAGACTCAGGTCTTTTGGTGTACAAGGGGCGCTGCTGAAGACATTCTATGACACGGTGGTGGCATCAGCCATCACTTTTGGAGTGGTCTGCTGGGGCAGTGGCATTACAGCAGCCGATAGGAAAAGACTGAACAAACTGATCAAGAAAGCTAGCTCTGTCCTGGGGCAGCGCCTTGACCCAGTGGAGGAGATAGGAGAGAGAAGGACGGTGGCTAAACTGTCATCTCTGCTGGAGTCCGAGTCCCACCCTATGCAGGACATACTGAACGCACTGAGGAGCTCATTTAGCATCAGACTACATCATCCTAGGTGCGCAACCGAGAGGTTTCGCAGGTCCTTCCTACCTACGGCTGTCAGACTGTATAACCTAAGCAGGGCTGCTCGCAGAGATAGGAAAAAAACGTGACAATCTAATAGTATTGAATGCAAAAGACGCAATAGACTTACACAAATGTCCCCTCCAGTATACAACTAGGACAATATCAGTCACTACGGAGGGTGACAATATGTATGGGTACATATTCATACTATGTAGGATAACTAAGTAGATGGTTATGCTGTTTATTCCATCTTGCTACAATGCTCCACACTTTGTATATATATTTATATATTTATGTGTATGTATGTATATCCACTGCTCTTATTTATATCTTCTGTATCCTCTTAACTATTGCTCTGAGTGTTGCTATCCCTGTTCTGTTGCAATCCCTGAAACCAGTCTAAACCAATCTAAACCGGTCAAAACCGTTTTAAACCAGTCTAAACGAGTCAAAACCAGTCCAAACTGGTTTAAACTGGTTTAGACTGGTTTGAACCAGATCGGACTGGTTTTGACTCGTTTAGACTGGTTTAAAATGGTTTTGACCGGTTTAGACTGGTTTAGACTGGTTTCAGGGATTGCAACAGCACAGGGATAGCAACACTCAGAGCAATAGTCTAAACCAGTCTAAACCGGTCTTAACCATTCAAAACCGGTCTAAACCAGTCTAAACCTGTCTAAAACTATGCCACATAATTATATTTCATACAGGCTTGTAAGGCTAATTACATTCAAAACTATCCATGTGCATACTTTCCTTTGAAATACATTTGAGTTTTCAAAGGAAAACCAGTCAAACCAGTTTAAACCGGTCTAAACAAGTCTAAACCAGTGTAAAGTGGTCAAAACCTGTTTAAACAGGTCTAAACGGGTTTAAACTGGTCTAAACCAATCGAAACCAGTCAAACCAGTTTAGACCAGTCTAAATGAGTCAAAACCAGTCAAAACTGGTTTAAACCAGTCTAAACCAATCTAAACTGGTGTAAACCAGTCAAAACTGGTTTAAACCAGTCTAAACTGGTCAAAACCAGTCAAAATTGGTTTAAACCAGTCTAAAACAATCTAAACTGGTGTAAACCAGTCAAAACTGGTTTAAACCAGTCTAAACCAGTATAAACTGATGTAAACCAGTCAAAACAGGTTTAAACTGGTCTAAACCAATCGAAACCAGTCTAAACCGGTCAAAACTGGTCAAAACCAGTCAAAACCGGTTTACACCAGTCTAAACCAGTCTAATCCGGTCAAAACCATTTTAAACCAGTCTAAACAAGTCAAAACCGGTTTAGACTGGTGACCGGTTTAGCACTGCGGCAGCACAGTTTACCCTCGGCCGGGGGATCGCGGGGATCGTGAGATCGTGGGTTCGATCCCAGCCCCCGACCAACAGTGAGCTGTGTGGAGTTTGCATGTTCTCCCCGTGTTGCGTGGGTTTACTCCGGGATTTCTCCGGTTTCCTCCCGCATACCAAAAACATGTAGGTTTAGGGCGCTCGTGCACGCAGCGACCGGCAGCCGGTGGCTTGTCACCAGACTGCAAACCAAATCTACCTACGGGTACAAATAAGTAAAAAAAAAAAAACTGGTCTAAACCGTTCAAAACCGGTCTAAACCTGTGTAATCCAGTCTAAAACTATGCCACATAATACAGGCTTGTAAGGCTACTTACATTCAAAACTCCCCATGTGCATACTTTCCTTTGAAATACATTTGAGTTTTCAAAGGAAAACCAGTCAAACCAGTTTAAACCGGTCTAAACAAGTCTAAACCAGTGTAAAGCGGTCAAAACCGGTTTAAAAAGGTCTAAACCAGTCAAAACAGGTCAAAAACTGTTTAAACTGGTCTAAACCAATCTAAACTGGTGTAAACCAGTCAAAACTGGTTTAAACCAGTCTAAACTGGTCTAAACCAATTGAAACCAGTCTAAAGCGGTCAAAACTGATCAAAACCGGTTTAAACCAGTCTAAACCAGCATAAACTGGTCAAAACTGGTTAAAACCGGTCTAAACCAGTCTAAACCAGCATAAACTGGTCAAAACTGGTTTAAACTGGTCTATCCTGGTCTAAACCAGTCTAAACCTGTCAAAACTGGTCTAAACCGGTTTAAACCAGTCTAATCGGTCAAAACTGTTTTAAACCAGACTAAACGAGTCAAAACCAGTCAAAACTGGTTTAAACCAGTCAAAACCAGTCTAAACTGGTGTAAACCAGTCAGAATCGGTTTAAACCAGTTTAAACCAGTCAAAACCAGTTTAAACCAGTCTAAACCAGTCTAAACCGGTCTAAACCATTCAAAACCGGTCTAAACCAGTCTAAACCGGTCTAAAACTATGCCACATAATTATATTTCATACAGGCTTGTAAGGCTAATTACATTCAAAACTCCCCATGTGCATACTTTCCTTTGAAATACATTTGAGTTTTTAAAGGAAAACCAGTCTAAACAAGTCTAAACCAGTGTAAAACCGGTTTAAACTGGTCTAAACTGATCAAAACCAGTCTAAATTGGTCAAAACTATTTTAAACCAGTCTAAATGAGTCAAAACCAGTCAAAACTGGTTTAAACCAGTCTAAACTAGTCTAATCTGGTGTAAACCAGTTAAAACCGGTTTAAACCAGTCTAAACCAGTCAAAACTGATTTAAACCGGTCAAAACTGGTCAATGGTCCAATTACTCAAAATAGTGAGGTTGGCAAAACACAATTTTTTTTTTTTTTTTTTTTTGTTACTTATTTGTACCCGTAGGTAGATTTGGTTTGCAGTCTGGTGACAAGCCACCGGCTGCTGGTCGCTGCGTGCGCGAGCGCCCTAAACCTACATGTTTTTGGTGTGCGGGAGGAAACCGGAGAAATCCCGGAGTAAACCCACGCAACACGGGGAGAACATGCAAACTCCACACAGCTCACTGTTGGTCGGGGGCTGGGATCGAACCCACGATCTCATGATCCCCGCGATCCCCCGGCCGAGGGTAAAACTGTGCTGCCACAGTGCTAAACCACTGCGCCACCGTGCAGTGGTATTTGCAATGGGCCAAATATTAGTTGAAAAATATTATATTATAAAATTATTATATAATATATAATAATATATATAATATATACAGTATATAATTATAAAATTATTATAAAATTAAATATTAGTTTCAAACATTAGTTGAAAAGCACTGACCTCCTGATTGGTTCACCACAGATCCACTCTCTTCGTCATTTGATTTTGGTCCTTTCTTGTCTAGAGCCAGTCAAAACCAGTTTAAACCAGTCTAAACCAGTCTAAACCAGCATAAACTTGTCAAAACTGGTTTGAACCGGTCTAAACCAGTCTAAACCAGCATAAACTGGTCAAAACTGGTTTAAACCGGTCTAAACCAGTCTAAACCGGTCAAAACCATTTTAAACCGCCTTGGCATAGACCTTCCCAGGGAGGCTGAGGAGTGTGATCCCTCTAAAGTTAGAGCACACCCTCCGGTCCCCTTTTTTGAAGAGAGGAACCACCACCCCGGTTTGCCATGCCAAAGGCACTGCCCCCGACCTCCACGCAATGTTGCAGAGGCGTGTCAACCATGACAGCCCTACAACAGGGCCTTGAGGTACTCAGGGCGAATCTCGTCCACCCCCGGGTCCCAGCCACCAAAGAGATTTTTAACCACCTTGGTGAACTCAGCCCCTGTGATAGGCGAGTCGTCCCCCTCGTCCACAAGCCCTGCTTCCTCTGTGGAAGGCGTATCATATCAGTGGGATTGAGGAGATCCTCGAAGTATTCCTTCCACCGCCCGACGATATCCCCAGTCGAAGTCAGCAGCGCCCCATCCGCACCGTACACAGTCTGGACATGGAGCTGCTTCCCCCTCCTGAGCCGCTGGACAGTTTGCCAGAATCTCTTCCGAGTCCGACCAAAAGTCTTGTTCCATGGCCTCACCGAATTTCTCCCATACTCGAGTTTTTGCTTCAACAACCACCCCAGCTGCACTCCGCTTAGCCTGCCGGTACACCTCAGCTGCTTCGGGAGTCCCACAAGCCAACCAAGTTTGATAGGACTCCTTCTTCAGTTTAATGGTCCCCCTTACCACCGGTGTCCACCACTTGGTTCGGGGGTTGGCACCACGAGATGCCCCGATGACCTTGCGGCCGCAACTCTAGACAGCCGCTTCAACAATGGAGGTGGAGAACATGGCCCATTCAGACTCCATGACTCTAGACTCCCTCGGAATGTGGTTGAAGTTCTTCCAGAGGTGGAAGTTGAAGACCTCCTAGACAGGGGCCTCAATCAGACGTTCCCAGCACACCATTACTATACGTTTGGGTCTACCAGATCTGAATGGCATCTTCCCCTGCCATTGGATCCAACTCACCACCAGGTGGTGATCAGTTGACAGCTCTCCACCTCTCTTTACCCGAGTGTCCAAGACATACGGTCACAGGTCTGATGACACGATAACAAAATCGATCATCGACCTGCGATCTAGGGTGTTCTGGCACCAGGTGCACATATGGACACCATTATGCTTGAACATGGTGCTCATTATGGACAATCTGTGGTTAGCACAGAAGTCCAATAACTGAACACCACTCTGGTTCAGATCGGGCAGGCCGTTCCTACCAATCACCCCCCTCCAGGTTTCATTGTCATTGCCCACTTGCGCATTGAAGTCCCCCAGAAGGACAATGGAGTCTCCAAGAGGAGCACCCTCCAGCACCCCAGTCAGAGACCCCAAAAAGGGTGGGTACTCTGAATCATCATTTGGTGCATTGGCACAAATGATGGTCAGGACCCATTTCCCAGCCCGAAGGCGCAGGGAAACAACCCTTTCATCCACTGGGGAAAACTCCAATATAGAGGCAGCAAGGTGGGGGGATACAAGAATACCCACCCCTGCTCGTCACCTCTCACCTGGGGCAACTCCAGAGTAAGCCAAGCTCCAGCCCCTCTCCAGGAGACTGGTTCCGGAACTGGAGCTGTGTGTTGAGGTGAGGTCGACTATATCTAGCCGGTATCTCTCAACCTCATGCACCAGCTCAGGCTCCTTCCCCACCAGAGAGGTGACATTCCAAGTCCCAAAAGCCAGTTTAGTAAGCTTGGGATCAGACCACCAAGGTCTCCGCCTTTGACCGCCACCTGATCTAGAACTAGAAAAAAAATTCTCAGGGAGTGCCATGCATCAGAAGGTGTCCAGCCTGCATGGGATTATAAAATACTGAGTAGAATAAGTTCACAATACAAAACATGACATGTATGCCCTTGTAGGTGTAAAAGGGACAATATATAGTATGAAGTGTCTATTTGGATATGAGGAGGTGTGTGTGTGTATACATGACATGGTTTTTTAATTGACTTTCTTATTTTTTAAGAGATATTTACACATTTTACTAGTTTTGAGTTGTTTATGTACAGTGGTGTGGAAAAGTGTTTGCCCTCTTCCCGATTTCTCATTTTTTTTTGTATGTTTGTCACACTTAAATGTTTCAGATCATCAAACAAATTTAAATATTAGACAAAGAAAACCCAAGTAAACACAAAATGCAGTTTTTAAATGAAGGTGTTTTATTATTAAGGGAAAAAAAATCCAAACCTGCATGGCCCTGTGTGAAAAAGTGATTGTCCCCTAAACCTAATAACTAGTTGGGCCACCCTTAATATTTAAATTTGTTTGATGACCTGAAACATTTAAGTGTGACAAACATACAAAAAAAAGAGAAATCAGGAAGGTGGCAAACATTTTTTCACACCACTGTATTTTTTTTTTTACCTGTTTGTGTGCTCCAGGTGATGGGTGTGATCTAGTGATTCAGAGCCCTGTTTTGTATTTTGAGGGAATTGAGTGGGGAATTGTGAAATGTGATTTTAATTACAGTGTTGTTATTTTCTACCACTAGGCTGTACTGTTGCACAGGAAAAAAGAATGTGCCTTTTGTCAGCACAGAATGAGACTGTTGGTATAGAAACAGAAACCTGGAGACGTTGATAATGTTTTGCTATCTTGTGAAAATTTTTCTTGGTCCGTGAAATAGAGGGTATGCACATGATGTCACAAAACAGAACTCATGACAGTTACAAAACAATGAGTGGCAAAAATGAGTGGCAGCATTATGCATTAAAACACAAAAAATACACACAATATTCAATCACAGCAGTACACAGAGTACCTGTTTGCATTGTGGAGAACTAATCTGGAATGATATTCCATCTTGTATTAATTGGCAAAAAATAAAATAAATAATTAAAGGCTCTGAATCAGTCTTTGACTTATGTGTGCTCTTACCCACACATCACTACAGTCAAGTAAACAGTGACATTAACGTCTATCTATAAAGTTCTTTTTGTGGAAGGCCTTTTTTGTTCTTTTTGTCAGTCTGTCTACTCTTAAATAATAACTCTCTCAAATAGTAATAAAAATGAGTGAAGTCTGACCATTTGACTTTTATTATACTGGCAATTAGGTATTTTCTCAATATAAAGGTTACACTATGATTGTATTTATAATCTTTGTCTTATATTGTTTTATACCGTGGGGAAAATATGCAGGAGAGATATTGATCAAGTGAGCATGGTTTGTACATAGGGCCTAGAATTTCCTGCTACACCTCTGCATGCAAGTGGTGCACAGGATTTGTGCAGTTGTCATGGGAAAGTGCAAAAAAATGCACAGTTTTGTCACGTGCATGTTGCTTGAACACCGTGCAACATGCACATGGCATTTATGCCAACTCCCGGTGAATTTTGGCCTAAAATTCAATGGGAGTGTGTGTGTCATTCACGCAATATCCGTGTTGATTCACTGTGATTCCAAGTGAAAATTGTCACTAATTCATGTATTTGTTGCAAGTTCTTTTATCTCCAACTAGTTGCCAGCTGTCACAGTGCAGTAAGATACTACCTTTAGTAAGCACTTTGCTACTCTCAATGTCAATTCCTCATGGATAAAGATGCTCATATTTTACTTTAATAAGACATGCTTTAGTGTTCAATTCTTATCAGCAAACAACTTTGAAATTTATCTTTAGTTATTATTCCCTTTTAAAATATTACAACATATTTGACATCATTTGCAAAGTTGTCTAGGGCAGTGTTGCCTTTTTTAACCTCACTAAAGAATATGCCCCTGGACAAGCCAAAGTATTTAGGTTGCAGGTATAGTAAATGACATCTTGCTGTTAACGAGGCTGAAGCTGTACGCTACTCATCCTATAGTCTTTGATGCCACAAAGGGTTCATGGCATCAAATTATTTATCTGTTATGGTACACGAGTACAAGGCTCTATATATCAAAATGATTAACCCCTGGCTTTTTGGCAACGTTTTACTACCATGAAGTCACGAATAAATACTTCCACTAATCATGCCTCTGTGTTTCAATTACCTCCACATCATAACGCTGCTCTCCTCTCCCCAGAATGCCACTGCCTGAAGGTCATGGCAGCCTTTTAGTACCACAGTGCTGTCTAGGACTTTTGTGGTTGACCTTTTACTGTCTGTCACTTCTCCGGATAACTTTGTAAGGATCTGATTGCATTCAAGGTCACATCATGGGATCTCAGCCATGTTTAGCACGGTATATTAATGCATTTCATGTTTAATGTTGCATCTGTCGGTGGCAAAACTGAAGAGAGATGTTGTGGTACTATGGTTATAAGAACGCAAGACAGAAGAGACAATTTCTGGTTTGATGAGTTTTAACTTGACTGATTTGTTCCTGACAGTTATCTCATTCATCTTTTACATCTTGCCTGCAGTTACATTACTAAGAAAACCATCAGAAACCCTTCCCTTATTTTGACAAACACACTCACTTTCATCTCCACTACAGGAACAGGGGGAGACAGTTGTTTACCAGCATCCTACTCAACTCTGGATTTCTGCTGTGTTTAGCAAGTCATCCACCAAGAGACATGTCTGGACTGACAAGCATCCTCCTCTAGTTTTGAGGAAAATTTGAGGCTTCTTTTGCTTTGATTGAACCAAAAGCTATTGTGCACGTCAATGATGTGAAACAGCAATCTAAAATAATGCAGTCTTAGTTTCTTATTTAGTTTGTGTGTAACTGAATCAGAAAAGAATCCCAGATTCAGTTATACACAGGGCCCAATTTGAGGTCAAACACATGTAAAGATAAAAATCATTTTAAGGTTTACCCCATACAGTGGTGTGAAAAAGTGTTTGCCCTTCCTGATTTCTCATTTTTTGTGTGTGTTTGTCACACTTACGTGTTTCAGATCATCAAACAAATTTAAATATTAGAGAAAGATAACACAAGTAAACAAAAAATGCAGTTTTTAAATGAAGGTGTTTATTATTAAGGGTAAAAAAAATCCAAACCTACATGGCCCTGTGTGAAAAAAGTGATAGCCCCCGTTAAAACATAAATGAACTGTGGTTTATCACATCTTTGGAAAGCTGAGTTCAATTTCTCTAGCCACACCCAGGCCTGATTACTGCCACACTTGTTCTCAACCAAGAAATCACTGAAATAGGACCTGCCTGACAAGGTGAAATAAAGTTCAAAAGCTAGACATCATGCTGTGATCCAAAGAAATTCAGGAACAAATGAGAAACAAAGTCATTGAAATCTATCAGTTTGGAAAAGGTTATAAAGCCATTTCTAAAGCTTTGGGACTCCAGCGAACCACAGTGAGACCCATTATCCACAAATGGCAAAAACATGGAACAGTGGTGAACCTTCCCAGGAGTGGCCGGCCAACCAAAATTACCCCAAGAGTGCAGCAACGACTCATCCAAGAGGTCACAAAAGACCCCACAACAACATCCAAAGAATTGCAGGCCTCACTTGCCTCAGTTAAGGTCAGTGTTCATGACTCCACCATAAGAAAGAAACTGGGCAAAAATGGCCTGCATGGCAAAGTTCCAAGACAAAAACCACTGCTGAGCAAAAAGAACATAAAGTCTTGTCTCAATTTTGCCAGAAAACATCTTGATGATCCCCAAGACTTTTGGGAAAATACTCTGACGAGACAAAAGTTGAACTTTTTGGAAGGTGTATGTCCCATTACATCTGGCGTAAAAGTAACACAGAATTTCAGAAAAGGAACATCATACCAACAGTAAAATGTGGTGGTGGTAGTGTGATGGTCTGGGACTGTTTTGCTGCTTCAGGTCCTGGGAGACTTGCTGTGGTAAATGGAACCATGAATTCTGCTGTCTACCAAAAAATCCTGAAGGAGAATGTCCGGCCATCTGTTTGTGACCTCAAGGTGAAGCACACTTGGGTTCTGCAGCAGGACAATGATCCAAAACACACCAGCAAGTCCACCTCTGAATGGTTTAAGAAAAACCAAATGAAGACTTTGGAGTGGTGTAGTCAAAGTCCTGACCTGAATCCGAGTGAGATGCTGTGGCATGTCCTTAAAAAGGTGGTTCGTGCTCTAAAACTCTCCACTGTGGCTGATTTACAACAATTCTGCAAAGATGAGTGGGCCAAAATTCCTCCCCAGCGCTGTAAAAGACTCATTGCCAGTTATAGTAAATGCTTGATTGCAGTTGCTGCTGCTGAGAGTTGCCCAACCAGTTATTAGGTTTAAGGGGCAATCACTTTTTCACACAGGGCCATGTAGGTTTGGATTTTTTTTTTCCCTTAATAATAAACACCTTCATTTAAAAACTGCATTTTGTGTTTACTTGTGTTATCTTTGTCTAATATTTAAATTTGTTTGATGATCTGAAACATCAGTACACCAAGGTCTCCGCCTTTGACCGCCACCTAATCCACATAGCACCGGACCCCCATGATCCCTCCTGCAGGTGGTGAGCCCACTGGAGGGCGGACCCATGTAACTCCTTCGGGCTGAGCCCGGCCGGATCCCATGGGTGGAAACCCGGCCACCAGACGCTAGCCTTCGAGCCCCTCCCCCAGGCCTGGCTCCAGGGTGGGGCCCCGGTAACCCCATACCGGGCGGGGTACACTGAATCCTTGATATACAATTTATTATGAGAGTCTGTTGGATCGTTCTTAGTCTGGCCCTTCACCCAGGACCAGTTTGTCTTGGGAGACCCTATCAGAGGCAAATTGTCCCGGACAACATAGCTCCTGGAGTCACTGGGGCACACAAACTCCCCCACCACGATAAGGTGACGATCCATGAGGGGGGGAGACTATGTCTCCCAGCTGGTCTGGGAACGCCTTGGTATCCTCTCTGAGGAGCTGGAGCAGGTGGCGGGGGAGAGGGAAGTCTGGGCTTCTCTGCTTGAACTGCTGCCTCCGCGACCCGGACCTCCGGAAAAGCGGTAGAAGATGGATGGATGGATGGATGGATCTGAAACATTTGAGTGTGACAAACATAAAAAAAATGAGAAATCAGGAAGGGGGCAAACATTTTTTCACATCACTGTATACACACATTTTTTCCCGACCTGTTTACATCTTCATTGTCTTACTGTGATGATTAACTGGCATATAAAAACACATTCCCTCCAGAAAATTAGACAACTACCTCAACTTAAGAAAATAAATGTGTTATGGATTTTCAGACAAATGTGCGAGGGGAGGGAGGCTCCGTATCTGTTTATGATATTGAATGAATGGATGAATGAATTTATTTCGGATAGTAGAGTACAGGTTAAAAGAAACTGTATAATATAACAACAAGGTCAAATTAGACAAAGACTCCTCCTACTATACAATTCCACGTGAGTTATCCGAAATGGGTGATGGCTGAAGCCGCAGCTTATATTGCCCACCCATATTCCATCCAAGAATTCAAAAGAGAAAAAAGAGAAAACAAGACAAGAGCGATTACAATTTAAAACAAAGCTAAGACAAAATGTGACTGAGAGAAAAAAGAAAACTAAGCTAGGCTAAGTTAAGCGGTTACTATTCAAAAACAAATCTAAGACAAAATGTCACAGAGAAAAAAAAAAAGAAAAAAAGAAAAAAAAAAAACTAAGCTACAACACAACACAGGCTGGATATGTCAATCCTTATGTGAGTTTACATGTCGTCTTGTAAATATGTTTGGAGTATTTCTTCCTTTAGTTTTTGTTTAAATTGTCCAAGCGTTGTACATGATTTTAATTCAGGTCCAAAATCGTTCCATAATCTGACTCCTTGCACTGAAATACAGTGTTGCTTGGTGGTTGTTCTCACTGTAGGCTTTTGAAATATACATGTTCCTCTGAAGTGATATCGTTTCTCCCTTGTTTGGAACAACTTTTGGATATTTGCGGGCAGTGATAAATTCTTCACTTTGAACATTATTATTGCAGTTTTAAAGTCAACCAGATCTTTCAACTTGAGAGTTTTTTGTTTAAGAAAAAGTGGGTTTGTTGGTTCCCTGTAAGCTGCTTTGTTTATTATTCTAATAGCTCTCTTTTGAAGC
The DNA here is from genome assembly GCA_020510985.1 of Pholidichthys leucotaenia. Classification (NCBI taxonomy): domain Eukaryota; kingdom Metazoa; phylum Chordata; class Actinopteri; order Cichliformes; family Pholidichthyidae; genus Pholidichthys; species Pholidichthys leucotaenia. Next base: position 123,110,597 of record CM035842.1, read on the forward strand.
ATAAAGAGTGGATATATGTTTGTTTTATATGTATTTCCCCATACTTCATTACAATATGTCATGTATGGGAGTATTAATGAATGATACAAGGTGTATAGTGTGGGTTGATTCAGCAAATATTTCACTCTGTGTAATATTGCAATTGATTTGGATACTTTACCTTTAATATAATTAATATGTGACTTCCAACACAGTTTGTTATCAATTATTACTCCAAGGAATTTAGTTTCAGATACCCTTTCAATCTCTACACCATTTACACTGAGTTTGGGTACTGGGTTGTTGTGATGGTTGTTAAAGACTATAAATTTTGTCTTACTTAAATTGAGCGTTAATTTGTTTGAATCAAACCACAGTTTAAGCTTTCCTAATTCCTTTCCGAGTGTATCCAGAAGTTGTTCCAATTGTTTCCACTGCATAGCAGATTAGTGTCATCGGCAAACAATATTAAGTCCATTTTTTCTGAAACTTTACATATATCGTTTATATACATATTGAATAATAATGGTCCCAAAACTGAACCCTGTGGGACTCCACAGGTGACCTTCAGTAACAATGAGTTTTTGTTGCTAACACATACATACTGATATCTATTCTTTAAGTAACTACTTAACCAGGACAGTGCTACCCCTCTAATACCACAATTTTGTAGTTTCTTTATTAATAAATTGTGATCTACTGTATCAAATGCTTTTTTAAGATCTAGGAATACTCCAACTGAATACTCTTTATTTTCAATGGCTGTTGATATTTTTTCTGTAAATTCCTTTAGGGCATATGCAGTTGTCCTCTTGTGTCTGAACCCATATTGCTGCTCACACAATAAATCATTCTTCAGTATGAAGTTGTCAATTCTCTCATAGAATATTTTTTCAAGTATCTTGGAAAATTGCGGTAATAGTGAAATTGGTCTATACTTTGAGAGTTCCCCTCTGTCGCCCGTCTTGTATATCGGAATTACTTTAGCTATTTTCATTGCACTGGGAAATATACCTGATTGGAGAGACAGGTTACAGATATACGTCAGTGGTTTTACTATACATTCGATAACAGTTTTGACTAGTAGCATGTCAATACCATCACAGTCCATAGATGTTTTACTTTTGAACGATTTAACAATTTCAATGACCTCTCTTTCGTCTGTGTTCTTTATGAAGATGGAGTCTTTTACAGCAGTGTTATTGCATATTGTATCACCTGTAGGCACCGTAGTGGGTATTTCTCGGGCCAGTTTAGGTCCAATGTTAACAAAAAAATTATTAAATTCATCTGCAGGTGAAGCTATATTCACACTCTGAGTCGTTTTATTATTTTTTGGAATATTAGTTGGGTAGCTTGTATTTCTGCTTTTATTTCCAAGGATACTGTTGAGTATTGTCCATGTATTTTTAATATTGTCTTTGTTTTTCTCCAGTTCTTTACTGTAATAGTCTCTTTTACTACATCTTATTACATATGTTACCTTATTTTTGTATGTTTTATACCGCTGCTCTGCTTCTTTTGTCCTTTTCTTTAGGAAAGCTTTATATAATAAATTTTTCTTTTTGCGTTGGGCCCCGTGTGGCCATGGATAAGTGCAAAGGTTGGCAAGTGGTCACTTATATCATTTATCAATAATCCACTTTCTATTTTCTTATCGATAACATTGACAAACAGGTTGTCAATAAGTGTAGCAGAGTGAACTGTGATTCTACTGGGATGTGTTATTGTGGGATATAGACTCATGCTGTACATAGAGTTCATGAACTCTGTAACTACATTTTGTTGATGTGGATTCAGTAAATCAATATTGAAATCTCCACAAATTGCTACCATTTTCTTACTAGTAATATTATTGTACAGCTCGACTAATTTATCTCTGAGTGTCTCAATGCAAGTTCCCGGCGTTCTATATATGCAGCTTATGATTAGATTTTTTGTTTTGTCTAGGTCAATCTCAACAGTAACACATTCCAAAATCCCTGGTAGTGCAGAGGACATTTCATTTACAAGCTTACACCTATACAGGTCATCAATATACAGTGCAACACCTCCACCCTTTTTTTGAGTTCTGTTAATATAAAACGTCTGATATCCCTCTATTGCCATCAGGGGAGCCTGTTCTTCATTAAGCCAGGTTTCAGAGACTGCAATAGCTGTGAATTTTCTGTCTAGCTGTTTTAAATAGTCCTGAATCTGTGGAAAGTTTTTGTTAAGACTTCTGCTATTGAAGTGTATTATTGACAGTTTACCATCTAATTGCACTTGACTTTTGAATTGCTTTTCAGTGTAATATTCACAGTGGTTATGAATATTATTGAAAAAGTGGTTATCAGGATCAATATCATTCTCCATCTCTTGTGGTTTATGTTCAGCATAGTGGCATATTTTCAGAGTTTGAGTTTCCTCACTCTGTGTCAGATGACTTCTTCCAGCTGGGGATAATTGATGTCTACTCGAGTCGATCATAGGTTTTTGTTTATTTTGCATATATATTGACATATACAAAGTCCAATGTGTTATTGCCTCATGTTGCGCAATTAATATGTTGGTCAAAACCGGGTCTGCTGCTTGTCAAGGGCTGCTAGCACATAGCCGAGTGCTAAATTAGCATAAGCATCTGGACCACTGTTACCACGGCAACAGAAAACTCCCATGGCAGACAAAAAGGTCTACATTTAACTGCCAGCACCTTCAGGTCCAGTGAGCAGTACTTATCAATGACCACAGAGTTTTTAAACAAGCTCTTATTCACCTACAGGTACATCTCAAAAAATTAGAATATCATGAAAAAATTCAATATTTTTTGTCACTCATTTCAGAAAGTGAAACCCATATATTATATAGATTCATTACACAGAGAGTGATATATTTCAAGTGTTTATTTATTTTAATTTTGATAATTATGGCTTACAGCCCATGAAAACCCCAAATTCAGTTTCTCAAAAAATTAAGAATATTACATAAAATTAATTTTAAAAAATAGTTTTTTAATAGAAATGTGGACCGATTGAAAAGTATGTCCATGTACACACTCAATACTTGGTCGGGGCTCCTTTTGGATTAATTACTGTATCAGTGTGGCATGGCACGGAGGTGATCAGCCTGTGGAACTGCTGAGGTGTTATGAAGGTCCAGGTTGCTTTGATAGTGACCTTCAGCTCGTCTGCATTGTTGGGTCTGGTGTCTCTCATCTTCCTCTTGACAATCCTCCATAGATTCTCTATGGGGTTTAAGTCAGGAGAGTTTGCTGGCCAATCAAGTACAGTGATGCCATGGTCATTAAACCAGGTTTTGACAGTTTTGGCAGTGTGAGGGGGTGCCAAGTCCTGCTGGAAAATGAAATCAGCTTCTCCATAAAGCTTGTCAGCAGAGGGAAGCATGAAGTGCTCTAAAATTTCCTGGTAGACGACTGTGCTGATTTGAGGAACCAGCAGATGACATGGTTCCTCAAATCATCACTGACTGTGGAAACTTCGCACTAAACCTCAAGCAACTTAGATTCTGTGCCTCTCCACTCTTTCTTCAGACTCTGGGACTTTGATTTCCAAATAAAATGCAAAATTTACTTTTATCTGAACAGAGGTCATCTGCTGGTGTTTGTCCACTGTGTTTTATCAAGACCAAAGTCAGCGCAGTCGTCTACCAGGAAATTTAAGAACACTTCATGCTTCCCTCTGCTGATGAGCTTTATGGAGAACATGATTTCCAGTAGGACTTGGTACCCCACCCCCACCCCCCACTGCCAAAAGTGTCAGTACCTGGTTTAATGACCATGGCATCACCGTGTTTGATTGGCCAGCAAACTCTCCTGACCTAAACCCCATAGAGAATCTATGGAGGATTGTCAAGAGGAAGATGAGAGACACCAGACCCAACAATGCAGACGAGCTGAAGGTCACTATCAAAGCAACCTGGACCTTCATAACACCTCAGCAGTGCCACAGGCTGATCACCTCCATGCCACACCACATTGATACAGTAATTAATCCAAAAGAGAGCAGACTACATCATCCTAGGTGCGCAACCGAGAGGTTTCGCAGGTCCTTCCTACCTACGGCTATCAGACTGTATAACCTAAGCAGGGCTGCTCGCAGAGATAGCAAAAAAACGTGACGACCTAATAGTATTGAATGCAAAAAACGCAATAGACTTACACAACGGTCCCCTCCAGTATATACAACTAGGACAATATCGGTCGCTACGGAGGGTGACAATATGTATGGGTACATATTCATACTATGTAGGATAACTAAGTAGACGGTTATGCTGTTTATTCCATCTTGCTACAATGCTCCACACTTTGTATATATATTTATACAGTATATTTATGTGTATGTATGTATATCCACTGCTCTTATTTATATCTTCTGTATCTTCTTAACTATTGCTCTGAGTGTTGCTATCCCTGTGCTGTTGCAATCCTGGAATTTCCCCACTGTGGGACTAATAAAGGCTTATCTTATCTTATCTTATCTTATCTTATCTTAAAAGGAGCCCCAACCAAGTATTGAGTGTGTACATGGACATACTTTTCAGTCGGTCCACTTTTCTATTAAAAAACTATGTTTTAAAATTAATTTTATGTAATATTCTAATTTTTTGAGAAACTGAATTTGGAGTTTCCATGGGCTGTAAGCCATAATCATCATAATTAAAAGAAATAAACACTTGAAATATATCACTCTCTGTGTAATGAATCTATATAATATATGGGTTTCAATTTCTGAAATGAGTGACAAAAAATATTGAACTTTTTCATGATATTCTAATTTTCTGAGATGTACCTGTATGTGCAAATTCCACTTCCACAGCTCTTGCCAGATTCCTCTGTCCTGGGCTTTGGTGTAGTTAGCAGCATGCTAGCTCAGCCGTGGCATCTATGATCTTGGGGTGTAACTAGCTTTGAATGATGATCCAGGTTATATATCCAGTTTTAGTTTGTCAATCTTCTTTCCAAGGGACCGCATTTGCGACAAAAAGGCTAACCAGCACTGGTCTATTCAGAGCCCTCTTATCCGAACCGCTTCTATTTATGTTGTCGCCTCTGCCTCCAGAGAGCATAAACACCGGTGCCTTTACGGGAATGTGGCTTATTGTCCTGATGTGCAGTAAGTCCTCTCTGCTGTAAAAGATGTTTTATATACTTCAACAGTGCTTAACCACAAAGAGTAATACAAATAAGTCCTTGCAGGATTGCTTGAGGAAGCATGGAGCTGCAGCATGAGTGTGAGGGGAAAGCCATGTTTGTTGAGATATGTTATGTCTGTATATGGAGCCAAGGACGAGGCCAGGTGTCAAACCGAACATACGTTTATTAAAGGAGGGCACAGGTGCAACCCACACAGCCGCCAGGCAAAGGATGACCAAAGAGACCGCCCCTCCTGCCTGCAGCCCTTTTATAGTCACGGGTGGTGGCATGACCAGAAGGCGGAGCCACCACCCCGTGCCTCACATTATATTATAAATAACTACACTACAATATGCTTGTCTGACATAATGACTATTCCCTTGTGCCAAGGGAAAAGTGTAATATCACCAGCAGAGTGTCATTCCAGACTGTCTACTGCAATATTCTATCGGCTGTAAATATACATTTTTGCCAAAGGCCGATAAATAATTTTAAGCGCTCTATCGGCCGATACCAATAGCATGCTGATATATATCGTCCATCCCTAAATAAAAGTAATTAGAGGCCTTTTTGTACAGTATACAGGTATACCTTGAAATTTTGGCTTGCCCTTGGGTGTGCAGTGGGTAGAAAAAACAATTGATATTTTATATCTCTTAACCCTCCCAGCCATTATCATCACCAGCCATCACTGACAATTCTTATAGCTGATTTTTAATCTGTTTAAGTTCCAATAAAATCATAAAAACATCACTTCAGTGAAGTATTCATCAGTACATGTAAACTCTAATGAGCAGTTTTATGTAGACAGTGTAACATAATATAGTACTATATGATTCTTTCCCTAAATTCCATTCATAAATTCTCATAAATTATGCTTAGACTCTGATCGTGTCAAGTCTGCAACCATTCTCAAAGAAAAAAAAACCTCAGAGCATCATAAATATTCAAGGCATCAGCCAAATGTCACAAAGTCACCCAGTAAAAATACTAGAGCTTGAAGTCTTCAGACAAGTGGGCACAACGTGAGAGGAGATAATGAATATGGCTGCCTCATTCCTAATTGTGTGACAATAAAAGCTCCTTTTTGTCATCATAGTGTACTTTTTCTGTTCAAGAAGTAAATATAGGGTTATGCATCTTTTCATTTTACAAAGAACCCATTTAAACAAACGTGAATGCAACATTAAAGGACAAGAATTGAAGTTGCAGTATGCTATATATACCTAAATGACTCAAGCGGTAGGGATGGTATTAGTGGATGAATGTCTACAAGCTCTAGACAGGGCAGAGAGGATATGTGAGCCAAAAAACAGAAAAAAAAATGTTTCATTACTAATGCTGCATGTTGCTCTCTGGGACAGAGAGGACTTAATGATTTCATTTGAAGGCCTACTGTATTTTAGGAAACCGATTCACTAGCACACTTTATAGTAAATATAATTTATACCTGACACTCTTTTCAGTTCTGTCATAGGGAATCTCCAAGTCAGAGCATTACTGGGAGCTGGCGTCAGCCTAATTACTGGGAATAGTGCCTGTCAGGAATTTAGGGTAGGACCTGCAAAAAGAAGCAAACATTTACATAAAGTATGTCGACATAGATTTAATGGGATTCTCAGCTTTTTAGAGGAGCAAAATGACAAAAAAAACGTTTCTACAAGAAGGAGCAGCTGTACCATATTTATTCTGACAACAAATCAGCTCTATTTTATAGGTGACTGTAAAGCCTAAGACATGTTAATTCACTCTGATGAATGTACACTAACTAAAAGATTCACACACAAGTATTTACATATAAAAAGATTTTTGCATAAACATCTTCTGAAGCTTATAGCCATAAAGAGACAAGGATATATCAGTACTTATGAGCATACATCTGTTAGTGATGGCAGCAAATCCTGGTTTAAAGCTAACATCATTTTAAAAGGAAAAATTATGTTTTATATTAAGGTACCAAGTTTTGGAAAGTAAGTCTTTATGTAACCAATTAGTGTATTTGGCTAGCCTGTGATTGCGTGCTGTGGTAAACTCAGATCCAGCTGAGGTTCTTCATGTGTCCACATTGAAAACCAGATGAGATCCACAGTGACCCGTCACTTCATGCTCAGCTCAACTAATCTAGGTCATTTGGACCTTTGACTGGGTGGACAGCGGCCAAGAAAGAAAAAAACCTCATAGATGGTTTGAAGGATAAATAGAATAGATGCTAATATTGCCCTACTCTTCAGTCACTTTTCATGTGTGACACTGTTCCATGAATCCACTTTCAGACAGCATTGTATAGATAAATAATACTCTATATTTTGGGGGGGTCTTCACTGTTTACCAAGGTCTGTTCTTGTAGTCGGAGAAGATCATTAAATATTAAAACACCACAGCCTGCTACCTGGTGAGTTCTGTTCATGCAATAATAAGAAGGCTGTTTACTTACCCGCATCTTACAGTGGACAGCATAATTTTTTTTGTTATCAGTTTTGCTTTTACAAGTGAAACAGGGACTTTGAATGGAAAATGGTTAACATTTGGGTTTGTTTGTTTCCTGTGAGTTGATTCTGATGTATTCAGCTCACCGACTGTCTCCTAAATAGCTAAAGTAACTAAATACTTAAACTCAAGTACAAATGTATTGTGATTAGAATGTGTCCAAGATGGTACTATCCTCCTCTGGAGGACAAATTGCTGACATGAAACAGATTATTTCTGCTTAGTTTTTTAGTTGATAAAAGCTGTCACGTATGTTTAGGGATTCTCTATTCAGTCTACTTATATTAACCTATTTTGATGATGTTATTTATCATATCTGGGCAGGATCTTAGGATCATGACCACGTCTAGTGTTCATTCTTTGTTCTCTCTGTGATTATTTATGATTATTATTTGCATTATGTGTCCCCCTACCTCAGCCTTAGTTGATCATTGTCTGTCTTTCATTATATGCCTCTAATTATGTTCTGTAGTTTTTGTTCCTGCTCTTTAGTATTATGTTCAGTCATGTTTTTGCCACTACCCTCTCTGTATGGTGTCCTGCATGTTCCTTGTCATGTCTCCTATGCATCCCGTCTATGATTGTGCAGCCCCGCCCGTCCCATTTTCCTCACCTGCTGATTCTGATTGTTTGCCCAGCTGTCTCATGTTTGTAATTTTTCAGTTTTCCTATTTATATCAGTGGTTGCTTGTACTCTGTTTGGCTTTGTCATCATTGTTTTCCTGTCGTCTCTCCCTGTGACCACCTGTGCTATGCCGGTCCCAAGTTCTCCCTGTGAGTTTATTTTGCATCATTATCTCCTGTGCTGGATTCAGCCCCCATGCTACCATTTGTTTTTCGTTGAGTTTTGTTAATAAACCATTATTACACCACTACTCCTGCCTGCGCCGTGAGTCACAGCTCCAACCCCTCATCTGCCCAGAGGACAGATTATGACAGTGTAACAGGAACTGTATGATGAAATATTTGTCATAAGGTACAGGAATTATTTATTTTATTTAATAGTGGGTGTGAAAGGGGGCGGAGTTAAACCATCACTTCTACACAGGCTAAATTAAATAAAAGCACTCGTAAAAGGGGCACCAGTCACAATGGACAATAATATTAACTTTAATTTTAATTAAGTTTGTACCTTCAATTACTTAATGAATCAGTCTCAAAGTTTCAGTGAGTTCTTTTCCTGCCGTGATTAGGAAACAGATATATGCGAAAGGAAAACACTTCAACTTCTCTCATTCACCCTTTTATTAAACTCATTCAGGTTGCATGGCATGGCGTTCAAATGATGGATAAACAGATTCAAATGTACGATATCACATCAACTGTTATTGGATTCCTGAACATAAAATCCAGCGTTACACCTTTGTAGAACCAAGGAGGAACCAGACTTGTGTTTCAACGGTAAGTGAAGCTGAAAGGTCCAACAAAACAACACAATTTTATGGGGAAAATGCATAAGCTAATTATTTAAAAATGACTTCTGAATTAATCTACAAAAATTAAGGGCAGTTACTAAAAAAATGACTAAGAGAATTCCTTCATTTTACAGCTTTACCCTGTGGCTGAGAGACTAATTGAGCCCTGAAATATGGGGTATATTCAATTGTAATTTAATTGTTCGGACATCATGTTTAACCCAGCAGATAGTAAAATGAGCCTCACTCACAAGACAGCTGAAGGTCCACGTGTTCAGCGGGTCGATACCGGCCGAGTTTAGGGTCGGGACATCGGGAGGAGGCGGCTGCTGCAATGCTTCCTCACAGCAGTCAGAAGTGTTGACCCAGCCGGGGGCTCGTTCAGGATGTCGGCAGCAGAGTGATCGTCCCCGAGCGGCGTGAAAAAGTCTTTGGAAACGAGTCCAGCCGAATAGGTGAAGTCTCTTGTAGCGGGATAGACCCAAAAACTGAAGGAACCACTTCTCAGTCAGGCAGGTATGTGCCCTTCAGAGGTAAAGTGGGCTTTTTAATGATATCATGCCTATATCATTAAAAAGTTACCCCCAGGGGGTAACTTTTTAATGATATAGGCACACTGATTTTTTGAGAATATTTCAACTTTAGAGCTCATTTTCTCAAAATAATGGTTTTGTGGGATAGCCCACTTTACCTCTGAAGGGCACGTATGAGGCCGGAAAGAGAGTCCAAAAAAAAAACACAGTCTCTGTTCACTTTAAATTAGGAAAATTAAAGGTCCACTTTAACGGCGTGAAAAGTTATTAAAAAAAAACGAGAAAAACATTAACTAGGATAAGAATGGCTTCTGAGGTGAAGGAAAAAGTTTGAGAATTTGATTCTCTGAAAAAGCGAGCTCTAAAGAAATGGTGATTTCTCCTCAGTAACCAAAAACTAACACAGGATTTGACAAACTTCACAAAGAACAATTTAGATAGAATAAAACTACACAGGACCTTGAAATGGTGGAATAAAATCTTCCTCTGAGATCTAGATTACTATTCTGCTTCTTTAATCTTAACTTAGTTCCTAATCTTTCTCAAAATCTCTTCCTTTCTTCTTTTCTGTGTTTCTAATTCTTAATCCTGTGTTTTTTCCTGAATCTTTCTCTCTTACTCTCTTCAATCTTCTTCTTCTAATCTAACTTTTCTTTCATCTTTGATCTTCTCTTGTTCTCTCTCACATAACTGCAACTTAACTACATGCAGGGCAGCTTCTACTACTTTTAAATGTTACCCCGCCTGGTCGTAAACTGGTGATGTCGATCGCAAGACTGACCAGTGAACTTTATCAAAAGCAGTTTGAAATGGCTGCCATCCAATGTGAGAACATTTCTTTGTTTGAGAGCAGCCAATCAAACAAAGACACCATCCCATGAAATTGCAGAGAAAAATCAACACTCAGTCAGTTCTTATGAAATTAGGTGCTCAATATAAAATCTAACTAAATTAAATGACTTGGCTAATATTTGGTGATCATGCATTTATACCATTACTTCAATATTACATTTGTTTGAATAACACTCATGAACATAACATCTCTTATACATAATTATAATACATGCATTCATATTTAGATCAAAGCTTAATGTAGTACAGTAAACCATGGTTGGTGATAAAAGGGATGATTTTCAGTGTCCTTAGGATCCAGGGGAGAAGAGGATAAGCTGAAAGAAACTTAATGTTTAGAACAAATTAAAAGTCATCCTACGTACTGAAACACATTCCGTAGGTATCCACTAGGAGGTACTGTTGAGCTGTAGATGATTTATTTTAGGTCCATGAGATCTGGAAGGAAATCTGGAAAACATCGGAGGTTATAAACCCGTCTGATTAAGCCGTTTATGACCCTTTTAAGAGCATTAGTTTCCTGTAAAGGGGGATGTTATCCAAATGCAGTGTTCACGTTGGAGGTCTGGTCTCCCGAGTTTTATGTTCCTTTGAGCCTTTAAAAGCAAATTCTGATCCTTACAATCTCTGCAAGGGGCAACTGTTTACATTGGGGTCCTGGGAGAACAAACATCTTTGGTCAGGCCTAGATGAGGCCTGGATGAGTCGATATGAAAGCCAGTGATATTCCTGTAAAATGCAGAAAAGTGGTATTCCTGTAGAAGGAATAAAGTGAAATTCCTGTAGAATGGAGAGAAGTGATCTTCTGTCTTGGTTTGAGGAGACGATGATGCTACAACAGTTATTAGTATATTTGTATTTCAATATTACACAAAGATAGATTCTTGTTGAGACAGTTTATAACAAGAGCTACTGCAAAAAAAAAAAACATGAAATCAACACAAAATAATTTTTAATTAGCATCATTTTGTGAGGATACAAATGATGTGGGTGAACAGATACCTGTATACTGTATGAATTGTTATCCCTTGGATTCAGGAAGGGCAGAAAAGTTCTGGTAGTTTTTAAACTGCTACAGTAGCACTACAGTATGTCCTTCAACCAAAAGGAGTAGTATTAATTCTTCTGAAATCATATAAGTGCCGGGTCCCCGGGTTGTGTGCCTGGGGTACTGGGGTGTCACAGTGAGGTAATGACTCGACCCAAATGTGAGACTTAAAGGTTTTCGTGTTTTATTAAGAGCTGGTCAAACTCTGGCCAGCTTGAGGGTCTAAATAATAATTTCACAGGCAGATGAGGACAGGCAAAACTGGACATAAAATAAACTTAAATGGGCAGACTAGAACAGATGGACAGAAGCGTGGGTTAACGCCAAAATTGACAAGGATGCCACGCCCTGGTGAGGGACAACATCCCTTAAATAAACTAGACTAATGAACATGATTACAAACAGGTGTGGACAATTAACAGAACAGAACCAGGCTATACTCAAAAAAAACTGAAAGCTCTGTCAAAATAAAGCCAAGCCAAAGCTACAGATAATGACAGGACTAACGATGACCAAACATAAACATGACTATGATAATAATAATAATACTAATAATAAGAAGGGAAAATCAATAACACAAAACTGAGCCCATGAACCAAAAACACCAAAGAAAAAGAATAGAGAATTTCACAAAAATGAACTCAAAGCGAGGACATGGGCTGGGGCCCATGCCCTGGAGACAAGGAATATAAATTATAAATCAGGATGAGAACATTCACCCAATACTAGTGTGGCTAACAAAGTCCATGACCCCAAACCTAAACACAAAACGGGCCAGGTGGTTAACCCAAGTCCATGGACCACCAGACTGAACAACCAGGCAGGTCAGGGAGCCTACCCCAGTCCAAGGGTCCCCAGACCAGAGAAAAAAAGGTGAATCTGACATCCCCCCAGAGTCCCTGGGCCACCACATCATGGGGCAAAATAGTTCAGGGGGTCTGCCCAAGTCCACAGGCCCCAAATTAGTGAACAGGGCAGGTCAGCTGGCCTACCAGAGTCTCTGGGCCACCCGACCGAAGGACAGGGTGAGTTGAGCTTTAAAAGCAGCTCAGAAACAGCTGGCAGTGGCATGCTGCACTCAGGAGCTGGTGACAGTGCTCCCCCCCCCCCCCAGCCTCTGGGATGATGGGTGGAGGCCACTTGATCTCTGGAAAGATGGGTGGAGGCCCCCCGGCCTCTGGAATGGCAAGTGGCTGAGGTGGAGCATGCTCCTCTTGCGGCTTCATCCTCGACATGGCTACCTCAGACAAGGGAGGAGAGCAGGTCAGTGAGGTGACACCACAGTCATTAGGAGCAGAGACTGGTGGGGAGGACCCAAAAGCTGGTGAAATCTGCGATTGGGTCCCCCACACACACACACACCAGAAACAAGGAAAGTTTTTTCCAAAATAGATGTTGAAACTAAGGGGAAAAGTACTTGCCTTGACTCCTGGTCTCCTGCTGCTGGGATGACAACCTCAAAATGAGCTGCAGGCATTTTGGTCTGTGGATGAGCTGCAGGTGTAACGATGTCAGGAGGAGCTACCACCTGAACGCCTGACGTGACGACCGCTGTAGCTGGTACAGGAGCTGGGGAGCAACGTGGAGCTGATACTGGAGCTGGGGAGCAACGTGGAGCTAGTACTGGAGCTAGGGCAGCTGGGCCATCCGACGCCAGCTAGTTCCACCCCCACAGAGGCACATGCTCAGGGAGAAGTCAGGGTTTATAATCCAACATCAGCTCCGTCTGGGAGAGCACAACCTGCCAGTGCCCCTCCTGCTCCTACTTGTCACCCCCACACAGAGATGTCAATGCTGCAACCCCAATCCGGCAAACCACAGGATCCTACGGTGTCGGAATGGAGGCAGCTGCTGCTAGTGGGGCCTCTGGGACAGCAGACTCCTCCCAGACCAGCCGGTTCCCACCCAGTATAGCCAAACTCTCAGAACAAACAAAAGGAGAAACGGGAGATGCAGGTGAGGATGGGTGGATGGAAGCAGCAGCAGAAGTGACAGCAGAGAGCTGTGGAGAGTGCTCAACAATGATGGTAGGTCGCTGTCGCTGAGCCCTCTCCCCGGGAACAAGGCAAGCCCTTTTATTTATTTATAGATGATACAAAATAAGAGGGTATTTGCCGTTGTTCCCGTTCTACTGCCGCTGAAGAGTCGGACAATCCCTCCCAGGAAATGACGGGGCTTGTCCAATGAGGCACCGCTGCGTGATGGTGATGTGCAGAGTCATGGGAGGAGGACACAGAGGCTTGGAGTGTCTCTGCCAGAGAAGAGAAGCCGGACTGCTGTGTCTGTTGGCGCCGGAGTGAGCCGTATCCTTTGACTTGTGTTGATTTCCTCTCCCTCTGCTCCTTTCCCGCTGCCGGCACCGGCTTCACCAGTCCCCAGAGCATCCACGGCAGATTAGTTATAGAGCGCAGGAGTCTGGCGAGCTGGAGGTACTGAAGTAGGGAGGGAAAACTTTTGATGAGCTGCTCAGCACCAGCGAGGTAGTGGAGGGCTTTCTCTGGCATGAGGGAGGTGCAGGCGTCCTCAATGATGTTCTTGATGAGAGAAGCGACTAAAACTTCCTCCTAAACAAGACCCATTAAATGAAACTTTAAGTCTGTTGGGTCCATGATGACGTCCTACTGTCATGGTGAGATAATGACTGGACTTAACGCGAGATTTAAAGGTTTTGGCGTTTTAAGAGCTGGTCAAATTCTGGCCAGCTCGAGGGTCTAAATAATAATTCCACAGGCAGATGAGAACAGGCAAAACTGGACATAAAATAAACTTAACTGGGCAGACTGGAACAGACAGAAGCGTGGGTTAACAGCAAAATTGATGAGAATGCCGTTCCCCGGTGAGGGGCAGTGTCCCTTAAACTAGACTGATGAACATGATTACAAACAGGTGTGGACAGTAAACAGAACAGAACCAGGCTATACTCAAAAGGAACTGAAAGCTCTGTCAAAATAACGCCAAGCCAAAGCTACAGATAATGACAGGACTAACAATGACCAAACATAAACATGACTATGTCGGCGGCGGCGGCGGCGGCCTCCGTCGGTCTATGATGACCATGGAAGAGAATCCTAAACGTCTACTCTGCTGGAACAGCACCACCTGTGGCTGAACAGGCTGATGCGCGAATGGCAGTCTCTGTCACACAGGTCACACTTGTGGGTGGTCTCCGTGCTGCTGGGTCTGTGGCGGTTCTTCCTGCGGGTCCTTTTTTCATCTGCTGCAGCAGTCAGTCTCTCTTCACCCGCCTTGAGCTGTCTGGTCAGGGTGCCTCTCCATTTGGAGCGGTCCGTTGCAAGGTCCTCCCAGCGCTCTGTGTTGATCTCCAGGGCCTTCATGTCTCTCTTGCAGACGTCTCTAAAGCGCAGCTGTGGGCGGCCAACGTCTCTCCTGCCAGTTGCCAGTTCTCCGTAGAGGACATCTTTGGGGATTCTGCCATCCTCCATACGGTGAACATGGCCTAGCCAGCGGAGCCTGCGCTGCCTGAGTAGAGTGAACATGGAGGGAAGGCCGGCGTGGGACAGAACTTCTGTGTTGGGCACTTTGTCCTGCCAGGATATGTCCAGGATGTGGCGAATACAGCGCAAGTGGAAGGAGTTCAGTCTCTTTTCCTGCCGGGCGTATGTTGTCCACGTCTCACTCCCATAGAGCAGTGTGCTGATGACGCAGGCATTGTACACTGCCATCTTCGTCTTGACAGAGAGTTTGGGATTCTCCCACACTCGTGTGGTGAGGCGAGCGAGTGTGAAGGCTGATTTTCCAATCCTCTTGTTGATCTCTGTATCAAGGGAGAGGTTGTTGCTGATCGTGGACCCCTGGTACGTGAACTGATTCACGACCTCCAGCTCGTAGTTGTCGATGGTGATGGTTGGTGGTGCTTCCGTGCCTTGCGCCAAGACGTTAGTCTTCTTCAGGCTGATGGTAAGCCCGAAGTCCTTGCATGCCTGGGAGAAGCGGTCCATCAGGGTCTGAAGCTCCTGCTGTGTGTGGGTTGCGACTGCAGCGTCATCTGCGAACAGCATGTCTCTGATTAGAGCCTCGCGTACTTTGGTTCTGGCTTTCAGGCGGGCGAGGTTGAAAATTTTCCGATTTTCTGATTTTCCCTACTTATTAATATTATTACATGACTATGATAATAATATTAATAAGTAGGGAAAATCAGTAACACAAAACAGAGACCATGAACCAAAAATACCAATGAAATAGAACAGAATTTCACAAAAATGAACTCAAAGCAAGGACGTGGGCTGGGGCCCATGCTCTGGAGACGAGGGATATAAATTATAAATCAGGGTGAGGACATGGGGCCCAGTTCACGTCCTGACATGGGCTGCACACGCAGGGGCACCTCCAGAAATTTTTCATAGGGGGAGCCACGTGGGGGCCACTGAAAATCTTGGGGTGGCACATCAAAATCAATTTAAAATGTAATCATGCTGTGCACCCGTTCACGTTTGGTCTGAATGCACCTTGACAGTGTGATCTGTCCTACTTTGCTGAATTTGTTAATAATATACAGCACACATCAATTGTTAAACATCTGCTACATGTAAAATATGACAGAAAAACACGTTATAAAATTATGTTAGACTGTCCAGTGGCAGGGACCAGTGGTGGCCACTGGGGGGGGGGGGGGGCGCACAGGTCCACTGTGCAGGGGGTGCCGGCCTCTGGCACGGGGGAGGGGGTTGGCTTTCTGGTGCCTGGTGTCATGGTCTGCCCGCTGGCCAGACATGGGTTTATAAGAAGGAGGCCTCATGTGCAAGCAGGCTCAGGTGCAATAATAATTTAATGAGCAAACTAAACTCAAAAGCAAAACAAAGTAGTGCATGGGCTGAGAGCTAAATTAACTTAAACAGAGCAGGATAAAACTAAACTAAAACTTGGCAAACACAAAGCAAAAGTATGGCAGAAAACTTAGTGACATAGTGGAGACATAACAGCGTGTGTTGACATGATGACCTCTCAAAGAATACTGAACTGAGACTCTCATAAATAGGGGAAACCATAATTGGGAGACACAGAACAGCTGGGAGGGTAATCAGGGCAGAACAGGAACACACTGGAGACAATAGGTAAACAAGCACAGACACTCACAGGCAGGGAGACACAGACATGACAAAGATAGGCCGTGAGCAGCTGCCACTTTTCGTTCAGTTTCGTGGCACCCAACGGGGAACTAAAATTTTAGTGTTTCTAAATTAAGATTACATTATTGTAAGCCAAAATATCGATGTTCCCACTTCCAAAGGTGTGGATAGCTGTATGAAAAATGCGATTGAAGTCAATCGGTAATAATTGTCTGGCTACCTTAAACACGTCCGGGACGTTTTAACCAATCAGCGTCGTCCCTTTGGTCATGTGACAACAAAATGGCAGCGCCCACAGGGGTAACGTGCGCTGAAAGCCTCTCCTGTGTTATTCACATTTCCGATAAGTTTTCGGGCAGTATCATTCGTTTTACTGAAGCATCGTGGGCAAAAGTACGTGAGTGTGCCCAAAAATGGCTTGTACTTGACGGACCCCAACAGAAAGTAGCAGAACAACGTCGCGACTTGTTCGAGAAAGGGGAGTGGCAGCCATTGTTTATGGTTGTACTGAGTGTGCCCTGGAGTCGTTTGGCTCCGATCATTTGTAACTCTAAATATGAACTAAAATGGAACCCTAGATGTCTAAAACCTTTGTCAACCGCTCACAGGGTGACCTAGTCCTGGTCTAAGACTCCGAGTAGGCCGATCTGGGGGTGTGGAGGCTAATAACCAAGGGACTCTGGGTGCCAGGTAACATAGTCCTAGTATAGATCTAGATGATGCAGATCGACTCACTCTGATGATGCATCTATCCCCAGAACCCACCCTGGGCCTGAATTATAGTCAAAATATACCACTACCACAAAGTAGCTCAAATGGGAAAAGGGTAGCAATCCCAATGAGCTTAACTCTGAGTCTGAGGGTTGGATGTACTTCTCAGCCCAAGCCCAAGGGGTGCAGTGTACTAGTAGGTGAGGGAGGAACAAGTTTGAGCATACATTTATATAGTTTGGACATAGTCACGCCCATACTATCAAGCCTTAGGTGGATGGAAAATGGCCTGTTAAGGAAAGCCCATATGTTTGTGATATGTCACCCAAGAAAGGTTAAACTCATGGCAGCAGCAGTCGCCTGTATACTTTATGCTCTCAATAAATATGGGCACACGGTCTGTGCTTGCCATTTTGCAAGTTTACATTGAGCAGTGACTAGGTTGCACAAGGTCTCTATTATAAGCTCACTGTTAATGTGAAAATTATCTGCAATCTATATATGTTTTATATCTATATGGGTACAAGGTAGGCCTAATGTTATAATACCCTATGGTCCATATAATATGTTTTCAGATCTAAACAACCTTGATCCAACATTTGGCTACCATCGTGTGTGCTATAGCCATTTTACAGACAAAACAAGAGTGGAACGTGCTGAAGCTCGTAAAAACGACTGGCCGAAGCCCACATTCCTGAGCCTCAGGAGCAAAGCGGACCAGAAGAGAGCAGATGTACATGCAAGGCATCGGATCTCAGCTGCACTGATCTATGCGCCTGCATCGATTGCGTGAATCGTGTTCTTACAGAATCTGAAAGATCTGTGGAAGCAGAGGAGGAAGAAAATGAGGGAAATTATTCTGGTGATGAATAAGGTGGAGGTTGAATACAGGTTGTATCAGGATATGACAGCTATACATGTTGGATTTATGTAAATTAGCAGAGTTCTTTGACACTTAATCACATAACTGACCAGGAATCGATTTCTCGGGTCAACGTTATTTGGAAAAGATGTATCAAACATGATTCTAGGTAGAGTGGTAGATACTGGGCGCATGCGCACGCAGCGACCAGCAGCTGGTGGTATAGTGCGTGTGTGCGTGTGTGTGTTTTTTGTACTTTTTTACGTTTTTAGAAAATCCTCTGTGTCGTTTCTGCCCTGGAGCGTTTGTGGAATATATGGCGAAGAGCTCCCTGGTATCTGCAACATGGATTTCCTCTCCTCTCTCGCACTGCTGCTTTCTGTGCTGTGGCTCTTTGTCTCTGAGGTAAACGCGTTCGGCTCCATGGCGAGCAGAATAGCGGGCAGAATACAATATTCCAGGGACGTGTTGCTACTCTTAAACACAGCTGATGCAGCGTCTCTGATTGAGCCCAAACTGCAACTGCCGGACTTTATTTTGAGAGACGGACACAGCGGTGAAAAGAGGAGCGGCAGAAGGAAGCGTGGAAGACGTGGAGGTGTGAAATTGCGCCTTAGGAGACGTCAGTTTGGTAACATTCCTCTTCCTTCGATAATTTTTGGAAATGCACAGTCTGTGAGAAACAAGGTGGATGAAATTCAAGGCAATGTACGTTACCAGAAGGATTTTAAGAACTGCTGCGTCATGGCTTTCACTGAATCTTGGCTTACTGCGCATGATCGAGATGCAGACCTGTGGATTGACGGTTTTGGAGCCCCGCTGCGCTCGGATCGGCAGGAAGAGGTAACGGGGAAGCGTCAGGGGGGCGGAGTATGTTTATACATTAATAAGCAGTACTGCACATCTGTCACGGTCAGAGAGCGCATCTGTACACCCGATGTAGAGCTGCTGTCTGTGTCACTACGCCCCTTTTATTTGCCTCGTGAGTTTCCCCAACTTTTTATCACAACTGTATACATTCACCCGAGGGCAGACGCTGACTCCGCCTCCAGCACCATCTCTGATGTGGTGCAGCGGCTGCAGTCAATTTCTCCAGAGGCGCCAAACTTCATTCTTGGGGATTTTAACCATGTTTCTTTAAAGAAGACACTTAAAAACTTTCATCAGTATGTCTCCTGCCCAACCAGGCGAAAAAAGACATTGGGCCTGTGCTATGGATCCATAGAGAGGGCCTATGAATCACTCCCCCTTCCTCCTTTAGGATCATCAGATCACAACTGTGTTCATTTGCTGCCCACATATAAAACTGCTCTCAGAAGAGGCAAGGTGGAGACGAGAGACATTGATGTGTGGACAGAAGATTCAGAGCACAGCCTCCAGGAATGCTTTGACTGTACAGACTGGAAGATGTTCATAATGGCCTGCGGGGATGATTTGGACTCTCTGGCTGAGCTCACATGCTCATATATGGCTTACTGTCAAAATAGGATTGTTCCACGTAAACGTGTCAAAATATACCCCAACAACAAACCATGGGTTACTAAATCAGTTAAATCCTGCTTACAGAGGAAAGCACTTGCCTTTAAACAGGGGTCTGTTTCCGAGCTACAGGTTGCCACTAAGGAGCTGAAGGCCGAAATTTTAAGAGCAAAGCAGAATTATAAATCAGAGTTGGAAAGCAAGATGGCAGCAAATAAACTTGGTTCAGCCTGGGCCAGTATGAAAACTATTGCAGGCCTTCAGAGCACAGAGCGCAGTAATCGTGTGTTTTTAGATGGTTTTAGTTCAGACACAGAGCTGGCTAATGCTCTTAATTGTTTTTACGGTCGTTTTGACTCCTTTGATTTTAGCACAGAAATCCAAGATTTGAAACAGAAACTCAAAGACAATCAGCACTTTAATATTGAGATGCAGGATGTTAAAAGGGAGTTCCGCGCTGTAAAAGTGAACAAAAGTCAGGGCCCTGATAATATATGTGGGCGCCTGGTAAAGTCCTGTGCACATCAACTGAGTCCTATATTTCATTACATTTTCAATAAGTCCTTACAGACACAACATGTGCCTAAGATCTGGAAAGATGCCGTGGTTGTTCCCGTTCCAAAATCCAGCTGTCCTAAAACGGTAAATGACTTTAGACCAGTTGCTTTGACTTCAATTTTAATGAAAATTTTTGAAAAACTGGTCAGATGTGAGGTCCTAAGGCAGACTGAACATGCATTGGATCCTCTGCAGTTTGCCTATAGGCCTCACAGAGGAGTGGAGGATGCCACTGTCACTCTGTTTAACATGCTTTTTAAACATCTGGATTTTAATGGGACACACGCCAGGCTTTTATGTGTGGACTTTTCTTCTGCCTTTAATACAATCCAACCACATATTTTAGTTGAAAGGCTCCTGCAACAATTTGATTTGAGCAATAATCTGGTGGGTTGGATTCTGGATTTCTTAACCAACAGGACGCAGAGAGTAAGGGTCAATGGCACATTGTCTGACCTAAAGTGCTCTTCTACTGGCTCTCCTCAGGGGTGTGTGTTGTCACCACTACTCTTCATCCTGTACACAAACATGTGTCGGAGCAGATATGACAACAGACACATTATAAAGTATGCTGATGACTCAGTCATTGTCAGTCTCCTCCAGGATGGTGAGAGTGGCCACGGCCCAGTAGTTGATGACTTTGTTCACTGGTGTGAGGATTCCTACCTGCAGCTGAGTACAACAAAAACTAAAGATATGATTATTGACTTTAGGAGGAAAACTCCCAGGCACAAAGTCACCATACTAAAAGGCCAGACCACCGAATGTGTACAATCCTACAAATATCTTGGGACGATTATTGATAGTAAATTAAACTTTGAAGTGAACTGTGAAAAGGTGTGCAAAAAGGGTCAGCAAAATTTGCATTGTTTGAGGAAACTTGCACGCTTCCAAATTGACCAAACCATAATGACTATGTTTTATCGGGCTTTTATTGAATCTGTTTTATCCTTTTCTTTAATGTCATGGTTTGGTCAGATAAAACTGAAACAGAGGAAATCCTTGGATCAGGTAGTTAGATGGTCCAGTCGTTTGCTTGGTGAGTCACAGCTGAGCCTGACATCCCTGTACACCAGACAAGTACAGAGGATGGCCGACTCGATTTTAAATGATGACTCCCACCCTTTGCACTGCAACTTTCAGCTTCTTCCCTCCAGACGGAGGTTTGCTGTCCCAAAAAGCAAAACCCAGCGCTACAAAAACAGCTTTGTCCCTGCTGCTGTCAAAGAGTTGAACAAGCTATAAAAATTATATTGTATATGGTCTATATTAACCATATATTCCATAACCTACATATGTTGAAGCATATGGAAATGTTTGGTAATTACATATGTAAAGGACTTCACACCTCTGAAAGGACAAAGGGCTCTCACCCGCCGAGTGAAGAACAGAGACGTTCCCGGACGCGGCGGAGGAGACCGGAGGAGCCACCCTCACCCCCCAAGGCGAGGAGAGGAAATACCAAGACAATGGGGGGATTAAGATAATGAGGGATGTCAGCCTTTGTTATGCATGTCTTTTATTGTGTGCCAGTATAAAGTCAGTGAGCTGGAGACATTCTGTCTCTTTTTCCCTTCTGCCACTCTCTGCACCAGATGAGACTTGTTAGAAGAGCTGATTATGCTGATTATTAAACTTGGTTTATAAATCAAATCGCCTCTTCATTTCCAAGCTCTTCTACACTGGTGACCCCTGACGCGAGTATGGTCCTGAGGCATACCCCCGCAATCGATTCATCCGTGGCGACCCACGCAGACGAGGGAACAGATGGACAACTGTTCCCCCCGGCAGAAGAGATTGAGAGGGCTCAACCGAGCACCAGCACCGCCGTGAGAGCCGAGGCAAGGCACTCTCACCCGGCGGGCACAGCAGTGATGGTATGCATGAATGCCGTCGCTGTCCAGCTGCCAGACTTCTGGCAAGAAGACCCCGCCTCTTGGTTTCAGCAGGCTGAAGCCCAGTTTACACTGGCGGGCATCACGGCTGATGATACCAAATTTTACCATATCGTCTCCAAACTCGACGCCGCCACTTCGAAGTGTGTGCGGAGCATGATCCGGCGGCCACCGGCCCGGGACAAATATGAGACGCTCAAAGCGACCATCGTGGCGAACTACGTCCCATCAGCGGAAGAGAGAGCCGAGAAGATCCTGGCGGTCTACGGCCACAGAGGGTGCAAACCGAAGGCCCTCATGGAGGATTTGCTACAGCTCAAAGAAGAGGACAATGACAACTTCCTCTTCCAGTTTATATTCCTCAGCACGCTGCCGCCACACATGAAAGGGACACTCGCCAGCATGAAATGCAACAACCACCAAGACTTCCGCGCACTGGCCAACGAAGCTCATCGGCTCGTCAACGCCTGCAAGGAGCTGACACCCACAGCAGCATCCGCAGACCTCAAAGCTGACGCCCCGAGCCACGAGGAGCCACAACCCACTGAGCAGACCCAGCCCACGGTGACAGCGACACGGCCCAAACTTAGCAGACAGAGCGACGCCTGTTATTATCACCACCGCTTCGCCGAGAAGGCCCACAAATGCGTTCCCCCCTGCAAATTTGCGATTTCGGGAAAACGCCAAAGCCGAGAGCCGTTAACGGCAGCGGCTCTCGGCGAGAAGAATAAGCTGTTGTACGTGACGGATGGACACACAGGCAAGCAGTTCCTCATCGACACAGGAGCCCAGCTGAGTTTCGTCATGCCCTCCCACGCAGATCGAGCCACGGGCACCCGGGGCAACGGAGCCGTGGCAGCCAACGGCTCTAGCCTCGACACGTTCGGTGAAAAGAGCCTGCACCTCCTCATCCATGGCCGCAGCTACAGATGGACATTTGTTGTAGCGGCGGTGAGTTTTAACTTATTAGGCGCAGATTTTTTGTGTGCACATGGGTTATTAGTGGATCTAGCAAATAGGCGCCTGGTTAATGCACTGTCCTTTGCTTCTATTCCATGCTCAGCCCGGGTTTCTCCACCACCTGTGCAGGCCAACGTCACCACGGCAGGAGGTAAGTTTGAGCAACTCCTCACCCAATTTCCAGCACTCACAATTCCCAAATTCTCAGCCACTGTGGCTAAACACGGGGTTGAACACTTCATTCCCACAACGGGACCTCCCGTTTTTGCCAAAGCTCGCCGCTTAGACGCGGCCAAACTCAACATAGCACGGGACAAGTTTACAACTCTTGAAAAATTGGGCATTGTTAGACACTCGAAGAGCCCCTGGGCCTCACCACTTCACATGGTTCCGAAATCCGACGGTTCTTGGAGACCGTGCGGAGATTACCGCAGATTAAACAACGCTACAGCACATGACCGTTACCCAATCCCTCACATTCAAGATTTTTCACTACATCTGGCGGGTGCGCGCATTTTTTCAAAAATAGACTTAGTCTGCGGTTATCACCAAGTCCCAGTCCGAGCAGAAGACATTCCTAAAACAGCGGTAATAACCCCTTTCGGCCTTTTTGAATTCCTGCGAATGCCTTTCGGCCTCAAAGGCGCTGCTCAAACTTTTCAATGAATGATGGACGCGGTCCTACGCGACCTTCCTTTTGTCTTCGTCTACCTCGACGACATGCTGGTAGCCAGCTCGTCTGAGGTAGAACACGAGCAGCACCTCACTACGGTTTTTCAGAGGCTAGAAGAGCATGGGCTAATAATCAGTCCAGCCAAATGCAAATTCGGCGTGTCACAAATTGATTTTTTAGGACACAAAGTCTCTCCGAAGGGGGCAGTTCCACTTCCAGACAAAGTTCACGCGATAGAAAGTTTCCCACAGCCACAAACGGTCAAATCGCTACAGGAATTTTTAGGGATGGTTAATTTTTACAACCGCTTCCTCCCCCACGCGGCTCAGCTCATGCAGCCCCTATATGACGCGCTCAGAAAAAAGAAAGCTTCCAACGCGGTCGAATGGACCCCGGAGCGCGAACACGCCTTCGCGGAAGTAAAAAGTGCCCTAGCTAACGCCACATTGTTAGTTCACCCAGATCCCTTGGCCCGTATCGCGCTAACCACAGACGCTTCAGACCTAGCTATAGGGGCAGTTGTAGAACAACTTGTCAGCGGGGTCTGGCAACCTTTGGCATTCTTTAGCAAATCGCTAAACCAAACTGAGCGTAAATACAGCACTTTTGACAGAGAGCTGCTGGCGCTTCATTTATCCATCCGCCACTTCCAGTTCTGGTTAGAAGGGCGGAGTTTCACGGCTTTTGTAGACCATAAACCGCTCACCTTTGCTATGGCTAAAATTTCAGAACCATGGTCAGGCAGGCAACAATGACAGCTAGCTGCGATTTCAGAGTTCACCACAGACATTCGACACGTGGCAGGCAAACTTAACGTAGTAGCAGACTGTCTCTCTCGCGCTGTGACACCACCAGAGCGCGGGGAGACAGATTATACTGCCTCAGCAGCAGAACTCTTCACTAACGCAGACACATACGCAGCACCTATCCATGCAGGGATAGATTATGCAGCCATGGCGGAAGAACAAAGCAGTGACGCGGACGTGCGCGCACTCCTGTCTGGACCAACAGGGTTAAGGCTGAAGAAAAAGGGTTTACGCGACAGCGTGCCCCCCCTAATATGCGATGTTTCAACCGGCTGACCTCGCCCGTTAGTACCAGCTACATGGCGCTGCCGTATTTTCAACGCAATTCACTCCCCCGCGCACCCAGGTGTGCGCGCCTCAGTTAAAATGGTCACCGAAAAGTTTGTGTGGCCAGGCCTGCGCAAAAACGTAAAAGAATGGGCAAAGACTTGCATTTCTTGTCAATGCGCCAAAATACACAGACACACAAAAGCCCCTCTGGAGCCTTTTCCAATCCCTGCTAGAAGGTTCGACCACGTTCATGTCGACCTCGTGGGGCCACTACCTTCCTCCCAAGGTTTCACACACCTGTTAACAATGATAGACCGCACCACACGCTGGCCAGAGGCAGTCCCTCTAGTGGCAACCACAGCGGAGGAAGTCGCTCACGTTTTTTTGACAAACTGGGTGGCACGTTTCGGCGTCCCATCGGACATCACGTCCGATAGGGGGCCTCAATTTGTCTCAGAGCTCTGGTCAGCCATGTCCAACAGCTTAGGGGCAACAATTCATCACACCACCGCTTATCACCCTCAGGCTAATGGGTTATGCGAGCGTTTTCACAGGTCTTTAAAGGCTGCCCTCAGAGCCTCACTAACGGACACAAATTGGGTAAATAAACTTCCCTGGGTTTTATTGGGGTTGCGTGCTGCACCTAAAGAGGATCTAGATGCCTCTCCTGCAGAATTAGTCTTTGCACAACCTCTCAGGCTCCCAGGTGAATTTTTACCAGAGAATCCAGAGCCAGGGCACCTTCCAGTCCCAAGGTTTTTAGGCAGCAACGGACCGGGCTCTCTCTCCGGTCCAGCTCATCACTCCTTCCCACGGGTTTTTGTCTCTCAAGCTTTAAAAAACGCTGAGTTCGTTTTCGTTAAGCATGAAGCTTTAAAACCAACTTTCCGCCCAGCATACGATGGGCCATTCAGAGTGCTGGAACATGGTGATAAACACTTTGTGCTTGATTTTGGGGATAGAAAAGAAATAGTCAGCATTGACAGACTTAAACCTGCCTTCTTGTTGAAAGACGAGCCTGCACAGTTGGCGAGAGCACCTCGGCGGGGTAGACCCCCCAAGAGAAAAGACTCAGCCCCCCAGCAGGGAACAGTTAACCTCTCTCCTTCCCACACTGCAGATTCCTCACAAGAAGGTCCCAGCAGGGCGCCTAAACCAACCTACAGCAGCTTTGGGAGAAGATTAAAACCCAGACAGCACAGGGACTGATACAAACCACTCCACAATTATTCACTAATTGTGCTGCAACAGTTTAGGACTGACTTATGATTTTACTATGCTGTTATGTTTACCACTGAACTCTCTTAGGAGCATGGCTGCTGGAAAGTTTCTTCCGTGGCAACAAATGTAACACTTAGTATGTCATAATAACTATCTATCTTAGACTGTGAACCTTTCTGTTGTCCTTTCTTAGTTGTTTGGGGGGCCTGTGGTCTATATTAACCATATATTCCATAACCTACATATGTTGAAGCATGTGGAAATGTTTGGTAATTACATATGTAAAGGACTTCACACCTCTGAAAGGACAAAGGGCTCTCACCCGCCGAGTGAAGAACAGAGACGTTCCCGGACGCGGCGGAGGAGACCGGAGGAGCCACCCTCACCCCCCAAGGTGAGGAGAGGAAATACCAAGACAATGGGGGGATTAAGATAATGAGGGATGTCAGCCTTTGTTATGCATGTCTTTTATTGTGTGCCAGTATAAAGTCAGTGAGCTGGAGACATTCTGTCTCTTTTTCCCTTCTGCCACTCTCTGCACCAGATGAGACTTGTTAGAAGAGTTGATTATGCTGATTATTAAACTTGGTTTATAAATCAAATCGCCTCTTCATTTCCAAGCTCTTCTACATTGTACATATTTTATATTTACCTATTTTGTAAGATGTGTGCCTGTGTTTGTGTCTATGTTGAATGTAATTAGTGGCTTGTAAATATGGATGTCACCAGACTGCAAAACAAATCTACCTACGGGTACAAATAAAGTAACCTGAACCTGAACCTGAACCTGTGGTTAAGAAGTTAGGCTATCCATGCCTATGACGGCCATCTTGGATTTATTTAAATGAGTGGAGTTCTTTGACCCTCAATCACACAAGTGACCTCAGAAATCGATTCCTGGGCATAACATTATCCGAAAATGATGTCTCAAACATGATTCTAGGTGGACTGATTAAAAAAGTTCATCCATCCATGACGGCCATTTTTGATTTATGCAAATAAGGGGAATTCTTTGACCCTCAATCACATATTTGACCTCAGAAATCGATTCCTCGGGTCAACATTATGCAGAAAAGATGTCTCAAACGTGATTCTAGGTAGAATGGTTAAGAAGTTGGACTATCCATGCCTGTGGCGGCCATCTTGGATTTATGTAAATGAGTGGAGTTCTTTGAGCCTCAGTCACAAAAGTGACCTCAGAAATCGATTCCTGGGCATAACATTATCGGAAAATGATGTCTCAAACGTGATTCTAGTTGTACTGATAAAAAAGTTAGGCCATTCATGGCAGCCATCTTGGATTTATGAAAATTAGTGGAGCCCTCAATCACATATCTGACCTCAGAAATCAATTCCTCGGGTCAACATCCGAAAAAGACGTCTCAAACGTGATTATAGGTAGAGTGGTTCAAAATATAGTCTATCCACACCCATGGTGGCCATCTTGGATTTATGCAAATTAGCGGGGTTCTTTGACCCTCAGTCACACTAATGACTTCGGAAATCAATTCCTCGGGTTAACATTAGCCGAAAAGGACGTCTCCAACGTGATTCTAGGTAGAATGGCTAAAAAGTTAGTCCATCCATGGCAGCCATCTTGGATGGTTCTTTGACCCTCAATCACACAGTCGACCTCAGAAATCGATTCCTCGGCTCAACATTATCCGAAAAAGAGGCCTCAAACGTGTTTCTAGGTAGACTGGTTGAAATGTTAAGGCCATTCATTCCCTTGGTTAGTCGTGGCAGCCATCTTGGATTTATGCAAATTTGACATATCTATCCACACCTTTGACAGTGGGAACATCGATTTTCGGATTCAGCAGGTTTTTTTACATAGAAATCATCAAAGATCCCATAGTTCCCAGTTGGGTGCCACGAAAATCATTTTCTAGCCACATTTTGAAGGAGCTGCTCACAGCCTAAAAACATGCAGGGCACAATACAGAGGGGCAGTGGCAAAACATAACTGAACATAATCATAATACTGTGACGTTTGCAAGGGTTCACACAAAGACAATGGAGCAAGATGGTTGTGATGAATAGGCTTTATTTACACACCCCCGACCCCAACTTGCTTCTCAGCACAGATGGAAGCGGGGGTCATTCCCCCAGACCCCTGTTTGAATCATGGTTACACACACATGATACATCTTGCCCTAATCCTGCTAAACACTGCTGGGTCATTATAATGCAGTTATAATGACACAGCAGTATAACCCAGAAATAACACATTTAACACACACAGTAACGTTTCAAACTGGCAAAGCATGCTGGGAAATCCCTGGCCCCCTTAAAATGGCCCCGACGTTACAATACCTAAGAACCAATAAAGATATTAGAGACCAATGGGGATGATACAACAAGACTGAAGACGCAAGACAAAAATACTAACAGCAAAAATAAACAGAGATGACAATACAAAATGAATGAAGATGCAGGACAAAAATACTAAGCAGTAAAAATAAACAAATGACAAAATATAATTAAATACAGAAAGACAACCATAAGGCACAGACACCAGGCAATGGGGAAGATATAATATGACGGACAAGGATCAGGGAACATGGCACTTAATAATAATCATACTAATAATACTAATAATAATAATACAGAGAAAAACAAAACTAAATGAACATAAAGCGTGGGCACGGTCCTAGCCGTGCCCCGACTGTGACACCTGGGACCCGGAGCTGGTGTTGGCCCCGCTAGGGGGGGGGCAGGGGCTGGCTGGCCCAGGGGCGGGGGTGTGCCACGCCAGCCGCTTGGTGGCCCAGCCTCCTCCGACCATCCCTCCTGGGACTTGGTGGCTTCGGGACATTTGTACTCTGTGGGGGTTGGTGCTACTGTCTTGCTTGCTTGGGGTTTTCGGAAGGGTGTGTTGCTGTGGCCTGCCACCCTCTTTGTATGATTCCAGGCAAACCACTCACACGCACACACTCACTTTGCACGCGCTCACATACACATGCATACACACACATGTCTCTCTATTCTTTTACAGGTACAGATACCAAACTTGTGATGAGACCTCTTCAGAAGCAGAAACAGTTTGTCTTCTGTTTGTTTCAGTTGTGACAGTTTGTTTGTTTTCTCTGTTTGTTCTGCCCCTCCCCCCTATTCCTTTTCGGGTCCATCCTGGGTAAAACAATTTAAATAAAGTATTAAAAGTTCTTCTTCTTCTTCTTCTTCTTTTAGATTTGATTGGCAGTTGGCAACCAGTTTTTACAGGTGCATTACCGCCACTGACTTGATTATCATCACTTTACAGTATATCTTTGTATAAGTTCTTATAGGGAGTTCTGAACAACTCATGTATGAAAAAAATTATCCGTCCTTGGACTGTGTCCAGGAGCTGGGACTTCATCTCGGCAGCCGAGATAACGAGAGGAGTCAATAAATAATATTTATATACAGTACATATCAAATATGAGTAAAGCTCCTTTTGGCAAAGTAAATCTGTTTGGCACAATAAGGGAAGCAGATTTCTGTTCTGCTCACCTAGCTGCTAGACAGGACAGGGAGAGAAAAAAAAGAAATCATATAAGCACTGAGATCTCCTGACCTTTGACAATGGCCTTCAGCACATCTTGGATGCAGACCTACCTGAGGTTCCTTGTAAGTGAGTTTGGTGAGCATCAAGGCAGTTGTCTAGAAGTAGTGATTTTTCTGAAATCAAATAAGTGCCCAGATATCCTGACCTTTGACAAGGACCTTGAGTACAACCTAGATGGAGACCCATCCGAGGATCATTGTGAGTGAATTTGGTGATTATCAGGGCAAACGCCTAGGAGGAGTAGTGATTTCCATGAAATGTGGACAGATGGACAGGTGATGTCAAAAAACAATATATTGATGATGAAAAAGTACTTTTTTAAAAATTATATGGGTCCAAAATAATCAGAATATTTACATCTGAGCAGTTGTGTCATGGCGGATTACAAATGGCAGCTCACGTGCACAATGCTAAACACAGGAAGGAACCACACAGGAGTGCATGTTTGATAGCTTTATTAAATAGCAAAAATCCAAAGCACACAGCTGCAGAAACAATCACTCACCAGAGGAAGGGCTCTGTGGAGAGGAAAAGAGAGCCGTGAGCTGAGAAGTGGAGTAAGGGAAATGGACATGCCAAATTACCACTTACTTGGGAAATCCAAGGAGGACCGGCAGGGACCCAGCGAGGAATAGACGAACCAGTAGGGTAGGGGGGAATGAAGAGCTGAAGGTGCCTGACCGGGTGGAGTAGGATGCTGTGGAATGGTGAGATGTGGCAGGAGAGAACGCGCAGTCCGGGAGACACACCTGCACGGTGGCAGCAACCTGAAAAAGAGAAGAGAAATAATGTTAACAGCTTGTTAACACTAAAACTTGTAGAAAGCTTGCCTTATCACGGGCAGTATACCCAGACAAGCCAGCATAGACTGTGCGGAGAGGGCCTCCTCAAGTACGCTGGCTGATGAGCAGGTGCAGGTGTGTCTTCTGCCTCAGGTGCCGTGATGAATTAATGAATGTGAGGCAGGACGGGAGGGGCACGCTCCCGTTGCCCATGACAGGGCCCCCCTTCTAGGAACACCTCCTGGCCGTCCGGAGGGCTTCTCCGGGTGAGCACGATGAAAGGCCCGGAGCATCCCCTTGTCAAACACTTGCGACGAGGGGGTCCAGGATCGTTCCTCCGGGCCGTAGCCCTCCCAGTCGACGAGATACTGCAGGCCCCGGCCTCGGCGGCGAACATCCAAAATCCGCCACACCGTGTAGGCGGGGTGGCCGTCGATGATTCAAGGAGAGGGAGGCGGCTTCGGGGGGGCGGGGGCAGAGAGGGCTGGCCGAGAGGGGCTTGATGTGGCTGACATGGAAGGTAGGGTTCACCCGTAGGGTCGGGGGCAGCTTCAGCTGGACCGATGCATCGTTAATCACCCGGGAGATGGTGTACAGCCCGAGGAAGCGAGGGGACAGCTTTTAAGATTTTTCTTTCAGTGGAATCTGACTCGCTGCCAGCCAGACCTGCTGTCCAGTGACGTACTTGGGCGCCGAAACCCGCCTCCTATCAGCAGCGGCCCGGGTGCATTCCATGGTGCGGCCCAGAGCGGCCCGAGTAGACCTCCAGACGCGTCGGCAGCGACAAGCGTGGGCCCCCACGGATGGAACCAAGACCTCCATCTTGGCCATAGGAAGGAGAGGCGGCGTGTACCCTAACAATGCCTCAAATGGGGTGAGTCCAGTAGCAGAGGAAATCGCAGAGTTCATGGAGTACTCCACCAAGGTCAGATGCATGCTCCAGGATGAGGGATTATCGGCTGCTACGCACCGCAAGGCAGCCTCCAAGGACTGATTGGCGCGCTCCGCCTGCCCATTGCTCTGAGGATGATTTCCAGACGAGAGACCCACAGTGGTTCCCAGGGTCCGGCAAAAGGCCCTCCAGACCTGGGACGTAAATTGTAGATCCCGGTCAGACACGATGTCGATGGGGATGCCGTGGACCCTGATGACGTGATCAGTGAGAAGGACCGCTGTCTCCAAGGCCAAAGGGAGTTTAGGAAGGGCCACCATGTGCACCGCCTTGGAGAAGCAATCCACAATGGTCATGATTACTGTCTTGCCATGGGAGGAGAGCAATCCGGTCACAAAATCCACGGCAATGTGGGACCACAGACGACCAGAGATGGGGAGAGGGTGGAGGAGTCCCGATGGGGGGGGGGGGGGGGAGTCAGATTTCCCCCAGACGCAGGTCTGACAGGCTCTGACGTATTCCCGGACGTCCTGCCGCAACGTGGGCCACCAGAACACCCTTCGGACGAAGTCGATGGTTCAGGAGATCCCAGGGTAGCAGGCGAAACGACTGGTGTGGCCCCACTGGATGACATCGCCGGGGAGGGCGGCCGGGATGTACAGACGGTTCCGGGGGCACCCGACTGGCACAGGCTCCTGGGACTGGGCCTGGTGGACCCTCTGCTCGATATCCCAAGTAAGTGCTCCAAAGACACACGAAGGCAGTATGATGGTTTGGGGGGGGGGGGGGGGCTACGTCCCCGGAATCAAACTGGTACGATAGCGTGTCCAGTTTGGTATTCCGGGCACCAGGCCGGTAGGTGATAGTAAAATTAAACCCCTGGAAAAATAGCGCCCAGCGAGCCTGCCTGGCATTCAGTCGGTAGGCCGACCGCAAGTACTCCAAGTTCTTGTGGTCGGTCCACACGACAATAGGGTGGATGGCTCCCTCTAACCAGTGCCTCCACTCCTCTAATGCCAACTTAATGACTAGGAGCTCCCTGTCCCCTATGTCATAATAATATGACATAGGGGATATGAATATGCGCACGGGCAAAGCTTCTGATCGAGGGGCGTGCGCTGCGACAGCGCCAACCCCAAAATCAGATGCATCCACCTCGAGGACAAATGGGAGCTGTGTGTCGACCTGAGCCAAGATAGGTGTTTCCGTGAGCAGGCGCGTTAATTTTATAAGCGCCTGTTCAGCTGCCTCAGTCCACCGAAAGGGGATTTTAACGGAGGTCAGCTGCATCAAGGGCAGTGCCACCCCACTATAGTTCCTGATGAATTTGCGATAGAAGTTCGCAAACCTGAGGAAGCGTTGAAGCTCCCTATGGGAGTGGGGGGTTGGCCAATCTAACACTGCTCTTATCTTGGCCGGGTCAGCAATCAGCTCCCCCTCAACCACAATGAAGCCCAAGAAGGTGGTGGATGTTGTGGAGAACTCACACTTCTCAGCCTTGACATAAAGCTGGTTCTCCAAGAGCCGTTGCAAAATGGCTCTGACGTGGGCCTCATGTTCCTCTGGCGAGCAGGAGAAAATAAGAATGTCATCAAGCTAGACAAACATGAACTGGTATAGCATATTGCGGAGGACGTCATTTATTAACCGCTGGAAGACAGCAGGGGCGTTGGTGAGCCCGAATGGCACCACTAAATATTTGAATTGCCCTTGATGTGTCTTAAAAGCTGTCTTCCATTCATCGCCCTCGCGAATGCGGACCAGATGATATGCATTCCTAAGGTCTAACTTGGTAAAAACCCGTGAGTGCTGAAGGAGCTCGAATGCTGAATTAATCAAGGGCAAAGGGTACTTATCGTTGATGGTAATAGCGTTGAGTTCCTGGTAGTCGATGCACGGGTGCAACGAGCCATCCTTCTT
The DNA here is from genome assembly GCA_020510985.1 of Pholidichthys leucotaenia. Taxonomy (NCBI): domain Eukaryota; kingdom Metazoa; phylum Chordata; class Actinopteri; order Cichliformes; family Pholidichthyidae; genus Pholidichthys; species Pholidichthys leucotaenia. The sequence continues at coordinate 123,143,708 of CM035842.1, forward strand.
CCCAAGGAAGAAGAATCTGGCTCCGAGCAGAGCCGAAGATGGCTGAATGAAGCCGGCGTTCAGCGATTCCTTAATGTACAGTATTTCTCCATCGCCTCCCTCTCCAGGCCAGAAATGCTATACAACCTGCTGGATGGCAGTCTCGCCCCTGGGATTAGGTCTATAGCGCAATCATAAGAGCGATGAGGCGGTAGCAACAATGCTTTTGATTTGCTAAAGACCTCACCTAAATCGTGATAAGCCCGGGGAATGAGGCTGAGATCCGGCAGTTCGACCGGGGAGAGGGACACAGACAGAAATGGGGAACACTCCGCTGAATGCATGCAGTGGGCCAGACAAAACGGGTTCCAGGAGGAGATGGTGTTTTTGTCCCAATTAATCATTGGGTTGTGCGTCTGGAGCCACGGGTAACCAAGAATCACCGGGGAAGATGACACGGGAAGAACCAGGAATGAGAGTTCCTCCCGGTGGTTCCCGGAAAGGAGGATGGGAATGGGCACCGTGCTAAGAGCAACCACCCCGACCTCACGGCCAGATATGGTTGCGATCCTCTGACCACTGGGCAGTTTACAGTATGTGGGAATCCCCACCTGCTTGACGAAATCAGCAGACATGAAATTACCCTCTGACCCAGAATCAACCAGCGCCATAACCCTCCTCTCGACCCCCGGCAACTGCACGAGGGCCGAAATTGAAAAATTGCCAGGAGGAGTAGATTTGGTCCCACCCGCCAGACCCCCCATGGTTACTGACGGGCCGCATCTTTTAGCCACTGGCGGCATTCGTCCAGACTGTGGTTAGTTAATAATATAACTAATATATCAGGATGGAGGCACGCATGGATGGTGCAGCCACTCTAGGCATCAGTGAGTGTGAGAGTTTTGAGTGGTTTAATCATCCCAGACGTACATTCTGTAAAACTTACAACCATGAGACCTTATTAAGTATCAAGGTAATGTACGCTGCAAGAATTGCGGCGTTCGGGTGCAATTTGGACATTCTACGCCAGCATGGAATACTATTGGGGGTTAGGCTGGCAGCTACCCGGGAGAGGAGGAAGCATAAGCGGCGCAAACGCAAACAAAGGAGAGGAAAGAGGGCCGGAATTTATGCTAGGCTAAAGGCTAGCCCCTCCAGACCAGCAGTATCGTCACTCCTACTTTCCAATATCCGCTCCCTTGACAACAAGCTGGATGAGCTGTGTCTGCTGAGAGAAACCCACAGAGAGTGGAGGGATTGCTGTGTGTTTGCGTTCACAGAGACATGGCTCCATAACAACATCCCTGACATGGACATTCAGCTGGAAGGGATGACATCGTTCCGGGCAGACAGGGAGGCCGCTAGCTCCGGTAAGAGCCGAGGGGGGTGGGCTATGTATCTATATTAACAAGAACTGGTGTGTTAATGCCACGTTAGCAACTAAACACTGCTCTCCATTGGCGGAGTTCCTTATCATAAACTGCCGGCCATTCTATCTGCCAAGGGAATTCACCAACGTGTTTGTAGTTGTTGTTTACATAGCTCTTAGTGCTAATGCTAAAGCTAATGCTAACGAGGCACTCGGAGAGCTGCATGATGCTATCAGTGAATTTCAAACTTAACACCCGGACAGTTTTGTGGTGGTTGCAGGGGATTTTAATCACACCAGTCTAAAGACTGTGCTCCCCAAGTTCAAACAACGTGTAGACTTTAAGACCAGAGGAGAGAATATGTTGGACTTGGTGTACACAAATTTCCCAAATGCATACAAGGCAACACCTCGCCCCCACCTCGACCATTCTGACCACCTATCCGTGATGCTGGTGCCTGCCTACAAACCCTTACTGAAGTGCAGCAGGCCAGTAGAGAAACAATTCAGGACTTGGCCAGAGGGTGCAGCCTCGGCACTTCAGGACTGTTTTCTGCATACAGACTGGGAGGTTTTCAAAATAGCAGCCTCTCAGGGAGACAGGATTGATGTGGAGGAGTATGCTGAAACAGTCACCAGCTACATCGCGAAGTGCACAGAGGATGTCACTATATTGAAGACCTTCACTGCATGGGGCAACTATAAACCCTGGATGACTGCAGAGGTGTGCTCACTGTTCACAGCCAGAGATGCAGCCTTTAGAGCGAAGGACAGGATTGCCATCTGCTCAGCCAGGTCTGCGCTTGCAAAGGGAATTAAGACGGCGAAACACGACTACGCAGAGAAAAATCCAGGGACATTTCTGTGACATGGGGAACACCAAACGGATGTGGCAGGGAGTACAGGCGTTGACGGATTATAAGTCTAGGCAGGGGGTCAATGATGATGACACTTTGCTTCCAGACAGGCTCAATAACTTCTTTGCACATTTTGAAGCATCAAACCCAACAATCAGAGGGAGGGCTGGCCCATCTTCACCATCTGTGGGGCCAGCTATCACCATCAACGCAGCGGACACACGGAGGACCCTAATCAGGGTCAACCCACGTAAAGCTGCAGGTCCAGACAACATCCCGGGACGTGTGCTCCAACTCTGCGCGAGTGACTTGGCGGATGTCCTGACTGACATACAGTATATAACATTTCCCTGAGTCAGGCCATCGTCCCTAGATGCTTTAAGACCTCTATCATAGTACCGGTGGCAAAGAAAGCGGTTGTGTCCTGTCTGAATGACTATCGTCCTGTCGCACTGACACCAATTGTGATGAAGTGCTTTGAACGGCTTGTTAAACCACACATCACAGCCTGCCTCCCTGCATCACATGACCCGCTCCAGTTCGCATATCGTTCAAATCGCTCCACAGAGGACGCTATAGTCACCACCCTGCACTCTGTCATTACCCACCTGGATCACAAAGACACCTATGCCAGACTCCTGTACATTGATTTCAGTTCAGCATTTAACACCATTATTCCTCAGAGACTGATGGAGAAATTACTCCTTCTCGGTCTGAACACCACCACATGTCTCTGGATCCTGGATTTCCTGACCGAGAGACCTCAGTTTGTCCGGGTTGGAAACAACATCTCCAACTCCATCACCCTGAGCACTGGATCCCCTCAAGGCTGTGTACTCAGTCCACTGCTGTTTACACTTTTAACACACGACTGTGTTTCCAGACACGAGGGGAACCAGATTATTAAGTTTGCGGATGACACCACAGTGGTGGGACTTATTCAGAGGGATGAGGAATCAATGTACAGGGAAGAAGTTAGAGACCTGGAGGGCTGGTGCAGGGAGAACAATCTGGTGCTCAACATGGACAAAACGAAGGAGATGATTATCAACTTCCGGTGGTCACGGCCTGAACACGTCCCTCTCTGCATCAACAGCCATTCGGTGGAGAGAGTGGAGAACATCAAGTTCCTCGGAGTGCAGATCTCACAGGACCTGACCTGGAGCAAGAATTCCTTGGGGATCAGGAAGCGGGCCCAGCAGAGACTGCACTTCTTGAGGAAACTCAAACAGGCCTCTCTCCCCATCTGCATCCTCAGGACCTTCTACAGAGGTGTGGTGGAGAGTGTTCTGACGTACTGCATTGCAACATGGTACTCCAGTTGCAGTATATCAGACAAAAAAGCTCTGCAGAGGATAGTTAAGGGAGCTGAGAAGGTAATTGGAGTTTCCCTCCCCTCTGTTCAAGAACTTTTTCAGAGCCGTTGTAGGAGCAGGGCACTGAACATTGTTAAGGACCACTCTCACCCTCTGCACAAACACTATGAATTGCTACCATCTGGCAAACGATTCCGGAGCAATCAGAGGCAGAACCACCAAACTGATCAACAGCTTCCTTCCACAAGCTGTTAGGATGCTGAACAGTTGATCCGGAATCCTTTACACATATTACTGCACTTTATGGACATTATGTTTATTATATGTATATTATAGTTTTAGTCAGTTTTAAGTATTTATTTCTCTTAGCTACTTAGATTCACTTAGCAATTTTAATTGTTTTATATATACATAGGCAGTTATTATCATTTTAACTGCAACTGTAATAAGTTAACATTACTGTAATATCCAAATGTGTCTCAGGGATATGTGAATGGCTGTCGGGGTGGGGGGTGAGGGGGGGTGTGAGTGTGTTTTTAACTGATGTTCTTTTTACAATACAGATGCCTAGAGAAACACAATTTCATCTTGCTTGCACAACAGTTGTATGCATACCATCATGATAATAAAGGTTGATTGATTGATTGATTGATATTTGAGCCACAGTACATGCACGCACCAGCCCTTCGCCTTTACCGGCGCTTGTCATCAGTCAGATACCGAGAGAGCTCCATCGGTTCAGGCAAAGAGCTGGCACTGCCAGTGCCAGTAACCCCGGCGGATACTCACTTGTCACGCGGGCGAGAGGAGGACTCGAGCTCCTTCGCGTGCTCATGGTACTGGTTATCCAAACCCACTGCCTGATCTATAAGGCCGTTGAGAGTGTCTGGGACAGGGTGAACCGCCAGATCATCATGGAGGTGGTCATTCAACCCATGGAGGAATGCACTGCGTAACGCAGTATCATTCCACCCCGAATCAGATGCCACCACCCGGAACTCCACCGAGTACTCGGCCACTGACCGGGTGCCCTGGCGGAGCGTCATCAGGTGGCTCATTACATTGCCCTGACTGTCAGTCCAGCCAAACGCGCTAGTGAATGCGGCCACAAATTGTTCAAACGTATATCAGCGCCCCTCAGGGTTGTCAAAAGTAGACCATGCCCACTCAAGGGCTCGATCCCTGACCAACACAGTAAAGAACTGGATCTTCGCGATATCCCCCAAGTACTCCTCCCCAACCTGCTCCAGATACATATGAACTTGGATGAGAAATTCCTTACATTTCCCAACTTCCCCCACGTATGGGGAAGGCGTGGGAACGGAGGTAGTTCGGCGCACCGTAGTGCATGGAGCAGGCTGAGGGGGAGTGGCCAGAGGAGGCGCCGCAGACCATAGTGTCAATCATATTAGATACCTGCTGCGCCAGCGCAGGGAGCTGGCGCTTGGTCGCCGCTAAGCAGGCCATAGCTGACAGCTCCTGTGGTGAGGCATCGGCTGAGCTACCGTCCTGGCTGGCTCGTTCTGTCATGGTGGATTACAAATGACAGCTCACGTGCACGATGCCAAACACAGGAAGGAACCACACAGAGGGGCACGTTTGATAGTTTTATTAAATCGCAAAAGTCCAAAGTGCACAGCTGCAGAAACAATCACTCACCAGAGGAAGGGCCCTGTGGAGAGGAAAAGAGAGCCATGAGCTGAGGAGTGGAGTAAGGGAAATGGGCGTGCCAAATTACCACTTACTTGGGAAATTCAAGGAGGACCGGCAGGGACCCAACTTCACTTCCCCCTTCACTTCCGCCCTCCAAAGAGAGCAGACGCTTTTTTCTTCTCTCCTGCTCTGACTTATCTCCTCCTCCCCTAACTAACTGGATCCCAGCTTGCTGTCGTCTGTCTGCGTCTTTACTGCTGATTATCGAAAGAAATTATGGAATTAATAAGCTGGGCTTTGAACGCAATTGACACTATCTTTTCAACGAGGAAAAGTGCCCCGGGGGAGATTGTTTGCCCCGCAGGAACGGCTGCTGCGGGCTATTTACGGGAAACAAGTAATTGGAAACTCTTGTGCCTGACTGATCTTTTTATCGAAGATGTAGAAGATTTATACGTCTTCGTAGTAATGGTGATTGGGATCGTTCTGATTGGATCTGGGATTGTCCTGGTGTACCGCAAATTGTTGAAGATGGATACAACCTATCAAAATGCTGGCCAGGCGAGGTGCATCCATCAAATTGAAAAAATGGAGAGGACCCTGATAGCGGCAAATGGAGAACTGTCTCGGAAGGTGGATTACATCATGATTACGCTTAGGGCCATCCACGATGGATTCAACGTCCAGCAATGAAGGATTAAGTACTGAATCTGTAAGAGAATATAAAGTTCTTTTCTCTCTGTGATCAGTACTATTCGACAAAATCTGACTCCCTCACAAAAATCCTCCTGATCATCTGCAGTCTTTGTTTTCAAAACATTGAGCTCATGGCCTTCGGACAGGCAGCTGCATGGCTCCAAGGACAATGCCAGCAGCAAGACAAAACATCTCCTGCCAAAGAGTCCTTGTTGTTCTTAACTGATACAACACCTACTTTCAACATTACACTCATACTGATTCATAAACTGATGATAAAGATGATTCACTCACTGCTCTCTCTGTGTCTTGTGATCTTTTTTGTCTGCTGACTGTGCATTGAGGGCTTTTTTTTCTTGTAATCATAATATTGATCATATATGACCACTATTCTGAAATCAATTATTTTTTTGCTCCTTCCTATTGTATTACCCCTTCCCATGCTTCCTGTACCCTACTGTTGGCAGGCACGTTCACAGATGCAGCCGTGTCACCGGGAATGCAGATCGTTTTCTGTGTCAAGTCAAATCCCTCGTATGTTATCAGTTATCTGTTAATGTACTTGGCAATAAATCTTTTCTGAGTTCTGAGTTCTGAGGAATAGACAAACCAATAGGGTAGGGGGGAATGAAGAGCTGAAGGTGCCTGACCAGTTGGAGTAGGATGCTGTGGAATGGTGAGATGTGGCAGGACAGCACGCGCAGTCCGGGAGACACACCTGCATGGTGGCAGCAACCTGAAAAAGAGAAGAGAAATAATGTTAACAGCTTGTTAACACTAAAACTCGTGGAGAGCTTGCCTTATCACGGGCAGTATACCCAGACGAGCCAGCATAGACTGCGCGGAGAGGGCCTCCTCAAGTACGCTGGCTGATGAGCGGGTGCAGGTGTGTCTTCTGCCTCAGGTGCCGTGATGAATTAACCTCTTGCACTCCAGGATACCGCGGGCGGTCACGTCTCTGCGTCCTAGTGCGTTCTCGTGCGTCCTAGTGTGCACTGTACGTCTCAGTGCGCACTGAAAAAAAAAAGCTGTATTTCCGTTCTTCCATTACAGACACAGCCGTGAACAGAAAGCCAAAGGAGTGCTTTCATTGGTTTAGATTTGATTGACCTCTCATTCGACTAATAAGAGCCTTGAATTGGGTTTCTGAAACCTTGAAGAACCAATGACTGAAAACCTAGCAAGAAGGACCCGCCTACCAACGACTGCGAATACAACGAGCCAATTGAAGCAGAGAAGTTCGACGATTGAAAGCGTGCGTCCCGTGCGTAAAATCTGTTTTGTGTAAGCCGCTGTGTGTAACGGTAGCGTTTGCCAGTCTTTTTTTATTACTACTGTTCTTATTTGTTTTGAAAAATCGTTCGCCAAAACCGCAATCACGGAAGCGCAAAACCGCAATAATGGAATCATGGTTTGACCGGGTCGCATGACCAGAACCACGAGTCGTAACAAGCGGACCAGCTTCATGTTCGTCTGACAATGAGGAAGAGATGTTCGCCAACGACACTGCTGTTGTGGACAGGTAAGTGTTATAAGCTAAATTATTCTTTATCACTGAAAATAGTAATAAAAATGACTTTTGACCGATCGGTAATTACAACTGTGCGTCATCGCCACATGACGGACCGTTGACAGACCGTTTTTTTGTGCGTCGCGCTTCACTGTAGCGGGGGGGATGGAGTTGTTATCCTCTACATTGCAGATATTTTAGTATAATTTTTATTGCACTGTAGGTTATTTTTTCTTGTAAAAAAAAGGCCACACATTTTTTACGTGGCATGCTTCTTTGTGTGGGGGGGGCTTGTTTGTTCATTCATTCATTCATTCATGAATGAATAAACACCCCCCACACACACACACACACACAGCCCTGAGTGTCACCTTTCATTAGAGCCCAAGATGAAGCTTCTTTGTGGAATCATTCAAAAGTTATAGACGTTTTTCCAAACTGTGCCATTTGGCACAGTTCAAAAACGCCTGGGAACAACCTGAGAAAAAAGCTGTGTAATATATTCATTTTTTGTGGTATTGTTACAAAATTTTGACCTCAGCTGGATAACACTTGGTTCTACATTTCTGTTGCATTTTCCAGCCAGGATCTGACAGCTGTGTGTTATTTGCAACCATTTGTATCTAAAAAAACACCCAGGCAAACTTTATTTTCTTCAAGTTCAGTATGTTTAGATGACTGTTACTCAGTGGCAGGAGCACTTAGAGAGATTATGACTGTTTTGCCAAAAAATTCAAAGTGTTTTCTTTTAAATGAGACCAACCCCATGAAGATGCTGCAAAGGGTTGAAGAACAGCTTTTGATTTACTTTGGGTAAGTTATTTTTAGGCGTTTTTAGGGAAATTGACCAGAGTGCAAGGGGTTAATGAATGTGAGGAAAGACAGGAGGGGCGCGCTCCTGCTGCCCATGACAAGTTGGATGACGAGTCTACAGTGGCCGGTAAGGGATGATGTTGCATGTCTCTATCAACCAGTTGGAGCAAGAATAAATGTGACAGCTACTGGCCAGGATGTCAGAATGTTGTCTCTATCACCTTTAAGGTTATGGGAATGGATTAGGGACTAAAAATATTTTGGTTTAGTTTAGGGTAATGGCTAGGGTGAGGGTTATGAAAAGGTGGGGGACTAACATACAGCTTGCAACCGCAACCTTTTTCTTCAAGTCATGTCTACCACCACCAGAGGTTGCACAGTGTCGATTCAGTGTCAAAACCACAGATCACATAAAGACAGATGGCATTAGAGCTCTCCAAAAGTGAAGCTCATGTGTCTCGATTGCCATCTGGTGGTAGGCTGCAGTAAGACTATAAGCCCCTCCTTCCCCAATTAATTTGGTACTTTACCAAACTGAAAACTGCTACTTGAATAAATGTCTCATTGATGTCTCATGTCTCATGTTGATTTATGTTCAAGAGCTCATTTTTTTCTGAAGATTTTGGTTTTAATTAGTGTTTTGATGTTATAAAAAAAAGGGGTATGGTCACAACTGCACATGGTCATGACTGATTGTGTTTGAGGGGGCTGTCCATGGGCTGGTACAGACTGTAATGGACTGTAGAATGTGTGGGAACTTAACTCTGCTGCTCAATCTCTTGGTCCTTACTACGCAGACTCTGGCTGTAAATGGCATCAAAAGCACTTGGTGGTAGCACCTACAGGAAGCAGAGCTTCACTTTTTTCTGGAATTGAGTGGTGCCTTATCATCTGTATTACAGTCTGTGGTCAAAAAAGCATATTGTAAGGCAGTTCAAATAGTTAAGTGTCCCCCTGACCCTTTCTCTTAACGTAATGTACTGATTGCTTAACTTTTGATTGGCCAGTACATGTAGCAGGATCATGTTTGAGAGTAGAATGAGTTTCCAAAAGATTTCAGTGAGTTTTGCAGTAAGGTCTCAGTTAATAGCATGGGCAGTTAGCTTGCTGTTCTGTGCCGAGCTAGAATCAGAATCAGAATCAGAATCAGAATCAGGTTTATTGCCATTGTTCATGTAGTACACAAACTAGGAATTTGTCTCGGTACAGTGCTGCAACATTAAACATGATAAGATAAGAGAAATAAACTATACATGTAATAAAGTGTAGGATAAGATTAAGTGATACTGGTCAACAGTTAAAATATATATTAGCCAGCAGCAGATACTGTGGAGAACTATATAGTGCAATCGGTAATGCAGGAAGAAAACAGTGATGATTAACATGAGTCTGGTTGAGCTGCTGTACATGGTGCACGAGAGTCACTTAGTGTTCAGCAGTCTAATGGCAGAGGGGAAGAAGCTGTTCATGTGACGGGAGGTTTTAGTCTGGATGGACGGAGAGCAGAGACATAGCAGGACATAGAGAGAGCAGTCCTGCTAAACAATGATTATTGATTAAGGTTGTAACCAAAGGTTGTTCTGGACTGACCTGTTGAAGCCAAATAAAATTCAGAAGTTTCTTGTTGTATGAGTCATTCAACCCACGCACACTGATTGAAGTAGTTGACCTAGCTTCAAAAACTTCCAAACATGTCAATATGTATAGGACATATTGGAAGATGGGCTCAACAATTGTGGAAAAAAATAATTACAAAACACATGTAATGGAACCAACAGAAGTGAAGGAAATTAAGAAAAAAGTTATGTTTAACATTACTGGTTACTGAAATTATAGCACAAGGCTGTTTATGCACCATGGCATTGCATTATATACAGAGTATTTGCTGCAGATAAATAGTGGTTTCTTTGTAGGTAACCCATGCAGAGATATCTGAGAGGTGCATGATAATAGGGCTAAGTTACCTGCACACACCCTCCTCCATATCCTTATCACTACTCTCCCTGTTTCTCTCTTGCTCCACACTCCCCCACACACAGCTCCCTCAAGCTCTCTTTTTACTCGAGTTTGGATCTTTCCTCCTCGCTCGGCCTCTCTGTCACATTGGTTCTGGACTGTCAGAAACGTCTTGTGATCCAAACCCCTCTCCTGTTCTCTTCACTTACATAAATGCCACATACTGTTGGAGTCCTGAACCGTATTTTTAGACTAGCACAGCGAGGGCCGATAATGATGCCAGCCATCAACAGTCCCATTATGTAACATGGAGAGCAAGGGACAGGTGTGCAGGCATGACACTGTATTCAACAGCAAACTATACTTTTTTTTTTTTACATATCTGGCAGGTTTGCTTTCGGACAGGTACAAGCATGCACATATACAGTAAATACTGAGCTGTGTTGCTATAAGTCATGCAATGCCTGCCACGTTATGAAAGTAGTCTTTCAGTAGCCCAAGACATTGTCCTGCAACAAAGTCAAACATGGATTGTTGCTCAACTATGTATTCATATACCCCTTGAAAATGTAACATAATTTGTCACATATAAAGTTATTCCTGTGCACATAAGTTTGGAATCTAAGAGCGCCTTTAAAGAAAGCCTATGGGCTTCCCCAAAGGCATGAAAGCTGTGACATACTGTAGCTGTTTACCCTGCAGGCTTTATCAATTAAATAGTAAGGTCTCAGTGCAGATGTTCATTCTGTGCCATCTGTGACTTGCTGAGACCACGGACAGCATCAAATTGGTGTTGCTTCTCTGTGTTTGTTCTTTTCCTTCACCTTCCAAATATTCTTGGAGCTGAAATACCCTGGGAAAAAAATCAGATCAACTTTCATATTGTCTTTGTTGTTTTGACAGAGAGGAAAGGAGAGAAGGCAGGAAATCACTGACAGAAACAGTTTTGAGGTCCTGTTAAGCAGCTGTTTTTGTCTGGGAGGAAACACAATTTAGCCAACATGACTTTGTTTTTCTTTCAGAAATGCAGTGTTTAAGAACTGCTTGTAGATATATTTAAAGGTTACTTTCAGCATCACATTGTGACTCAGGGGAAGGATAAAGTTATTGCTAAAAATAAAACAAAAGTGGTAGAATACACAGACCAAACTTAAACTGTAAGGGTTGCTGGAACCTCTCCCAGCATCTTTGGGCAAGAGCCATCACAGAGCCAGACAGTCTTTCACACCTAAGGACAGTTTATCCCCAGTTAATGCCAATTAACTATTTCTGAGGTGTGGGAGGGAACTGGAGTACCCGGTGAAAACCCATCCAGACACAGGAAGAATATGCAAACTCTACACAGATAGGACCCCAGCTGGCCAGCTCTTAGACTTGAACCCAGGACCTTCTTGCTGTGAGGCAAAATAACTAACTAATGCTCCACCAAGCTGCCCATATAAAATATGCAAAATCTAAAAACACAATGTGTCCAGAACAATGAAGCAATGGAGCAGTGGTGACCTTATTTTAGGATGTGGACTGGTGACTGGATGGTCACCGGTTCAGTTCAAGGACCAGCAGGATCAGATCTGGGTGGGACAGATAACATAACCCTTAACCTCAGCTGCTCAGTGGCCAAGGGTCATTCTGTGGTTGTACTGGACAGCTTGCAGGTGTGAATGTGCAACTGTGTGAATGTGAACAAGGCGTCCTTGAAAAAGAGAGGTTGCCTCTCAATAGACCTCCCCTGTATAAATAAAGGTTAAATTAAAAACACCAACCAAAGTAAGTTACTCAAAGGTACACAAATATACATTCAGTTATAATATATACTCATAGAAGTTACATAAGAAGTATTTTTAAAAGCAAAATTAGAAAAATATATACTGGCAAAGAACAGACCTCCAAGCCATATTTACTGTAGGTCTAATGAGCCCAGGGGCATACTGGGATAAAAATTCAGGCCGGGAATTTGACTCCATCGCAGGCCACCCCATTGTTATGAACCAGAAACCATTGCTGTTATGTTTGTACACCACCATATATTCATATCAGGTGTCAAACTGTAAATGTGTTTACAACCTTTAGGTGGGAGGATAAATATCCATTTTTGAATTTTTTTTAGTCAATTAATCATTTTCTCATTTTGTACTGAGCTCTGGACCTCTCACCATTTCTATGCACATTTTGCTGCTCTGCAGAATGAGATAAAAATGTAAATAACAAACTTAAACATGCACTTCTTGAGCAGTCAGTAATTCTATGCACCCTGATTACATTCCATCTAACAGCATGCCTACATATTTAGAACTGTGGGTCTAAGTTGCACCTGAAGGTTCCTGCTATGTCTGACTCTGAACTTTGCTCCATTTCAGCTTTTGGACAAGTAGCACTGCTGCTGCTGCTTCCTTCTCCACCTTTTCAGATAAACAAAAAACATTTTCAGACAAAAAAACATATTTTCAGTTTAGCCGACTGCTGTTTGCATTCAACCAATGGCTAAATATACACTACTCACAAAAAGTTAGGGATATTTGGCTTTTGAGTGAAATTTAAGAAAAATGTAAAAAGTTCATGCTACAGTGATATTACATCATGAAAGTTGGGCATTTAAGTTGAAGCATGCAATGGTTAGTTCCTCACCTCAAACAATTTATTGAAAAAAGCCAACAACAGTAGAGGGTGTACCACAACAAAAAATGTCAGTATATCAATAACTTGTCATGTGCCCTTGAGCATCAATTACAGCTTGACGACGACGTCTCATGCTGTTCACAAGCCTACTTATTGTCTGCTGAGGCATGGCCTTCCACTCTTCTTGAAGGGCGGCCCTCAGGCTACTGAGGTTGTGGGGTGCAGGTTTACAAGCCTCTATAAGGCGACTCAGCTGATCCCATAGGTTTTCTATGGGATTCATGTTTGGAAAAAGTGCAGGCCACCCCATCTGAGGTACCCCAGCCTCCAGCAGCCGTTCCCTAATGATGTGACCTCGATGACCAGCAGCTGATGTGACCAGCAGCACTGTCATCATTGAAGATGAAATTATGCCTGTGTTGTTCATGCAGGGGCACAATGACTGGATTAATGATGTTATTCAGGTAGTATCGGCTTATCACTGTACCATTCACAAGGTGTAGGGCAGTTCTGTATTGACTAGACACACCTGACCAGACTGTAACACCACCACCCCAAAGGCTCGTCTGGTGACAACAGCGGCTGATGCATAGCACTCTCATTGACTTCTCCAGCATTGTTGTCGGCCATCATTTCTGCTCATTGTGAATCAACTTTCATCAGAAAACAGCACTGAAGCCCACTTTTCCCTTGTCCAGCGTAAATGCTCCCTGGCCCATGCAAGACGATGACGCCTGTGCCGGGTGGTGTGGTCAAGTACCCTTGCAGGTCGTCTACCACGCAGACCATTCTGATGTAAACAGTTTTGAACGGTCTGACGTGGCACTCTGGTGTCTCTCACCAAAAAAAATGCATTGTAAAAAAACAATTATCACATAATTGTTGTGTTGAAAAAAAAAACTATTATAAGAATGCAATGAAATAAATATGCAAGGACTTAAAATATGAAAATGTGGTTAATATAACTGTTTATTCAGTCCATAGTTTTTATCAGATCATACAATCATACTGTATATGATTAAGATGAATTATTATGATGATTACATGCATTGCCATATGTGAGCCACCATCTCAACAATAATTTGCTGTCTTTCTAGTTAAAACAATTTAAAGGTCTAAACACCTTTTAAAAATCTCTGCACAGAAAATGTACACATTTGAGCAGAAAGGAGAAATGCAGGGATTAAAAAAGGAATATACCTAAATAATAAAATGTTGCATGCACTTGAAAACACTTTATAAAAATGAGTTGACAGAGCATAGGCTGCAGCGACTTTAACCTGGATGGAAAAAAATATGTTTTATTTAATATTTACTCATGGTATGTGGGTGTAAAAATTATTTGGATAATTACTGAATGCAAAGAGCTAATATTAGGACTTCTGCAATGAGCCATACAGAGGCAAAAAAAGAGAGAATAAAACTACATCAATAACATAAATATGATTGGAAAACAGAGCACAGTACTTTGTTGCATCTATGGTAAGAGTTTTTTTACTTTTCTTGTCTTTTGACCACCACCACGACCTCCCATTGTGCCACTCACAGGACACTTACAGTATCTCCATTTCTAATACTGTGACATTTCATGGGTTCACACAATGATGAGAGAAGATTTGGAACATAGTAGGTATTTATTTCATCACTGCTAAATTACACAGAACAGAGGGGAGGCCATTCACACAGAGACTCATCTCACTCACGGTGACACAGACACAATCTCTCACACACAGGGAAAACAACACTATCACAACCAGACTTATAACACAATTATAACAGTACAACAATAACACTCAGAACACAAGCGTAATAACAGTCTTTAAATACCCCGTGGCGCAAAGTCTGCCGGGAGACTTCCCCTTGCCCCTTATCACAGCCCCAACATTACACTACTGATGGGAATACTTTTTATTTAACCAGCAGCGAGGAGGTTTGAAACTGCCAAACAACAGACATATTCACTGACATCACCAGGCAGTTGTGTTCATAGTGTTCCATACACATAGTGTAGCAGAGCAGTCTGTGTGTGTAAAATGAGTGTGGCAGGGAGTAGATATTTATTGGAACTTTAATAGGCACCAATAGATGCCACTGTTGGCCATGGCGCACGCTTTGCTACAGTGGAAAAAAGGTAATCCTAATTTCTTGTTGGAGCTCTACTCGAAATTCTCATTCTCTTCTGCTGCCCCTTTTTCCTTGCAGCCCTGTGGTGTGTTCAGTGTACCTCACACAACACAGAATGACTGAAAATAACAGGTCCAACACAAGCAGTCCACACTGCCAGTCCACCAGGAATTGTCCTGCCCTTCCCGACAGCCAGTCCGTGCCTGAATGAGTCACTGGAACCAGTGCTGCCAGATGGGAAATGTTGAATTATCATACCAGCGACTTAAAATTATCGTATTTTGAGGAAAATTATCGTACACACCCAGTTTTCATTCTGACGTGGTTCAGGATCATCTGCTTCAGTAACATATTATCACAGATCCTGCATATTACAGCCTATAACACAGTTTTACCTATAAATCTAATGCATCGGTTGAAAAAAAAGCACCTCTACCTGTGAGGAGTACAGGATGAGCCTGTACTGAACAGCCCAAAATATCAGTAGTACTTATAAAAATATGCCTTCTGTTGAATCATCATATATCAAGGTCTTGCCTCATAAATATTATGGAAAGCACTCTGTTTATCCATTAAGAATAAACAATCAATCCACCTTAACTACTACTCAGATGCCTCTGATAATTGAAGCAGAAACCTGTATTAGTTTTATTGAGAACCACAATCCAGTGACATTTTTGCAGACCACCCACTAAAACTGGGATCTGACCCCCCCCCACACACACACACACACACACACACACAATTCGTTTGTCAACCTGCTCGTGATGTTGCTAACTTGTTGAGTCTGCCGTGCTGTAACGTACATGAACGATTCAATTGAGTGTACTAGGTTTTATTTGTGAATGTACTGTGCTGAATCACTCACTGGAGCTGTACTGGAAGCCAGGGATCAGCAGCTGAATCCCCCGCCTGAGCAGCAAATGAGCTCCGCCCGCTCAGTTCAGCCGACTCTCAGTTCACTGAGTGGTAGAAAGTTGGCGCTCCAGTACAGCACTGAGTGATTCGGTGTACAACTATTAATAACGGATATTTTTAGCTTGACTCGGCACATTTCATTGAATTGTGGATCCCATCACTAACCTCCATACAAGGTTGCTTCTCTCCTACTGTAACATGAGTCTTCCGTCTTTTTTTCCACACAGCTTGCGCACATAAAATGAATCATAAAAACAAACGTAGTTTGTATGCGCAGGATCTGTATCCTAATTGTGTTTGCTAATGCATTTGTCACGGATGGTCCTCACGAGCCATCAATAAGATGCTATATTTCAGCTGGTGAGTTTGCACAGTTTATTAAAGGAAAGGAAAATGACAAAATAACGAGCCATGGGGGGCTAAAACACACTATAACGGTAACTCAGTCTATGACGAGGAAGAACAGATTCATAATGAAACACACTTATGATAATAGATGAAGGGTTGTAAACGTCTGACCAGAGGAATGCACGATGATGTCAGACGAGGGGTTGTCTGATGAGACTGCAGCGACGCTCAGCCCTCAACTGATCCCTTAAATAGGGCTCAGGATGGGACAGCTGATGGCAATCACTAATGCAGCTCAGCTGTCAGAGAGCTCCACTCTGTTAGTATGTCAAAACTAATCGGCAGATGGCAGCAATGTGCATGCCCTATTGCACACAGCTTATGTGTTTTTATGTATAAATGTAATACAATTAAGTCAGGAGTGTGACTTAACTTTCTTCCTTAATAGTGACATGGTTTGTTATGCAGGACCCAAATGACAGAAACCACAATGAGGAGCAGCAGGTAAGGTGCAATGGTAAGTATTTTATTGTACAAGTTAGGTTAATTGGCATCAAACTGGGGATTCTAAATTGTCCTTAGGTATGACTGTGAGAGTGAATGGTTGTCTGTCTCTCTGTGTTGGCCCTGCGATGGACTGGCGATCTGTCCAGGGTGTGCCCTGCCTCTCACCCAAAGATGCTGGGATAGGCTCCAGCCACCCCGCGACCCGAAAAGGATTAAGCGGAAGAAGATGGATGGATGGAAATTTTGACTGTTGATCAGACTGGTAGCCTTGGTGACTATTTGTTGACAGCTGTTGCAGAGAGCTGGAGAAGAAAACTTGCAGCAGCAGCGGCAGTGATGAGGCAGAATTGGGGGAAGTGTGCTGATGGAGAGGGGAAATGTGCCCATGCCTGGGGCTTACTCCAGGGAGAGCAAAGGGGATAATGGTTGAAAGGTAAATGTGTGTGTCTTACTTGATTGCAGGGCTTCCAGGTAGAAGGGATCCAGGCTGCACAGCCGGTTGGGAGTCCTGAGTCCAGGAGAGGGGCTCCAGAGGGGAACACTTGGGAAAAGGAGACAGAGCAATCCAAAGCAAGCACAGAGGTAAGAGCTTGGGGGTTCAGGCTTATGTGGGAACCAGGGAAAAGTCCAGACGGCAGGAGGGGCAGGCAGTGAGGGTGGCAGGCAGCAAGCAAGCATGAGCACACACATATGAAGTCGTAAAACATGAGGAGCAGATCTCTGAGACACTTGGCAGCGGCGCCGAGACAATCCCAGACTGACAGAATGCCAGCTCACCCCTTAAATAGGGTGGCGCTGGACCGCCGAGCGGCTGGAGGGAATCAGAGGCAATTAGGGAAAGGTGCTCTGTGTGTGTGCGTGCGTGAGTACGCAAGCTCACCGCTGACACGACAGGGCCCCGTCTCATGGAGCGCCTCCTGGCACTCTAGGCTTGTCCGGGTGCCAACAATGGAACTCAACAAGCATCACCAGATCCATGATGAGAGAGCAAGAGATTCAGGACTGCTTCTCCAGACCATAGCCTTCCCTGAATCAAGGGGGTGGCTAGCTCCTCCTCTGTAATGGGCAGTAGTGGAGCGTTATAGCCCAGGGAGGCCTCGAATGGAGTGACCCCCATGGTAGTCAAGGAGGCAGAATTATGGACATACTCGATCCAGTGTAGATGCTTGCTCCAGGTGGCCGGAAGGTGGGCAGTAACACAACATAGGGCCACCTCAAGTTCCTGGTTGGCTCGCTTGCTCTGCCCATTGCTCTGGGGATGGTATCCCGACATGAGACTCACCGAGGCGCCAAGAGCCTTGCAGAACCCTTTTCACAACTGAGACATAAATTGGGGGCCCCAGTCAGAAACAATGTCACAGGATAACCCATGGAGGCAGAAGACCTGTTGGATCAGGATCTCAGTGGTCTCTCTAGGTGAAGGGAGCTTGGGCAGGGCGATGAAGTGGACCGCTTTGGAAAATCTGTGAAAAGAGTTAGGATTATGGTGTTCCCCTCAGAGGGAGGCAGACCAGTGACAAAGTCCATTGAAATATGTGGGACTTCCGGTTATGGCGGCCACGTAGGAAGACATGTTTCACTCTGCTTTGCTCCTAAAAATAAAAAGTTGGCTAATAACTCTCTCAATTGGAACAAAAACCTATCCCAGCATTTGGGCGCGGATATGGTAAAGCCTAAGGCTGGGAAATTAGGCGGAGGAAAAAGTGAATCGTCGAAACAGTCCAAGCTAACAGACTTCCACGCTCGTGACGAAGCAGAAAAATCTCCAGAGACTATGGCGGAGGAAGCTAGCGACGGAGCGGTGACTGCTGGGGAGGGCACGAGTGCGGTGCTCGCTGCCATTAGCTCCATGAGAGCAGACTTTTCCTCTAAATTTGATAGGATTATAGCAGCAATAGAAGGAATGAGAAAGGAAATAAGCGACTGTATGGAACGAGTATCGCAGGCGGAGCTCCGAATTTCCAGCGCTGAGGATGACGTCACCAGCCTACAATTAAAGGTGCACACATTGGAATTAAAAAATAAACGTCTGGAAGAGAGTGTCCTGGACTTAGAATCCTGGTTGCGACGGAACAATTTGAGGCTGGTGGGCCTCCCGGAGGGAACGGAGGGACAGGACACATGTTCCTTTTTGGAAAAGTGGATTCCAGAAGCGCTGAACAACGCGGATCTGCAGTCATCGGTCGTCTTAGAGAGCGCTCACCAAATCGGCCCACCGAGAGATAATAAGGCACCACCGAGGAAGCTGATTATGAAGTTCCTCAGCTACAGAGACAAGATGACGATCACCAACGCGGCGCGAGCTAAAGGAGAAATTAAATACCAGGATCAACAGGTGCGGTTCTACCCAGATTTGGCCACAGGAATTCAACAATTAAGGAAACAGTTTGACCCCGCCGGTAAAGAGCTGCGCAACCTCGGGATTCGTCATGGAGTGATTCATCCAGCAAGACTGCTGGTCACATATAAAGGGAGAACCCATATCTTCAAGACCCCTCAGGAGGCGCAGGAGCTTATCAAGCAGATCCAAGGAGAGACTGGTGGGAGTTAAGCATGAAGCATGAACAAGATATAAAGGTAGAATATTTAAGCATTTGCACAGGCATCTGACTGATCTGAAACATATAGCAAGTTTACAAAATATAGATTGTATTATATAAAAAAAAAAACCTATGATGTACAAAGTTGCTATAAAATTTTGGAGTTAAGTTGGAAATACTACAGAAGAGAGTTAATGTTATGTTATTAAAAGCAGTAGGGTCAGGGTGATTGAGAGGAGAAAAAAGGAGTGGTTTGACTGATCCTCGCGGGTGTGGAGCAGCCACTGGCTATAGCGGGAGACGGAATTTTTTTTTTTTTGATTTTGGGGGGATTACCACGAATGTGGGGAGGGGGAATTTGTTTGTGTGTAGTTTGTGGGACGAATGTTCAACCACTCATATTTTTGCTTCTCTGTATGAGCATGTTTATATTGCGAGGTAATCTCAAACTCCTTATTGATCATAGACCAAAGCGTTAATCTTAATTTAACTTCATGGAATTGCAGAGGTCTACAAAATTTAAAAAAACTTAAACAAGTTATGAACAAAATAAAAGACATAGGTTCAAAAATTGTGTTTTTACAAGAAACTCATCTAATAGAGGAGGATGTAAAAAGAATCAGGAGAAGATGGCAGGGAAATGTGTTCACCTCATCATTTTCATCCCGAGCTAGGGGAGTTATGACTCTCATACATAAATCAGTCCCATTTCAAGTGAAAAATGTAATTGGAGACAAATTAGGAAGATATCTAATCATCCAAGGATCTTTGTTATTAGAAAATATAAATCTGGTGAACTTATACGGTCCCAATATAGATGATCAAAACTTCTTTGCTAATTTATTTCTTATTTTATCATCACTTACAGGGCAACATATAATAGCAGGGGATTTTAACTGTACATTTAATCCCAGTATAGATAGATCAACAGGACTGGACTGTACGCACAATGGATGCAGGATGACCATTAATCATTTTATGAAAGAATTGAGATTGCTAGATATATGGAGAGAAATGAAACCACAAGTCAAAGCCTACTCTTGTTATTCTAATACCTACAAGACATTCTCACGTATTGACTATTTTTTGATCTCCACAGAATTAAGGTCCAAGATTCAAAACTGTTTCTATGATAACATCGTGATCTCTGATCATGCACCCTGCTGTCTAATATATGTAGATAAGAAATTGACAAAGGATCCAGGTAGGTGGCAATTTCAGCATAAAGGGCTTCAGGATGAGGAATTTGTTAAGTACATAGAAAAACAGATAGATGAGTTCTTTGATATCAATACTACACAAACATCAGCATGTATAAAGTGGGAGGCTTTCAAAGCTTTTATTAGGGGGCATATTATTAGTTATACAGTTTCAAAATCTAAGAAGAGGAGAGAGTCCAATTGGAACATAAAATAAAAATTCTTCAAGAAAAAGTGTATGCAGGAAGTAATCCAAAGATAGAGAATGAATTACTGATTCTGAGAGCTGAATATGACAAAAAATCAGCGAATAGAGCTGCCTCGAGTCTTCTAAGATTGAAGCAATCTTTTTATGAACAAGGTGAAAAATCAGGGAAATTATTGGCATGGCAAATTAAACAATTAGAATTTAAAACACCAATTACCAGTATTATAAGTAACGGACAGGCAGTTGTAGATCCTTTAGAAATTAACAGTGCCTTTAGAGATTATTATGAAAAATTATATGATACAAAAAATGAAACTGACTTAACAAAACTAAATGGATTTTTGGACGGATTATCTACAGTATACCGTGTATTCCAAATGAAAACAGGGAGATACTGGAGTCTAAAATTAGTCAAGAAGAAGTTGGGCTAGCCATTGATAATATGAAATCAGGAAAAAGTGCAGGACCAGATGGTCTTCCAGTTGACCTCTATAAAAAAATTTAAGAATAAATTAATAAAACCATTTTTGGAAATGGTTTTAGAAGCATTTCAAAATAGTAATTTACCACTATACATGAATAATGCCTTAATTATACTGTTGCCAAAACCAGGTAAACCCTCTAATAAATGTGAAAACATGAGACCAATAAGCCTATTAAATGCTGACCTTAAGATAATCTGTAAAATTTTAGCAAGACGACTACAAGAAATATTACCAAATATTATTAACCGAGATCAGAATGGCTTTATAATGGGAAGACAAGGCTTCCATAATGTAAGAAGACTATTTAATATTATTTATTCTAATAAAGAAGCACCGGATACAGCTCTCCTATCATTGGACGCCGAAAAGGCCTTTGATAGGGTCGAATGGCCCTTTCTTTTTGAAGTCCTACAAAGGTTTGGACTTGGAAATAATTTCATAAAATGGGTTCAGATAATATACAATAATGCTACAGCAGAAATCCTAACAAACAGCAATATTTCAAAATCAATAAATATCAATAGAGGATGTCGACAAGGTTGTCCACTTTCACCTTTACTGTTTACTATGACAATTGAACCTTTAGCGATGGCAGTACGTTTACATCCACAAATATATGGAATTAAAGTAGGACCAACAGAACATAAAATCTCCCTGTATGCCGATGACATAATTTTGTTTATGTCGAATCTTAAAAAATCAATTCCGACCTTGTTAAATTTAATAAAGAATTTTGGGGAAATATCAGGATATAAAATAAATAAAACTAAATCTTCAATATTAATGCTAAATGAGACCCAGAGAAATCACCCAGCTCCTGAGGTAAATCAATTCAATGTTGTAAATCAGTTTAAATATTTAGGAATTCAAATTGTGCCTAAGCTAGAATCAGTCACCAGTGCCAACTATGAAGCCTTAATGACAGACATTAATGAGTTACTTCAGAGATGGATGTCACTACCAATGTCGATGATCGGGAGAATTAATATACTTAAAAGTAATATCTTACCCAAAATACTTTATTTATTTCAATACATTCCTTTACCACCACCTTCAGATCTATTCTCAAGAATTAAAAAAAAGTTAGTGGAATTTATATGGAACAACAGGAGGGCTAGATTACGTCTGTCCTTACTATATTTACCATTTGATCGTGGAGGTCTGAAATGTCCAAACTTTATGTTGTTTTACTGGTCAGCACAACTGAGGTCTATGACATATTATTTTTCATCAAATGATCTCCCTCACTGGACTGAAATGGAATCATACAATTTACCTTTACCTCTTCCCATATTCATATACTCAGACTCGGCTAAAAAATTACAGAAACAAGTTAAAAATCCATTTGTAAAGCATATGATCAAAATATGGTGTGAAACCAAAAAATATTTAAAAGAACCACACTTATTGTCACAATTTAGCCCAATATGGGGTAATCAATATTTTAAACCAGGCAGAGCGGATGCTGTATTTAAAGTATGGAATTTAAAAGGGATTCAAAAGATTCAAGACTTATATTTGTCATGTTCAGATAACATAATGTCTTTTGAAGAACTGAGGATCAAATTTAATCTTAATAGAACACATTTTTTTAAATATCTTCAGCTTAGGAACTTTATTTGATCAAATCAAAATAATGCTCTCACCCAACCTACTTATTCATCCTTGGAAAAAATTTTGATGAAAGATAGTAAGAGAAAGGGTATTATTTCAGAGTTTTACAACTCATTGACACTATCCTCAGGAGAAAACTCACAGAAAAGACTGAATTATTGGAAAGAAGACCTGCAAACTGAAATTTCAGAGGAACAATGGGAATTGGCTTGTACAGAAGCTCAAACCAAATCAATAAATGTACGTCTTAAATTGATACATTTTAAATGGTTAATGCGGATGTATGTTACACCGGTGGAGTTAAATAGATATAACAAAAACATACCAGATACGTGCACAAAATGTATGGAAAGTAAAGGAACCCTATTTCATTGTTTATGGGAATGTAGAAAAATTAGAATGTTTTGGGAAGAGGTGAGGGTAACAACTGAAAAAATAATTTCAAAACAAATCATATTGAATCCTAAATTGTTTTTGTTGGGTCTGTATCCAGAAAAGCATAAATTTAATAAGAGTGAAAGAGCATTCATAGACCTCAGTTTGCTTAACGCCAAAAAATGTATTGCACTACTGTGGAAAAAGACTCATAGACCAGATGTGACTCAGTGGTTAAGACAGATGTTAACAAACCTTCCACTAGAAAGAATAACATACATACTGAAATCAAAGGAAATTGTGTTTGAGAATATATGGAGACCTTTCATTGATTATGTAAAGAATTTAAACATAACTTTTGAAGAAGAATGTGAATGATGTGTGTGGACCTTGTAAATTCCAAACTGGTGAATGTATAATATGTATACTTATGTAATGGATTGCCTAGACTAAACAGAGGAGTATTGTTGAAGACTTGCTTTTGTTAGTGGTTGTTGGTGTTTTTAGTACATTTTTTTTTTTTTATAAATTACTTTAGTGTTAGTGTCTGATTGTTTGTGTTATGTTTGTAAAAAAAAAAAAAAAGGTTCAATAAAAAATACTGTGGAAAAAAAATATGTGACCAAGGACGGCTGGGGACAGGCAGGGGCTGCAGGAGACCAGCAGGGAGCGAATTGGGCAATTTTCCCACAGCACAGATGTTGCAAGCCCAGACATACTCCCGGACATCCACGCCAACCGAAAGCAACCAGAAAGCTTGGCGGAGGTGGTGAATGGTGCAGCCAACCCCAGGATGACAGGTAAATCGGGCAGTGTGCGCCCAGTGAATGACCTCGCCGTAGAGCGGTGAAGGGACGTGCACCCTACCCCAGGGGGCCTCCTCTCGAGTCTGGTTTGGTCAGCTTCGCAGTCCACATCCTCCTCTCAATCTCGAAGGAGATGGCTCCCACCACACACGAAGGGGAGAGGATGGTCTCGCTGAGAGGGGAAGCCACTTCCAGGAAAAACAGCCGAAAAAAGGGCGTTGGGTTTGGCGTTCTTGGAGCCAGGTCGGTAGGTCAGGGTGAAATTGAATCTATAGAAAAACAGGGCCCACTGAGCCTGGCATGGGTTGAGGCTTCTGGCAGACCTCAGATACTCCAAGTTTCGGTGGTCCATCCAGATGATGAATGGCTGCACTGACCCCTCCAACCAGTGACACCACTCCTCGAGCGCCAACTTCACTGCCAGGAACTCCTGGTTCCCCACGTCATAGTTCCTCTCTGCAGGATTCAAATGGCGAGAAAAGTATGCACAAGGGTGCATCCTCCCATCTGCAGGAGATCGCTGGAACAGGATGGCCCCCACACCACAATCCGATTCATCTACCTCCACAACGAACTGTAAAGAGGAGTCTACCTGGGAGAGGATGGGAGCCTTGGAAAAATGTGCCTTTAGTTTGGTAGTTCGGGCCGGACCACTTGAAGCAGGTCTTAGTAGAAGTGAGTTGGGTCACAGGGGCGGCAATGCAGCTGTAGTTCTCAGTGAATCACCAGCAGAAGTTGGCAAAGCCCAGGAAGCGTTGAAGCTGTTTGCGGTTGGATGGGGTTGGCCACTCAGTGACGGCTTGGATGTTAGCATGGGTCAGGCTTTAATTGTCTTTCAGCAATGACAAAACCCAGAAATGAAGTGGTGTTGGTGAAAAACCCACACTTCTCTGCTTTGACGTACAGCCCGTTCTCCAGCAGCCACTGCAGCACCCTCCTGAAATGGATCCCGTGCTCTTCCATGGTGCAAGAGAATACCAGAATGTTGTCTAGGTAGACAAACACAAACAGGTTGAGAAAATCGTGAAGGACATTGTTAATTAGTCTCTGGAACACTGAGGGTGTGTTGGTGAGCCCGAATGGCATGGCCAGGTACTCAAAATGGCCTGGGGAGTGTGGAACCCGGTCATCCATTCATGCCCCTCCTTAATGAGAATGAGATGATATGCATTTCTTAGACCTGTCTTGGTGAAAACAGTGGCACCCTGGAGAAAATCAAATGTGGAATTGATTAAGGGTAAGGGGTACTTATCCTTTATCATCCTATATTGTTGAGCTCATGGTAGTCTATGCAAAGTGTAAGGGTACCATCTTTCTTGCTCACAAAAAAGAACCCCACTCCAACTGGAGAAGAGGAGGGTCTAATAATTCCAGCTTGGAGGGGCTCCTTAATATACTTCTCCATAGCCTCCCTCTTAGGGCCAGACAGGCTGTATAACCTGCTGAAAGGGAGGTGCGCCCCCTGCTGGAGGTTGATGGCACAGTCGTATGGTCTATGGGGTGGAAGTGACAATGCTTTGGCCTTACGGGGCCTTATGGGGCCTTACGGGGCCTTACGGGGGGCGGCAGTGGCTCAGGAGGTAGAGCAGATCGTCCAATAACCATATGGTTGGTGGTTCGAATCCCGGTCTCCCCAGATATCCTGCCGTTGTGTCCCTGAGCAAGACACTTCACCCCCAATTGCTCCTGGTGGGTCTGGAAGTGCCATGTTAGGCAGCATGCTGCCATCAGTGTGTGAATGTGTGTGTGAATGGGTGGATGGCAGGATCTGTAAAGCACTTTGGTCGTCAAGAGATGAGAATAAAAGTGCTATATAAGTGAATACCATTTACCATTTTTACTGAATACTGGGGCGAGATCATGGAATTCACTGGGCACTAGAGATAAGTCAGGAGGATCCTCTGTGGAGGGAAATGGCGGCAGAGAGGGCGAACAGGGAGCTGAGCAGAGACAGGAGGACAGACAGAAATTACTCCAGGAATAAACTTTACCCTGCAACCAGTCAATAGTGGGGTTGTGCAAATATAGACAAGCAAAACCTAAAACGAACTGTGTGATATTTGAGGGCAAAACTAGGAAGATGAGATCCTCCTGATGATTTCCCGACACACTGATATGGGTAGTGTTCTCTTGGTCAAAACAGCTAGCCTGGACTCTGAAAAGGAGACTACAGGGATGGGAACAGCCAAGTCTTCGGTTGGAATCTGGAGCTGGGCTACCAGTCTGCTAGGAATGAGGTTTTGCTTCGCCTCTGAATCAAGTAGAGCAAAAACAGAATGTTCCGTGAAATTAACTCTAAGCAATATGAGCAAAGTGAGCTGACAAGGGGAGATAGTTTTAGTGACTTCGCTCGTCAGTTTTCCTACTCTAACTGAAGGGCAGGGTCTTTTGGGTGCTCCAGGCAGGGGGCGAAAAAGTGCCCAGAAGCGCCACAATAAAAACATAAGCTTGCAACTTGCCATTGTTGATGTTCCTCCGGCGACTGCCGAGTGCGACCCATCTGCGTGGGCTTGGCTGTTTCCAGAGGTGGACACAGAGGGAGGGTGAGGAAACATGAAGCAGCAACAGAAGAGGAAGCGGGGACGGTGAAAAGAGGTCGCCCAGAGGCGCGTGGACAAGTTTGGTTGTCCAACCGAATGGCCAGGGAAATCAACACATCTAGGGAGGAGGGTTCATTGCAAAGCATTAATTCGTCCATAAGAGTAGAATTGAGGACATGCATAAACACCCCCCAGAGTGCGACGTCACTCCAGCCCATTTTGGCGGTGAGAATGCGGAAGCACACCGAATAATCTGCCACCAATAGGGCGCCCTGGTGGAGATCCAAAAGGCAGCTGGAAATATCTCCCTCATGGTTAGAGTGACCAAAAACCTTTTCAAACTCAAGGACAAACTGACCGTAGGAATAACCAGTGTAATTTGGGCCATTAACCAGCACTTGCCCCCATTCCAAGGCAAGGCCATCTAGAAGAGTAATGATGCAGCTAATTTTGCTTTGGTCAGATGGGAAATTAGCAGAGGTCCTCTGAAAGACCAACTTACACTGGAGAGGGAACCCTTTGCAGCCCCCCACCCTCTCGCTGTAGTGGGACTGAGAAGGGATGGAAAGGGCTCGTCCGGCAGAGACAGGCTTGGCGGGGGAGAAGGTTCGGCCACCGGCAAGGGAGACCCTATCATGGCTAAGCTTGGTGAAGCGGTGGCAGCAAACTGGGCTATAAATTGCCATTTTTGGCCCTGAGTCACAGCAGTGAGATGCGATAATTGATCAATTTTCATCTTGAGGGAAAAGAGGTGTTCTAACGGGGAGAGCTATTGAGTTTCTGCCGGGTCCTACATCTGCTGGGATTGTAATGACATGGTTTGTTATCCAGGACCCAAATGACAGAAACCACAACGAGAAGCAGCAGGTAAGGTGCAAAGGTACAGTCATGTAAAAAAATTTGGACACCCCTTTAAATATTCAGTTTTTTATTAAAAAAATATTCACATATCTATGTCTAACCTTGTTTTTGTCTTTATTTGCATTTTTTAACATTTATTTACCATTTTAAGTGGGAATGAACGTGGGGTTGTCCTAACAAAGATGGGGGGTGTCCTAATTTATTCCTCACTATCTGTTTAGAATTACATTTTACAGAAAATTTGAAAAAAAAAACTTTAATTCGTTTTTAATTGTTTAGTTGTATTACATGAATCTCCCAGTATTTTTACCACTGATATTCAATATCCATATGTTCAAATATGTTAAAAAAAAAACACAGGCTTATACAGGGTGTCCTAATTTTTTCACATGACTAAGTATGTTATTGTACAAATTATGAATGTTGATCAGACTGGTAGCTATGGTGTTTATTTGTTGACAGCTGTTGCAGAGACCTGGAGAAGACGACTCACAGCAGCAGCAGCAGTGATGAGGCAGAATCGGGGGAAGCGTGCTGATGGTGAGAGGAAATGTGCCCATGCCTGGGGCTTACTGTTGAGAGGGCAAAGGGGATAATGGTTGAAAGGTAAATGTGCATGTCTTACTTGGTTGCAGGGCTTCTAGGGGAAAGGGATCCAGGCTGCGCAGCCAGTTGGAGTCCTGAGCCTGGGAGAGGGGCGCCAGAAGGGAACACTTGGGAGAAGGAGACAGAGCAATCCAAAGCGAGCACAGAGGTAAGAGCTTGGGGGTTCAAGCTTACATGGGAACCAGGGAAAAGTCCAGACAGCAGGAGGGGCAGGCAGTGAGGGTGGCAGGCAGCTGGCAAGCATGAGCACACACACATGAAGTCGTAGAACACGAGGAGCAGGAGATCTCTGAGACACTTGGCGGTGGCGTTGAGACAATCCCAGACTGACAGAATGCCAGCTCACCCCTTAAATAGGGTGGAGCTGGACCGCCAAGCAGCTGGAGGGAATCAGAGGCAATTAGGGCAAGGTGCTCTGTGTGTGTGTGGGGGGGTGGGGGTTGCTCACCGCTGGTATGATAAATAGCTGCCACTTTAGTTTGTGGCCAGTTGCTTAGGCTTGATGACAGACGTGGGAATGTTTGTAAATTTAAAATAATTTCTGAATCTTGACAAGTTGTTTTTAATAATAAAGTGAAATACTATATTTTTCAAGTTCCAGATAACCTGTGACTTAATGTTTTCTGCCTTTGATGTGTAAGTTGTAGTTCACATATGTAAATGATTAACTGAGGCATAATACCGTTAAATTTGCACTTGTTTTCTTAAAAAATGTCAGGTTATTCATAATATGTTTTGTAAAAGAATGGTTCATTAAATGTAAAAAAATTCATCATGTGTTTGTACTTCTTGCACTAAAACAAAGAAACCAATTTAGAGTTGTCATTATTTAGGTTATATGCCATTATTTTACTGGTCCGAACCACTTGAGATTAAATTGGGCTGTATGCCCCTGAACTAAAATGAGTTTGACACCCCTGATATAGATGTTTTGGAACTTTCACTTTTCATTTCAACAGTTAAAGACTTCATTTTGTAACAGCTGCTTCTACACACCATTACAAATGCACAAAACATAACCTGACTGATGAAAACATGATGAATTTTAAAGCAATAATGAGCACTCTGCCTATTTTTTCTTTATCAGGGATGAAGTTAAGACCTGACTGAGGCTACGCTTCACAGAAACATGCTTTGATCAACATCATACACTGCCTGACAGAAAAGGTATCTGGAATAGGCAGTGTCTGGGGGCCGGGGTGGGGGGGAAGAGATTTCTACACAAACACAACACATTTAAAAAAAAAAAAAAAAAGCCACTGTGGCAGAAAATGGTAAAAGGAGAAAACGGGCAAGTGAACAACTACAATAAGTTTTTACAGTGGCTGAAATTAAAATCAAAAACAATAAGCACAAGTTCTAGATCTAAATCTAAATGTAGGCAAAGGAGAAAATAATCAAACAAAACTGGAATAGGCATACCTGGCACTTTCACTTTCAGACATTAGGATACTGACAAACAAACTAGGAATAATTCAAGGATTGATTGCTGGGTGTTTCTCTTAGAATGAAGCCTCTTACTTAGAAGGTAATTAGGAAGTGAGCAGATGCTGGTATTGAGCGCTCTGAGTGGCGGAGGGTCAGTAATTGTTTTCTGTTGATTACATGCCCTTGTGACAGCAAAATGGGTTACAGCAATGGTGACCACACTCTTGGTTCAGAAAATATTTATGTACACTGTTACAAAATCTGAAGAAGCTTAGAAATGTTTGAGGAAGTGAGAGGATCTTTTAGATAAATTGTACTTTTACTCCACTGAGTATCAGGCAATACATTATTGTATGTGCCAAATGTGACATTTATTCATCATTTCAACACACCTCAGAATTCTATTTGTGGGATTTAAGTTCAGATAGTGGATGCCCCTTTAATTGATAAGGCACAAGCTTGTTTTTAGCAGTGGCACCTTGTCACAGGAAACTAGGCCGGCAGAGCCTCCTCATATATTTGAGAGGAAAAAGAAAAAAAAGTGACCCATACACTGAGATGGATCCCTGCTGTATGGGTTGTTTTTTTCATCTCAATATTATTTTCAATTTGTGCTAATTTTTCCTTCAAAGCATAGCTATTTTACTGGGAAATTCAGTCAGACACCTGTGAGAACAGAAGGGAGACAAAGTTCAGCTTTCTTCAGTTCAGAAAATATTTCATATTGTTGCTGTTATGTCTACAAATCTGGCAATGATCAACAGACGAGAGAGCTGTGCTGGAACTGAACTTTATTACATAAACTGTTAATATCACAACACATGCAAATGAGCACTCATCTTCTTGTGTACAGTGCATCTGGAAAGTATTCACAGTGCTTCACTTTTTCCACATTTTGTTATGTTACAGCCTTATTCCAAAATGGAATAAATTAATTTTTTTTCTTCAAAATTCTACACATAATACCCCATAATGACAATGTGAAAAAAGTTTTTTGAGATTTCTGCAAATTTATTCAAAATAAAAAACGAACAGCCTTTGCTCAATACTTTGTTGATGCACCTTTGGCAGCAATTACAGCCTCAAGTCTTTTTGAATATGATGCCACAAGCTTGACACACCTGTCTTTAGGCAGTTTCAGATCTCTCATTTCATTTTCAGATCTCTCCAGAGATGTTCAAATGGATTCAAGTCTGGCTGGGCCACTCAAGGACATTCACAGAGTTGTCCTGAAGCCACTCCTTTGATATCTTGGCTGTGTGCTTAGGGTCATTATCCTGGTGAAAGATGAACCGTCACCCCAGTCTGAGGTCAAGAGCGCTCTGGAGCAGGTTTTCATCCAGGATGTCTCTGTACATTGCTGCATTCATCTTTCCCTCTATCCTGACTAGTCTCCAGTTCCTGCTGCTGAATAACATCCCCACAGCATGATGCTGCCACCACTATTGGCATGGTTATGAGCAGTGCCTCGTTTCCTCCAAACATGACGCCTGGCATTCTTGCCAAGGAGTTCAATCTTTGTCTCATCAGACCAGAGAATTTTGTTTCTCATGGTCTGAGAGTCCTTCAGGTGCCTTTTGGCAAACTCCAGGTGGGCTGCCGTGTGCCTTTTACTCAGGGGTGGCTTCCATCTGGCCACTCTGCCATACAGGAATGATTGGTGGATTGCTGCAGAGATGGTTGTCCTTCTGGAAGGTTCTCCTCTCTCCACAGAGGAACACTGGAGCTCTAACAGAGTGACCATCGGGTTCTTGGTCACCTCCCTGACTAAGGCCCTTCTCCCCTGATCGCTCAGTTTAGACGCCCGGCCAGCTCTAGGAAGAGTCCTGGTGGTTCCCAACCTCTTCCATTTACAGATGATGGAGGCCACTGTGCTCATTGGGACCTTCAAAGCAGCAGAATCTGCAACAATCCTGCCTTGGAGGTCTACAGAAAAGTCCTTTGACTCTATGCTTGGTTTGTGCCCTGACATTCACTGTCAACTGTGGGACCTTATATAGACAGGTGTGTGCCTTTCCAAATCATGTCCAATCAACTGAATTTACCACAGGTGGTGTCATAGGCTCCCCCGTGCACCCTATTTTACGCACGGTGGAAAGAAGGAAGGATGACTTAAATGCAAGGATTCACCACACACACATTTATTAGTAGTCAGAGAACAGTTACAGTGAATAGGGATATGATAGCTGCGCTCGGGGAAGCGGGGAAAACAGTGGGTAGCTCAACACACCTGCGGGGAACGTAAACTGGGCTAAGCCAAAGCGTAACAATGGTACTGCGGGGGGGAAACACTCCCAGAAGCGAAGCAGGATGAAACTGGGAAAAGGAATGCTTCTGGAACAGCGTAAAGGCAACACAAAGAAAACACTTGCAGTTTACTCACAAGGGGAGCAGTCCCAAAACGTCCAGCAATCCAGGCGAGCGAAACAAGCAATCCTTCCGCGACGTGATGGCTAGACGGCGGAGCAAAGCCATCCAGCGCATACAATGAACCAGCGACGTTTGTCCCGCAACGAGCTGCTTATGAACAAATGCCGCTGATGTGGCAAATAAGGAACACCTGGGCGAGACGCGGGGAAGATGATTACCAGGGTAGGAAACAGCTGATGGAATCAAGGGAGAGCGAGGGGGCGTGGCCGGACCGACAGACTGTTAGTAGCGTGAGAGAAAGTAGATCACAATGCTGACTAACAGCTGCCAGTCAGGTGGTGGCTAGGATATGGAAGTTACTGTACAAATACACCAAAAATGCACAAAACCAGTAAACCAAAACCCCCAACGAGATCGAGACCAAGCCAGGGAAAGCCAAACCGGCTCGGCTCATGACAGAGCCCCCCCCTTTAAGGGGTGGATTCCCAGACACCCCAGGTAGCATCACTCCCCCCCCCCCAAACAGGAGCAACAACAACAAACAACACGAACTCAGGTGGGAGGTAGGGGGAACAGGAAGGAGGGAACACAATACCCCGCCCAGGGTCCACAATTAACCCCCCCCCCAAGTCCATGGGCATTAGGGCTCAGGAGGCCACCCAGAGTCCCAGGCCCAGCAAAAGGTCCGGTGGACGGTGTCCGTCGACCTGCCGGGAAACGTGGGCCACCTGACCCGGGGAGTCAATTCCTCTGGCAGCCGGCCAATGTTTCTCAGCCACCAGGACTGAGGGGGTGAAGCAGGAGGCGGCCTGCCCACCGGAAGGCTGACCGATGGGTACCCGGACCGGAGAGACGGAACCTCCATGGGGTCCTTCTGGTGGTCCGCGGTGGCACCCGTGGTGGCCCCTGACCAGGTCGGCTCCGCTGCACCCACGATGGACTCTCGCGAGAGTCTAGCTGCATCCACGGAGGCCCCCAGCCAGGCCGGCTCTGCTGCACCCACGATGGACTCCAGTGGGAGCCTGGCTGCTCTTGTGGTGACCTCCGGCTGAGGGTTTGCAGCACCCGCGGTGACCTCCAGCTGAGGATCTGCAGCACCTGCGGTGGACCCCGATTGGGCAATGCTGCATCCTCAGGAAGCTGATCGATCAAGGCGAGCACCATACCCAGGAAGCAGCCCACCAGCAGAACAACAGGTGACGGGGGCATCGTGAAACCCTCCGGCGGTGTTCGGCCACCTTCGGCAACCCTGAAAGAAGGCTTGGACAGAGGGCACAAGGAAAGGAGGTCAGGGTCGCCGGCAGCGGCGGAGCCCAGTAAGGGTACAGCGGAGCCGGCCCGGTCAGGGGCCACCACGGGTGCCACCGCGGACCACCCGAAGGGCACCATAGAGGTTCCCTTTCTCCTGTCCGGGTACTCATCGGTCAGCCTTCCGTTGGGCAGGCCACCTCCTGCTTCACCCCCTCCGTCCTAGTGGCTGAGCAACATGAGCCGGCCGCCAGAAGAATTGACTCCCCAGGTCTGGTGGCCCATGTTTTCCGGCAGGCCACCGGATTCCGTCCGCCAGACCTTCTGGTGGGCCTGGGACTCTGGGCGGCCTCCTGAGCCCCAACACACATGGACTTGGGGGGGTTGATTGTGGGCCCTGGGTGGGGTATTGTGTTCTCTCCTTTCCTGTTCCCCCTACCTTCCACCCGGGTTCGTGTGTTATTGTTTTGCCTGTGGGGATTGGTGTGTGTGTGTGTGGGGGGGGGGGGGGGTCTTACAATGTTACCGTGGGTGTCTAGTATGCACCCCTAGAAGGAGGGGCCCTGTCATGTGCTGAGCTGGTTTGGCTTTCCCCAGCTCGGCCTCGATCTCTTTGTGGGGTTGGCTTTGCTGGGTATGTGTATTTTGATGTATTCTGGTACGTTTTTCCATGTCCATAGCCACTGTCTGACCGGCAGCTGTTAGTCGGCAGCTGTCATCCCGTTTCTCTCACACTGCTGACAGGCTGCCGGCCCAGCCACGCCCCCTCGCTCTCCTACTGGCTCATCAGCTGTTTCCAGTACCCGGTAATCATCCGTCCGTGCCTCGCCCAGGTGTTCCCTATTTGTCACGCCAGCGGTGTCTGTATTAAAGGAGCTCTTCGCTAGACAGACGTCACTGGATCATTGTGTGTGTTAGATATCGTTCTCCGTCGCCTAACCACCACGTCTACAAAGGACTCTTTTCGGTGTGTGCTCATGATAATCGCTGTGACGACTCGGCCTGCCCCTGCACTGTGAGTATCTGTCTGTGCGCTGTCCGCCACTGTACACCTCCAGTGTGTGTGTTGGGCGGCCTAGAGAACTCTTAGTGTACCCGAGCTGTCTTGTCTCTTTATGTTCACTTTTGTGTTAATAAATGTGTGTGTGGTGTAACCCAGCATTTAAATCCTCGTCCTTTTTCTTCCCTCGCCGTGTGCCATTGGAGAGGCGCATGGAGAGTTCATGACAGGTGGACTCCCATTAAGCTGTAGAAACATCTCAAGGATGATCAGTGGAAACAGGATGCACCTGAGCTCAATTCTGAGGTTCATGGCAAAGGCTGTGAATACTTACGCACATGTGATTTCTTAGTTTTTTATTTTTAATAAATTTTAAAAAAAATCTAAAAAAAACCTTTTTTTTCACATTGACATTATGGGGTATTGTGTGTAGAATTTCGAGGAAAAAATAAATAAATTTAATCCATTTTGGTATACGGCTGTAACATAACAAAATGTGGAAAAAGTTAAGCACAGTGAATACTTTCTGGATTCACTGTAGTGATGTATCGAGAGAGGCCTGAGATGGCTGGCTCTCTTCCTATATAGGCCGGTGTGATGACGGCACCAGCCAGCTGCGTCATCACGCTGCTCTCTGGTGTTAACCCCTTCACTGCATTCACCCCCTTCCCCCCTTGGAAAAACACAGAACACTTTAATAAACTGACACCCTCCCCAATTTGGCATAAACAACAACATTCAACAAACTTAACTAGGGTTAGCATGTGGACCGCCGCTGAACCCAACGCGGCTGAGTGGATTATTCTGCCACTCATCCTGGCAGCCGCGTTCCTACCTAACCAGTCCTTTTTTCTTAGTCTTCCATGGGGAAGGCAGTTCTGCTGGAGGGGCCTTGTAGCAGGCCTGTGGCGGATGCGACCCTGGAGATGCTGGGTCCCCTGGATCGGGACCATTCTTCATAACACTACAGTCTGGGTCCCACGCTGCACAAGCTGCCTCCTGTGAAGCCTCACCATCTGGAGCAGCTACTCAGATGTGCCAGAGATGATTTATGTGCTGCACTGAACCGTTCATCAATCTGAAGCTCACTGGTCCCAGCTGTGCCACAATCCTCATGGTCGTCGGCGGTGCCATAGATCGTGATGTGTTCGGCTGCAGGCCCGGACACTCAACTTTGCGGACTTGAACCTAGTCCATTACCTTAACAGGCATCTTGCTTGGTTGCACATGCCGTTGAGGTCGCAGTGATGCCACATCCACGTCCGTTGCGGAGCATCCTTTGGGTTGTAACGGCTCTGCCGTTGCCATGTTGATCACGGACTCTTCACCCAACGCTACAATAGCAGTCCCTGGAGGCCAAAGCTGGTCGTGGGTCCTGAAGGCGTCCGGTGTCACTCCTGTGTCACTCACTGTTACAGACTTTTCACCCGTTGGCACAGCCATGGTTCCAGTAGACTGGTGCTGAGCGAGGATTCTGAAGCAGTCCAGTTCCTTCTCTCCTTTGTCTGACGTATGTTGCCGTGTCATGTCGTTATCATCACAGTTAACATCTGTATTGGGGTGGTGTGTCTCGGGATCCTCTGTGTGCCTGCAACACCACAGCGGCTCCCATGGGCTCATGCTGGCCGAGCATCTGAGGCAAGTCCGGCTGCTGTCCCCCCTCCGGGCAGCATTCCTCCTGCACACACGGGATGGCTGTTTTCTTGCCCCACTCAACATCATCATCACCAGTGTGTATTGCATCCCAACCACTGTGGCCAGCCAAGCCGCATCCATTACTGTTGCGGATGGAGAAACCCAGTCAGTAGAAGAGGTTACATCCTAGTATGCTGTCACCATGCGTAGCCACTTGAAACTTGAAGTCATAAACCACTATCAATGTGTAGCAGACCATTAGCATAATGGTCTTTATGTTGCTAACTCTGTGACCACCATATCCATACAGCGCCACTGGGTTCTTTTTAACTGGGTGGTTGGGGAAAAATTTCTTCTCCGTGGCCCAGTTTAACATTGACCTCACGGCAGCGGTGTTGAGCAATAGTGGCACAGCAACGTCGTCCAACTCTACCGTGCTCTATACATACGTGTTCTCAGGGCTTACTGCGTGGATGGTCGTCACTGGCGGGCGACTTTGCTTGACTGGTGGGCTCCACTTCTTGCAATGCTGTCCTCTTGCCGGGCAAAAACATGCTGTCTCATGGTGTGTCAGGGAACCACAGTTACCACATGTGGGGCCTCTCAAAGTGGTCCTCCTGTCCACGGCGTTCATCTCAAACTCTTCTGCTGTGCCACTGTGTTCCTCCATGCCCACCGCGTAGGTTAGCAGCATCTGTCCTGGCTGTCACTGCTGTTGGCGCACACCTAGCTCCGATGCTAGCTTATCTGCTGACTCAAGCTGGAACAGTAGCTCGATTGTGTTAGCTAGCGTCATGTCATTTGGCACCGTTAGCATCTTCGCCCGCAGCCACGGGTTGTTCGTGTGCTCGGCCAATTGATCCCGCACCATTTTGTCCTCCAAAAGCCCAAATCTGCACATAAGATAAGATAAGATAAGATAAGCCTTTATTAGTCCCACAATGGGGAAATTCCAGGATTGCAACAGCACAGGGATAGCAACACTCAGAGCAATAATCAGAAGGCAAGAAAAAACAACATCTAGTAAACATATGTCCATATTACTATAAATATATACTGTATATATAGACACAGTGCAGAGCATTATGGTTGGTTGGTGAATGTGCAGTAGAAAGTCTAAGCTCTCTCTCCGCGGATGCAGCGGGCCAGCTGGAAGTCTTTGGGCATGATGGTGACCCCCTTAGCGAAGAAGAGACCACCAGGTGGGCCTCACTGGCCTCCTGCAGAGCCATGACGGCGAAGCTCAGGAAACGCGGGACGGTCTTGAAGTCCTGAGCGATCTCCCTCACCAGGCGCTGGACGGGCAGCTTACGGATGAGCAGCTCCGTGGATTTCTGGCAGCGACGGATCTCTCTCAGAGCCACGGGCCTGTGACGGCGAGGCCTCTTCACTCTGCCGGTGGCCGGAGCGCCTCTCCGAGCAGCCCTGGTGGCTAGCTGTCTCCTGGGGGGCTTCTTCCTCCAGTAGATTTTACGGGCGGTCTGCTTGGTTCTTGCCATCGCTCTTTATTATTCTGTCTTATATTTCTTGCATGCCTCCTAAACTCCAGCCCGGCACCCGCGTCGTTTTCGCTACAGCTCCCGGTATGTCGAGTTTCCCATTAGCTCCGGGCGGCGGCCAAGTGCTAGCTAGCACTAGCTCCTCCCCGCTGTAGCGTCTCCCGCTGCAAACCGTGGCTCCGTCCGCCGACCCGGGAGACCCCCGGGGCGATCTGTGCGTCCGTGATATATATATACAGAGTGAAAGGTGTAGAAAGAAGAAGGAAGATTAAAAAAAAAGGCTGTTGCAACAGGCAGCCGACTCGTGTGGCGCCGCCGGTCCGGCGGAACCGGGGAAAAAAAAAAAATGCTACCCAGATGACGAAGGTCTGTGACAAATTCTTGGGTGGACTCACCAATTCCCTGTTGCCACTTGCGAAATCTTATGTGCCATGCCAACACATTGTCTGGTGTAGCAAAGTAGTTAGCTAGCAGTTCCACAGCCTCATTGAATGAGTCCGTTGGTCCAAGCATATGAAAAATGCGCTGACCTTCAATGCCCAGGTTGTGGACCAATAGAGCTTGTTTTCGTCCCTTGTCCAACTTGCCCAAATCCAACACTGCAATGTACGCCTCAAAGGTGTCGAGCCAGCATGGGCAAGGAATGGATGGCTCACCGGGGTACTCGAGAAACAATCTCAGTGGCCTCAGGCATGCCTCCACGGTTTAACTCTCATTGCCAAATGTTATGTCTACAAACCTGACAATGACCAACGGATGAGAGAGCTGTGTTGGAACTGAACTTTACTGCATAAACTGTTAATATCACAACACATGCAAATGAGCACTCAGCTCCTTATGTAGTGATGTATCGGGAGAGGCCTAAGATGGGCAGCTCTCTCCTTATATCCTATAGAACATCTCGAATCTGCCCAGCTGCTGCATCTCATGCAGTTTGATTTCAGGCTGAACCACTCAACGGAGATTGCATGTTATTACTTTATTGAAACGATTAAAGAAAATCTGAACGGGGGGGGGGGGGTAGGAGCCATCATTTTAGACTTGCATAAAGCCTTTGATACAGTCAGTCATTCAGTCCTTCTTTCTCAACTATCAGGATATAAACAGTCCATGAATACCCTTAGCTAGTTAAAATCTTATCTGTCTAGTCGCTCCCAGTGTGTGCACATAAACAATATACTGTATCCCAATCAAAGGCATACACCATGGGTGAACCACAAGGCTCAATCTTAAGCCCACTGCTGTTTACTTTGTATATTAATGATTTGCCATCAGTATGTGAAAATGACATAAAAATTCAGATGTGTGCAGATGACAGTCGTCTACACATGAGAAGGATGCCAAACAAGTGGCTGACGAGTTAATGATAGCAATGGAGAAAGTGTCAAAATGGCTTAATCAATCATGCCTCACTCTGAACGCAGAGAAAACAGCTACCATGTACTTTGCCAGCAAACAAAACTATACACACTATCCGACTATGCACCTCACTGGTGGCTGTGGCGCAGGTGTAGTTTGACCAACTACTGATCGGAGGGTCAGGGGTTCGATTCCCACTCTATCTGCAGTCTGCAAGTTGAAGTGTTCTTGAGCAAGACACTTAACCCCCAGTTGCTCCTGGTGGGTCAGGCCAGCGCCGGTGTATGGCAGCTCTGCCGTCATCAGTGTGTGAATGGGTGGATAGCAGGATCTGTAAAGCGCTTTGGTCATCTAGAGATGAGAAAAGGCACTATATAAGTGAACACCATTTATCATAACTGTAAATGGAGCAAATATAGAAAATATAACAATTCAATTCAACTTTATTTATATAGCGCCATTTCACAACAACAGTCATCTCATAGCACTTTCAACTGTAGGGGAAACCCCCACAGATGCAGAAAACTCCCAGCAATCCCCTGTGAGCAAGCACTTGGCAACGGTGGAGAGTTAAAACTCCCTTTTAACAGGAAGAAACCTCCAGCAGAACCAGGCTCAGGGAGGGGCAGTCATCTGCTGCGACTGGCTGGGGGGTGAGGGGATAGAGAAGATGAAAAGAACAGACATGTAGAGAGCAAACAGCACGATGGGGACTCAATCTATGGGAGAGAACAAACAGATGTTAATGACCAGCAAAAAAAATATATACATATATATTTCACTGAGAGTGAAGAAAGGAGTGAAGCCCAGTGCATTATTGGAGGTCCCCCAGCTGTCTAAACCTATTAGCAGTATAACTAAGGGAGGGTTCAGAAACACATGATCCCTCCTTAATTGTAGGCTATATCAAAAAGGAAGGTTTTAACCCTATTCTTAAAAACAGAGATCGAGTCTGGCTCCCGAATCCAGATTGGCAGCTGGTTCCACAGGAGAGGAGCTTGATAACTGAAGGCTCTGCCTCCCATTGTACTTTTGGAGATTCTAGGTATTACAAGTAATCCTGCATTTTGGGAGTGTAGTGCTCTGTTAGGATAGTATGGTAGCATCAGATCTTTTAAATAAAAAGGGACCTGACTGTTTAGAGCTTTGTAAGTAAAAAGAAGGATTTTAAACTCAATTCTGAACTCTATGGGAAGCCAATGAAGGGAGGCCAGAACCGGAGAGATATGATCTCTCTTTCTAGTACCTGTTAAAATTCTTGCTGCAGCATTTCGGATCAACTGAAGACTTTTTAAAGATGTTTTAGGACAACCTGATTCTAAAGAGTTACAATAATCTAATCTAGAGCTAACAAAAGTGTGGATCAGTTTCTCAGCATCACTCTGAGACAAGATGCTCCTAATCTTGGCAATATTACGCAAATGATAGAAGGCAGTCTTAGAAACGAATTAAATATGTGAATTGAAAGACAGATCTTGATCAAAAATAACTCCAAGGTTCCTCACAGAGCTATTAAGAGAGAGTAACCACATCCAAACTAAAAGTTTGATTTGGAAAGGTATTTCTAAGGTTTTTTCAACCAACAAGAATGACTTCAGTCTTATCTGAATTTAATAGCAGGAAATTGCAAGTCATCCATGCTTTGATTTCCTTAAGACAAGCTTCTAACTTGGCTAATTGATTACAATCATCAGGCTTCATTGACAGGTATAATTGTGTGTAATCTGCATAACAATGAAAATGTATACATTCATTCATTCATTTATTCATTCTTCTTCTTCCGCTTAATCCTTTTCGGGTCGCAGGGGGGCTGGTGCCTATCCCAGCATCTTTGGGCAAGAGGCAGGGTACACCCTGGACAGATCGCCAGTCCATCACAGGGCCAACACAGAGAGACAGACAACCACTCACTCTCACAGTCATACCTAAGGACAATTTAGAATCCCCAGTTTGATGCCAATTAACCTAACTTGCATGTTTTTGGCATGTGGGAGGAAACCGGAGAAATCCCGGAGTAAACCTACGCAGACAAGGGGAGAACATGCAAACTCCACACAGATCACTGTTGGTCGGGGGCTGGGATCGAACCCAGGATCCCCCAGCCAAGGGTGAGTTGCTGTGCTGCCGCAGTGCTAGCCACTGTGCCACCGCACCGCCCTGAAAATGTGTCATCTGCATAACAATGAAAATGTATACAGTGCTTTCTAATAATGTTGCCTAACGGAAGCATATATAAACTAAAAAGAGTAGGGCCTAGCACAGATCCCTGTGGAACTCCATGACTGAGCTTTGAGTTGAAAGAAAACTCATTATTGACATGAACAAACTGGACCCTATCAGATAAATAAGATCTAAACCACTGTAACAAAGTTCCATTAAGTCCAACATAGTGTTCTAATCTATCAAGTAGAATATTATGATCAATAGTATCAAAAGCTGCACTAAGGTCTAAAAGGACAAGAACAGAAACAAGTCCATTATCAAATGCGATAAGGAGGTCATTAGTGACCTTCACTAAGGCTGTTTCAGTACTATGATGGATTCTAAACCCAGAATGAAACTCTTTAAGTAAACCATTTCCCTGCAAGTGGTCAAATAATTGCATAGCAACAACTCTTTCTAAGATTTTTGAAATGAAAGGGAGATTAGAGATTGGTCTATAGTTAGCTAAAACTCCTGGATCCAACGTTGGCTTTTTGAGTAAGGGTTTAATTACAGCCATTTTAAAAGCCTGCAGTACATGGCCTAAAGTTAATGAAGAATTGATTATTTGAAAAATAAAGCTACCAATAAGTGGGAAGACTTCTTTAAATAACCTGGTAGGAATAGGGTCTAAAAGACAAGTTGAAGGCTTGGATGAGGAAATTATTTTGTCTGACTCTAAAAGGTCAATTGGAGTAAACTCATCCAAACAGATATCAATTGAAGGAGTAGTAGTAGTTACTGTATTTAAGTTAACGGTGCGAAAAATCTGATTGATTTTATCTCTGATAGATGAAATTTTATTATTGAAAAAGTTCATAAAGTCCTGACTAGTAAGCTCTAAGGGAATGCTAGAATTGACAGAGTCCTGACTCTTTGTCAGCCTGGCTACAGTGCTGAAAAGAAACCTGGGATTATTCTTGTTCTCTTCTATTAATGCAGAATAATAACTCATTCTAGCTTTTCTAAGAGATTTTTTTATAAATTAAAAGATGATTTCTCCAAGCTAAATAGATTTCATCTAAATTAGTGGAGCGCCATTTTCGTTTTAATTGACGGGTCTTCTGTTTTAAGCCACGAGTTTCCGTGTTGAACCAAGGGGTTAGAAATCTCTGATTAGACTTTTTCTTTTTTAAAGGGGCCACCAAGTCTAGAGTCTGATGCAGAGAAGCTGTAACACTATCTGCCATGCTATCAATTACAGAAGGAGCAAGCTGTCTATAGCTTATTTCCGTTGTGTTGACACATGGCATAGAGGAAACAATCTGCATAAATTTGGTAACAACATCATCTGAGAGGCATCTACTGTAGTAATATTTTTCTTTAGGAGCCAAATAGTCAGAAATAGTAAAATCAAAGGTTAACAGACAATGGTCTGACAGTACAGGGTTGTGAGGAGACACTACCAGATTTTCTATTTCTATGCCATACTGTATGTCATAACAAGGTCCAACATATGGTGGAGATAATGGGTAGAATTTCTGAGATAACCCCATCGAGTCTAATATTGAATTAAATGCCATATTAAGGCAATCACTATCTACATCTACATGTATATTAATGTCCCCTACTACAACTGTTCTATCTGATTTCAGCACTAAATCAGCTAAGAATTCAACAAATTCGGATAAAAACTCTGAGTAGGTTGATGGAGGACGATAAACTATGGCAAATAAAATTGGGTTTAGCCTAAAATTGCTAAAATGCCCAATACTGAGGACCAGGCCCTCAAAGGAATGA
The DNA here is from genome assembly GCA_020510985.1 of Pholidichthys leucotaenia. Classification (NCBI taxonomy): domain Eukaryota; kingdom Metazoa; phylum Chordata; class Actinopteri; order Cichliformes; family Pholidichthyidae; genus Pholidichthys; species Pholidichthys leucotaenia. Next base: position 123,186,085 of record CM035842.1, read on the forward strand.
TAACGTGTTTTTTGCTTTACATTAACTAGTAATTTGGAATGGTAAATTGTTGCTACTCCTCCTCCACAACCAGAACTTCTGGGATTTTGACAGTTTAAATAACCAGAGGGAGTTGATTCATTTAAACCAACATAATCCTCTTGTCCTAACCAAGTCTCTGTAAGGGATATTAAATCAATCTGATGATCAATTAACAGATCATGGACTAGCAGAGACTTGGGAGTTAGAGACCTAATATTTAACAAACCACATTTAATTTTTAAATTATGAGGAGGAACAGAGGCCAAATCATTCAATTTAGAGGCTTCATGTTTAATTTGAGTTTTACCAACTTTTTGTTTAATCACTTTGGGATGCTTATACATTATATTTTTATTTACTTTGGAGGGAGCAGACAATGATTCTCTGATGGGGAAGACAGGGACTAAGTTGAGGGGTGGCGGATGAAGAGGAGCTGCAGAGAGGGGTGTAAGATTGCGACTCTGCTTCCTGGTCCCAACTCTGAGTAGTCAAGGTTTTGGAAATTTGGATAAAAATGATGCCAGATTGTTAGATAAAAGAGACGCACCATCCAAAGTGGGATGGACGCCGTCTCATCTAATAAGACCAGGTTTTCCCCAAAATGAGTTCCAATTGTCTATGTAGCCCACATTGTTTGCAGGACACCACACAGACAGCCAGCGGTTGAAGGATGACAAGTGGCTAAACATGTCATCACTGGTCAGATTGGGGAGGGGCCCAAAGAATACTACAGAGGCAGACATTGTTTTTGCAAAGTCACACACCGATTCCACGTTAAGTTTTGTGACTTCCGACTGCCGGAGTCGGATGTCATTAATGCCGGCGTGGATAACAACTGTGGAGTATTTACAGTTACTTTTAGCCAGCATTTTCAAATTTGACTCGATGTCACCTGCTCTGGCCCCAGGAATGCATTTGACTATGGCCGCTGGAGTTTCTAGGTTCACGTTTCTGACTACAGAGTCACCAATGATCAGAGTTTTTTCCTCAGCGGGTGTGTCGCTGAGTGGGGAAAAACGATTAGAAACATGAACAGGTTGGTGGTTAACCGGGACTTTGCGACTAGGCTTCCTTCTCACCGTCACCCACCCATTCTCCTCACTGCTGAAGAGGACCGGAGGACCACTAGCAGGCCGCCCTATGCTAGGGAGCTCCGCTGCAGCTAAGGGACGTCCGTCAAGATTAACTGGCGCAGACGGTGTTTCAATGCAGCGGAGCCGGGATTCCAAATCAGACAACCTCGCCTCGAGCACCTCAAAAAGACAAAGTAACAGAGTTTAAGTATTTGGGTGTCACGTTAGATCCCACACTCAGCTTTAAAAAGCATATAAAACGGATGAGCTGCACTCTAAAATATAACCTTGCAAACTTTCGTTTCATCATAAACTCACTTACTTTAAAAGCATCAAAAAAATTTCTGAATGCCATGATTTTGACACATTTCTCCTACTGCATCTCTTGCTGGTCACAAGCCAATAGTACGACTCTGAAACTCTTGGAGTTCCTGTATAAACAATCCATCAAAATTCTGGATAAGAAGACACGACAGTATCATCATTGTGGTATACTTGCCAAAAATAAGACATTAAGCTTTGAAAACAGGATCATGTATGCAAATATACAGTTGATCTTTGAAATTATCCATGGTTCTGCACCCCCGCCCCTTAAGACTTGCACGGTGGCGCAGTGGTTAGCACTGCGGCAGCACAGTTTACCCTTGGCCGGGGGATTGTGGGGATCGTGGGATCGTGGGTTCGATCCCAGCCCCCGACCAACAGTGATCTGTGTGGAGTTTGCATGTTCTCCCCGTGTTGTGTGGGTTTACTCCGGGATTTCTCCGGTTTCCTCCCACATGCCAAAAACATGCATGTTAGGTTAATTGGCTGTTCTAAATTGTCCCTAGATATTTGTTTCCTATAGGCCCTTAGAATAGAGGGTTAGTATTAATGAAAGCACTTTGAGTGGTCTTTGTGACTAGAAAAGCGCTATATAAGTGCAGGTTAGTTAGTTAGTTAGTTAGTACCTGACTTCTGAACAGAATACCAGAGTAACAAGGTCTTCCTCTAGGTGACATTGTTGCATCCCTCTATGTAAAACTGCTTTTGGACAATCAGCATTCTCATACAAAGCTATAACGGAATGGAACAAGTTCCCCACTGCTTTGAAGACCAAAACAAATTACAGAGACTTTACCACAGAGACTAAATGGATTTTAAGTAATCAAGCCTACCAGCATTGACTCTCTCCCTTAAATGGGATCGTGAAATTGTACTCCTAAATTGTTTTTTTTATGTGTGCCGTCTCTCTTATCTTTTTACCTTTAAACATACACCCTGCTTGTTTCAGGGTCAACAGTTTCTGAAACCTGACCTGAATTGTTTTCTATATGTGCTGTTTTTCTTTTAGTATCCTCCTGCCTGCCCCAAGGACTACAAAATGGAAATTAGTGAGAATGCTATAATCTGGTACAGAGCGTCTTTACCCTGTGTTTAATGTTTTTTCTGTACATAGTCTCTGACAAATAAGCCAATAAATTAAAAACACCTAACATATAGGCGGCGTGACAACGGCACCAGCCAGCTGCGTCATCACGCCGCTCCCTGGTGTTAACCCCTGCACTAGTTACTATGTAAAAATCTTTAACTCCTTGCACGTGAGGAAAAAAAGTTCAGTAGAGGTGAGCCTCTTACCTTCCAGCTGTACGTGCTTTCTCCTCTTCACTTCCCATTCACTGTCTACAGTGATGTGTACAAACATTTTGGGGGGCAGGAGCTTAGACAAAAAAAAGGGCATGCTTAAATACCGAAAAAAGTAAAGTTACATACAGTAGCGCAAATTTTACTGTACTTACTTGGTATCAGTTTTATTTTAATACCTATATACTCATGGAGATATTTAATACCCCATAGATGTTTATAAAATTATCAACATGGTCTTCATCATTAATTATATATTTACAGGACAAAATGTCAATGACAAAAAATGGGCAAAAATAAATCTCTGTTCAAGATAACATTTGCAAAAATCTGAAAAAGGCTTTTCTTTCAATAAATAAAATATTAAGTCTCCATTCAAATAATTAAAATGATCCAAAATCCTCCCCTCTGGTTAACCTGCCACCCTCCATCCCCATAAAGACAGCAAGGACAGCTTGTAAAGGACAACTTGGTATGTCAGTGAGAGGATAGTAACAAATGTACAAGAAAAATCGTGAAAATTTGAGAAAAAAGTTGAAAATTTTATAGAAAAAGTCGCACATTTATGAGAATATTGTTGTAAAGTTGTGGGGGGGATAGCAAGTTTATCAAAAAATATGGCAAATTTATTTTTTAAAAAAAGTAATACATTTACTACAACAGTAATAAATTTGCCAGGAAAAAGTTGGAAATTTATATATCAAAATTTATAACTTTTCAAGAAAAATGTTTTTTACAAGAAAAAGCTCTATAACTGCTGAGAAAATTGGACATTTGAGAGCAAAAAGTTAAAAAAAATGTATAAAAACGTAGAAAATTGGCATTTTTTCTTGTAAATGTGTGACTTTATTGCTAAATTGACATGTAAATTTATGATTTTTTTCTTGGAAATGTGGGGGGGTTGGCAGTTGGAAGTTTTTCTCATGAAAATGTCACTTTTTCTCATAAATTTTGGACTTGCTCATAGTAAATTTGTGACTTTAAATTGTAAATTAACAATTTTTTATCATATTTTTGCACCTTTATTCTTGCAAATTTGCCCTGAAATTACATTTACACTGTATGCTAAATTTATAACCACTATCCTCCTCGTTCAAAAAAAAACTTCACAATGGCAACACAAAATGTCGAAGTTTAGGGCAATGAAAATACAGAAGTGTCTGCAGATACAGAGTACCTGAGCCACTGCCTTAAAACACTAACCTGAAACTCTGCTTGAAGGAGACAAGGAGGCACAGGCTGTAACTGAGGTCTGTGTGCAAACAAAGCTGAGGGGAGGAGGGGTGATGGGAGAGGGATTTGGTACTCAGGTAGCAGGTCATACGGCGTTATTTGAACATTAAAATACAGTTATCACACGGTAAAACACATATGATCGGCAAATGGTGTCTCCATGCAGTAAAATTAAAATCTATAATACCTTTAAAAAAAAAAAAAAAACTCTCCAAAAGGGCACTTCAGGGGGGCAAAGGGACAGTCTTAGGGCTTCCCTAAAAAGTCCATCAGACAGCTGCAGTTGGTTCAGAATGGTGCAGCTCGAGTCCTCACTAAGACCAAAAAAAGTGGATCATATAACTCCAGTTCTCAGATCGTTACACTGGCTTCCTGTCCGTCAAAGAATAGATTTCAAAATACTGCTGTTGGTTTATAAACCTCTGAATGGTTTAGGGCCAAAATACATTTCAGATCTGCTAGTCCATTATGAACCACCCAGAGCCCTCAGATCATCAGGGTCAGGCCTACTATCTGTGTCCAGAGTTAGAATCAAATATGGTGAGGCAGCGTTTAGTTTTTATGCCTCTCACATGTGGAACAAACTCCCAGAAAGCATCAGGGCTGCTGAAACTCTCAGCTGCTTTAAATCCAGGTTAAAAACGCTCCTATTTGCCACGGCCGTTGAGTAGAACAATTGTTAATCTCCTACAATGCACTGTAAATTTTATTTCTGTCGTATTCTATTTTAGCATGTTTTTGTTTCTCTTTACTTTTTAGTTTGCTTTTAAATTCTTATGTATTCCTTTTGAAACTTGCTGTAATGCTTTAATGTTTTTATGTAAAGCACTTTGAATTGTCTTGTACACAGAATGTGCTATACAAATAAACTTGCCTTGCCTTGCCTTCTCTTCATATCAATGTGTGCATATGTGTGATTATTTATGGGAAACGCTGGGTGCATTGCAATGCATTTTTTGGCTAAAAACTTTTAAAACGAGCAGATGTTCATCCTTCCATCCATCCATCTTCTACCACTATGAGCAGGTGTGTGTCAAATAAAAACAGATCCAGCAACTAAACGATATTTTTCTCACCTGAACAATTGCTCTGTTTTCAATATATTAAAGTAGACCTACTCTAAATAAACCCGTTTAGTGTCTAGGCAGCACCATGTTAGGTTTGTTTACATCCTACAGGAGTTGTCTTTAGTGGACAACTGGTCCAGTAAAAGCAGTTCTGGGTTTGTGCTGCTGTAAAAGACTGTAGATGGGCTAGGAGAGCTGCCAATCAATGAAGATTCAGCACGAAGTCGGAAGTGCCTTTTTGTAAGTGATTCAGTTACTTACTTAATTACTTAATTACTTACTTACAGTAAGTAATTCAGTGCAGTATGCATTTACCCATAACAACTAGTACATTCGAACAACTCGTTTCTGAACATTAATCGTGAATTTGGGGTCATGCCAGACTAGCTAGGCCAGGTCTGCATCAGGTCTGTAATACGCTATAGCAGGGGTGGGCAATCATGTGCCATGAGGGGCATTCCACTGCAGGTTTTCTGTTCCACCTAGTTTCTTCAGCAGCTGGTTTCAATGATTAACAATCCTTGAAGCTGATCAGAGCAAACACCTGCTGAAGAAACTGGGTGGAACAGAAAACCTGCAGTGGAATGACCCTCACTGCCCATCCCTGGGCTATAGTCACAGTGGTGTGAAAAAGTGCTTGCCCCCTTCCTGATTTCTAATTTTTTTTGTATGTTTGTCACACTTAAATGTTTCAGATCATCATCCATCCATCCATCCATCTTCTTTTTCTTAATCCTTTTCGGGTCACGGGGGGTGCTGGAGCCTATCCCAGCATCCACCCTGGACAAACAAATTTAAATATTAGACAAAGATAACACAAATAAACACAAAATGCAGTTTTGAAATGAAGGTGTTTATTATTATTTTTTTTTTTTTTTGCGTGCATGGAAAGAAAATCCTATCTATAGTCATTATAGACACATATAGCGTGATTGTCTGCCAGTGTGAATGACCTGCTCCATGAGCAGGCGGAACGTTTTTAGTCCGTGGCTATACGGCTCGCTCTCTCTGCCGGAGAGCGAGCCGTATTTACAGTCATAAATACGTATTTACAGCCGTATTTACTGCTCCCAGGGCAGCACGGTGGCACAGTGGTTAGCACAGTGGCAGCACAGCAAGAAGGTCATGGGATCGATTCCACCCTTGACCATCGTGGGTTCGATCCCACCCCCAGACCATCGGTGACCCTTCTGTGTGGAGTTTGCATGTTCTCCCCGTGTCTGCGTGGGTTTACTCCGGGCACTCCGGTTTCCTCCCACATGCCAAAAACATGCAAGTTAGGTTAATTGGCATCAAAACTGGGGATTCTAAATTGTCCTTAGGTATGGATGTGAGAGTGAATGGTTGTTTGTCTCTCTGTGTTGGCCCTGCGATGGACTGGCGATCTGTCCAGGGTGTACCCTGCCTCTCGCCCAAAGATGCTGGGATAGGCTCCAGCCCCCCCGCGACCCGAAAGGATTAAGCGGTAGAAGATGGATGGATGGATGGATGGTGTTTATTATTAAAGCAAAAAAAAAAATCAAACCTACATGCCCCTGTGTGAAAAAGTGATTGCCCCCTAAACCTAATAACTGCTTGGGCCACCCTTAGCAGCAACAATTGCAATCAAGCATTTGCGATAACTAACAATGAGTCTTTTTACAGTGCTGCAGGAATTTTGGCCTACTCATCTTTGCAGAATTGTTGTAATTCAGTCACATTGGAGGGTTTTCGAGCGTGAACCACCATTTTTAAGGTCATGCCACAGCATCTCAATCGGATTCAGGTCAGGACTTTGATTAGGCCACTCCAAAGTCTTCATTTTGTTTTTCTTAAGCCATTCAGAGGTGGACTTGCTGGTGTGTTTTGCATCATTGTCCTGCTGCAGAGCCCAAGTGCGCTTCAGCTTGAGGTCACGAACAGATGGCTGGACATTCTCCTTCAGGATTGTTTGGAAGACAGCAGAATTCATGGTTTCATTTACCACAGCAAGTCTTCCAGTTCCTGAAGCAGCAAAACAGCCCCAGACCATCACACTACCACCACCATATTTTGCTGTTGGTATGATGTTCCTTTTCTGAAATGTTGTGTTACTTTTACGCTGGATGTAATGGGACACACACCCTCCAAAAAGTTCAACTTTTGTCCCGTCAGTCCACAGAGTGTTTTCCCAAAAGTCTTGGGAATCATCAAGATGTTTTCTGGCAAAACAGAGACAAGCCTTTATGTTCTTTTTGCTCTGCAGTGGTTTTCATCTTGGAACTCTGCCATGCAGGCCATTTTTGCCTAGTCTTTTTCTTATGGTGGAGTCATGAACACTGACCTTAACTGAGGTGAGGCCTGCAGTTCTTCGGATATTGTTGTGGGGTCTTTTGTGACCTCCTGGATGAGTCATCGCTGCGCTCTTGTGGTAATTTTGGTCAGCCAGCGGTTCGGATCCCGCTCTCCCCAGATATCCTGCCGTTGTGTCCCTAGGCAAGACACTTTACCCACCTTGCCTCCAGTGTCCATAACACTGGGTATGAATGTGTATAAATGTCAGGTGGTGGCCGGAGGCTGTTGGCCTGGATTGGCTGCCACGTTTCCATCAGCCTGCCCCAGGGCAGCTGTGGCTACAGCAGTAGCTTGCCACTACCACTGTCTGTCTGGAGTGAATGAATAATGTATCTGTAAAAAGCGTCTTTGAATGTCTATGATAAAGCGCTATATAAATCTGATGTATTGTTATTATTATGTGCAAAATTAAAAAAAATAAATACCGTATTTTTCGACTATACAGCGCACTGGATTATAAGGTGCAATATCAATGAACGGTCTATTTGATGATCTATTTTCATACATAAGGCGCACCGGATAATAAGGCGCATAAAGCAAAACAAAACAGTCAGCTAAGTCAAACTTTATTCAACTCACAATAACTCTCAACATTGTTCAGTTGTAACACATAAAATACAAAACAATACACTCACTTTTTTCAGTGCATTCCTCTTCCACAAATCCATCAAATTCTTCATCTTCAGTGTCTGAGTTTAACAGTTGGGCGATTTCGGCATCAAACATGCCCGGATCCCTCTCGTCATTTTCCGAGTCAGTCTCATTACTGTTATTTAGCTGTTCAGTGATGATTCCACCCTTCGTGAAAGCTCGGACGACACCTGAGACTGATACCTTAGCCCAGGCATCCACGATCCATTGGCAGACAGTGGCGTAACTCGCCCGGCATTGCCTCCCTGTCTTGGCGAATGTGTGTTTGCCTTCTGTCATCCAATGCTCCCATGCAGCTTGCAATTTAACTTTGAACGACCTGTTGACACCAATATCTAGCGGCTGGAGTAATTTGGTTAATCCACCCGGAATGATGGCAAGCCTCGAATTAGTTTGCTTCACTTGGGTTTTGACAGTATCGGTGAGATGGGCGCGCATGGAGTCGCAGATCAATAGGGATGGAGATTTGTGGAAAAAGCCATAGTCTTATAGTCCGAAAAATACGGTATTACTCTGTGAGGCTCCTGACTATGGTAGCCGTAATGCTCCGACAATCCATCAAGCGGTGCGGCTTCATAGCTTACCAAAGTCGTACTAAAACATTTTGACAGATTTTTGAGCGCCGTGTACCACATAAAATTGGTTCGAGGTCAGTAAGCACAACCAGAATTAATACATAAGGCGCACCGGATTATAAGGCGCACTGTCGATTTTTGAGAAAATTAAAGGATTTTAAGTGCGCCTTATAGTCTGAAAAATACGGTAGTATAAAATTAACATATTCATACATATGTGTTTTCTGCACCCCCCCCCCCCCCCCGGAAAAATATGTTGCCACCGCACCAAGGTCTTTAAGCCAGAACACTGTATTCTGTGAATACCATTAAGAACAATGCATCACAACATCCTTAGGAAATTTGGTATTTATTCATAATATACTATTATACCAGCATCACTTCTTATATTTAGATCTGATCAGAATGTTAAAATAAACTAGTCTGTCCCACCCTTGTCTGTTGCTCAACTTGTTGCTTTAGTATGGGCCTATCTTTATAACATGTCAATTATGTCAAGTCAGACACGTGCTTTCATTAGCAAGCATTAATATCAGGGACAGGTATAGAATGCTGTATGCATGTTACAAGCTCTTTAGCAAATATAATTCAATTTTCAGACAGGAGTTGGAAAAAAATTTGTGCAATTGTAGAAGAGCTTGGAAATGAAGAGGCGATTTGATTTTTAAACAAAGTTTAATAATCAGCTCTCCTAACAAGTCTCATCTGGTGCAGAGTGGCAGAAGGAGAAAAGAGGCAGAATGTCTCCAGCTCACTGGCTTTATACTTGCACACAACAAAAGACATGCATAACAAAGGCTGACATCCCTCATTATCTTAATCCCCCCATTGTCTTGGTATTTCCTCTCCTCGCCTTAGGGGGTGAGGGTGGCTCCTCCGGTCTCCTCCGCCGTGTCTGGGAACGTCTTTGTTCTTCACTCGGCGGTTGAGAGCCTTTGTCCTTTCAGAGGTGTGAAGTCCTTTACATATGTAATTGCTAAACATTTCCACATGCTTCAACATATGTAGGTTATGGAATATATGATTAATATAGACCACAGGCCCCCCAAACAACTAAGAAAAGACAATGGAAAGGTTCACAGTCTAAGATAATTACTATGACATACTAAGTGTTACATCTCTTGCCACGGCAGAAACTTTCCAGCAGCCATGCTCCTAAGAGAGTTCAGTGGTAATCATAACAGCATAGTAAAATCATAAGTCCGTCCTAAACTGTTGCAGCACAATTAGTGAACAACTGTGGAGTGGTTTGCATCAGTCCCTGTGCTGTCTGGGTTTTAATCTTCTCCCAAAACTGCTGTAGGTTGGTTTAGGCGCCCTGCTGGGACCTTCTTGTGAGGAATCTGCAGTGTGGGAAGGAGAGTGGTTAATTGTTCCCTGCCGGGGGGCTGAGTCTTTTCTCTTGGGGGGTCTACCCCGCCGAGGTGCTCTCGCCAACTGTGCAGGCTCGTCTTTCAACAAGAAGGCAGGCTTAAGTCTGTCAATGCTGACTGTTTCTTTTCTATCCCCAAAATCAAGCACAAAGTGTTTATCACCATGTTCCAGCACTCTGAATGGCCCATCGTATGCTGGGTGGAAAGTTGGTTTTAAAGCTTCATGCCTAACAAAAACGAACTCAGCGTTTTTTAAAGCTTGAGGGACAAAAACCCGTGGGAAGGAGTGATGAGCTGGACCGGGGAGAGAGTCCGGTCCATTGCTGCCTAAAAACCTTGGGACTGGAAGGTGCCCTGGCTCTGGGTTCTCTGGTAAAAATTCACCTGGAAGCCTGAGAGGTTGTGCAAAGACTAATTCTGCAGGAGAGGCATCTAGATCCTCTTTAGGTGCAGCACGCAACCCCAATAAAACCCAGGGAAGTTTATTTACCCAATTTGTGTCCGTTAGTGAGGCTCTGAGGGCAGCCTTTAAAGATCTGTGAAAACGCTCGCATAACCCGTTAGCCTGAGGGTGATAAGCGGTGGTGCGATGAATTGTTGCCCCTAAGCTGCTGGCCATGGCTGACCAAAGCTCCGAGACAAATTGAGGCCCCCTATCGGACGTGATGTCCGATGGGACGCCGAAGCGTGCTTCCCAGTTTGTCAAAAAAACGCAAGCGACTTCTTCCGCTGTGGTTGCCGCTAGAGGGACTGCCTCTGGCCAGCGTGTGGTGCGGTCTATCATTGTTAACAGGTGTGTGAAACCTTGGGAGGAAGGTAGTGGCCCCACGAGGTCGACATGAACGTGGTCGAACCTTCTAGCAGGGATTGGAAAAGGCTCCAGAGGGGCTTTTGTGTGTTTGTGTATTTTGGCGCGTTGACAAGAAATGCAAGTTTTTGCCCATTCTTTTACGTTTTTGCGCAGGCCTGGCCACACAAACTTTTCGGCGACCATTTTAACCGAGGCGCGCACACCTGGGTGCGCGAGGGAGTGAATTGCGTCGAAAATACGGCGGCGCCATGTAGCTGGTACTAACGGGCGAGGTCGGCCAGTTGAAACATCGCATATTAGGGGGGGCACGCCGTCGCGTAAACCCTTTTTCTCCAGCCTTAACCCTGTTGGTCCAGACAGGAGTGCGCGCACGTCCGCGTCACCGCTTTGTTCCTCCGCCATGGCTGCATAATCTATCCCTGCATGGATAGGTGCTGCATATGTGTCTGCTTTAGTGAAGAATTCTGCTGCTGAGGCAGTATAATCTGTCTCCTCACGCTCTGGTGGTGTCACAGCGCGAGAGAGACAGTCTGCTACTACGTTAAGTTTGCCTGCCACGTGTCGAATGTCTGTGGTGAACTCTGAAATCGCAGCTAGCTGTCTTTGTTGCCTGCCTGACCATGGTTCTGAAATTTTAGCCATAGCAAAGGTGAGCGGTTTATGGTCTACAAAAGCCGTGAAACTCCGCCCTTCTAACCAGAACTGGAAGTGGCGGATGGATAAATGAAGCGCTAGCAGCTCCCTGTCAAAAGTGCTGTATTTACGCTCAGTTTGGTTTAGCGATTTGCTAAAGAATGCTAAAGGTTGCCAGACCCCGCTGACAAGTTGTTCTACAACTGCCCCTATAGCTAAGTCCGAAGCGTCTGTGGTTAGCGCGATGCAGGCCAAGGGATCTGGGTGAACTAACAATGTGGCGTTAGCTAGGGCGCTTTTTACTTCCGCGAAAGCGCGTTCGCGCTCCGGGGTCCATTCAACCGCGTTGGAAGCTTTCTTTTTTTTGAGCGCATCATATAGGGGCTGCATGAGTTGAGCTGCGTGGGGGAGGAAGCGGTTGTAAAAATTAACCATCCCTAAAAATTCCTGTAGCGATTTGACCGTTTGTGGCCGTGGGAAACTTTCTATCGCGTGAACTTTGTCTGGAAGTGGAACTGCCCCCTTCGGAGAGACTTTGTGTCCTAAAAAATCAATTTGTGACACGCCGAATTTGCATTTGGCTGGATTGATTATTAGCCCGTGCTCTTCTAGCCTCTGAAACCGTAGTGAGGTGCTGCTCGTGTTCTTCTTCAGACGAGCTGGATACCAGCATGTCGTCGAGGTAGACGAAGACAAAAGGAAGGTCGCGTAGGACCGCGTCCATCATTCGTTGAAAAGTTCGAGCAGCGCCTTTGAGGCCAAAAGGCATTCGCAGAAATTCAAAAAGGCCGAAAGGGGTTATTACCGCTGTTTTAGGAATGTCCTTTGCTCGGACTGGGACTTGGTGATAACCGCGGACTAAGTCTATTTTTGAAAAAATGCGCGCACCCGCCAGATGTAGTGAAAAATCTTGAATGTGAGGAATTGGGTAACGGTCATGCGCTGTAGCGTTGTTTAATCTGCGGTAATCTCCGCACGGTCTCCAAGAACCGTCAGATTTCGGAACCATGTGAAGTGGTGAGGCCCAGGGGCTCTTCGAGCGTCTAACAATGCCCAATTTTTCAAGAGTTGTAAACTCGTCCCGTGCTATGTTGAGCTTGGCCGCGTCTAAGCGGCGAGCTTTGGCAAAAACGGGAGGTCCCGTTGTGGGAATGAAGTGTTCAACCCCGTGTTTAGCCACAGTGGCTGAGAATTTGGGAATTGTGAGTGCTGGAAATTGGGTGAGGAGTTGCTCAAACTTACCTCCTGCCGTGGTGACGTTGGCCTGCACAGGTGGTGGAGAAACTCGGGCTGAGCATGGAATAGAAGCAAAGGACAGTGCATTAACCAGGCGCCTATTTGCTAGATCCACTAATAACCCATGTGCACACAAAAAATCTGCGCCTAATAAGTTAAAACTCACCGCCGCTACAACAAATGTCCATCTGTAGCTGCGGCCGTGGATGAGGAGGTGCAGGCTCTTTTCGCCGAACGTGTCGATGTTAGAGCCGTTGGCTGCCACGGCTCCGTTGCCCCGGGTGCCCGTGGCTCGATCTGCGTGGGAGGGCATGACAAAACTCGGCTGAGCTCCTGTGTTGATGAGGAACTGCTTGCCTGTGTGTCCATCCGTCACGTACAGCAGCTTATTCTTCTCGCCGAGAACCGCTGTCGTTAACGGCTCTCGGCTTTGGCGTTTCCCGAAATCGCAAAGTTGCAGGGGGGAACGCATTTGCGGGCCTTCTTGGCGAAGCGGTGGTGATAATAACAGACGTTGCTCTGTCTGTTACGTTTTGGCCGTGTCGCTGTCACCGTGGGCTGGGTCTGCTCAGTGGGTTGTGGCTCCTCATGGCTCGGGGCGTCAGCTTTGAGGTCTGCGGATGCTGCTGTGGGTGTCAGCTCCTTGCAGGCGCTGACGAGCCGATGAGCTTCGTTGGCCAGTGCGCGGAAGTCTTGGTGGTTGTTGCATTTCATGCTGGCGAGTGTCCCTCTCATGTGTGGCGGCAGCGTGCTGAGAAATATAAACTGGAAGAGGAAGTTGTCATTGTCCTCTTCTTTGAGCTATAGCAAATCCTCCATGAGGGCCTTCGGTTTGCACCCTCTGTGGCCGTAGACCGCCAGGATCTTCTCGGCTCTCTCTTCCGCTGATGGGACGTAGTTCGCCACGATGGTTGCTTTGAGCGTCTCATATTTGTCCCGGGCCGGTGGCCACCGGATCATGCTCCGCACACACTTCGAAGTGGCGGCGTCGAGTTTGGAGACGATATGGTAAAATTTGGTATCGTCAGCCGTGATGCCCGCCAGTGTAAACTGTGCTTCAGCCTGCTGAAACCAAGAGGCGGGGTCTTCTTGCCATAAGTCTGGCAGCTTGACAGCGACGGCATTCGTGCATACCATCACTGCTGTGCCCGCCGGGTGAGAGTGCCTTGCCTCGGCTCTCACGGCGGTGCTGGTGCTCGGTTGAGCCCTCTCAATCTCTTCTGCCGGGGGGAACAGTTGTCCATCTGTTCCCTCGTCTGCGTGGTCGCTGGCGTCTGCCTGGGTCGCCACGGATGAGTCGATTGCGGGGGTATGCCTCAGGACCATACTTGCGTCAGGGGTCACCAGTGTAGAAGTTTAATAATCAGCTCTCCTAACAAGTCTCATCTGGTGCAGAGTGGCAGAAGGAGAAAAGAGGCAGAATGTCTCCAGCTCACTGGCTTTATACTTGCACACAACAAAAGACATGCATAACAAAGGCTGACATCCCTCATTATCTTAATCCCCCCATTGTCTTGGTATTTCCTCTCCTCGCCTTAGGGGGTAAGGGTGGCTCCTCCGGTCTCCTCCGCCGTGTCTGGGAACGTCTTTGTTCTTCACTCGGCGGTTGAGAGCCTTTGTCCTTTCAGAGGTGTGAAGTCCTTTACATATGTAATTGCTAAACATTTCCACATGCTTCAACATATGTAGGTTATGGAATATATGATTAATATAGACCACACAATGTTCAATACAGTGGGTAAATCTTGATACAAAGGAAAGCAAAATAGCTGAAAAACCAATAGAAAAATATAATTTGCATAATACCCACCCTTCAGATGTGTCAGTTAACATAGGCTATAGACAATGCTACATGCAGTATGCTAATACAAGAAATATTGAAAGAGCCCAAGAAAGGACACAAAAATCAGTACACACAAGTGATGCTGAGTATTCATTTTTAATCTGATGAAATCTATCTGAACTGATCATGTACATTAATGAGTGTAAACATTAATAGTCAATTTGAAAGGTGACTTGTGCGAAAAAATTGTTTAAAGTGAGGAGGAGTTTGCGCGACACGTCGACTTCACTCTCTCGTCCAAACTCCTCCTGGATCCAGCAGCAAGACATCGTCAAGACAGCTCGACAAAATGCAGATGCAGTGGATGACCGTGACCCCTTGTGCCTCATCATGCTCTTCACAGTCCACAACACGTTGCAGCGATCGCCATCCAGCTTGCTGAAGCATTTGATGGTTTGAAGCTTTCCGCCGAAGGCTGACACATGCTGGCTAGGCAAGCCCAGAAGTGGCATGTTCACAAAAAGGATTGCTGGGACTGATGCCGAGTTAACAAGCAGAACCGCCGAGTGTAGTGACCTAGACCGTATCCCCTGCCAAGGCAGGCCAAGGGTATGCTAACACTTGCCCAAGGTGTACACCCAGGCTAGTGGAAGGAAGGAAGCGCCTTACTTCTCCATTCTAGACCGGCTCCAAGCAAGGGCTAGCCACTGCCCCAATAGTCAATTTAAGATGTGATGGAGTAGCCTCGTCACTGGCTGCAGGCACACAAACACTCATACAGACAGCTATAGGCACACTCACTTACACACAACTATGTACTGTAGGTGATGTGCTAGCTTAAGCGGCGGACACACACACACACACACATCTGCCATACATTTTCTCATTTACTTCTCTGTAAATTATCTTAAAATAACTAACGTTTACCTTTTTTTTCCCCTCACCTGTTTTGTGGCGCAGCCAGGGGTGCACAATTGGTTGTTCTGCTTCACTGGAAAACATGCACTCATATTTCCATACCATATAAACTCATTTTTGTTTGTTCCATTGCACGTCCGCCCAGCTCCCTCCATGCATGATTCAGACGTCTAATGAGCTAACCAGATGGAATCAACTGAGTAGATTTGTCATGAACTCCTTGTGCGCTTTTCCACAGCGCACGGAGGAGGAGATAAGGACGAGGATTTACACACTGGGTTACACCACACACACCTTTATTAAACACCCACAAACTGACAGACAGTTTAAATGCATAACATTCACAATGGCTCAAGGAGTCCTCCAGGATGCTCGACAGTCTGGGTGAGAATACCGGGGAAACCACACACACAGATTAGACCAGGGGTGGGCGGTGAGGGCCATTCCACTGCAGGTTTTTTGTTCCACCCAGTCTCTTCAGCAGGTGTGTGCTCTGATCAGCTTCAAGGATTGCTAATCATTGAAAACACCTGCTGAAGAGACTGGGTGGAACAGAAAACCTGCAGTAGAATGGCCCTCCATGGCACATGATTGCCCACCCCTGGATTAGACTCACCAGACTGGAGCTGTCCGAGTAGATCCAAATAGGCTCCAAGTGAATACAGTCCTTCAACGTGACTCCATACGGTGAACGAAGACCGTAGATGAAGTGCAATGACCCAGCAATGCATGACTGGAAAAAGGCTCCTTAAGTACATGCATTGCTGGATTCACAAATTGATCACACCTGGGCAAGGAGCGGGGAGATGGCACACGGGAGTGGGAACAGCTGGCAGTAATAGAGAGGGAGCATGGTCCGACCGGCAGACAGCTAGACAGCGCTCACTCCAGCGTGAGCCCAAGAGGCTGCCTCACCACTGCCAGCCAGACAGCAGTGGCTATGGGTACGGCAGAGTACACAGAAATACATATTAACATACAGTATATACAACGTGGCACGTACCCACAGAGAGGCCAGGACGGAGCCGGGGGAAACCAAGTCGGCTCGGTTCCTGACAAGATTAAATACGTTTTTTTCACGCGCCTGTTGGTCAGGTCACCCAGGAGGTTGTGGTCATGAATTTTAATAAATATTTTTTTTGTAAATGAACTGACTTTGTGTGAGGAAAAACTTGTTTTTGTATTTAAATATTTATGTGTAAAATATATATTGGAAGAGGGTGTATTGTAAACTTATAGAAATATTTATTGAAGTATGTTTTTTCTATGAATGATACGCCCAGTGGGAGGGGCTTGGTTGTTAAAATGGGGTTGTTGTGGGTTGAACGGCAAGTCTGAAGTTTGTTGTAGAGGAGGCAACATGTAGTCTGCTGTCTGTAAGTACGAGAGTGGCCTGTTTTTCTTCTATTTTGGAGAAAGGAGTTAAGAGCGGACTCCATTTTAAAGAGACAGTTTGCCACACAGACTATTTGGGTTTTCCTCCATTTGTTTCCACTGTTTGTTTCTCTTCACCTGTATATAATTTTGCACTTGGGAGGCCAGCAAATAAAAAGGCTCATCACAATCTGTGCGACTTTGCCATCATTTTTTGGGGATTTGAAGAAGTTGGAAAAGAACCCCATAACATAAGGCAAGACAGAAAGATCCAGACAGGTCCAGGAGTGTATCAGGAATGTCTGAGCAGCTGGAGTTACCTGCAGAACAGAACAGACAATGTTAACACAATGTAGTTACCTTTAGAATGAACACTTATGCAGTAAATATATAGTTGTCCCAAATTAAGCATCCCACCCAATTTTGTCTCCTTTAGAATATTTTAGATTAAGAACCACATACTTCCACAACAAATCCCCAACCAAACTGGGTTCTCCGGTCAACAAAAACAGAGGTTCCAGTCCACCTAAGAAGAGCGTCACATCTGCTCCCAAGCCAATGCATCATATGCAGAAGGGAAAAGTATACAACTCAGAAATATAATCGAAAGAGGCTAAGAGAGAAACTTAAGCAATGAAACTACTACTGTCCAACAAAGAACATTGCGTGTCATGAAAGACACTGGGAAAAGCTTTTCAACTACTCCCAGAACAGTATGAGGCCATTGAAAAATTAACTTGTGTTCTGTATGACCTCAAAGACTGCAAGGATGTGAATTACACAAGATGCCAACTGTTTAAGAGTGGCAAGTGCACAGACAGAAGTCTTCCACCAAACAGAGACTCACTATATAAACACATTCAGTGAACAAACTACCAGGCAGCCATCTATAGAAGATGCCTGAAGAGTCAGCCAGACATCCATCCATCTTCTACCGGCCAGGCCCTGGGGGTGGACGAGATTCGCCCTGAGTACCTCAAGGCCCTGAATGTTGTAGGGTTGTCATGGTTGACCCGCCTCTGCAACACTGCGTGGAGGTCGGGGGCAGTGCGTTTGGCATGGCAAACCGGGGTGGTGGTTCCTCTCTTCAAAAAAGGGGACCAGAGGGTGTGCTCTTACTTTAGAGGGATCACACTCCTCAGCCTCCCTGGGAAGGTCTATGCCAAGGTACTGAAGAGGAGAGTCCGGCCGTTGGTTGAACCTCGTATTCAGGGGGACCAATGTGGTTTTCGTCCTGCCCATGGCACATCGAACCAGCTCTTTACCCTCTCGAGAATCCTTGAGGGTTCGTGGGAGTTTGTCCAACCAGTTTACATGTGCTTTGTGGACTTGGAGAAGGCATTCGACTGCGTCCCTCGTGGTTTTTTGTGGGGGGTGCTTCGGGAGTATGGGGTATCGGGCTTGTTGTTACGAGCTATTCGGTCTCTGTACGACCATTGTGAGAGTTTGGTTCATATTGCCAACACTCAGTCAGACTCATTCCCAGTGAGAGTTGGACTCCTCCAGGGCTGCCCTTTGTCACCGATCCTGTTCATAATTTTTATGGACAGGATTTCTAGGCACAGCCAGGGAACGGAGGGTGTCATGTTTGGTGACCACAGAATCTCATCTCTGTTGTTTGCAGATGATGTTGTCCTGCTGGCTTCACCCAGCAATGACCTACAGATCCTACTGGGACGGTTTGCCACTGAGTGTGAAGCAGCTGGGATGAGAATCAGTACCTCCAAGTCCGAGTCCATGGTCCTCAGCCGGAAAAAGGTGGATTGCGCTATCCAGGTTGGGGACAAGCTCCTGCCCCAAGTGGAGGAGTTTCAGTATCTTGGGGTCTTATTCACGAGCGAGGGGAGAATGGAGCGAGAGACTGACAGAAGGATTGGAGCAGCATCTGCAGTGATGCGGACATTGTACTGGTCTGTTGTGGTGAAGAGGGAGCTAAGCTCTAAGGCAAAGCCGTCAATTTACCAGTCAATCTACGTTCCTACCCTCACCTATGGTCATGAGCTTTGGGTAATGACCGAAAGAACGAGATTGCAGATACAAGGGGCTGAAATGAGCTTTCTTCGTAGGATTGCTGGACTCACCCTCAGAGATAGGATGAGGAGCTCAGTCATCCGGGAGAGGCTCAGAGTAGAACCACTGCTCCTCCACATTGAAAGGAGCCAGTTAAGGTGATATGGGCATCTGATCAGGATGCCTCCTGGACGCCTCCTACTTGAGGTGTTTTGGGCACGTCCCTCTGGAAGGAGACCCCGGGGCAGACCCAGGACTCGCTGGAGAGACTATGTCTCCCAGCTGGTCTGGGAACGCCTTGGTATCCCCTCTGAATTGCTGGAGCAGGTGGCTGGGGAGAGGGAAGTCTGGGCTTCTCTGCTTGAACTGCTGCCTCCGCGACCTAGACCTCCGGAGTCAGCCAGACATACCTCCACCACTGGCCCATGGTTGGAAGATTGAGGGAGACTCCTTTGAGATCAATTGGATGACACCCCCCACCCCACCCCCCGCACCTCTCAGCATTTTGGAGCTTGTATATTGCTCCTGTAAAAAAAAAAACCAACACTGTGAAAGGGAGATGCTCGTGCAGACAGAACGAGCTTCAATGCACAGACGTGTTATTGCTTGGACTGTGAGAACATTTCTGACTAGGCCACATAGACACACACACTGTGTGTTCTGTATATACTTCTGGGTGTGGTATGTTGCAGTAAGTTTTCTTGCTGTGCTTCACTTGTTCTTTGCTTGTTGCCGATTTTGTGGTGATTATAACACCAATAAAAATGTTAAAGCTAATTTAGAAAAATGAGCTACTCCTGTTTGAAATGTTGAATATTTAATCTTTAACCTCTTAAAATTCTGGTGTTCCACCCGTGGAACTTTTCACATTGGCTGGAAACTTGCTGGAATGCTTTAAAGCCTTTTAGTCCTATAATTTTAATAGTTCGCCTGGTGCTTTTTATCTTTTTTTAATGAATATGTCATAAAATGTCCTTGTATAAAATATTTTGCTGTTTTTCAGGAGAAGTGTACGTTTCAAAATCTGGGAAGTATGTGTCAATATTATATGTTTTAAATGCTTAAAACAGTGTGTAATTACAAAAAAAAAAAAAAAAGATTTCACCGGTTTTCTCTTTATAAATGTACAAGAACAACACGTGGGCTGCATGGTGACGCAGTGGTTTAGCACTGTGGCAGCACAGTTTACCCTCGGCCGGGGGATCGCGGGGATCATGAGATCGTGGGTTCGATCCCAGCCCCCAACCAACAGTGAGCTGTGTGGAGTTTGCATGTTCTCCCCATGTTGCGTGGGTTTACTCCGGGATTTCTCCGGTTTCCTCCTGCATACCAAAAACATGTAGGTTTAGGGCGCTCGCGCACGCAGCGACCGGCAGCTGGTGGCTTGTCACCAGACTGCAAACCAAATCTACCCACGGGTACAAATAAGTAACAAAAAAAAAAAAAAGTTTTGCGATAGCAAAAATTAAACTGAACCCCTTATACATGTTTTCAAATATTTGTGTTTGCCAAGAACGTACAGTGTCCAGTTTACAGGCTGTTTTATGTGTCCATGTCTCGGCGTTTTCTTCGCTCTGTGGTAGTTCAGGAATCAGTTCCTCTTCAACTGTTCCTGTTCCACTGCTGGTCCTGGTGGATGGCTCTTCATCTGAAGAATCTCTAAAAATATAAATATATAGCATAAGATTAGATAAGATTTATCCAAAAGAAACTTGTGTTTCAAGAACAAATGTTCAACAATATATGAGTAAGTAATAAATATAACAATGACAAAGCAATTTGAAACAAAGCTAATAAGAAAAAAATACACTAGATATTGAAAAAAATAGAAATAATATAAATAAATAGATATTGAAAAAAATATTGTAACAAAGCTGGGAATAAATATCCAGTGACACAAACTGTATCACTGGTTGAGATTGGGACACTTCTCCTGAGAGTTCCTCCTCTTCCACGGGGCTTTCTTCTTTCTAGTTGATCTCAACATTTTTTACTGAGCTATTTACAAATTATTACTTTAAAAAAAATCTATAAAAACAAGAACTAAAGCGAAAAAATACAAACAATATGAAAAAAAAGACGCTGCTCTGAAAACACGGCAAAACCATCCATCCATCCATCGATCTTCTACCGCTTTTCCGGAGGTCCGGGTCGCGGAGGCAGCAGTTCAAGCAGAGAAGCCCAGATTTCCCTCTCCCCAGCCACCTGCTCCAGCTCTTCAGAGAGGATACCAAGGCGTTCCCAGACCAGCTGGGAGACATAGTCTCTCCAACGAGTCCTGGGTCTGCCCCGGGGTCTCCTCCCAGTGGGACGTGCCTGAAACACCTCAAGTGGGAGGCATCCGGGAGGCATCCTAATCAGATGCCCATACCACCTCAACTGACTCCTTTCGATGTGGAGGAGCAGCGGTTCTACTCTGAGCCTCTCCCGGTTGACTGAGCTCCTCACCTTATCTCTGAGGGTGAGTCCGTAGGATTGCTGGACACCATAAAACACGTAACAAAAACAATCAACACTCAAAAACTCTCACAATACTACAACTATTATTTACAATACTAAACTATTATTTATTGCTGCTGGTCTGATGCTGTTGTATGCCGTTTTTTTCAGCAGGGCTTCTTTTACATCAGTAGGACAATGTGAAGGACGTGTAATTACTTTATTTAGCGATATGCTACACAAGACAAGGGACAATGGGGAGCAGCACTTGGTTGTAATATTAACTATGAAGATCTGTAACACGAAAAGAAAATACAGGGACATAAATATAACGTTATTGTGCTTACCTGGCTGATGAAATTGCAGCCTCGTCAGCCCATCTTTCCTTTATGGTTACTTCCAACAATGACGCAGCTCATTGGTCGAACTCAAGTCAAGTGATCATGGAACGCTGTTTTGATTGGTTAAGCATATAGAGGTCCTTAGTGATCACCTCAGAACCGCCTTACCAGGTTTTGTAACTAAAGTTTAATTTTCATAAAAAATATGCACATACTTAACCTGCCAACAAACAGATTCATGTTTTGAAAAATGTGAGTTAGCATATCTTGGAAACTCAGCTACTCTGTAGATGGGGATCGGTCATCTCAAAAACTAAAGCAGATAGAGCCACTCGGCCCACCACCTATCTAGTTTAACTGCTTTAACTGTCTTAATTGCCTAATGTGTGTTTAATGTGTGTTATTAGTGTGTGTTATTAGTATTCATTAGTATTAGCTAACTAACTAACTAACTAACCTGCACTTATATAGCGCTTTTCTAGTCACAAAGACCACTCAAAGCGCTTTCATTAATACTAACCCTCTATTCTAAGGGCCTATAGGAAACAGATATCTAGGGACAATTTAGAACAGCCAATTAACCTAACATGCATGTTTTTGGCATGTGGGAGGAAACCGGAGAAATCCCGGAGTAAACCCACGCAACACGGGGAGAACATGCAAACTCCACACAGATCACTGTTGGTCGGGGGCTGGGATCGAACCCACGATCCCACGATCCCCACAATCCCCCGGCCAAGGGTAAACTGTGCTGCCGCAGTGCTAACCACTGCGCCACCGTGCGTGTTATTACTTTATTAGTATTGATGTGTATCTATTACCCTGGCATTCGTTTGGAGAGCACAGTAAGAATTTCATTGCTAAGGAAGTGTTTCATTTCTTAACTGTGCACTTGACAATAAAGCCTTTGAATCTTGAATCTTTATGTTTCCAAATTCGGGTGGGTTTAATTCGGCATTTTTGTATGTGTGGGGTTTTATTATAAAGTGCAGTGTGATGATGCCGCCTTCCAATTGCGTCATCACACCACCCTATATTACGGGGCATCTGCCATTGCGGCTTGCTCTTGCCCAGGACGACTCCGTCACGGTGTGTTACCTGTATTGTACATAGTTATATAATAAAGCTGTATTCCAGTGCAACCTCCTCGTCCATCCCCTTTGTACCAGGTTTGTAGACATAACAATGTGCAGGCAGACTTTTAGCTGTGTAACTTTGCAGACCATATAATGTCACAAATATCCTACATAATGCACTAAAAGAGCATAACATAATAACTGGCATAACAGCCTCTACAAGAACTCTTTTTAAAGACTGTTATGTTGTTTTTGTTTCCCTGATACCTCTAACCCTTCTTATTTTATATGGACCCGCTTGTGTGTCTGAAATAAAGATTAATTATTATTATTATATAAAATAAAGGTGAAACCAAAAAGCATAATAGGAGCACTTAAAAAAGATGATTTCCTTTAAAGTTATTAATCCTTGGACAAATGAGTGGTTGCAGACTCTGATACATATCGTTTCCTTTACATTGAAAAAAGGCTGTATATTTTGGAGTATCCATGTTTATTCACACTACTGCATATGAAGTCGCATCAACACGTCAACTATTTGCTTTTGTTAAATTCTAGCGCCATCTGCTGGTTTTCATCTAAACACATACATCATGTGACTCGAGCATCTAGAACATGTCTTCTAGCAACCTATCAGAGACATAATAAGGGACCTAAAGGATTGCCTCATCTCTGTCACGTATTTTCAGCTTTAGTACAAAGGCAAAAACCTAATTTATGCATGGTAATTAGCAGATTAAGAGGGATTGCTCAAAGATAAGTAGAGATGCCGCTTTTTCACTGCAGTTCAGCACCTTCTGGTTGCCTTGACTGTTCCTGCATTGACTGTTCCCCTGACAACCTTCACGTGAGAGAGCTACAATATCCTTCGCTCTGAATTTGTCTCTTCAGCTGGTTACATCTATGAGTAATGTGACTGGTAAAGACTTGATTTGCTTTATACCTTGTTTTAGGCCAAAGTTCTCTGGGTGTTTGCATACATGTCATGCAAGTGTTGCAGGTTTAACGGATGTTCCCCTGATTGATATAATTAATAGTATTAGACTAGTTATAATTTAGTAATAGGCCAGTATCAAGATGATCCAGGAACGACTACAGAGCCTGTAAGAGTAGTGTTAGCAGAGAAACCAGACACAAGAGTCAAGCTAAGGTAGTGTCAATAAAAGTGTATTGTACAAAAAGTAACCATTACACTCCCTGCCTACCTAAGCCGGCTTCCTAGAGTGCACAGGCACACTTTAAATGGGCCCCAAAATAAAATAAAATAAAATCATCCCCTTTGGGAGGTTTTCTTAGCAAAAGGTAAAGTGCCAGATTTAGTTCAGTTCCCAATGTGCACTGCTCCTCTATGGGAAAGGGCTCAAGTCACTGTGTGTGTGTATGAGAATGTATTTGTTTTAATTGTCTCTATTCAATGTCCAACACTACCCGGGTAGATTTTAAGTGTCAGTGTTATCTGTATCATGAATGTTGGGACGGATCAACACGTTGTTCTCTGGGGATGGACCCTGCAGCTGGCCACACCACATTATAGGCTCCTCCACAGTCAATTCGTCTTGGGTTGGCTCCCCACTGAACCCACAGGTTCAGATCCCGACTTATCCCGTCCAGGTCAAAAAAACAAAACAATCTATGCACACAGTGTAGAATGCAAAAGTCAAAATCTTCTCTCTATCTCATTATCTTATTATCATCACTCAAACTCTCTTTTCAAGTATAACCAACTATCAAGGGTATACAATGCCCTAATCATCATGAAACGAATAGGTACACATCACATAACACACCTACTTTAGTGCAATTGAGTAACTAATCATGGACTCCCTTTTCACAGCATTAAACAAACAGTGAAATCATATAATTATTCTGGAAACATTTTTACAATTTAATATTTTAAACCTATTTATGAATCTGCTTTAATATATTCACTTTTGACTGTTGAAATGAATTATAGTATCTCCTTTTGATTAATATTCATTGCAAACATATACATTTTAACCATCAATGATATAACTCACCCAAATTTGACATGTAACAATAACAGATTAACTATGGTCTCAATGAAATAACTTTTAAGTCAGCAACCAAACATGAAACACCTTTGTCAGTATGAAATGTCGCCAATGTTCTGCTAAAGAGCTAACTGTAGCTAACAACCAAATAACAGTGTTACAGATAACAGGAAGTAGTAGAAAGATGCTAGCAGTTTGCTCGCGGCTAGCGTGATTAGTGATCTTTTTTAAGTGTTTTCAAAAACTTGAAACATCAATATCTGTGTCTATGAGGTGTTAAACACACTGTAACTATATAACAGTGTCACAACTCCGATTGGTTTTAAAAGAACAATACATTAAAACATAATAGTCAAAGTCAACATGGCGTTAGCATTAGCATTAGCATTTCTTACCAGAGTTCACAATGAGAGAGTCCACGAACAGTTGTGGCTCATCCACTTAATGCTGACACAGATTCCAACCTTGACAAATAACAACATGTCAACAGTCTGTACAACAGGCACCTATGTGAATTTTAGTCTTAAGAATATTTTCATACCAACATTCTTGTAGTCTGGCGCGTGCGCTCATGGCAGTGTCTTCACCAGAAAAGAAGTAGTGCAGGAGAGGATCTCCCTATGGCATATGCGCCACCGTCAGGCAGGGAGGGGAATTACACCACTTCATAACAGGCTCAGTAACCACATGTGGGTTATACGCCCCCCCTCAAACTCATGCATGTCCCTGTGCATGGCAACGTTCAAATAGTTATAACTTGAGGGGACAAAACAGGGGGGTGATCTAGCGTTTCACTCTCACTTATGTCATTCCAAGGAGCAGTCAGTCCTTGGAAGAGTGACTTTGCCACTGTGACTAAGGGGTTTCCCAGTTCAGTATAATCAAGCCGCTTAGGTGGTTGATGATTCCTCTCAGAGCTCCTGATGTGATCATCAGTATTCATTTGTTCCTCATTCTCCTTATTGATCTCCCCTTGTCTTTCATTTCCACAGACATCTGTCTCATCACTTTCCAACATGTCTGAGAGAACTGGGAGCTGTTCAGAACAGTTCTCACTGGACAGGTCTTTCACAGGACTGTCATCGTCCGGGAAGATTATCTCCACAGGTTCACTTTCAGGTAGGTCTGGTCTTTCCATTGGTTTACTTTCAGGTAGGTCTAGGTTCGGTGACTCTTGGTTGACTAAAGTAACATCAGGTAGGGTATTCACACTAACTGGAACATCATCAGTCAACTTGTTGAGGTCTGTTGTTGCATTTTCTTTCGGATGTCTTGGACTATGATTCCTTGGAACATCTCGTGAGACAATATATCTGGTCACCTTAGGCACTGACTCTTCTTGGATCCAGGTAATGGGAATGACATCATCTTCATCTGAGGACTGATCAACTTCACTAGTGTCTCTCCGAGTGTTCTGACATGTCTTGCAGCGTTCGACTGGTTTGGGTTGTGCACACTCTGCTGCTGTTATGGCTAGAAACCCGCATGGAAGTAAGAGGTCTTGATGCAGCATGCATCAGGGACCTTCACCAGTTTCTGGTTTGACTGTATATACAGAGAGGTCTCCAGCTTTTTTCACTACCACCTGAACAGTGGGCTCCCATTTATCAGCAAGTTTGTGCTTTCTACAAACATGCACGTTCCTGACAAGCACTCGATCGCCAAGGTCCAGAGCAGAAGGAGTCACACACTTGTCAAATCTTGTCTTGCTCTTTTCAGCAACCTTGGCAGCACTCTGTGTAGCTATTCTGTAGCTCTCCTCAAGGTGGGATTTGAGGTTTTTCACATACTGGGAGTGTGATTTACACTACCGTTCAAAAGTTTGGGGTCACTTAGAAATTTCCTTATTTTTGAAAGAAAAGCACTTTTTTTCAATGAAGATAACTTTAAACTAATCAGAAATACACTCTATACATTGCTAATGTGGTAAATGACTATTCTAGCTGCAAATGTCTGGTTTTGGTGCAATATCTACATAGGTGTATAGAGGCCCATTTCCAGCAACTATCACTCCAGTGTTCTAATGGTACAATGTGTTTGCTCATTGCGTCAGAAGGCTA
Source organism: Pholidichthys leucotaenia (assembly GCA_020510985.1). Taxonomy (NCBI): domain Eukaryota; kingdom Metazoa; phylum Chordata; class Actinopteri; order Cichliformes; family Pholidichthyidae; genus Pholidichthys; species Pholidichthys leucotaenia. The sequence continues at coordinate 123,212,707 of CM035842.1, forward strand.
ATGGATGATTAGAAAACCCTTGTGCAATCATGTTAGGTCTGCAATGCTGTAATTGCTGCAAATGGAGGATTCTTTGACAAAAGCAAAGTTTGAAGGAAAAAATTATTATTTCAAATACAAATCATTATTTCTAACCTTGTCAATGTCTTGACTATATTTTCTATTCATTTTACAACTCATGGTGGTAAATAAGTGTGACTTTTCATGGAAAACACAAAATAATTGCCTGGGTGACCCCAAACTTTTGAACGGTAGTGTATGCTGTTCTTCTTTCACTGGTAAGCCAAATGTGAGATCAACTGGCAACCGTGGCTGGCATCTGAACATTAGCTTGTACGGTGTGAATCCAGTCACTTCACTTCTGGTACAGTTGTACACATGGGCCAAAGCCTTTATGAAATCCTTCCAGAGTGACTTGTCCTGGTTTTCTAGAGTACCAAGCATGTCTAACAGAGTGTGGTTAAAGCATTCCACCAGGTTGCCTCTGGGGTGGTACAGCGTTGTTCGGATTTTTTGTATACCTGCAATTTGACACAGTTCCTTGATTAGCTGCGACTCAAAATCAGGACCTTGGTCGCTGTGCAGTCTTTCTGGAATACCGCAATGGACAATGAAATTGTCCCACAAGCACTTTGCAACTGTCCAAGCCTTTTGGTTTGGTGTTGAGATAGCCACTGCGTGTTTTGTGAAGTGATCTGTGATTACGAGAATGTCTTTTGTGTTACTTCTGTCCGGTTCGATGGACAAGAAGTCCGTGCAGACCAGTTCGAGTGGTTGTGTTGTCATTATGTTCACTAAAAGTGCAGCCCTCTCAGGTAAGGCTTTCCTGCACACACACCTGTTATATGTTTTGACTTTCTTTTCAACATCAGAAGCCATCCTCAGCCAGTAGAATCTGGCTCTGACTAAATCCAGCGTGCAGTCTTTTCCCATATGACCCATGTGGTCATGCAGGCTTGTCAAGACTGTCTCACGAAGTTCTTCAGGTAAGACTAGCTGGAGCTGTGTCTTTCCTTCTTCTTGGCATCTTCTATAGAGGATGCCTTTTCGCAGTTCAAGCCTGTTCAATTCCCTTAACAACAGGGGCAGATCTGGGAGCTCTGTTCCCAAAGTGGGTAGTGATTTCTCTCCACACTCAAGCTGGGAGATGACATGCTTAATGCACTGGTCAGCATTCTGTTTGTCTCTGAGATCTGCCTCTGATAGATGTGAAATGATGGGAAGTCCTCCAAACTCATCTTCCTGCTCAAAACTGTCAGGTACAGCATCTCCAGAGATGGCAAGACTTTCAACAAGGGAGATACTTCCAACACTGCCAATTCCATCATTGCCACAACAGACAAGTTGTCTCTCACTGATGGCATGGACAGCCCCCTGATCAACAGTTTCAATGCTATCTGGATCTGACAGATGGTGTTGTGCGAACTGACATATCCTGTCCCACTCTTTCTGATATGACGGGTCGTCATGCAAGTTGCCATGAGGACGTCGCGATAGAGCGTCTGCATCTCCATTCTGCTTCCCAGGGCGGTACTGGAGCTTAAAGGAGAAGGTAGACAGAGCTCCTAACCACCTATAGCTGGTTGCGTTGAGTTTAGCTGAAGTGAGTATGTAAGTAAGTGGGTTGCTGTCAGTGACTATTGTGAATTGATTGCCATAGATGTAGTCACTGAACTTCTCTGTTACAGACCCCTTCACAGCTAAAAACTCGAGCTTGTGGGCTGGATATTGGGATTCACTACGGGACAACCCTCTGTTTGCATAGGCGATGACACACAGGTGCCCCTCCTGCTCTTGATACAAGGCCGCTCCGAGGCCAATGGAACTTGCATCCGTGTGAAGGATGTAAGGTAGTGCAGGATCCGCGAAGAGGTAGGAACTGGGGATATCGTCAACTTGTCTATGATCATTTCAAATGCCTGTTGACAGGCGGGGGTCCAGCGGCTTAGAAATGGCTCTTTAGGGTAATAGTACTGACCGCTCTTTGACTTGGACTGTTTCCCTGGAGGTGGGTAACCAGATGTTAAGTCATTCAGGGGTTTTACTATACTTAAATAGTCTTTAATGAACTTTCTGTAGTATCCACAGAATCCGAGGAAGGCTTTCAATTCTTTTACATGCTGTGGAATTGGCCAGGTCTTTAATGCTGCTATCTTTTCTGAGTCTGTCTCTACTCCTCCCTCTGAAACCCCATGCCCCAAATACCAGACTGAGGACTGAAGAATTTGCATTTTTCTGGGGAGAGCTTTAGTCCATACTCTTTTAAACGGTTGAGAACTTTGGTGAGTCTGGCCTCATGTTCCTCCAAAGTCTTCGAGAAGACTATTAGGTTGTCCAGGAAAACTACTACTTCTTTCAAATTCAGGTCTCCCATGCACTTTTCCATCAGTCTCTGGAAGGTACCTGGAGCGTTCATCACTCCCTGGTGCATCCGATTAAACTCCCAGAAGCCAAGTGGGCATACAAAAGCGGTTTCTGGCTTGTCAGCCTCATTGACTTCTATCTGGTAGTAACCAGACTTCAGATCAAGAACACTGAACCACTTGGAACCAGAGAGTGCTGTGAAGGTGTCATCCATGCTTGGGAGTGCATAAGCGTCTTTGACTGTCTGCAGGTTCAATTTCCTATAGTCAATACAGAGGTGCACTTGACCATCCTTTTCCTTGACAACAACATTTGGAGAGGAGAATAGAGATTCACTTTCCCGAATTACCCCAGCATCGAGAAGCTCTTGAAGATGGTTGCAAACAGCTTTTACGTCACGCGGGTGTATCAGTCGAGCTCTGTGTTTGAACGGTGTTTCATCAGACAGTTTAATGTGATGCTTGACTTTGTCTGTCCTCCCAAAGTCAAGATTGTTCTGGGCAAAGGCCTCAGGCATGCTGTTCAATTTCTGAGTGATTTGGTCTTTCCATTCAAGAGGGATCGGGGATGTGCCAAAGTCAAAGGTCGGGACAGTTTCTTTGGGGGGTTCAGATTCAGATGGCTCGGTCACACCCTGTTTGTAAGGCAGAACAGTCTGGATTGCACTGAGCTCGGCAAGTACACTCTTGGCTGGGATAGTAATGTCATGATCAGACTCATTGGAAATGATAACTGGTACTTTGCCTGGCTGTTTGCTTGGTAGACCAATGAGGCAGGGCTTCACTAGCAGCCCTCCAGGCAGAGAGGCCGATGAAGGGTACTCCATGATGACAGGCTTCTCAGCATGGAACTCCTTGACTGATGCCACTCCACCCAAAACAACTGTTTCTCCAGCCGGAATGACCTTTTTGTCTCTACCTTACATCTTCACCAGCCCAATGTTAGTGGCATGGCTCTATTCTCATCGAAGTTGCAGTACTTTCAGAACTGTCTTGTAACTGTTAAGAACAGGATGGTAGCTCACTGAGTCAGTATCTGTGCATGTCGTACACTACATCAAGCGTGTTGGTACTGATCAGTACCTGGTACCCTGAACTTCCACTGTCTGGAACTACCAAGGCCAATGTTTGGACTTCATATTTAGCTCCAAGAAATTGTTTCAGGAAGGAAATTGCAACTTTAACATATCCTAGGTAGGGCACAGGTTGACCATTGGCTCCTTCAACTTCCAGAAGATTATGGAGCAGTTCGATCTGTTTCTCAGCTAGGTATTGGTCGTAGAAGGACTTAATGACTGTAGTCACTTGTGAACCTGTGTCAAGGAGACAGCTGAACTGTTTGCCTTGGATGGTAACTTGGCCTGTGCTTTTCATACCAATCAGTCTTTTGGGGCTTCTGAAGGGGTGTTCTCTGATGCTAGATCGTTTCAAGGCAACACTGGACTTGGGTTTGGTGTCATCTCTATCTTTGGCAGGGCGTTGTTGACCTGTTCCAGCCTCAGTTTGCCCTATAACTAAGGCTCCATCTAAAAATCCCCATTGTTAGGCGAGTTCTCTTTTGTTTCCCAAAGGCGCTGCCTTTCTCTCAATTGATCCCTTTTTTCATTGACCAGAGTGGGGTTTGGTTTGTTTCTGCAAGCTGAGGAGATGTGACCATCCTCGCCGCACTTAAAACAGCACCAAGGCCTTGGCTGGGAGCTTGGCTTTGAGTTGGTAAGTTTCCAGCTTAGCACTCTAGGATCAAGTTTGGATGGCACTGGCCCACCAGATGGAGGCTCAGAGCTCCACTTAGGTATTGGGGTCTTTTTGGCTCTCTTAGCTGTCAGCGTGGTGAGTTGGCTCCTCAGAAGTGCCACCTGCTGTTTAAGCTCTGCCAATGAATTGGACTCAGGTTGGAGCTCTGCTTACTGACTGCAGGTGGATGCACTTTGAGAGTTTGCCACAGCCCGCTGCTGATGCGAGCTAAGATGCGAGCTAAGATGCTTCTTCATACGTGTAGTTTCAGCTGCCTGCCTATCCTCTTCGGTGCAGATTAGTAACAGGAGCTTGGATAATGCTGGGGGTGACTTTTCTTTCCTTCAACGTTAAGGTCAGAGAGCAAGGTGCTGTCCCAACACCCGCGACAGAACTGTTTGAGAATGTGTCTATCTGCCTCTCCAGCAGCAGCTTCTCCTCTCTTAACAGCAAGATTCCCGGCAACTTAAAGGCGGCAGAGGTAAGTGGAGGCCCTTTCACCTGGATCCTGAAGAGTGTTCATGAATTGGGCAAAAAGTTCCTCACCATCTTCCACAGTCCCAAAAGCTGCATCCAGCAGTTGGAGGTAAGCTTCAGGAGGAGCTTCAGGGCTTAGTCTTTTGACTATATCTGATGCAGGTGAGAGCCAGCTTTCAAAGATTTTTTGTGACTTCTGAAGACTGGACATGGTGGGGTCTTTTCTGAGAAGTTCTACATGGGAGCGTCATGTATTGTAATCTGTTTCACTGTTGGGTCTGGGGTTTTTACCAGAGAATGAACGAAGTTTGATGGGAAAATGTGAATGTGTGTTTAATTCATCGTTCCTTACAATGTGCTCTACAATGACTCTTTGAATTTCAGGTGGATTCAGATCATTATCTGCAATGGACAGACTTCGCCTCACTTCAGTGTGTGGACATGGCTCAGCACCACTATGACTGTTCAGCTGGGGCTGTGAAGTTTCAATGGTGTCCAGAGATGTGTTGAGCTGTTTAGCTCCAAACTCATCATCACCACCACCAGTGTCAATTGTCTCACTGATCTCTGACATCATGTTTTTCAGCACCTCTTCAAAATCTCTCCCACTCAGTTTTGCTAACTTCTTTATCTCATCAAGATAAGTCTTGGTAACACCACAACCAACTTTAGTAGTGTAAACACATGCCAGAGCTTGAACATAGTACTTGACACTGGGATTGTCTTTAAGTACATGTGTGTAAGGCAAAAGAGGGGCTAAAGCTTCAATAGCAGTACCATCTTGATAATCAACAATCAGGTTTTTATAAAACTCAGAATTAACATCCGTAACTGAGACGAGTCTCATAGAACCATACTTCTTAAAGAAGTCTACAATCTCTTCATCTTTTGGTGGTTCAAGCAACCCACTCACAATGACCGCATTGGGAATTTTGATACCTGAGCTCATAATGAGCTCCATCTTTTTTTCTTTTCTTTTAAAAGGACATACACACCCAAAACTGTTTCACACACTTCAATTGTTCACTGCTAACACATGACCATAGTCCTGGCTGGCTCACCAAGCTTGCAATTGATGTTCCCCTGATTGGTATAACTAATAGTATTAGACTAGTTATAATTTAGTAATAGGCCAGTATCAAGAAGATCCAGAAACGACTACGGAGCCTGTAAGAGTAGTGTTAGCAGAGAAACCAGACACAAGAGTCAAGATAAGGTAGTGTCAATAAAAGTGTACTGTACAAAAAGAAACCATTACACTCCCTGCCTACCTAAGCCGGCTTCCTAGAGTGCACAGGCTGTAGAATGTGTAAATGATGAGGCAAGTTGGTCTCAAGCAGTTTATTACACATTCTCTCTCATGAGCATAGTAGAAAAGAGGGCATCTCACACAGAACTCTTCACTTATATACTCAGGTCCTTCTACATATCAAAAGGTCACATTGCATTCACATAAAAGATCACATTGCATGCACTTCCTTAATCCTTTAACATCCCCCTCACAGACTCTGGCACACAAAGCATCCTCCAAGCCCTCTCTGACACACAAAAGATCACATTTCACAGCTTCCTGTTATCTCCAAGAAAACTCTGCCCTTTGTTCTTATCAAAGATGCTGCTCATTATGTTTTGGCCATGTGCGGCCACCCCCCCCCCCCCCCAAGCATATTGGGTCCAACAAAAGAATAACAGTCTGTATGCTGTGACAGAATCATTACACATCAATCCACATGCTGCTTGGACTTCAGTCTTCTCCCGTATCTGCTGTAACCAGGATTCACCGCCTCCACGGCGCTGTCATGCTGGGGAGCTGCTGTCTGGGGGTGAAAACCTTTTGTCTGTCCCTGCGGGTGTTCTGGGGAACTTCTACTCTGGGAAGCCCCCCGTGGGGGTCTTCCACGCCGAGGGGCCCTCGCCAACAGCACTTGCTCGTCCGCCACCACAAAAGCGGGTTTGAGTCTGTTTATGCCAACTTTTTCCCTCCTACCCCCAAATCTAGCAAAAAATGCTTGTTCCCTGTTTCCAGCTCTCTGAACGGTCCATCATAAGGTGGTCGCAGTGGGGGGCGATGCGCGTCATGTCTGACAAAAACAAACTCCGCGTTTTTCAAAGTTTTAGGCACAAAAACGCGCGGAAAACTGTGGTGAACGGGGCCCGGCAGCGTGCCTGTGTCAGTGCTACGCTGCAACAGCTGAGACGGGGAGCTGCCCGGCGCAGGATTATCCGGGAGAAACTCCCCGGGCAGCCGAAGTGGCTGCGCAAAAACGAGTTCAGCTGGGGAAGCTTCCAAGTCTTCTTTAGGCGCAGAACGCAACCCCAATAAAACCCACAGTAGCTTGTCTACCCAATTTTCATCCGTCAGTGACGCCCTGAGAGCCGTTTTCAATGACCTATGAAAATGTTCGCATAACCCATTAGCCTGAGGATTGTACACAGTTGTGCGGTGAATTGTGACACCTAGGCTGCGGGCCATTGCTGACCAAAGTTCGGAAACAAATTGAGGGCCTCAGTCAGACGTAATGTCCGACGGGACTCCAAAACGCGCCACCCATGCTGTTAAAAACACGCGCGCTACCTCCTCGGCTGTGGTTGATGCCAGTGGAACCACCTCCGGCCATCGCATGGTGCGGTCCACCATTGTCAGAAGGTGCGTGCACCCCTGTGATGGCAGAAGGGGGCCCACGAGGTCCACGTGAACATGGTCGAACCTCTTAGCCGGGATGTGAAACGGCTCCAAGGGAGCCCTCATGTGTCTGTGTACTTTGGCTCGTTGGCACGCCATGCGGCTGCTGCCCACTCCTTCACCTGTTTGCGAAGACTCGGCCACACAAATTTCTCTCCTACCATCTTGATTGACGCGCGCACTCCCGGGTGCGCTAAAGAATGAACCGAGTCAAAAACGCGGCGGTGCCACACGGCCGGTACCACGGGACGCGGTCGCCCAGTGGAGACATCGTAGATTGGGGGGGGCATACCGTCTTGCAGCACTCTGCTCTCCAGCCTTAACCCTGTTGGTCCAGACTGGAGCGCGCGCACATCCGCGTCACTAACCTGCTCCGCGGCCATGGCTGTGTAATCTATCCCCACGCGGACCGGGGCCGCCACGGCGCATGAGAGGCAGTCTGCCACTACATTCAGTTTACCCGAGACATGCTGAATATCGGTAGTAAACTCTGAGATCGCGGCCAGCTGTCTCTGCTGCCGGCCCAAGGTTCTGAAACCTTGGCCATCGCGAATGTTAGTGGCTTGTGGTCAACGAACGCGGTGAAACAGTGCCCTTCCAGCCAGAACTGGAAGTGGCGAATAGCCAAGTGGAGAGCCAGCAACTCCCTGTCAAACGGGCTGTACTTACGTTCACTATCGCGCAAAGTCCTGCTGAAAAAGCCGAGTGGCTGCCAAGCCCCGGCTACACGCTGCTCCACGACCGCCCCTATGGCCACATCTGACGCGTCAGTAGTGAGCGCTATGCGGGCTGTTGGGTCTGGATGTGCCAGCAACGCAGCGTTTGCCAGGGCTGCCTTGACTTCCGAGAACGCTCGCTCTCGCTCTCGCTCCGGGGACCATTCGATCTTATTCGCGGGTTTCTGTTTTTTTGAGCGCGGCGTACAGTGGTTGCATGAGCTGCGCTGCGCAGGGGAGGAAACGGTTATAAAAATTCACCATTCCCAAAAACTCCTGTAACGCCCTGACCGTTTGTGGTCGGGGAAAATCTGCTACCGCGCGCACTTTGTCAGGCAGCGGAACCGCTCCTTCGGGAGAGACACGTTGCCCCAAAAAATCAATCTGCGTCACCCCGAACTGACACTTCGCTGGATTGATTATTAAACTGTGCTCTGCCAACCTCTGGAAAACTGCCGTGAGGTGGGTTTCGTGTTTGTCTTCGGACACGCTGGCTACCAAAATATCGTCCAGGTAGACGAATACGAAAGGGAGATCGCGCAGCACCGCATCCATCATGCGTTGGAACGTCTGCGCAGCCCCTTTAAGCCCGAATGGCATGCGCAAAAACTCAAAGATGCTGCTCATTATGTTTTGGCCATGTGCGGCCAGAAGGCACACATTAAATTGGCCTCAAAATAAAATAAAATCATCCCTTTTGGGAGGTTTTCTTAGCAAAAGGTAAAGTGCCAGATTTAGTTCAGTTCCCAATGTGCTCTGCTCCTCTATTGGAAAGGGCTCAAGTCACTGTGTGTGTGTGTGTGAGAGAATGTATTTGTTTTAATCGTCTCTATTCAATGTCCAACACTACCCGGGTAGATTTTAAGTGTCAGTCTCATTTGTATCATGAGTGAAGGGATGGATCAACATGTCATTTTCTGGGGATGGACACTGCAGCTGGCCACACCGCATTATAGGCTCCTCCACAGTCAATTCATCTTGGGTTGGCACCCCACTGAACCCACAGGTTCAGATCCCGACTTATCCCGTCCAGGTCAAAAAAAACAATCTATGCACACAGTGTAGAATGCAAAAGTCAAAATCTTCTCTCTATCTCATTATCTTATTATCGTCACTCGAACTCTCTTTTCAAGTATAACCAACTATCAAGGGTATACAATGCCCTAATCGTCATGAAACGAATAGGTATGCATCACATAACACACCTATTTTAGTGTAATTGAGTAACTAATCATGGACTCTCTTTTCACAGCATTAAACAAACAATGAAATCATATAATTATTCTGGAAACATTTTTACAATTTAATATTTTAAACCTATTTTTCCATCTGCTTTAATATATTCACTTTTGACTGTTGAATTATAGTAACAACTTTTGATTAATATTCATTGCAAACATATACATACCATCAAATGATATAACTCACCCAAATTTGACATGTAACAATAACAGATTATATATGGTCTCAACGAAATAACTTTTAAGTCAGCAACCAAACATGAAACACCTTTGTCAGTATGAAATGCTGCCAATGTTCTGCGAAAGAGCTAACAGCAGCTAACTTAGCCAAATAACAGTGTTATAGTTAACAGGAAGTAGCAGAAAGATGCTAGCAGTTAGCTCATGGCTAGCACGATTAGCAATCTTTTTTAAGTGTTTTCAAAAACTTGAAACATCAGTATCTGTGTCTATGCGGTGTTAAACACACTGTAACCATATAACAATGTCACAACTCCGATTGGTTTTAGAAGAACAATACATTAAGACATAATAGTCACAGTCAACATGGCGTTAGCATTAGCATTAGCGTTTCTTACTGGAGTTCACAATGAGAGAGTACGCAAACAGTTGTGGCTCATCCACTTAACATTCACACAGTTTCCAATCTTGACAAATAACATGTCAACAGTTTGTACAAGAGGCACATGTGAATTTTAGTCTTTTAAGCATATTTCCATACCAACATTCTTGTAGGGTGGCGTGTGCTCTCAAGGTAATGTCTTCACCAGAAAGGAAGTAATGCAGGAGAGGATCTCCGTATGGTGTATGTGCCACCCTCAGGCGGGGAGGGGAATTACACCACTATATAACAGGCTCAGTAACCACATGTGGGTTACACAGGACATTCTTGCAACATGTGTGAGACAAAATTTAGGTTGTTTTTGCCCTCATGACAGTCCTGCAATGGCTGCCCAACACTCACACAACAGATATCTGTACCAATTGTACAATCTTTATCTTACAAATGATGTCTCTCTATTCTGTTCTTCTACTATTCATTTTATCATCTGATGTCAAACTCTTCTTCTTCTTCCACAATGCAATTACACATGCCTGGGAACCACAAAAACAATAGAATAACAACATTTTCACTGCTTGCCCACTGTAACTTCCCACCGGATTACTGTACAGGAACACACACGTAAAATTATTTTAACACAATACAAGCACATGTATACAATAAACATGCCTGGCAATTACTAGAAACAATAGTAAAAGCATATATAACCACCTGCCAATTCCAGCTCCAGTAAAGGAAAAAGACCAGGATTTAGTCTGATTCCACAAACTTATGGCTATCCAAAAAAAACAACTCATAATAACGACTACGTTTTTCACAAAATCAATAAATGACAAGTGGCTATATAAACACTATGATGATGGATAGACTGAAAATAATACTCACCTCTCCAACCAGGGTAAAAGCAAGGGGATGATGGGTGCCTCAGTATTGGGCTCTGGGCAATGATTTGGTGTAATAATAAACACCTGCTGCCTGCTTTTCCGCCACTCCAATCAGTCACAACTGCTGCAGGTGTTTGTCTCCAGTCAGTCAGAATTTCATTTCATAGGTCCTCAACCCACTGCAAAATTGTCTTTACTTTTCTTACACTTTCAAACTCATGGGAACTAAATTGAGTAGGATCTGAGACAAGGTCAAGATGGGTTTGAGACACCTGCAATGACTTTGAGACTATTTTGCAAGAAAAGCTGTCACACAATTTTTTTTTATTTTTTTTTTGAACATGTTCAAAATTCCTGTAAGACTAGTGCAAGACTCTGCAAGTCAGGAGAGGGAAATGAGAACTGCTGAGAATGTTTGGAGACATTTTGGAAACTCCCTCGAGAATGTCATTCTCCAGTTAGTCTCAAGCTGTCACAGCCCAGTGAGATACTACCCTGAAAAAACGGCTCACAAAAGCTTCACACGTCAAACCGTCTCATCTGGCTGCAGTGGTGCCAGTGGTAGGCAGGTCAGGGTGGGCTTTCTTTGACCATCCATCACAGTGAGCAACCTTGGATTTTCAGAGATTTTTCTTTTTCTGACCATTTTGTTTTAAGTTAATATGCAAGAACATACAGGTGTATCTCAAAACATTAGAATAGTGTTTTTCAGCCAGGGTGCCTGGTATGTTCAGGTTTCTGTGGGAAATTAATTGGTCCAAAAAAATGCAAAAAAATAATAATTGCCATTTTGTTGTGCATGGGTTCTGTTCCTTTTGATTAATCATTATTAACAGACACAGAGTCTTGCTTGAAAGTGTTTGGTTTGTCTGTGTAATTGATGGGGAACAGTGATGTCACATATATTTTCTTCATTAAATAGTCTGACTAAATTCTCAGAAGCTCAGGAGGGCTGTCTTGTGAATGTTTGTCTACTGGAGTAAGAGGCCTAGACAATTTCACTGGAATACCTATTAGCAAGCAGCTGGCTTGTTAAATACTCTCAAGAAGCATGTTTTATTTTACAAGGATATGGTAAAAATATTTTTTTTCTATATCAATCTGAATAACAGTTTTTGGAAGAGCTGAGTGATAGTAATTTGCATTTTACATATGTCCTGTCATAATGTAGAAAAAGAGGAAAAAAGACATTCTTATCCAAACATTTGCAGTGCAAAAAGTGACTCCTGACAGAGACTTAGAGGGAAAAATAGACATAGAATGCTATCCATAAGACTTCTTCCTGTCTTTCTGTAGTCTGTGCTCAAACTGGAAGAATGTGAATCCTGAGGAAGTCAACGAAACCACAGATATGTTGTGAGCTGGGCTGTGGCTTCCATCATGCAAGCAGATCCTCCCTCTCATTTGGAAGCTGTTGAAGTTTTCTCCAGATGTGGCAGCCTGATCTCTATAATGGTACAGTAGTGCAAGATATCAGAAAGAATTGTTGAGGTCAGGTTAAGAAGAGAGGTGGTCAAAACCAGTCTAAACCAGTCTACACTGGTCTAGTCTCAGAGCCTGCCGAGACCCCCAGGCGGTGGCAAAGGCAGTTCAGATCCACTATGATACCCAGCACACCATGTACTTTGCCTGAACTGGTCAAAACCAGTCAAAACCAGTCTAAACCGGTCTAAACCAGTCTAAACCAGAGTAAACCGGTAAAAACCGGTCTAAACCAGTCTAACCCAGTAAAAACCAGTGTACTGTTAAAAACCAGTCTAAACGGGTCAAAACCGGTCTAAACCAGTCTAAACAGGTCTAAACCGATCTAAACCAGTGTAAACCGGTAAAAACCGGTCTAAACCGGTCTAACCCATTAAAAACCAGTGTAAACTGGTAAAAACCAGTCTAAACCAGCCTAAACCAGTCTAAACTGGTCTAAACCGGTCTAAACCAGTCTAACCCGGTAAAAACCATTGTAAACTGGTAAAAACCAGTCTAAATCGGTCTAAACCATCAACCGGTCTAAACCAGTCTAAACCGGTCTAAACTGGTCTAAACCAGTAAAAACCAGTGTGAACCGGTAAAAAAACGGTCTAAACCAGTCTAAACCGGTCTAAACTGGTCAAAACCAGTAAAAATTAGTCTAAACCAGTCTAAACCAGTCTAAACTGGTCTAAACTGGTCTAAACCAGTCTAAACCAGTAAAAACCAGTGTGAACCGGTAAAAACCGGTCTAAACCGGTCAAAGCCAGTCTAAACCAGTAAAAATTAGTCTAAACCAGTCTAAACTGGTCTAAACCAGTCTCGCCCCCCGGACCAGACAGACCCCACCCCCTTTACTGAGGTCATCATAGAAACCAACAGTGGGACTGCGCTTGACGCTCGTCAAAACCAGTCTAAACCAGGTGTGCAGTTTCCTTCAAAATAAATGCCTCTCTGTAGTTCATATATCCATATCTGCATATGTATAGACACAGGGAGATGTTTTGTGATTGCATGTGTGGAATGACCTCACATCTCAGAAGAGGACAATAGGTCTGGTCGATTCGCTGAGAGGGCATACAAGTGTGTGCAGTTTCAAGAGCTCGGGAAACTCCAAAGCCGGGAACCGTTAGCAGCTACGGCTCTCGGCGAGGCCAACAAGCTGCTCTACATCACTGATGAAGGCTCTGGGCGACATTTCCTCATAGACACCGGAGCTCAGGTGAGCTTCATCACCCCGACCTACGCTGACCGAGTGGCTGGACCCCGCGGCAACGGGGCAATGGCGGCGAACGGCTCGAACATCAGCACTTATGGTGAAAGGACCTTGTCTCTGTCCTTACACGGCCGCACTTATGAGTGGACTTTTATCATAGCGGCGGTGAGTTTCAACATGTTAGGTGCTGATTTCTTATGTTCACATGGTTTGTTAGTTGATCTCGCAAACAGACGCTTAATCAATGCATGTCATTCTCTTCTATCCCCTGTGCAGCTCGAGTGTCCCCACCACCCGTGCAGGCCAAGGTTGCCACAGCAGGCAGTAAGTTTGACAAACTCCTCACCCAATTTCCAGCACTCACAGTTCCCAAATTTTCAGCAACAGTAGCGAGACATGGGGTGGAGCACTTCATCTCCACAACGGGCTCCCCTGTTTTTGCTAAAGCTCGGCGCTTAGACGCGACCAAGCTCGCCATAGCACGCGACGAGTTCGCCAGCCTGGAAAAACTGGGCATTATTCGGCGCTCGAAAAGCCCATGGGCTTCGCCACTGCATATGGTCCCGAAAGCTGACGGCTCCTGGAGACCTTGCGGCGATTACCGCAGATTAAACAATGCTACAGCGCATGACCGCTACCCAATCCCTCACATCCAGGATTTTTCACTACATCTGGCGGGTGCGCGTATTTTTTCTAAAATAGACCTGGTCCGCGGCTACCACCAAGTCCCAGTCCGACCTGAGGACGTCCCTAAAACGGCCGTAATAACCCCTTTTGGTCTTTTTGAGTTTCTGCGCATGCCGTTTGGCCTTAAAGGCACGGCACAAACGTTTCAGCGTATGATGGACGCTGTGTTACGCGATCTTCCTTTCGTGTTTGTCTACCTCGACGATATTTTAGTCGCCAGCACGTCTGAGGAGGAACACGAAAATCACCTCACTACAGTTTTTCAGAGGTTGGAAGAACATGGGTTAATAATTAATCCAGCCAAGTGCCGATTCGGCGTGGCGCAGATTGATTTTTTGGGACACCGCGTTTCCCCAGAAGGGGCAGTCCCATTGCCTGATAAGGTGCGCGCAGTGGCAAATTTTCCCCGACCACAAACGGTCAGATCACTGCAGGAGTTTTTGGGAATGGTAAATTTTTACAACCGTTTCCTCCCCCGCGCAGCTCAGCTCATGCAGCCATTATATGCCGCGCTTAGAAAGCAAAAGCCCTCCAACACGGTCGTGTGGTCCCTAGAGCGGGAACGCGCGTTCGCGGAAGTAAAAAGATCCCTGGCTGACGCCGCGCTTTTGGCCCACCCCGACCCCTCGGCCCGCATAGCACTTACCACAGACGCATCAAATTTGGCCATAGGGGTGGTCGTGGAGCAGCACGTGGACGGGGTTTGGCAACCGCTAGCATTTTTTAGCAAATCCTTAAACGAAACCGAGTGCAAATACAGCACAGGGAGCTGTTAGCGCTTCATTTGGCCATTCGCCATTTCCAGTTCTGGCTGGAAGGTCGGCGTTTCACGGCTTTTGTCGACCATAAACCGCTCACTTTTGCGATGTCTAAAATCTCAGAACCTTGGTCGGGCCAGCAACAAAGGCAGCTGGCCACAATTTCGGAATTTACCACGGACATTCGGCACGTAGCGGGCAAACTCAACATGGTGGCAGACTGCCTCTCCCGCGCCGTGACATCGTCAGGGCACGCGGAGGCAGATTATACTACCGCAGCCGCAGGGAGCAAGACCAACGCGGAAGCGTACGCGGCCCCAGTTCACGTAGGGATAGATTACGCAGCCATGGCAGCAGAACAGGGTAGTGACGCGGACGTGCGCGCACTCCAGTCTGGACCATTAGGGTTAAGGCTGGAGAGCAGGGGTTTGCGTGATGGTGTGCCCCCCTTAATCTGCGACGTGTCAACCGGGCGACCTCGCCCGGTAGTCTCGGCCGCGTGGCGCCGCCGCGTTTTTGACTCGGTTCACTCCCTGGCGCACCCGGGAGTGCGTGCTTCGGTGAAAATGGTGACGGAGAAGTTTGTTTGGCCGGGCCTGCGCAAGCACGTAAAGGAGTGGGCAAGAACATGCATGTCTTGCCAACGTGCCAAAATTCACAAGCACACGAAAGCTCCTTTAGAACCGTTCCGAATCCCGGCCAGGAGGTTTGACCATGTGCATGTCGACCTCGTGGGCCCCCTACCGTCGTCGCAGGGGTTCACACATCTTTTAACAATGGTGGACCAAACCACAAGTTGGCCAGAAGCGGTCCCGCTGACGTCAACTACGGCCGCAGAGGTGGCTCGCGTTTTTTTAACGACCTGGGTAGTGCGTTTCGGAGTCCCGTCGGACATCACGTCCGATAGGGGGCCTCAGTTTGTCTCAGAGCTCTGGTCTGCGATGGCCAGCAGCTTAGGGGCGACAATCCATCGCACTACCGCGTATCATCCCCCAGGCTAATGGTTTATGCGAGCGTTTTCATAGGTCTTTGAAGGCTGCCCTCAGAGCGTCACTAACAGATGCAGATTGGGTTAACAAACTACCGTGGGTTTTATTGGGGTTGCGTTCTGTGCCCAAGGAGGATCTAGACGCCTCCCCAGCAGAATTAGTTTTTGCACAACCTCTCAGGCTCCCCGGTGAATTCTTACCAGAACATCCAGAGCCGGGGCGCCTCCCAGCTCTGAGGCCACTAAGCAGCACGGGAGCGGACATGCTCCCTGGCCCTGTTCATCACACTTTTCCGCGGGTTTTTGTCCCCCAGGCTTTAAAAAATGCAGAGTTCGTTTTTGTTAGGCATGAGGCTTTAAAGCCAACCCTCCGCCCACCATATGATGGTCCATATAGAGTGCTGGAACCTGGAGATAAGCATTTTGTGCTGGATTTGGGGGATAGAAAAGAGACAGTCAGCATTGACAGACTCAAGCCTGCCTTCATGTTGAGTGACGAGCCTGTACAGGTGGCGAGAGCACCTCGACGTGGTAGACCCCCCAAGGGACACGTCCCAGCCTCCCCGCAGGGATCAAATAACCACTCTTTTCCTCAAGCTGCAGAATCCTTACAAGACAGCGCCGCTGGGACGCCGAGGCAGGCATACAGCAGATTTGGAAGACGGTTGAAACCCAGACGACACACAGACTGATGTGAATGTGATCATGTGTTTTAAGATATGCTGTCAGGGTTATCATGGCAGTTTTAAGGCGGACATGGGGCATAGACTATACTGTTACTGTTATCACTGTGCTTTTAATGTGATCAACTTGTATAGTTATGCCAGTCATGTCACCATATTCTGTGAACCTAAATATATTGTCCTTTTCTTAGACGTTTGGGGGGGGGCTGTAGTTCATATATCCATATCTGCATATGTATAGACACAGGGAGATGTTTTGTGATTGCATGTGTGGAATGACCTCACGTCTCAGAAGAGGACAATAGGTCTGGACCACCTGCGGAGAACAACGAGGAGATGGAGGCGCGGTGGTGAAGACTTCCTGACCCCCCAGGGTCAGGCAAAGGACCGGGAGGACATTGGAAGGAGACATTGGATGATTAGAAGGATATGACAAGGATGTGTGATGTTGGCTTTTGTTGTGTGATGTATAAATATGGGGGTCTGACTGTGATCAGTCTCTTTCTGCTTTTGGTGAGACATGTTGGGGATGTGAAGACGACATTAAATCTGAATTACAAAACCATTCAGCTTCTTCATTTCACGCTCCCCACACTCTCCACCTTTATGTTACTATGAAGACAACGATGATGATGGTATTGTTCCTTTGCAGCCGTCTGCTGTCAGACTGCCTCACTGACACACAGGAAGTGACATCATCATCAGAAGAGATATCATCATCATCAGAACAGAAACAGGTAGCAACATCATCACCGCAGCAGAAGCAGGAAGTGGAGGAGGAGAGCTGCTTGTGAAGACGACCTGATCACCAGGTGGGCCTCGGGAGCCTGTCAGGTCACAGTGAGGGAGTGGAGAAGGTCACATGATGATGTGTGTGATCACATGACCACATGTACATGGTCTGATGTGTATAATCTGTAGTTTTCAGTAGTTTTTCAGTATTTGTACTCAGACCGCTGACTGAAGTTGGAACATTAAAACATACACATGGTCACTTCCTGTGAGTCACATGGTTTCTGGTAGCAAAAGTACTCTGATTATTCTGTAAGGTGGTAGATTACTCCAACAGCTGCTTCCTGTGGTCTAAAACCAGGGCATCAGTAACCTCTGCTGGCTGAAACAAGACTAACAGTTGTTACTGCATCCTCTCTGCACCTATTCATTTTTTAAAATTTATTTTGAATTTGTTTTAATTTGTGGAAATGTGAAAATGACGAGGCAGAGTTTATCTCACGAGTCAGGTTTATTCACATCTTCCAACATCAGCAAAGCAGAAAGAGGAAAAACACAGAAGTATTCGTCCTTTATATACCAGGACTCTCCCAGTTCACAGTCACATTGCATTTCAATCACAAGTAACAATGCATCTACTCTTTGATCCTAAAACCTCCTTTTCATAGTCTTCGGCCACCCGGAAATCCCCCAAGGCCATCTCTTGCATACCAAAGACTAAACTTTCACATCCTCCTGTTATCTCCAAGGAGACTCAGTTCTTTGTTCTAATCTGAGATGTGAGGCCTAAAGCGACACATATGTGTCCCACAAATTCATATTAATTTACAAACAGGAATCTATGAGAAGCTAAGTAGGAGCATAAGCTTGTTTTACTCATGCATTGATGTAAAAACAAAACTACTGTAGCGGTTTGATTCAACCCCCACAACACACAGACAGAACACAGAGACAGTCAGCTCGCACTCCTGGGTTTTTTCCGCTGCATGCTGCGTTTACAGCCGTGAGGTTAAATTGTCATCCATGCATTGTGTTCATGCATCCTGTCTGTACCTCTGATATGCAAATGCCCAGATTAACTGCTGTGAATGTCTTTGATCTATTGTTTGAGTTGAGTATATAAGCTGCACTGTGCTGTAAATCTGCCTCTCATTCTCTCACTTCAACCTCTGCTGCAGGACACAGACTTTGTGTTCCCTCTTCACTGAGAGCCGTGGGCTCGCTCCCGGCGCGCACGCATGGCGCCGGGAGAGGAGCTCGTGACGGCGGTATGATTAATAAAACTCTCCTTAAAACCTCAGCATCGCTGCCTTATTTTATCATCCGCCGCACTGGTGACCCGACGCTGAAACGAACACGCTGCCAGCGAACGCAACACCCGGCGGTGATTCTCCGACGACAAGCGAACGCGGCAGCCTGACTGATCTGCCCTCCCTTCTGCTTCAGGGAGACCTCAACGCGGAGTTTCCAGGCGAAACTCTCCGGAGAACACCCACGACCGGGAAAGCTGAGCAACGTTTCATGGTGAGATCTGCACGCCTAGATCGGCACATCCACGCTGGACCGGCCGCGCTCACAGCTCCTCCACACGAGAGCGCATGCACCTCGTCCCCTCTCCACGACGGCGATCCCCATGGCCAACGGAGCACACGTGGACCTGAACGCACCATGACCGAGCGAGTGACAGAGCGTCTACTTCCCTTCACCGCTCCAACACACTGAACAGGGATGATCAAGCTCCCTGACCCTGGTTCTCCTCTCCAGCTGGCCCACCCATCACGGAACCCCGGCGCACGCACCGGGGAGTTACGAGGACGGCGCACAACACGCACGGGACAAATACGGCTTTTCTGACCGCCTTCCTTCTGCTGCACACTGGCCCTTCAGGCTTGCTCGTTCACCTGAGGCACGCAGCTTGCTCACTGGATTTTATGGTCTTAGCCACGGCACACAAGGGGAATTCAGCTGTCTGCAGTTCCCGAGGCTTTAGGGTTACGCCTGAACCTAAAGTCAACACGCCAGTCCCTCTGCTTTCATTACAGCCGCCACGCAGCCTCGTCTTTTCTTCATGGCCGCTATTAATCCTTGCAGGACTTAATCGCGGGAGGAGCCAGAGACTAATTTTTCTTCTTCTGATCTCTGCATGTTCAGACGGGACATCGCGGAGCAGCAAACACTTTTGGCGCGACTCGAACGATTTTCCCGCGCCCGGTCAGCATGTACTACCCCCCCCTCCTCCTGCACAGAGCTTTTCCCTGCTCGCTGCCCAGACTGCAACATCGAGGTCACGGTCCCCTACCGTTCCCTCTGGGGGGGGAGCAGTGTAGCAGTTTGATTCAACCCCCACAACACACAGACAGAACACAGAGACAGTCAGCTCGCACTCCTGGGTTTTTTCCGCTGCATGCTGCGTTTACAGCAGCATACAGGTTAAATTGTCATCCATGCATTGTGTTCATGCATCCTGTCTGTACCTCTGATATGCAAATGCCCAGATTAACTGCTGTGAATGTCTTTGATCTATTGTTTGAGTTGAGTATATAAGCTGCACTGTGCTGTAAATCTGCCTCTCATTCTCTCACTTCAACCTCTGCTGCAGGACACAGACTTTGTGTCCTCTCTTCACTGAGAGCCGTGGGCTCGCTCCCGGCGTGCACGCACGGCGCTGGGAGAGGAGCTCATGACGGCGGTATGATTAATAAAACTCTCCTTAAAACCTCAGCATCGCTGCCTTATTTTATCATCCGCCGCACTACCTTTAACTGCGTCTTTTTGTACAGTAGCTGTTTTCCCTTATAGGCATCCTCTGAGAAGATGTTTAATGTAGAAGTGTTTGAAAAGAGTAGCTGAGATGGTGAGAACCTGGATTCTAAACTTAGCTTTTATTTAGTCTTGAATACAGGGTGAGCCACTCAAGCACACTGGGAATGACACACAACAAACAAAGGTTAAGTTCAGTGTTCCTTATGTGTAAAAATTAAGTACAAAACATCCAAAAAATACAAGTACTGTATATACAGTGCTGTGGAAAAACAATTTGCCCCTTCCTGATTGCTTTTATTTTTGCATATTTGCCACACTTAAATGTTTCAGATCAAATTTTAATGTTAGACAAATATAACCTGTGTAAATAGAAAATGCTGTTTTTCAATGATGATTTTATTCATTAAGGGAAAAAAGCTATCCAAACCTACTTAGCCCTATGTAAAAAAGTAATTAGTAAACCTAATAACAGGTCATGCCGCCATTGGCAGCAAAAACTACAATCAAGCATTTGGGATAACTGACAATGAGTCTTTTACATCACTGTGGAGGAATTTTGAACCACTCTTCTTTGCAGAATTTTTAAAATTCATCCACATTGGAGGGCTTGAATTTGAGGTCATGAACTAATGGCCAGACATTCTCCTTCAGAATTTTCTGGTAGAGAACAGAATTCATTCCATTCAATTGCTTTTTCACATAGGGTCAGGTAGGTTTGGATAGGGTTTTTTTTCCCCTTTAATAAATGAAATCATAAAAACTGCATTTTGTATTTACTCAGGTTATCTTCATCTAATAATAAAATCTGATGATCTGAAGCATTTGTGATAAATACACTCAGGAACTCAGGAAGAGGGCAAATACTTTTTCACAACACTGTACAACTAAAATCCTCAGTGTGGGCTAAAGTCAAAATATTTGAGTTTAAATGCATTTCGTTTTGACTGATGACCTTTGCATTTACACAGATTTCTGACTTGCAGAACAGATGTGTTTGTCTCCCTCCCACATTGGCAGATTTGAAAATGCCAGCGCCTTAAACAACAGGTGCCTCTGACTTGGTCATCCTTCAGGGAGAACAGGTTGCACAGCTGTTTGGCACACATACTGTATGTGCACACACAAGTGAGAAAAGACAGAAAGAGGCACTTAATGAAAGATTGCAAACAGCCTTTTTTTTTTTTTTTTCCTCATGGGTGGGCTTTGGGTTCTTGTTGGACAGCCCTGGCATTGAGGTGCTCCCACTGTGTCTTTTGTATGAGCAAGTGGACCAAACAAAAAGCTTATTGAGGAATCTCTGGGAAGCCCAAGCATTTGTAAAGGAATGCCTCCACTCATGGGCCAATGCTTGAGTCTTAATCAGTCAATGGGGGCCGCCTGCATTAGGTTGACAGGAACTCGGTTACGGGGGGGGGGGGGGGGGGGCTGAAAAGTTCATAGTGGTCAAATTTGACCAAATGTGGTTTATTTTTCAACATTGTCTCCACACACTTCTTCATCAGTATTGCAGCGCTTGGATCCCCACAGCTGAAAAATAAACCACATTTGGTCAAATTTGACCACTATGAACTTTTCAGCCCCCCTCCCTCGTACTTCAATGAAACCTGCTGAATAAACAGGGGTGGAAATAGTCAATTAATGTGCGACAAATACATATTTCTCCTTGAGCTTTTTACGTCTTCCTGTAAAAGGAAGAGAATAAATAAATATTTAGATTCCAAGTAGTTTACTTTGTAAATAACAGCGTACTTTATTGCGTTACAAATTAGAAAATGCATGAAAAGGCAGAGGCTGTAGTGTAAAAGTGGAGTTATTTTTGTCCAGTATATAATGTGGGGCTTGTCTTCCCTCTATGAGAAGGCGGAGTTTTCTCCCAGGGGTCCAGAGCCAAACTGCATTATGTAACTGATAAGACTGTTTCTCATCTTGATGTGGAATTACTTCAAAGTTTACAGACTCCGAGACTAACTGGGCCGATGGGGAACAATGCGCCTGCAGAACGAGATGGAAACATTTTAAAGAATCTGTCCTTTGACTGAACGGCTGTCTTCCATACACAAATATAATGAGGACTGACCTTAACAACTGCCACTGAGCAAGTCCTTTTTTAGTTATTACTCTGCTGCTACAGCTGTGCCTGAGGTGGGCTTTAGAAGCTGGACTAAGATTTTCACAGGGGTGCGACGCACGGACATGGGCAGCGGTACGAGCCGAGGGAAGAGAGTTGCACCTGCCTGTGTAAACGGAGTAAATGCGACCAAGACGGCGACCGGCTTCACTTTATCCAAGCAAAACAGCTTCGCATTCAAGTCTCCAAAGATAAATTCCATTTTGCGCAACGTGCGTGACCGTGCGCAACCTGACAGCCACAGCGAAGGGCACGACTCCGACTTTTCTGGAGACGACGAGATTGAAAGAGAACTGGGCTCGGCTCTGGTAGATCGGGACGACCAGGGGGTTCGGGCGAAAAAAAGTACTCTGAAGAGGACTTTCCGATCAAAGACGTACGGACTGTGTCATTTCAGTGGGGAGGAGGAGCAGGGCGACAACGAGGAGGACTTCTGCGGGGATACGCGGCTTCACGCGCCCGAAACGGCCAAAGAGCCGCGTGTTTCACGCGCAGTGTCAAAAGACGTAAAGGAGAGGAGCAATTCCGCCTTCAAGCAGTTAAAATATACAACTCAAGTGGAAAGCAGAGTAAGCCCCTTAATAATTGTGTTTTAGTCATGTTATTCATGTGATTCGCTGGTTACCGCAAGTTTGAGCCAGTTTATTGCATACAGCAAATTAATGAGTATAGATCATTTTAAGTGCTGTAAATAAACATTATCAATTTTTTTGTGCTAGTCCCCTTCACAGGCCTTTATAACAAGAGAGGTTTTGTCGGAAGCTGTTCCAACGCCAGAAAAACAATTGTAAGTAGCCAACTCTGCTAAATAATTAACCTCCAAAATTCACTGGAGTAAGAAAGAGCAGGGGGAGATCAAATTCACCTAAGACAACTGGAAATACCAACCGGGGCCCGGTTCCAGAAAGCAGGTTTAGTGGCTTACCTGGGTAAGTTAAAACTCAAGAGTTTGTGGTAACTTGAGTTTTCAGTTCCAAAAAGACAGAGTATGTCATTGAGTATGAGTAGTAACCTGCTCCTTACTAGGTTATGTTGGGGTATGTTTACAATATTTAAACTTAGGAGGAACAACATCCACAATTGGAAGTGTGAATGCAGAGAATCAGATAACCTGTCAGTCAAAAAAAAAAAAACTTTCAATAGAACACACCATCATTAATTTGTTTTTAATGCACCTTCTTTATTTCCTGAACAAACATCATTTCCCCTCTATCTTCATATGCAGATATTTAATCTCCATATCTATTTTCTGATTTTTTTTTCCATTGAGATAGATTTTGTACAGTTCCTTTGCTGGTAACTGCATTGAAATTCTTACATTTAGTGATCTTTAAGGTAAAATATCCATTTCTGTTTAGCAGCAACATGTCTCACATTCATCATCATCATCATAGCAGTCTGTCGGGGCGACAATGACTGTTTCATTTAGGTCTGATCAGATTCCTCCACGCAGCTCTGTCCTTCGCCTTCCGCTGCCAGGAACTCCTGACCTTATTAGCCCGGGCAACGTCCAAGCCATTTGCCTCCACATCCTTTCCCTTTTACTCTCTACATTGGTGACCCAAAGTGAGATGGACCGTCTACTCCCTTTCACCGCGCTGTGGACTCCGGAGTACCAGAGATCGCCTGCATCCTTCTCATCCACACTGGAGCGCGTGCGCCTGTTTCTCTCTCCACATTGGCGACCTCAAGGGCCGGAGAGAGTGAGCGGCGCAGGGACCGAGACGCACCGGGATCAGCGAGACGAGCACCGCACAGAAACAGCCTGAAAGGGGAAGATCAGCGCCATCTGTGTTGGTTCCCCTCAAGCGCCCCGATCCTGACTTCACCTCCTGTCAGCGGAAATTCGGCGCACAGAAGCCCCGTGCACACACAGCAGGATTACAAGGACAGCGCAACTTAAAGCTACGTGGCCACAGTGCATACCACACACCAGGGACAAACCAGCTGCAAGAACTGATACATTGTCCTCAGCCGCTTCACATTCCCGGGGAACACGGACGATCGCCATCCTCGGATACTTTAGGCTTTGCGCATCGCACCTAAAGCAGCTGGGCAGCCTCGCCCACAGGACATGTACTTGTTTCTCAGCTGCTGCGCATCAACGGGGAAATAAGCCGATTGCTTTCCCTGAAGCCTTTAGGACTGCCCCCGCACCTAAAGCAGAATCGCCAGTTTCCCTGCCACAGCTTAAATTTGTTTCACAGCCGCGACGCACCCTCAGGGAATTGGGCCGTTCGCCTTCCCCAGATCCTGGCAGGACTGGGCCCGCACGAGGAGTCAGACTTAATTTTTTCACAGCCGCTGCAGATCACCGGAGGGTGTCCCGGAAAAGTTCCTCACCCGAGGCTGATCTGCACGCAATTTTTGCGCGGTCCAGAGGCTTTTGACGTTCCGGGTCAGCACCCCATTGTTTCTCCCACCTCCTCCTCGTCCTCCACATCATTCTTCCCGCACCTCTGTCCCAAAGACCTGCCGTTTGCCGGTTTTGTTCTGTCAGCACGACACGCACCGGCCCCCGTGCACCTACAAACCATGGCCGTTCAGCATGTTGGAACTTGGGAGCGGAGCAGGAAGTGCTTTTCACCCCTCCCCCTTTCCCCTCACGGACTGACATGCCCTCCAACACACTTCACCAGCAGGACAGTTCGACCAGAGTGACAACCCCCCGCTGCAACCACCATGGGCGCCGACTTGAGCCCAAAGGACCGGGGGGTTACAGCCCCTTCTGGGTGTTCGGTGTGGGGGGCAGGGCTGTGTAGACACTGCAGGTGGACATTCTCTCATACCCAGAACCAGGAAGAGGGGCTGAACAATGGACTCAAGGGGGTTGCCCCCATCGGGGTAATTAAACCAGACTATGAGGCGCCTTCGCCCCCTGCTGCTCCATGCTGTAGCATGTAGCGCAGGGAGGCAAATGTATGTGGTGAATGTAACGTGTTATGATAATCGCGCCACACATTGCCTTTGTTCATACCCATGCATAATGCGCCAGTCCCAGTCTCTATGTGAGGTAATAAAGTTATATAAAGGGAATGCAGAGAGACTGGAGGGGCTTCTAAGCTCTTCTACTGAGACTTGGCCCCAGCAGCCACGCTGGGGCCACAGGCTGTACATATATGTTAGAGGGTGAATAAAGAATCTGTGTCGACCTACACTCATGCCTCGCCTCCACATCCTTTCCCTTTTACCCTCTACACCATGAATTCTGCTGTTTACCAAAAAATCCTGAAGGAGAATGTCCGGTCATCTGTCCAGCCATCTGTTCGTGACCTCAGGCTGAAGCGCACTTGGGTTCTGCAGCAGGACAATGATCCAAAATACACCAGCAAGTCCACCTCTGAATGGCTTAAGAAAAACAAAAGGAAGACTTTGGAGTGGCCTAGTCAAAGTCCTGACCTGAATCCAATTAAGATGCTGTGGCATGACCTTAAAAAGGTGGTTAATGTTCAAAAACTCTCCAATGTGGCTGAATTACAACAATTCTGCAAAGATGAGTGAGCCAAAATTTCTCCACAGTGCTGTAAAAGACTCATTGCCAGTTATCACAAATGTTTTCAGTTGTTGCTGCTAAAGGTGGCCCAACCAGTTATTAGATTTAGGGGCAATCACTTTTTCACACAGGGTAGTAGTAGTAGTAGATTAGTTTATTTGACAGGGACAGTGCAATAAACAGGTCATGTAGGTTTGGATTTTTTTCCCCTTAATAATAAACACCTTCATTTAAAAACTGCATTTTGTGTTTACTTGTGTTATCTTTGTCGAATATTTAAATTTGTTCAATGATCTGAAACATTTAAGTGTGACAAACATACAAAAAAATGAGAAATCAGGAAGGGGGCAAACACTTTTTCACACCACTGTATATGGACAACATGTGCCAATCATCCAATATGTGACTTTGGTGTTTGAAGACTGGAGGTGTTGCAGCAGAACTTATTTTTGTTGCTTAAGAGACTGACCAGTGCAGTGTGGTGGAGCCTTCTTCAAATCTCTATACAACAATTTGACAATGAAAAAAACTGATTTTTATTCATCTTAATGCTAGACATATTACTGCTAAACAGAACTGAATATTTTACCTGTAATATCACTAGGATCTGGACAAAATCTATCTCATTAGAAAAAAGTCAGAAAATAGATTTTGAGATGAAATATCTGCATGTAAAGATAAAGGGAAAATGATGTTTGTTCAGGAATCAAAGAAAGCACATTAAAAACAAATTAGTGATAGTGTGTTTTTTTAAAAGTGATTTTGAGCAATTAGTTCTCTGATTCTCTGCCATAAACACTTCTATTTGTGGATGTAGTTCCTCTTAAGTTGAAATACTCTAAACAAACCCCCAACATAACCTACTCAGGAGCAGGTTATGGTCACATCCTTTGTAACCATGATTACAAACATGCTCCGACTTTTTAGAACCGAAAACTCAAAGTTGCCATGAGCCTCCTATGAGGGGCGGCTGTGGCGCAGGTGTAGTGTAGCGACTACTAATCGGAGGGTCAGTGGTTCAATTCCCACTCTGTCTGCAATCTGCATGTCGAAGTGTCCTTGAGCTAGACACTGAACCCCCAGTTGCTCCTGGTGGGTCAGGCCAGCGCCGGTGCATGGCAGCTCCGCCGCCATCAGTGTGTGAACGGGTGGATAACAGGATCTGTAAAGCGCTTTAGTCATCCAGAGTTGAGTAAAAATGCTATCTAAGTAAACACCATTTAACTTACCCAGGTAAACCTCTAAACCTGCTTTCTGGAACAAGGCCCAGATTTATCAGACACTCTTGTGGGCAACAAGGTAGAAACACATTCTGCTGTTGGTTAGTTTATGTAAAAGCATTTCCAGAGCTGAGCAGAATAAATACCATGTGACTTATTTCATATTTTGACCCTTTAGTGTGCTGGTTTACATAACATGATCCATCTGACTATAAATAATACACCTATTATTTTTCTATTATGCTGTGCATGTTTCTGTAGTTTTGGTTGTCTACTGCCATGCTGCTGTTACACTGCAATTTCCCAGTTTGGGATCAATAAAGTACATCTATCTATCTACCTACCTACCTACCTACATAGCGGGGAAAATAAGTATTGAACACATCAACATTTTTCTCATTAAACATATTTCTGATGGAGACAATGACCTGAGATTTTCACCAGATATCAGTAACAACCCAAGTAATCCATACATACAAAGAAGGCAACTGTGTTCACAAGTTACAGTATACTTAATAAAGTGGAATGGCACAGGGAATATTGAACACATGCAGATAAAGAGGTGCAAAAAGGCATAGAACACCAAGAAACCAGTTGAAATCATTCAGAATTTAGGAAGCCATCCCCCATCAGTGCACATTAATTTCAGCTGGTTAAGTCCTGACTGATAGCCTTTAAAAATGTATGTGAATATCAGATTGTCACGCCACAAAAAACTCATGATGGGTAGAAGCAAAGAGCTCTCTCTAGACCTTTGCAACCTTATTGTTGCGAAACACAATGATGGCATTGTGTCATGACCCAAGCGCCGAGCTCGTCCGCGCTCGGGCTATGCATCATCTCTGCCGGCCTTGACAGCTGTGGATTACATTCTGGCTCCACCGGGCTCTTATTGTAACAGCGCTCGGTGGGGTTTCCGGCTGTCAAGGTCGATCAGCTGTTCGGCATCACAGCTTGTTAGTTGCCGGCTTTATTAGTGGGCGCTGACAGCTGGTTGACGCTGGAGTATCATCAATCTTTCCTGGTCCTCGTCATGTCAGGTTCGTGCTTATTCTTGTCTTGTTCATAGTTAAGGTCGTAGTGGCTGGGGTTAGCCCTACGATCCCTTGTATCCGATAGTGTGTGTTTTGCCCTCAGTGGCTCATAGCTTTATGTCTCGTCTCGTCTTGTCTTGTTAAT
Source organism: Pholidichthys leucotaenia (assembly GCA_020510985.1). Taxonomy (NCBI): domain Eukaryota; kingdom Metazoa; phylum Chordata; class Actinopteri; order Cichliformes; family Pholidichthyidae; genus Pholidichthys; species Pholidichthys leucotaenia. Next base: position 123,240,678 of record CM035842.1, read on the forward strand.
AAACATCTATGCAAAGCTCACCAGCGACTTTTGGCGTCTTATGGTGGCCCGCGAGGGTCACCGCATGACATTATACTCCAGCCAGGACGTCTAAACGGAGACGCCACACCGAGATGCCTTTTCACCGGTGAATTTTTGCGTAAATTGGACTATTGTTCTTCCCTGTCTGGGTGTCATTGCTGGGAGAATGCCGTCATCCAGGGGCCGCGGTCGGTGCCTGGGCAAGGAGCTAACGGAGGCTCTGGAGTACGTGGATGGGACTCTATTCACCGCTACGCTGTACGACACTCCCAGCGACGTACGCTGGCACCTGGACTGCGCTGAGGTTCTTCTCGACAGCCTTCCTCTCCTCTACGACGATCACCTGGAGGTGATGATGAGGAGAGATGAACCACACAGCGCGAGATACTCTGTGGGCTGGAGGAGGAAGAAAGCAGGAAGCAGAGGAGGAGGCATCCTCGCTCCCTGCGTTGGAACCCCGTTCCTGTCCTGGATCCGTTCCAGGAGTTCGTGCCATCTGGGGGCCGTCGAAGACGCCGGCGCCACGGCCAAGGTGAAGCTCAGCAGAATCCCCGGCTAGACCCGCTGCCAGCAAAGGCCGTCAGCGGCTCTCCAAGAGTGGCTCCTCTTCGTCCTTCCAGGGGGCCCTCTGTCACCATCCAGTGGGGAGAGGGAGGAACTATGTCCCCTACAGCAGGCACCATTCTCCCTCCAGGAGAAAGGCAAGTGCTAGTTCATTCTTTGCATAATAATTGTGATCTGCCTTGTCTGACTCCTGGGGGCGGAGTTCGGGGTTTGCAGTCCCCCGAGCTCTTACCACCTGCTGTAGTTACGATAACCAAACCTGCTGCCTCTGTGTCTCCCTCTGCTGAGTGGTCCGCGATGCCAGGTCTACGTCGCGGGGTGAGGAGGGGGCCTGCGGTGCTGGAAAACCTGGATCCGGCCCTGCAGCCATGCCATGGACGGAGGAGAAGAGTGGACTGTGGCCCGGAACCTGTGCCGACGAAGAAGCGTCCCCGGGTCTCCGCACCGGAGTGGTCTGAACCAGTGGGTCGAGGGTCCCCCGCCTCCACGCCATACGGGTCATCGGCGTGGGCATCAGCACAAGAGGAACCTCAGACTGCGGAATTCATCGTGCCAGCTGCGGAGCCTGACGCAGTTGAGTGGGAGCCTGCGCACGAACTTCTTCGCCCTGAGCCTGGATTGACGGAGTGCTGGACGGCAACAGAACCCGAGTGCAGGCAAGTGCTTCCTCTTGTGTCTCTGTCCCCTGTGTTGGAGCATTTTTGCCTGCTTCTCGGGGAGGCGAGCGAGGGGCAGCCGTCTGCTGCGCCCGAACTCGTCTCACTGGGTTCTGTTGCTGCCGGTGACACTGATCCTGGTTTTTCTCTGTGTCCTGAGCTTCCTTGCAGTGTCACCGGCACGGAGCCAGTCGGGGTCGTCGAGTTGGAGGTTCCAGGTTCGGGGGTGGAGGTCGTCAGCGGAGCTGCACCGACCCAGTCGGGGTCCGTTGTGGAGGCTGCTGTGGCCCAATCGGGGTCCGACGTGGGTGCACCCGAGACCCAATCGGGGTCCATCGCGGGAGCTGCTTTGGCCCAATCGGGGTCCGACGTGGGTGCGCCCGAGGCCCAATCGGGGTCCACCGCAGGTACTGTTCTGGCCCAATCGGGGTCCGACGTGGGTACAGCCGGGACCCAATCGGGGTCCAGCGGAGGTGCAGCACTGGTGTGGTCCACGGACGGTGGAGGAGCTGCAGACCCTTCGCCGCCTGACCCAGTTCGGGCTCATCCTTGCTTTCTGTCCCCTCTTCGGAGTCATCACCCCTGCGCATCATCGCCGGGGGCCGTGGGGGTCCCTTTTCGCTCGCCCCGGCTCTCCCGTGTTTTGTCCTCTCCAGGGATGCCGCCGCGGGCTGTTTTCCCCCGGTACTGTTGGCTGAGGGACGCGGGTCGGCCGCCTGAGGAACTGTTTTGCCGGTTTGGCGCCTCGGGTCGGCCACCCGACTTCTTGTGTGTCTTATTGGGCGATCTGGTTCGGCCACCGGAGGAGTGGACTTTCCGGGCGTGGGACTGTGGTAAGCCGCCCGGTCATGTTCCACCCCCTATGACCACCCGTCGGCTGTTGGACGCGGGGAGACCGCCTGAACTGCTCCTGTGGCGTTTGGTCTCCGCCGGTCGGCATGAACTGTCGGGGGTAGAGGTCATTCCTGGTGGTGGTTTAGCCCTGAAATTGTTCTGTTTTTTGTTTTTTTTCCCTGTCCTGTGTTGTATCTGGTTTTTTTGACTTGAGAGCGTGGTATTTTTGTTTTCGGATCTGGGCAATTCTGTTCATGCATTTTGGAGGGTAGTCTAGCCCTGAAATTGTTCTGTGTTTTTTTTTCTCACCTGTGTTGTATTTGCTTTTGACCTGAGAATTTGGTATTTTTTTTGTTTTTGTGCCTGGGTAATTGTGTTTCACGTATTTTGGAATATAGTCTAGCCCTGAAATTGTTCTGTTTTTCTCTGTCCTGTGCTGCATTTGCTTTTTGACCTGAGAGTGTGGTATATTTTGTTTTCGTGCCAGGGTATTGTATTTCATGTATTTTGGAAAGTAGTCTGGTCCTGTAGTTCTGTTCTGTTCGCTGTTCCTGTGTTTTTTTTTTTGTAGTTGCCATTTGTGCCTTTTGGAGTTTGTGTTCTGCAGTTGCTTCAGTTGTCTTGTCATCACGTTTTGTACTGTCGGGAGTTTTTTTTCTCTCCTGTTATTTCATGCCTGTGTGACTGTTCCATGTATTTTTTTGAGTCTTTTTTTTTTTCTTCCTGTCTGTGCCCTGGTTCTCGATCTGTGGTTTGATCCTCTCCTGCCCCAGCCTCCCACCCTGGAGGGGGTGGGGAGGGTGGGATTGAATGTCTATGGGCGGTCAGGAGCCCGCCCTCAGAGGGAGGTACTGTCATGACCCGAGTGCCGATCTCATCCGTGCTCGGGCTATGCATCATCTCTGCCGGCCTTGACAGCTGTGGATTACATTCTGGCTCCACCGGGCTCTTATTGTGACAGCGCTCGGTGGGGTTTCCGGCTGTCAAGGTCGATCAGCTGTTCGGCATCACAGCTTGTTAGTCGCCGGCTTTATTAGCGGGCGCAGACAGCTGGTTGATGCTGGAGTATCGTCAATCTTTCCTGGTCCTCGTCATGTCAGGTTCGTGCTTATTCTTGTCTTGTTCATAGTTAAGGTCGTAGTGGCTGGGGTTAGCCCTACGATCCTTTGTATCCGATAGTGTGTGTTTTGCCCTCAGTGGCTCATAGCTTTATGTCTCGTCTCGTCTTGTTAATAAACATCTATGCAAAGCTTACCGGCAACTTTTGGCGTCTTATGGTGGCCCGCGAGGGTCACCGCATGACACATTGGTTACAGGTGCATTTCTAAACTGCTGAATGTTCCGGTAAGCACTGTTGGAGCCATCATTCAGAAGTGGAAAGAACATCATTTTACCTTAAACCGGCCATGACCAGGAGCTCCTCGCAAGATTTCTGACAGGAATCAAAAGAATTATCAGAAGAATAATTCAAGAGCCAAAGACTACTTGTGGAGAGCTCCAGAAAAACCTGGAGTTAGCAGGTACTGCTGTTTCAAAGAAAACAATAAGTAACGCACTTAACCGACATGGGCTCTATCCCCGCTCACCTTGCAAGACTCCTTTGCTTAAGAAAAAGCATGTTGAACCTCGTTTAAAGTTTGCTGCACAATATTTGGGCAACCCAGTAAAATACTGGGAGAACATAGTCTGGTCAGATGAGACCAAAATTGGCTTTTTTGATGCCACAACACACAGCATGTTTGGACGAGAAATGGCACTGCACATCAGCCCAAAAACACCATACCAACAGTGAAGTTTGGAGGTGGGAGCGTCATGATGTGGGGGTGTTTTTCAGCACATGGTACAGGAAGACTCCATAAGTGAAGGAAAGATGAATGGACAAATGCACAAAGACATCCTTGATAAGAACCTGTTTCCATCTGCCAAGATGCTGAAGATGAAACGAGGGTGGACATTTCAGCAAGACAATGATCCCAAACACACAGCCAAGGAAACTCTCAACTGTCTCCAGAGAAGGAAAATAAAGATGCTAGAATGGCCCAGTCAGTCACCTGACCTGAATCCAATTGAAAATCTATGGAACGAACTGAAGATCAGAGTTCATTGATGACACCAACAGAACCTTCAAGATTTGAAGACAGTTTGTGTGGAAGAATGGGCTAAAGTCACTCCTGAGCAATGCCTGTGCCTAGTTTCTCCATACAGGTGGTGTCTGGAAGCTGTTATTACCAAAAAGGCTTTTCTACTAAATATTAAAATAAATTTCACCAAGCATGTTCAATATTTATTCTCTGTGTCATTCCGCTTTATTAAATATAACTTGTTTTGTGAACACAGTTGCCTTGATTTCTTTGTATGTGTGGATTAGTTCGGTAGCTACTGATAATCTGGTGACAATCTCAGGTCAATGGCGCCATCAGAAATATGTTTAATGAGAAAAATGTTGACGTGTTCAATACTTATTTTCCCCACTTCATCAAAAAAAAAAAAAATTATCCATCCTTGGATTGTGTCCCCCGCGGCATCGATAGCTGTGCCGGCCAGCCAGCCAGCCAGCTAGCGAACCACGTACTTCTCTATATCATCACCCTCTGTCTGTCTGTCTGTGTGTCACAACCATAGAACTTACTAAAAGATCATAGGATTGCCTATGATGTTCCTATGATATCTACATGATGTCTATATGACGTCATATAGACACCATAGTATAGAGTGATTCAAGAAAATCTGTGCGTGTTCAAAGGCATGCATCACTCACAATCATACGACATCAAAGATCAAAGGCAGGCATCACTCACGATCATAGGACTTGCTATGACCTCATCTAAGCTCAAAGGCAGGCGTCACTCACACTCACTTATGATCATAGGACATCAGAGATCAAACGCAGGCATCATTCATCATCATAGCGATGATATAGAGTGAAGTACGTGGAGAGGGACTTTGACTACAGCTCCTGACCAAATAGTGATGATATAGAGTGAAGTACGTGGCGGTAATGCACCTGTAAGCTGGTTGCCAACCGCCAATCAAATCGAAAAAAAGACGACTCACCATCATAGGACTCGCTATGACATCATCAAAGACAGGCATCACTCACGATCATAGGACTCGCTATGACATCATCTAAGATCAAAGGCAGGCATCACTCATGCTCACTCACGATCATAGGACATCAAAGATCAAATGCAGCCATCACTCACGATCATAGGACTCGCTATGACATCTTCAAAGATCAAATGCAGGCTTCATAGGACTCGCTATGTCATCAGCCTATGGTATCTATAATGACATCAAAGATCATAGGACTTGCTATGACATCTTCAGAGATCAAAGGCAGGCATCACTCACAATCATAGGACTCGCTATGACATCATCAATCAAAGGCAAGCATTACTGAACGAGTGGTGACGTGCTTGCTTACACCTGCTTTCTATGGGTGATTTGTACGTTTATGGTTGATAGAATAATGTATGAATAGAGTAGAGTGATGTCTGAAGATAGAGTAGGTGGCGGTAATGCACCTGTAAGCTGGTTGCATACCGCCAATCAAATCTTCTTCTTTTAGATTTGATTAGCAGTTGGCAACCAGCTTACAAGTGCATTACCGCCATGTACTTCACTCTATATCATCACTCTATATACACTACCGTTCAAAAGTTTGGGGTCACCCAGACAATTATTTTGTTTTCCATGAAAAGTCACACTTATTTACCACCATGAGTTGTAAAATTAATAGAAAATATAGTCAAGACATTGACAAGGTTAGAAATAATGATTTGTATTTGAAATAATTTTTTCCAGATACTCAACCTGCTCAAAGGAAGGTCAGTTTTATAGCTTCTCTAACCAGCTAAACTGTTTTCAGCTGTGCTACCATGATTGCACAAGGGTTTTCTAATCATCCATTAGCCTTCTGACGCAATGAGCAAACACATTGTACCATTAGAACACTGGAGTGATAGTTGCTGGAAATGGGCCTCTATACACCTATGTAGATATTGCACCAAAAAACAGACATTTGCAGCTAGAATAGTCATTTACCACATTAGCAATGTATATTAGATATTAGAGTGTATTTCTGATTAGTTTAAAGTTATCTTCATTGAAAAAAACAGTGCTTTTCTTTCAAAAATAAGGAAATTTCTAAGTGACCCCAAACTTTTGAACGGTAGTGTATTTTCTTCCTCCAGACCCGATCGGCGGTTGGCAACCAGCCCACAGGTGCACCACCGCCACACACTCTTATCACTCTATAAATTCAAGAAATCTCTGTGTCTGTGTGTGTGTCTGTGTGTCTGTCACGTCCTGTGATGTCTGCTTGATGTCCTATGATGCATCATAGTCCGTTCTATGATCTCAGGCATCATAGGACTTGCGATGCCATCATGAAGATATTCACGATGCCGTCGTAAAGATATTGATGTCTATATGATGGCACATAGACAGATAGGCATCATAGGACTATCTATATGACGGCACATATATGATGGCACATAGATAGATAGGCATCATAGGACTGTCTATATGTCTGTCACGTTTATAGGACATCATAGGACGGCCTATGATGTCTGCCTGATGTCCTATGATACATCATAGGCCGTCCTATGATCTCAGGCATCATAGGGCTCGCAATGCCGTCATAAAGATATTCATGATGCCGTCATAAAGATATGATGTCTATACAATGGCACATAGACAGATAGGCATCATAGGACTGTCTATATGACGGACGGCACGTAGACAGATAGGCATCATAGGACTCACGATGCCGTCATAAAGGTATGATGTCTATATGACGGCACATAGACAGAGCACATCATAGGATGGCCAACATAGGATATCTGTGATGCCATCATAAAGATATGTCTGTGTGATGGCACATAGACAGATAGGCATCATAGGACTGTCTATATGACGGCAAATAGACAAGATAGGCATCACAGGACTCGCAATGCCATGAAAAAGATATGACATCTATATGACGGCACATAGGCAGAGCACATCATAGGATGGGCAACATCATAGGATATTCGCAATGCCGTCAAAGATGTCTATATGATGGCACATATACAGATAAGCATCATAGGACTGTCTATATGGTGGCACACAGATAGGCATCATAGGACTCGCGATGCCGTCATAAAGATATGATGTCTATATGATGGGACATAGACAGAGCACATCATAGGACAGCCGACATCATAGGACAGCCTGTGATGTCTGCCTGATGTCCTATGATGCATCATAGGCTGTCCTATGATCTCAGGCATCATAGGACTCGCGATGCCATCATAAAGATATTTGCGATGCCGTCATAAAGATGTCTATATGACGGCACATAGACAGATAGCCATCATAGGACTCGCAATGCCATCATAAAGATATGATGTCTATATGACGGCACATAGAGCACATCATAGGACGGCCGACATCATAGGATATTCGCAATGCCGTCATAAAGATATGATGTCTATATGATGGAACATAGACAGATAAGCATCATAGGACTGTCTATATGACAGCACATAGACAGATAGGCATCATAGGATTCGCAATGCCGTCATAAAGATATGATGTCTATATGATGGCACATAGACAGAGCACATCATAGAACAGCCGACATCATAGGATGGCCTATGATGTCTGCCTGATGTCCTATGATGCATCATAGGCCGTCCTATGATGTCAGGCATCATAGGACTCGCAATGCCGTCATAAAGATATTTGCGATGCCATCATAAAGATATGATGTCTATATGACGGCACATAGACAGATAGGCATCATAGGACTTGCGATGCCATCATAAAGATATGTCTATATGATGGCACATAGACAGAGCACATCACTGGACAGCCTATGATGTCTGCATGATGTCCTATGATGCATGATGTCCTACGATGACCCTAAATTTTAGGGTCATCGTAGGTCATCGTAGGTCTTTTAGGGCCTAAAAGATATGTCTACATGATGTCATATAGACATAGCACATCATACAACGCCCTATGACATCTGCATGATGTCCTATGATGATCCGATGATACTGTATCAGGCAACTTAGGACTCATGATGCTGTCATATAGACAAATGTGTTTTATGATGTCATATACACCATCACTCACGATGCCTAGACTAATGTGTCTTTATGATGTCATCCATCCACCCATCTTCTTCTGCTTAATCCTTTTTGGGTCACAGGGGGGCTGGAGCCTATCCCAGCATCTTTGGGCGAGAGGCAGGGTACACCCTGGACAGATCGCCAGTCCATTGCAGGGCCAACACAGATGATGTCATATGGCTCAAAACTGGCAAGGTGAATAAGTCACAGGGCCAGTCTTTACAGCACGTTCATGTTTTCTGCACAACAGATTTCTAGTCATGGCCAATTCTATGTTGCCGCGTGCAGAGTTGCCAGATCAAGCAGTCTTCGTATTGTTGCTCAAGATGAAGAAACTAAGCAAAAGCATCGTTTTCTCAGCAATGTCATTTTTAAAGAGGTGCTGACACAGTGAAAATGTGTAACCTTGAAGAATTTTTTTTTTTTTTTTTTTTTTTTTTTGTTACTTATTTGTACCCGTAGGTAGACTTGGTTTGCAGTCTGGTGACAAGCCACTGGCTGCTGGTCGCTGCGTGCGCGAGCGCCCTAAACCTACATGTTTTTTTGGTGTGCGGGAGGAAACCGGAGAAATCCCGGAGTAAACCCGCGCAACACGGGGAGAACATGCAAACTCCACACAGTTCACTGTTGGTCGGGGGCTGGGATCAAACCCACGATCTCATGATCCCCGCGGTCCCCCGGCCGAGGGTAAAACTGTGCTGCCACAGTGCTAAACCACTGCGCCACCGTGCAGCCAAATGCCAGTCTACACTACAAATGTGTAAAATGCCAAGCAAAACGCTGATTTTTTCCAGGTGCTCTGGTTTCTTGGTTTCTACGGGCATACACGGGCCTTCCTGAACAGGGTCAAAAGCCACTTTTTGCTCAGCTCTATTTTCATGACCCTGCTCATGAACTGGAATGACGATGCACCTATCCCTCAACCAGTAGTCTGAACGAAGAAGACGACGACCCACCAGATGGAGAGCAATAGAATGAGGAGAACTACTGCACGTCAGAAAAGATGCCGTGAAGATGAAACACCTCAGGTTCCAGCAGTACGCCACAGGCATGACTGTGAACAACACAGCCGTCTGAGACAGGAGGAGACCTTTCAGCAACGGGCATGCAGAAATACTTGCTTATACTTGGTTTCTACAGGCATGGACGGGGGTACATGGGTATGTACTAGTATATCTAAAAGAAGATGATCTGTGTGTGTGTCTGTGTGTGATCAAAAGGCAGGCATCACACACCATCTATAGGACATCAAAGGTCAAATGCAGGCATCACTCATGATCATAGGACTCGCTATGACATCATCAAAGATCAAATGCAGGCACTGCTCACAATTATAGGACTTGATATGTCATCATCAAAGATCATAGGACTCACTATGACATCATCAAAGATCAAATGCAGGCATCATAGGACTATGACATCATCAAAGATCAAAGGCAGGCATCACTGAAGGAGTGCTGACGTGCTTGCTTACCCCCTTGCTTACACCTGCTTTCTAGGGGCATGCATAAATACTTGCTTATACTTGGTTCTACGGGCATGCACAGGTATGCACTAGTTACATAAAATGTTATCAAAACATTCTGAAAACCTGGAGACATCTCTATGCAAAAGGGACATGACTGAAAATCCTTGTTGGAGCCACTTGATCTTTGGGCCCTCAGGCAGCACTGTATTAAAATGTGTATGATTCTGTCATGGAAATCATTGCACGGGCACAGGAACACTTCCAGAAGTCATTGTGTTAATTAAAACCCCTTACCATTCCATCTAGTGTCCAGCCAATGTAAAACATCCCACGGGCGGGACACCGGAATGGTAAGAGGTTCACAGTTCAACATCGCATCCACAAATGTAGTTTTAAACTCGGTATCATGCAAAGAAGGCATATGTGAACATGATCCAAAAATGCACCTCAAAAACTCATTTAAAAGGAACTGAGGAAAAGTGGGAAATTGTAAGTGCAAGCTACAGTCATCAAAATTCAATTAAAATGGCTTGAGATATTTCACTTTACTTGTAATAAATATATGAAAGTTTACATTTTTTAATTAAATTGAAAATTTTCTGTATAGACTGCATATTTTTGACATCTCTCTCCCTTTATCCTCAGGACTTTTGGCAGCTGCCATTCCTCCTCTCTAAACACACCTGTCATCCTGTATGATGCGTCAGAAGAGGAGCTGATGGACACTATTGAGAGAGAATTTAGTTGACCCCAGAACTGTCTTGTTCAGTTGTATAAAGGAAGTTTTTTTTAATATAGAGAAAACCTGGGTTTCTTTAATCTGCCAGAAAAGACTGCATGATATGTATTTATACAAGATTGCCAGTGTTCGATGTAAGATGGCTTTGGCTGAGATTTATGACACATTCAGGTTTATCCAAATTTTATTTAACTACAGAAAATGTATTAAAATAGACTCATAACACCAACTTGAACAGGTGCCAGGATGCTTTCCTCACTTGGATCAGACCTGTTAAGTGACAGACTCTCCCGTGGTTTGTTATCTGCATCAGTGGGGTGGTGTTGTCATCCTCTCAGTTCAGCTGGCCTCCCACTGAGCATGAACTTACTTTGTCACCTATTACTTACTGTACATGCTTAAAATCTGTGTACACAATGAGAAAACTTTTTTTTTCTCGATGCAATTTGACAGTAAGGATAAATACCTTTTCACCAGACCTTACAGTGCATCCGGAAAGTATTCACAGCGCTTCACTTTTTCAACATTTTGTTATGTTACAGCCTTATTCCAAAATGGATTGAATTCTTTTCCTTAAAATTCTACACACAGTACTCCGTAATGACAACATGAAAAAAGTTTTGAGATTTTTGCAAATTTACTAAAAACTAGTGCATACCCGTCCATGCCCGTAGAAACCAAGTAGAAGACTGGCCTGGGTGGCCAACATCTTGGCCGTGGCGTAGAGTGATGATATAGAGTGAAGTGATGATATAGCTGGAAGTACAAGGAAACAAAGAAGAGTGATGTCTGAAGATAGAGTTGAGGTTCGATTGGACACAGCAATGATGATAGAAGGACTACAGCTCCTGACCAGATAGAGTGATGATATAGAGTGAAGTACGTGGTGGTAATGCACCTGTAAGCTGGTTGCCAACCGCCAATCAAATCTAAAAGAAGAAGAAGAAGCAAGTTTTTCAGCATGCCCATCGAAAACATGTAAGCAAGCACATCACCACTTGTTCAGTGTTGCTTGCCTTTGATCTTTGATGATGTCATAGCGAGTCCTATGATCGTGAGTGATGGATGCCTTTGATCTTTGATGATGTCATATAGACAACATAGGCTGATGGTATAGCGAGTCCTATCATACCTACATTTGACCTTGATCTCACTCTTGACCTCAGACTGGGGCAATGGTTCATCTTTCAGCAAGACAACGACCCTAAGCACACAGCCAAGATATCAAAGGAATGGCTTCAGGACAACTCTGAATGTCCTTGAGTGGCCCAGCCAGAACCCAAACTTGAATCCAATTGAACATCTCTGGAGAGATCTGAAAATGGCTGTGCACCGATGCTTCCCATCCAACCTGATGGAGCTTGAGAGGTGCTGCAAAGAGGAATGGATGAAACTGCCCAAAGACAGGTGTGCCAAGCTTGTGGCATCATATTCAAAAAGACTTGAGGCTGTAATTGCTGCCAAAGGTGCATCAACAAAGTGTTGAGCAAAGGCTGTGAATACTTATGTACATGTGATTTTAGTTTTTTTTTTTATTTTTAATAAATTTGCAAAAATATCAAACTTTTTTCACATTGTCATTATGGGGTATTGTGTGCAGAAATTTGAGGGAAAAAATAATCCATTTTGAAATATGGCTGTAATATAACAAAATGTGGAAAAAGTCAAGCGCTGTGGATGCACTGTATGTGTGTACAGGGTATAGGGCTGCTGTTGTTCATATGTGGCAGTCTTGCAAAGGTATGTGCAGAGAATGTTTATTTAATGTTTTCTTCATGGCCAGTTCCTGCACTTTTCCATCCTTATAAAGGTGGAATGTTGTAACAGGGATTCTGATTCAGCTGTGAAACCACAGTTGAAACTTAACACCTGCTGCCACTTAGTGGCAGAACACAGTAATTGTGTGCATTCGAAGTTGGGTAGGCAACATGTTTTTGCCATAAATAGACAAGGTGGTCCAAATTGAAACCAGACTTCTGAACCCCAACTGGGACCTTATGTTCAGCCAGTAACAGAAGACTGGCCATTTGCATTTCTTCAAATCCAAGATGCAGTATGTAATATTACTGTTTTACAGCTTGAGTCCACATTTGTATGGGCTTAATCTAGGGTCAGTAATATTGTGATATGAGCAGTGTCTGGATGGGTTAAGCAGGGGAATCCATTTAATCCTTCTTTGGTCAAATGTCAGGCTTTATGCAGCCATGAAGCACATCTACAACATAAACAGGTGAATACTGAATTTAAAGCCCCAGTAGGTTAAGCATTCAAAGCAAGGGAGACACACAACTGAAAAACTCCCAGCCACTCCCCTCAGAGCTCCATACAAAGTAAAGCCTCTCCGAAATGTGCAATGAATGTACAGGTAGCGTGTGCACAGGTAAACAAGCAAGTAAGCTGTTCAATATTGCAGACATTTCACATGCAGTGATTGATTTTTTTTTTTTATATGCCCGTATCTGCCTCACAGAATGTTTTTTTAATGCCACTCTATTCATTGATAGCTGTCGGGATGTGAAGAGAATCTTAAAGTGCCCATGGCATGCCCTTTTTCCACATATAGGCACAGTTCTAAGAGGTGTTATTGAAATGTATGTGGCATATTTTGTTCAGAACACATGATTTATTTATTGCACTACAACAACCAGTTAAAGAAGCCATCCTTACAAAGGCTTGTTTTTGTTGATTTTTTCCTTTAAATGCTAATGAGCCCCAGTTCACCCCACTGACAGCACACTCAAATGACAATACTACGATTCCTTAAGTATTATGATACCATATATTTATTAAATTAATATACGATCAGTACATGCGTTTAGGGATTGGTGCATCATCACGAGTGTCAAATATTGCGATACTATGCTGGATCAATCTTTTGGCCCCCCTGCTAACATCTTGATGCTAGACACCACAGCACACCTTCAGGGGTCTAGTAGAGTCCATGCCTCGACGAGTCAGGGCTGTTTTGGCAGCAAAAGGGGCACCAACACAATATTCGGCAGGTGGTCATAATGTCATGCCTAATCAGTGTATACTAACATTACTTTGTTAGTATTTGAGGTTGAAGTTTTGCTTTCTAATCCTTGTGCTTCTTTGTTGGCCTGTAGAAACACGCTCTTCTCTGTACTGCTTTCAATAATTTGGGAGGGAGGAGAGAAAGCTGACTCCGGAGCACTGCGTTGTTCCTCACATTCTTTGCAATGTAGTCCTCACAAATCCTGTCGGAAAAAAACAAGCCACCATTTCACATTTCTATTTTGGGAGAAAATTACTGACTTACAAAGCAACTGGCCTTTTGAACAACAGATATTTTTATACGGTGAGCCTGACTCGTCAAACAAACCAGAGCTCGGAGAATGACAATTCTAAATATTACACAGCCGTAGTTACGCAGTCTTCTTAATTTGGTTGAAGTCAGAAGGTCCACTTTGTTAGAAATTTTTGTAGAGTAAATGATGAACATAGTTTTTACCTGAACAAAGGATATGGTTGGGTCTGAAAAACAAGTGCACTATTGCAGTGGCCCTGAAAAAAAGGGACAATATATTTGCATTAGTTAATTCCAAGCTCAAAATCTAGTCATTAATTATGACTTTAGGTCCTTATTACAGCTTCTATGGTGCATCTATTAATGCTTACAGTGTCGACAGCAAGGATGTAATCACAGCTTCCACCGAAAACAACCACATCTGAGTCTTTGCTTAGACTTGCCGTGTGCCACAACCTTGGGCAGAGAAATTTACAGTTTAGAGCCCCAACCACAAAGTACAGAGTAATAAATATAAATCAATCACACCTTGCTACCTTGGTTTGTTTTTGAAGGGATGTTGAAACTCTCTCCATTTCATTGCTTCAACATCAAACAACCACCCATCGCCTGATTTAAGAAAAAATGTGTTTTACTGAAAAGAAAATGTTCAAAAAATGAAGACGGTGCATCGTAAAATGCATGTATTTTCTTACTCATTGGTTTGCAGTCGACACTAAGACCTCCGAACAGAAACAAGGATCCCTCTGATACTGCTGTAAGCGTGTGCCATGATCGCCCCACTGGAGTGGTAGACAGTGGGGTTCTGGAAAACACGTTTGTCACAGTAGTACCGAGTTTAAAAAGGATAAGCTTCACCACTTTTTCAGTTATTTTTGAGAGGACACAAACTACATATTAGGGCCGTCCTGAACACAGTTGTTGGGGCTTTTGAATATTTGGGAGCAATCCAGAACAAACAACCGAATATTGTGTGAAGCCTTTGTTTTCTCCAGTAAACTGTATTATGATTAATATTTTTCAGAAATGCAACCTTTCTTATAAATTTGGAACTTTTTTTAATAAATCTGCATCTTTTTTTAAAATCTGTGATTTTTTCCCTAAATTTACATTTTTTATAAGAAATACAATTTTTGTTCCCTTGTAAATTAAAGGGTTGTTTCCTTAATTTTGCAGCTTGAAATGTGAAACATTATGACCTTTTGTCTTGGCTGGTAGGTGTTGCATTTAGGGCCCGTGGGCACAGAAACGTTTTTACCACTCACTGGCAAACTTCTTTTACAGTTCGGCTGTCTATGCATGTGACGCTGGGATTTGGGAGGTGTGAAAGTATAAAGTGGAGTGGAAAGGTTTAACCGGCATCGTTTCTCCTCCTCTGCGTGCATGGGTGAAAACGAGAGAAATGGCCAGCACCACATGCATTCATACATTAATCATTTGTTGTGGCTCCAGTGGTCACGCCTCATTCACAAGCCAGTGACATTGTTGTCACTGTTACAAAACACATGAGCTGCACCTCAGTGGTCGGCATGTCCCCTGAAAAACGGTCTGTTCAAGTCTGTTCATCCCCATCCAAGACTGCGCTGGGACATCAAACTATCTTCAAAACTAAACAGCGAAACATTCCCAAAAACAATCGAGGCAAGAAATAAATGGTGCAGTTGCTAAATATGTGTTTAATTTTCACTCACAACTGCTATTTTAGAAGTTCAGCACAAGCTCCCTGACACTATCGATGGTTGACAGGAAGTCGTATGTGGTTCTGTAAAAAGTTGCACTGCCACCTACTGGCTAGTTACAACAGCAGTTTTTCACATCTTGGGTGCTGCAACGTCATCTGACGTGAACGAGACTAAGTTTGTGTGACAACGACGTGTGCACACAGATCATGTTTCCCAGTTTAAATAAAAACATTTTTGTGTGCACAACCCCTTACTCTTGCCCCACCTGCTTGCTAGAGGCATGTGATATCAACCCAGTTCTGCTATTGGCTGTGACAGGATATGATATCCTTATTGGCCATAGATATACTGTATATAAACACAAGACAGGACATGGCTAGCCACCAGGCTAATCATGTTCCGTATACATAGCTTACTTACATTAAATTTACAATACATACAATGAGCAATTGTTTGCTGTCAACCATTATAATTACCTACAGAATACGGCACCTTCGTTTGCCATGAAAATGTTAGCCATGTCCTATCTAGGGTTTATATATATATATCCATGTTACTGGCCACTGGAGTCTCATCA
Source organism: Pholidichthys leucotaenia (assembly GCA_020510985.1). NCBI lineage: Eukaryota > Metazoa > Chordata > Actinopteri > Cichliformes > Pholidichthyidae > Pholidichthys > Pholidichthys leucotaenia. Next base: position 123,256,606 of record CM035842.1, read on the forward strand.
TCCAAGCTGCTCAAATACTCTGATTATTTCGGTCCTCTAAAAAATGTTACAAGTATTAATGGATTGGATTTATATGGCACTTGACATGGCCACATGACACCTCGAAGTGCTTACAGTGAGCCCGCTATTCTTTGACTTCACAGACAGACTTTGATAGGGGTAGGCTACAGTCGTGAAAAAATTAGGACACCCCATTAAATAGTCAGTTCTTTATTAAGAAATGTTTACATATCGATGTCTAATTTTGTTTTTATTTGTATTTTTAATTTTAGCCATTTTAAGTGGGAATAAATATGGGAGTGTCCTAATTTATTCCTCATCATTTGTTTAGAATTACATGTTACAGAAAATTTGAAAAAAGTCTTTTCTTCAGTTTTAATTAAGTTATGTAGATCTCCCATTGTTAACATTGATATTAAATGTTCACATATATGTTAAACACACGGGCTTATACAGATGACTATTATTCACATGACTGTACCTCTGTAGCCACAGATGCCCTGGGGAACACTGACGGAAACGTGTCTGCCAATCCACACCAACGGCCTCTCCGACCACCACCAAACATTTATTCACATTCATACACCAGTGTCATGGACACTGAAGGCCAAGTGGGTAGAGTGTCTTGCACAAGGACACAACAGCATGATGGCCGGGGGGCAGCAGGGTTCAAACTGCAAACCCTTCAGTTATTGGACGACCCACTCTGTCTCCTGAACCACTACTGCCCCACAAAGTATTTTTTCCATCATTGACAATATATTATTTTTTTGAAGAATATAAATACTTTAATTCTGCACCTTTATGAACATTTTGCTGATGTATTATTTAAGAAATATATATTTGTTTTCATGAAAACACTGTCTAGTCACCTTTTTGTTGTTGTAAATTAGCATCTTTCATCACACATATTTGACTCTTTTTTCTTACTGTATGTATTTACAAATTTCTAAATTTTAATTTTGTGACCTTTTTGGCAAGTTTGTTACTTTAACATTAAGTTGCTACTTTTTTTGTGAGATTTTCTTCTTAATTTGCAGGGGGTTGGGGGGGGTGAAAGTCTGGATACCAAATGTGAGAACCAAATACCAGTCTAATGAACAAGTATGAATAATCAAACATTTGGTACAGCACTATTGCATATAGTGTGTAAAATAGCACAAGATATGTTAGCCTACAACCACATATGGTTACATACATTTCTGACCAAGTCCACGATTCAAGGTCTAGACAATGAATGTCATTTGTCCTTGTTTCCTGTATTTTATGAAAAAAAAAACAAAGTAAAAGTTCTGTATGGTCATTTCTGATGAACAATATAATGAACACTGATATAAAGAGTAACAGTGAAAACAGTGCAGGGATCTCACCATGACTCTCCCCCCACAAATGTATCCTCTACAACCAAGGGTGGCACCTGCGTGAGCCGCCCTTGGGGCAGGAGCATGGCCCTGTAAATAAAACACTTTCTTCAGCATCTACACACTGGTGTTTAAACAAGGAAAATTCTCTATTAAAGGGGTCATATTGTGCAAAATTGTGATTTTTGTAAATTTAAATCTTATAAAGTACAACTATAGGTGACATGTATATCAGTAGGATATTAACACACTCCTTACAGAGTCATTTCACTCATTATACAGAGTTTCCTTTTGTTAAACTCGAAGAAAGAGTGGATTGTTCTTCCTGGGTAAAATGTAACAATATTACATTGCTGTCTATTCAGTGCAATATATCAACAAACTCTGCTTCCATTTCTCTTAGTTAGCAAAACAAATAAATCCTGACTGCCTCATTACTTGTGTTCGTCCGACTCAGAAAACCTTTACCCAATCAGATTCGGTGCTCAATAATATTAATAAGCAGGATGAAAACTTTCAGACAGAACTTCGCAGATCAAGTTTTGATAAGTGTAAAACAACACAGAAATTGTTTTTGCTCTTTAAATCTGCATAAATATGCCCTCGGGGATGTCTCAACTAAAAATGAATCCCTTGAAAATCCTAGTAAATATGGGACCTTTAAAATTGTACTTGTCATCTGAAAAAAGAGGAGTATGTCGTAAGAATTGATACGGACAGCATCAGGGAAGTAGATGAGTGTAGGTGAGGGTGTAATATTGCATCAGCTGTTGCTCTCAGCTGTATAAGCACTCTGTGCAGGAGCTACAGCGATTCCTTGTTTGTGTCAGAATGGATTGAAACCAGAGCTATTGCTACGTTATGTAAGGCAGGATCATCTTCTCACATATCAAGTGTCTCCAAACTCTTTTCCAAAGTTTTCTATATTTTTAAATCATGTGGAGTTTTTCTTTCACTGCTAATAACCATTTCTGAGTATATTTTACCCATATTTATCATTGATGTGAGATACAATAGAGAAAAAAAGATTACAAATGTATGTTGTGCTGAGAGTTTATGAAATGGTAATTGACTCACTTTGGTTTCTTGTTCACTCCAGCTGGCTTGCATAGGGTCAAATATATGAACTTCATTGTTCCATCCCCAAAAAACATCCTCCACCTAACAGCAATAAAATACCAAAAATGATCAAGGTAATGGGTCTTGGAACTATTTATTTTTTGAGACATACAGTTATTCTTTTGTATGTGGATGCACTTATGATTAGTCTTGTCAAATAACATATTTATATAACATTTCGACAACAGTTTTTACTCACTTTTAGAAAAAATCTTAAACCTCAACAATTTCTGACTGTAAACTGTGTTATTATTGTTATTTAATTCCTTTTAAATAATATCTAGCAAGTCTTATTTTTCTTATTTTCTGCCACATATACAGTACATTGTTACAATACTGCAGGCTTGTATAAAAAAAAGTTTCAAAAAATTTTGGTCTTTGTATACAACTGATCTCAATGAGCCCTGCAGCCAATCAGAAAACAGACTGCTTAAAGGAGTCACTGACTGAAATTTTTTTTTTTTTTTTTCTGAAATGCATCTCTTGGTCATGTGATAATTGAAAAAATATCAAAACACTCCTCTGGAAAAAAAGAAAAAGAAAAAACACCCTTTATCTAATTTTTCTCTCCAAGAAGCCATTTTGACTCTTGCCTGTATTTTCCAGTACGTCAAGAAATGGGAAACGTCACTAAAAGGTAAACGTCGCTAGCGTTGATACCTGCCCACTGTTCTATTATTGGCCAGCCTAGCTGTCTGTCATGCAGATGGGTGGGGAGCCAAAGGCATTAGCTTAAGAGCTGACAGTGGTACTAGGAAGTTAATATTTATACTGTTATTTTAATTAGATTTCAGTCTAATAGGCATTCTCATTTCCACCTGGTTCATTAATCCCCAGTCGACAATACTGTATATCTCACGTCATTCTGGCTTATTTTTTACTGTGATGCTATATTGAACTATTAGCACCACTGAAGTGGCTAACTGAAGCTAACAATTTAGCCACTAGTTTTAGCTCATTCGTGAATGTGGCACAATATTTCATTCATTCTTACAGACAAATATACGTTATTTGGCTCAGGTTAGATCTGAGCTTCTTCTTCTTCTTCTTTTAGATTTGATTGGTGGTTGGCAACCAGCTTATATAGGTACATTACCGCCACTGACTTGATTATGTTTTCCTCATAGCTTTATGACGTTTTCCTCCTAGCTCTGGCTTTCTTTCTCTATTGGTTGTTTCTTCTTCTAGATCTGATTGCTAGCCAGCTCTTCTAGAGCTAGCCAGCTAATAGCATAAGAGAGAAAGCGGAGTTGAATGAGGTTTGAGAAATTTAAAGAGACATAAACTAAAACCAGCGATTCTTAGAAAGGTTGAAAAAAAGCAATATAGCTGCAATAATTTTAAAGGAAATTGACCAAAAACATGTCACAGGCATTTCATTAAGACATGTGTGAAATGTTAAAATGTGGAAAAAGTGCAATCAATGACCCCTTTAAAAGAAAGCAAAGCTACCCTAGAAAATTCCAGAAATAAGTATATAAACTGATTTAGAATGTTTGAAATAAGTAATAACAGGGTCCTGTTAGTATTGGGTGGATAAGCCAAACTGTACCGATAATGAGAAAATGATAAACCAATACCCATGATGCTTCATCGACGATGAAGCTTCCATTCCTCGGACTGACATCAGTTAATAGTTTGTGACCATATCCTCCAAAGTAAATGAGCCTAAGGAGTACCATCCAAAAAATAAAATTATTACAATACAAACACTGCTTATCAATGTATAATGTAGTGATTAAACACCTATTATTTCATATTTCCCTTTCACCTAACATTTAAAAATGGCCAATCCAAAGTTTAAAGTGTAAAGATAGTAAAAAAAAAAAATTATTAAAATATGAAAAGCTGTAGATAATGGCTTTTAATATCTAAATTCAAAGCAAAAATAATGAATAAAGGAAGTCAAATCAAACTACACAGGTTCATTTTGTGGACATCCCACTCTCCAAAGTACAGGAGCAAGAAAATTATTCTCAACAAAAAAACAACACAAACAATTAAAAAAAACATAAAATAATAGCTCTTTCACAAAAACTGGAACATTTACGGAAGCAAAAATTCTAGCAGCCTTAAACGTATGAGCCAAGTTAAGGCCCAATATAAAGCTAATCAAGTTCAAGTTAAAACTACAAATTGCCTGTAAAAAAACAAATTATAGATTAAAAATACTCTCAAATAGAATCAATTTTAATCTTTCAAGGTCCTCACCTCTCATTATAAACCCAGCAGGATAATTTGTCTCGGGGTGAAGGAGCCAAGCCAAACTCGTGCATCATTTTTCTCCACATGTACTTCCCATCTGTCAGGTCAACACAGTACATCTGTGGGATAGCAAACACGGATCACCTGGTTCACATTGTTCAGTTCAGGCTGTGACTTTTTGATGCGGATTCAATGTGTCTCGAACAGTCCTCATTTCATGTTCTGAGCTGAAGATGCATCTGCTACCGAAAGAGCTTATACCTAGAGCAGGGTTTCCTCTGATGACATTTCTGCGTGGCAGGCCGCCATCCTTGGATTTATGCCGCCACGCGAAGGAAATATGAATTAAAGAAAAAAATATATAGGAATGACGCTCCGCAAGCGTGCCCACGAACAACGCGTGTGACCGTCATCCGCGCGGAGTTCGGAAACACGCTGCCCGTGTCTGTTCCAGTCAGCAGGCAGAGTGTCTCTCTAGCGCGGGGCTCCTCAAATGGCGGACCCCAGTCCGGACCCGGACCCAATCACAAGTCAGTCCGGACCTGAACATGTGTCACATTATGTGCGTTTCTTACCAACTTTGCTGTGCTGCCTGAGTGTTGTGTATGCACGTTGCGCAACACCATTGCACAGAGCATGCCTGTCCGTGTGTGTGCACGTGCGTTCAGCCCATTTCCAAACATAGCAGGGTTGCTGAACGCTACTACCAGCTTGCTGAGACCTGTGTGAAGTTGCCCCCCGCCCCCCCCCGTCTTGCAGAGCTGCCATCACTCGTGTGTGGCGCTTATTGCTCGTATGTGAACAGTGCGTTTCTCGTGTATGTGAGCCCATCAACACTGGCACAATTACATGCAGTAATGTTCTGTAACTGCCGCCATGATGTACAGTAGCTAATAATACCAAATGGCATGTCGCTTTCAAAGTTGGTGCTAGCAAAAAAAAACAAAGGAAGGACGATCAGAAAAATAGAGAATTGAAAGAGGAATGGACAGAAAATGTGCGTTCATTCTGCCAGAGTCCAGCATAAAACCAATGTGCCTGACTTGCAACAACACGGTTGTTGAATACTGAGGTGCGGTCAGACAAACTTGCTCAGCTGAAATCTTCATATTAAGCTACAGACTGTCAGATCTATGACCCAGCAAGAAAGAGCAGCTGAGGCCTCACTCAGAGGGGCCTGGGTCTTGAAACCAGCTAATTGGTGATATTAAGAATGCACAGTGCATTTCATTAGCTGTGGATGAATCAACAGACTGTACAGACAATGCACAGTTATTAGATTTTTTTTTTAGATTAGATTAGATTCAACTTTATTGTCATTACACATGTATGAATACAAGGTAACGAAACACAGTTTAGCATCCAATCAGAAGTGCAAAGGACAGTTATGTGTCTTTGTCAGATATTACAGTGAAGCAAAGGGGGAATTTTGTGAAGACATTTTAGGTATCAAACCCCTCCACTGTTACACAAGAGGTGAGGATATTTATGAAGGCATCATGCAGATGCTGAAAGAAAGAGAAATTGACCTCAAAATGGTGGTGTCCATTGCAACTGATGCAGCTCCAGCCATGAATGGGAGAGAGAAGGAGCTATCCAGCGTATGAAAAAGCACCATCCAGACCTGCTGTCATATCACTGCATCATTCACCAGACAGTGTTGTGTGCCAGTCTTGGAAAAGAATATTCAGAAGTGATGGAAACTGTTACGAAACTTGTGAACTACCTGAGATCCTCTTCAGCACCACCTTTTATGTGCATTTCTGAATGAGGTGAGTGGACTGTTTACCTTGTTTTATACAGCCATGGACAAAATTGTTGGTACCCCTCTGTTAATGAAAGAAAAACCCACAATGGTCACAGAAATAACTTGAATCTGACAAAAGTGGTAATAAAGAAAAATTCTATGAAAATTAACCAATGAAAATCAGACAGTGCTTTTGAATTGTGGTTCAACAGAATTACTTCCAAAAATAAACTCATGAAACGGGCCTGGACAAAAATGATGGTACCCCTAGAAAAGATTGAAAATAATGTGACCATAGGGACATGTTCAACCAAGATGTGTCCTCTAATTAACATCACAGGTGTCTACAAACTTGTAATCAGTCAGTCGGCCTACTTAAAGGGTGATAAGTAGTCACTGTGCTGTTTGTTGATATGGTGTGTACTACACTAAACATGGACCAGAGGAAGCAAAGGAGAGAGTTGTCTCAGGAGATTAGAAAGAAAATTATAGACAAGCATGTTAAAGGTAAATTCTATAAGACCATCTCCAAGCAGCTTGATGTTCCTGTGACTACAGTTGCACATATTATTCAGAAATTTAAGATCCATGGGACTGTAGCCAACCTCCCTGGACGTGGCCGCAGGAGGAGACGGATAATACAAATGGTAACAAAAGAGCCCAGAACAACCTCTAAACACATTCATGGTGAACTCCAAGGTCAAGGTACATCAGTGTCAGATCGCACCATCCGTCGTTGTTTGAGCCAAAGTAGACTTCATGGGAGACGACCAAGGAGGACACCACTGTTGAAAACAAATCATAAAAAAGCCAGACTGGAATTTGCCAAACTGCATGTTGACAAGCCACAAAGCTTCTGGGAGAATGTCCCATGGACAGACGAGACAAAACTGGAACTTTTTGGCAAGGCACATCAGCGCTATGTTCACAGACGCAAAAATGAAGCATACCAAGAAAAGAACACTGTCCCTTCTGTGAAACATGGAGGAGGTTTTGTTATGTCCTGGGGCTGCTTTGCTGCATCTGGCACAGGGTGTCTTGAATCTGTGCAGGGTACAATGAAATCTCAAGACTATCAAGGTATTCTAGAGAGAAATGTGCTGCCCAGTGTCAGACAGCTTGGTCTCAGTCACAGGTCATGGGTCTTGCAACAGGATAATGACCCAAAACACACAGCTCAATACACCCAAGAATGAACATTGGACTATTCTAAAGTGGCCTTCTATGAGCACTGATCTAAATCCTATTGAACATCTGTGGAAGGAGCTGAAACATGCCATCTGGAGAAGGCACCCTTCAAACCTGAGACAACTGGAGCAGTTTGCTCATGAGGAGTGGTCCAAAATACCTGCTGAGAGGTGCAGAAGTTTCATTGACAGTTACAGAAATCGTTTGATTGCAGTGATTGCCTCAAAAGGTTGTGCAACAAAATATTAAGTTAAGGGTACCATCATTTTTGTCCAGGCCTGTTTCATGAGTTTGTTTTTTAAAATAATTCTGTTGAACCACAATTCAAAAGCATTGTCTGATTTTCATTGGTTAATTTTTATAGACTTTTTATTTATTACCACTTTTGTCAGATTCAAGTTATTTCTGTGACCATTGTGGGTTTTTCTTTCATTAACAGAGGGGTACCAACAATCTTGTCCACGCGTGTAGAGTGCAGTTCATTAAATTAGAATATCATAATTTAATAAAAAAAATATAGTGATCATTAAACTTAAATCAAAAAAAGGAAAATCTAAAAGAAGACAGACAGACAGATGCCACGGCCAGGATGTGTAGAGTGATGATATAGAGTGAAATATGAGGAGATGAAGAAGAGTGATGTCTGAAGATAGAGTTGAGGTTCAATTGGACACAGCAATGACAATAGAAGGACTACAGCTCCTGACCAGATAGAGTGATGATATAGAGTGAAGTATGTGGTGGTAATGCACCTGTAAGCTGGTTGCCAACCCCCAATCAAATCTAAAAAAAAAAGAAGAAGACGAAGAAATCAAAAAAGGCTTGAAATATTTCCATGTTCATGTAATTAATATTAAATATAAAAGTTTCCTTTTAAATTATATTGTAAAAAAAAAAAAGTTAACTTTTTCACAATGTTCTGCACTTTTTCCAGCAGACTGCTACAGCTTCACTGTCGAACGGTTAGGTACAGAAATCTTTCCTGCCACATGCCATTTCACTGTACAATAATTCACCCTGATATTGTATTCTGGTCATAACAATACTGCCATACTGCACCTTACAGTCTAATTGGTACCTCACACATCTCACTCTGCTCCTGATAGTCCTGCATTGTACAGCGGGGATGATTCATGTGTCTATACGGGTCATCATCTATTCATCTATGATATAGGCTTTTTTAGTAGTTTTACTTTCCATGGGTAATCCCTTTGTCTGTTATGCTGTGTGTTTCTGTCGTTTGGTTGTCTACTGTCACGCTGCTGTTACACTGCAATTTCCCAGTTTGGGATCAATAAAGTACACCTATCTATCTATAATCCAATTTATTGAAATGTACTTCTATTGTAATCTGGTCAGGTTTATGTTAAATAAATGTGGGCCTTGTGTAAAAACATTTGCATACCCTTGATTTATATTGTCCTCTTAATATTTACTCGGAAGAAAATTTTCTGTTTATTGTCCCTCCCAACATCAAAATGAAACATCCGCTGATGCACCGTGTTAGCAATGCTCTGGACCGCCAACCCACTGGAAAAAATACAGTGTGGACCCCTGGCAAAAACATTTGAGGACTCCTGCTCTAGCATCACTGTCCAAGAGAAGCATGAGCTTATTAAAGTACTTTAAACGCAGACAAAAAAATCACAAGAGGTACAGTATGTAAGCAGTGGAGGCATTTATGGTGGTTTTAACCTGCTGGTAATGGGAACAATAATGTAGAGTCGCTTAGCTAACAGGTGTGGTTAGGCTTCATATGCAGGGAAAGGCAAGAGTGACTGATGAAATGCTGAGGATTTACTTCACCAGCCACTACAATATTTCTTAACTAATTTATGTTCATTATTATGTACCTTGCAAGTAAAGATGACCAAAATTCACAAAGTCAATGACTTTAATCCATCAACAGCCTTCAGACAAACTAAACGTGCCAGCATTTGGATTTCAAAATAAGGGAGGTTTTTCCTGTTGTCTGGTTTGTGAGGAGATTTCTAAAAATCTATAAATATACAAAAATATTATAACAGAAATCACTGCATCTTTGGTCATTTAAGTTAATTTATTTCATTAAATACAATTTTAATAATACTTTTTTCTTTGAAATCAGAGTTAAATTATTGTTCTGTTCTGGCTCTGCAAAATTTTGGTCAAAAATGTAAATTGTTATAAGAAAAAAAATTTAAAAATTACCAGTCTGTTTCAAATTTATTTAAAAAAATAGTAATTTTAAAAAAATAGACAAAAATTAACCATAAAAAATTACAAATTTGAGGAAAATGGCTTCAAATTTAGATAAATTTACAGAGAAAAGTAGAAAACTGCAAGAAAATTAAAAACCTTCAAACCTCAAACCTTCAAGACTGAAGTTATTACTCAAGTTCTTCTTCTTCTTTTAGATTTGATTGGTGGTTGGCAACAAGCTTACAGGTGCATTACTGCCACATACTTCACTCTATATTCTTCTTCTTCTATTACTCAAGTTTTTAAGTGGGTGCTCTTTGTACCCTTAACTCAAATAGAAATGTTTGGTTGTCTGCTTTTAATTATTAATTTCATAGCACTGCTTTTACATGAGTAGGATTTCTGGTGACTATACCCACCTCTGATCATATAATTTAAGTACCGTGAGTAAATTACTATTATGAATGGGTTTTTTTCCCTTTCCTTTTCTACTCTCTCAATGGAAATAAAAGAAGCACTCTAATAAAAATACAAAAAAATACACATATTTTTCTTCTTCTTCTTCTTTTAGATTTGATTGGCGGCTGGAGGATCCAAGGAGAGGAAAGTGTTCAGGCAGAGGGTCCAGGAGAGGTGAGAATGGAGGAAGGAGAAAAGGATGACACTGTGGGGGAACAGTGTTGGACTTCTCCACCCAGGGAATAATGGACCAAAAGAGGAGGTGTCACCGGGGGGTTCAGACGGGACAGTAAGGACTATGCGACCCCCGGGGAGAGTAAGAGCCGCTGTGGCTGCTCAGAGAAGAAAAAGTGTGAAAGCGGCACCAGCCCTGGGTTCTTTCAGGGCTGTGCTCTGCACCTAAGGAGGATTTGGCAGCATCCCCAACTTAGGGCTGCGCTCCGCACCTAAGGAGGATTTGGCAGCCGCCCCCACAAAGCTCATTTTTTCTCAGCCGCTGCTGATCCCCGGAGAGTTCTACCAGAAAACCCCGCGCCGAGGCTGATCCGCCCGTGCAATTTTTACACAGACAGAGGCTGGGAGCGTCCCGGCCCGGCCCACCATTGTCTTCCCCGCACATTAATCCCAAGAAGCTTGCAGAAGACCAGCTTTGTTTTCGGCAGGCACAATACGCACCAGACCCTGGCGCAGACGCCCACCATTAGTGGCTCGGCAAGTTGCAGATCCCTCGACAGGGACCTGCACTCATGGAGCTGTTGTGTTTCCCCACCACCACCACCCCTTTCCCTCCACAGACTGATGTGCCCTCCGGTACACCCCACCAGCAGGGCAGTTCGACTGGATCGGCGACCCCCCGCTACAGCCGCTATGGACGCCAGCTCAAGCCCAAAGGACAGAGGGGTTAAGGCCCATTCTGGGTGTTCGGGGGGGAAGGGGTGGGGGGCTGTGTGGGGCACGGTGCTGGATTTCTCCACCCAGGGAACAATGGACCAAAACAGGAGGTGTCACCGGGGGATTCAGACGGGACAGTAAGGACTATGCGCACCCCGGGGAGAGTAAGAGTAAAAGTCGCTGTGGCTGTTCAGAGAAGAGCAGGTGTGAAAGTGGCGCTGCCGTTATGTTATGTTAATGTGCCACACAATCCTTTGTTAAACAACAATGTATGATGGTCGGAAGCCCCGGATCTCCATGCATGGGAATAAAGATATAAAAAGGGGAATGCACAGAGACCAAGAGGCTTCAGCGCTGTAGCGCTGCTGCGCTATTCGCTGTTTGCTGTTATGCTGTTGAAGAAAGAATAAAGCCTTGTGTGATTTAGCTCATTGTCTCACCTATTCCTTTCTCCACACTGGTGACCCTGACATGCCATGGAGCACGCTCGCCTATCCCTTTCTCCACAACACCAGTAAAAAGTCTAAACATAGGATGTCTGGGTGGGACCCCAACTGGCCCAATATTCGAACATTCAAGCCTTGGTTGTACAATACTTCAAATGGTAAGTTCCATATGCAAAGTTACTGTGCAAATTAAAAAAAAGGAATAAATAGTATAAAATTAACATTCCGGTTACTATAGTGTCATGTGTTTTCTGCTCTCCACCCCCCCGGAAAAATATGTTGCCACTGTGCCAAGGTCTTTAAGCCAGAGGAAACACTGCTAGAAGCTGATTCGTCACCAAGTGTGTTATTTATTTTTTTAAAAATGGCAGAAAGAGATGACCCCTTAATCAGAAGAATCGAGAGAGCGCTCAATTCTTCTGATTGATTTATGTTTATCATCAAACAAATTTGTTTGATGATTCTTCGTTTCAGATCATCAAACAAATTTAAATATTAGAAAACGATAACACAAGTAAACACAAAATGCAGTTTTTAAATGAAGGTGTTTATTATTAAGGGGGAAAAATCCAAACCTACATGGCCCTATGTGAAAAAGTGATTGCCCCCTAAACCCCTAAACCTAATAACTGGTTGGGCCACCCTTAGCAGCAGCAACTGCAATCAAGCATTTGTGATAACTGGCAATGAGTCTTTTACAGCGCTGTGGAGGAATTTTGGCTCACTCATCTTTGCAGAATTGTTGTAATTCAGCCACATTGGAGGGTTTTCAAGCATGAACCGCCTTTTTAAGGTCATGCCACAGCATCTCAATCAGATTCAGGTCAGGACTTTGACTAGGCCACTCCAAAGTCTTCACGTTGTTTTTCTTAAGCCATTCAGAGGTGGACTTGCTGGTGTGTTTTGGATCATTGTCCTGCTGCAGAACCCAAGTGCGCTTCAGCCTGAGGTCACAAATAGATGGCTGGACATTCTCCTTCAGGATTTTTTGGTAGACAGCAGAATTCATGGTTCCCTTTACCACAGCAAGTCTTCCAGGTCCTGAAGCAGTAAAACAGCCCCAGACCATCACACTACCACCACCATATTTTACAGTTGGTATGATGTTCCTTTTCTGTATTGCTGTTACTTTTATGCCAGATGTAATGGGACACACACCTTCCAAAAAGTTCAACTTTTGTCTCGTCACTCCACAGAGTATTTTCCCAAAAGTCTTGGGGATCATCAAGCTGTTTTCTGGCAAAACTGAGACGAGCCTTTATGTTCTTTTTGCTCAGCAGTGGTTTTCATCTTGGAACTCTGTCATGCAGACAATTTTTGCCCAGTCTTTTTCTTATGGTGGAGTCATGAACACTGACCTTAACTGAGGCAAGTGAGGCCTGCAGTTCTTTGGATGTTGTTGTGGGGTCTTTTGTGACCTCTTGGATTAGTCATTGCTGCGCTTTTGGGGTAATTTTGGTTGGCTGGCCACTCTTGGGAAGGTTCACCACCGTTCCATGTTTTCGCCATTTGTGGATAATGACTTTAACTGTGGTTCGCTAGAGTCCCAAAGCTTTAGAAATGGCTTTATAACCTTTTCCAGACTGATACATGTCATTTACTTTGTTTCTCATTTGTTCCAGAATATCTTTGGATCGCCAGCATGATGTGTAGCTTTTGAGAATCTTTTGATCTACTTCACTTTGTCAGGCAGGTCCTATTTAAGTGATTTCTTCATTGAGAACAGGTGTGGCAGTAATCAGGCCTGGGTGTGGCTAGAGAAATTGAACTCAGCTTTCCAGAGATGTGATAAACCACAGTTAATTGATGTTTTAACGGGGGGGGGGGGGGTCACTTTTTCACACAGGGCCATGTAGGTTTGGATTTTACCTTTAATAATAAACACTTTCATTTAAAAACTGCATTTTGTGTTTACTTGTGTTATCTTTGTCTAATATTTAAATTTGTTTGATGAGCTGAAACATTTAAGTGTGACAAACATACAAAACATGAGAAATCAGGGAGGGGGCAAACACTTTTTCACACCACTGTATATAGGAGAGTGAGTGCTTTCTGTGCAGCAAAGATCTTTTACTTTCCAGCCATAAAATCCTATTTTTAAAAAATTCCTGAATTGAGATGGTAATCAAGATCATCCCCAAAATCTAATCAATTGGTCCCTGATCCATTTTGTCATGAATTGCCCTATGGGGCAGGAAGGTGAGACCCACACGCTGAACTGTGAGTTTGGGCAATTTATTGAAAAAAAAGGCAACAAACATAAAGTTCAACACGGTGCACAAAATACAAACGATGGAGAAAA